>JASAUF010000646.1:11262500-11957679 GCA_030180095.1 Magnolia changhungtana | reverse complement strand
ATCCCGATCGCCGAATCCGGTGCCGACAGCCTCCGTAGTACCCCATTCTCGGCTCCTAGCGCCATACGCTAAATTCCGATCCTGGGATTCTACAAGGAGGATTTTTTTTTTTGTACATTTAACTCATAAGAAGCATAACCACAAGTATACCCAAATCACAAAGGCAACATCATCATCACATATCCACTAATATAATCATTTGAGTACAATGCTGAAAGGAAGATACATAAATCGAAAATCAAGCTCTAGAAGACCGCTGCACTCTCCAAGCTCAACACTGCTGCAACCTAACATCACCTGCACGCATCTATCGTGCATAAGCTTATAAAAAGCTTAGAGGGTGGTGTAAGTATGTGCACAAGGTAAGTGCCAAGTAAGCAATATCAGAGTAATCAGAGTAATTAAAGTAATCAAAGTAAGCGAAAATACTGGTAGTCCGTGAGTCATACAATGTCAGGGTATGCAATGCAATTCAGCTATACAAATGAGGAGTTAGAGAAAGCCAAATATCAAATGTTGAGGATACAATGTCATAAATTATACAATATCGAAATAAGTGGAAATATACTGATAAGTCTATGAGTATCATCAGCTGTACCAAGGCTATGCGATGCAAGACATGAGTACTAATGGCTATATCAATGTAGAAACATGGCAACCCAAAATACTAATTACTGCGGATGCAATGTAATATGCGGTGCGAATGAAATGACCATGCTGGAGTGAAGTCGGGATGATAGTACGTAGTATCGCAAGCTATGGGGTCCATCACAAGGGACTTCTATCCAAACCAGTCCCATACCTAAATTTGGATAGTCAGACTCAATGTGGTAAACTCCTGATCTCAGGTTAGTCGCGCGCCCAACCGAAATCCTAGCCATGCGAAGGTACACGTAACGCATAGTTGCACACCACTAGCCCGAGTGGATAGTGAATGAATGAATGAATGAGTATGCAACTCCTACTCAATAAGTCCACATATCAGTACGGTTCATTTCTGGGGTCATCACCGGGGTTTAGTACACTCCAAATGGCACTGCCGCTCTCCCAGCCGCACAGTCCAAGTGAGCGTAAGAAACCTCACTATCCGCCTGGCCAATAGTCTGCCAATACCTATCCGGCACGTCGATAGCGGACCCATTCCTCTAGCTGGTCAGACTCAGCCTAGCAATGCCCCCCACGCTCGGGCGGGTAAGGCCACACCCCCTCCCAACCGACCACGACAGAGTGGGAGACGCGGCCTCCTGGTATTCAGCACTCGGGCGCTCATGTATCCACTCGGTCTCGACGTTGGGGCGTCTCCTGGCCACGGAGGTTTAGGAATTTTCACCCAAGGACATCTATGGCGCCCATATGCTAGAACCAAATATTTTCGGTGTCCCCTCTGGCCACCCACGATATGCCTGTAGAGGCTACGACCCTGATATCGCTAGGGCGTATAAAAATCACAATGCAAGATGCATGAGTCATACAATCCAGACATGCATCAATCCTGTGCATACCGTGCGCTCATGTGAAATAACCTCCGCCTATCAGGGAGTCTCATAACAACACACTCAATGATATATGCAATGATCAATCACATCTTATAACAAACATACAGATGATGCGTATGGGCATGTATCATGATGTTATGCTATCACATACTCATAATCAGTATCAATGACCGGCATCAACAATATGTCTCGATCGGTAATCGGTCAATCGGCCACGACAAGTAGAATCGACAATCGGCCATGTCAATCAATAATCGGCCACGATCGATAATCGGCCTCGATCGACAATCGGTCAATCGGCCACGACAAGCAGAGTCGGCAATCAGCTACGTCAATCGATAATCGGCCATGATCGGTAATCGGTCATAATAATCGGCCTCGATCGGTAATCGGTCAATCGGCCACGACAAGTAGAGTCAGCAATTGGCCACGTCAATCGATAATCGGCCACGAACGGTAATCGGTCAATCGGCCACGATAAGCAGAATCGGCAATCGGCCACGTCAATCAATAATCAGCCACGATCGGTAATCGGTCACGATAATTGACCTCGATCGGTAATCGGTCAATCGGCCACGACAAGAAGAATCGGCGATCGGCCACGTCAATCGATAATCGGCCACAATAGGTAATCGGTCACGATAATCGACCTCGATCAGTAATCGGTCAATCGGCCACGACAAGCAGAATCGGCAATCAGCCACGTCAAACGATAATCGGTCACGATAATCGACCTCGATCGGTAATCGGTCAATCGGCCACGACAAGCAGAATCGGTAATCGGCCACGTCAATCGATAATCAGTCACGATCGGTAATCGGTCACGATAATCGACCTCGATCGGTAATCGGTTAATCGGCCACGACAAGCAGAACCGGCAATCAGCCACGTTAATCGATAATCGGCCACGATTGCAAGGCGGGGTCCATATGTGGATGAGCGATGATGGACCAAGCAATATCAATGGGGCCCATTCGTTTGGGTTAACCCACCAGAGAATAATGAGGATGGGCCTTATCAGGCCTAAAGAAAAGTCACAATGTAGAATCTGACCATCACTACCCAACAATGTAGACATTTAACGATCATTACTCCTAAGGAATGGCCCACATAAAGCCAAATATATAGTGGGCCCATGGCTTCACACAAAGGCCTAATATACATCGCAAAGGGCCATAATACATTGCATGGGCCTTACCACCTGGCCATAAATACACCATAATGGGCTACGACCCATGGAACTCAATATATAGCTATGGGTCGCACTAATGGGCCTCATTCACATCAAGTGGGTTGCATCAATGGGCTGCACTAAGGGGCCTCATATTCAACAAGTGGATTGCATCAAAGGGGCCGCACAAATGCACAATAGGTAGGCCCTGCACATGCAGCAGATGGGCCCCACCAGATGGTTAGTGTGGATATAGAATGCATACATCTAGTGGGTCACACATCCCACGAACGTTGTGAATAAGACATACATCGAGGCTGACCCAATATGACCTGGACGGTTAGGATGGAACATATGAGGTGGGCTCTGCTCACGAGTTCCAAATATATTACAATGGGTCTCAACTCACGGGCCCTAATACATCACAATGGGTCTCAACCCATGGGCCCTAATACATCACAATGGGCCTCAATCCATGGGCCCTAAATACACTACAATGGGCTTTACCAAATGGGCCGAAAATGTACCACAATGGGCCTCAGCCCATGGGCCCTAATACATTACAATAGGCCTCAATCCATGGGCCCTAAACACACTACAATGGGCTTTACCAAATGGGTCGGAAATATATCACAATGGGCCTCAACCCATGGGCCCTAATACATAACAGGTGGGCCCTGCACCTGGGCTTCAAAACACGCAACAGGTGGACCTCGCTCATGGGTCAAAGATACACCATGACTCATGTATATCAAAGTGGGCCTCTCAATTGGGCCACAAAATACATCAAAGTGGGCCCGGCGGATGGGCCACAAAATACATCAAGGTAGGCCTCAATAGACAGCCACAAATGAATCAAGATGGACCTCATACATACACCAAGGTGGGCCTCAATGGACAGCCACAAATAAATCAAGGTGGACCCCAATAGATGATCATATCATGGAGTGACCCTCCGTAATGTGTTTGAGATCCGACCAATTCATAGGTTAACATAGAGCTAGATGAAGTGAAAGCAAAATATGAGCTTAATTGGAAGCTAATGTGGCTCCCAAGAAGTTTGGACAGTGGATATCACTATTTCCACTATTTTCAATGGTGGGGTCCACTTGAACCTTAGATCTGACTCATTCTTAGTCTCAAGTCATAAAATGATCTCTGAAAGTGGTTGGAAGGTTTGGATACAACCCATGCATCATGGTGGGTCCCACCACCCAAACAGCGGACCGTGTAGATAAATCACCTACAGGCCCTGTCACCCATTCGTGGACGGCCCACCTGCTTTGGATGGGTCCCACGTAAGGAGAGATAGATAGTACACGTGTAGCCCTACTACACTAAAGAATAAGTGAGTCCCATGTAGCCACCCTCGTGTATATACACAACATAGTATATATTTAATATATATATATATATAGCTGTTGTCAGCTTAATGCATTAAATAAGCAAGTGAATATGAAATGTATAATATATTGTACAGACATAGCTGCTGCTGTGCAGCTTTGCATTAAAAGGGTGCAGACGTGGGTCCCACGTAGGGCCCACCCTCATATGTTAGTATATGATATTATATAATATTATAATATATTATATCATATATTAATATTATATAATATAATATATTAATATTATATGGAATATTATGCAACATTCATGGCCTGGACATGCATATACATCAAGGGATGCCCCCACACGAGGGGTGGGTCCCACCGTCCAGGGATGATGGAAACCTCACACACCACGGTGTGGCCCACCAAATGGATGGACGGTGTGGATGGGGTCCCACAACCCTGAATGAAGAAGAAAACAAATTTCATAGTGAGCCAGAACTTCCGTGAAAAGAACACAAGGGTTTCAATGGCACACGTTCAATCTTCACAGATTCCTATGATGTGGGCCACCTGAGCACTACATATGACTGATTTTAAGGGGACCCACTGTCCCAAAGGGGACCTACCCAATGCACGGTGTTGATGTGTAGCATGTTACGTGGTGGGGCCCACGGCTGGGACCCACAGTCCAGCCTCATTCACGCCCACAGCAGCAGAGGACGCTGCTTGCGCCGTCCTCAGGATAGCAGCAGCAGCATCTGCTGCTATATTTTTTTTGTTTTTATGTTTTCCCCTGTTTTTCTGTGGTAGGGCCCGCATCAGGTGGATCTGATCCATCCATTAGATTCTACGTCTCATGATGCACCAATCAAGACCAATATTCAAGTATTTTGGTGTATAAAAAAACATCAGAGTGGGCCCTAACAGATTATGACGGTGAGGATCACTGTTTTCTTTAATACGGCCCACCTGATATTCAGATTAGCTTCATTTTTTTCTGCTCAACGCCTAAAATGAGCTGGGTAATGGGATAGACGGCGTGGATTAGATAAATACATCAAGTTGGGGCCCATATGAGTGGTCCACCTAATGTTTGAATCAACTAATATAAATATATATTATTTGATTTATCTTTTTCCTTTTCTTTGCAAGCTCTCAGTACATCACAGTGACACTTCGCACTTCGTTGTGCAGACATGTCCAGTGTCCTGGACGCTGGACGGTTTGGGTAACACGTATATATAAGGTGGGCCCCACCTACAATAGGTGGGCCACCAAATAGTTGAATGGTGGAGATGAGATACACATCAAGGTGGGGTTCATCCGAGTGGGCCACTCATCACAAAAAAAAATGAGAAAGAAAGAGAAGCACTCACCTCAAAATCTTCTCCTTCAACTTCTACCATTATGCTCTAATGCCCTTACAAAGCTTCATCAACGGTGGAGATGATGATATAAAGGTTAGATTGGTGAGGATCTAAGGTGGAAGATGGTTGAAACTTTGGGATGGGTTGGACGTCCATGGTTCTTGGAAATGGAGAATGAGGAAGAAAGAGAGAGGGAGAGAGAGAGATAAGAGAGAGAGAGAGAGAAAGGTTATGACTTGTCATAATGATGTAAGGCCATCTTAAATGCCTAAGTAAGGAGAGGTGTTGACTTAAGAGGAGGGGCCATTATTACTTGTATAAGGACTTACCACCTAGGGAATGATGTCATGGGGTAGGTAGGTCCCACAATGTGCGGTCCACATCCATTATAGTGCGCGGGCCACAACTTCTGATCTAAGCGTCGCTTTGACACACGAGACACGACATCGGAACCGCAGCGACTATGCGGTCATGACGATACAAGTTTAGATTCAAGCCAACTCAGATTTACAGTACGAGATTCAGGGTCACATGCAAATACCGATTACAGTTCGCGAGTTGTCGGAATTCGACGGAAAGGATCGCGGGATTCGATGGAACAGTATGGGCTCAGATATGTGTCTTACAGCTTGCGACCTGACATCCAGTAGAAAATGTGTTGTGTCTGCATACCATCCTATGCGGAGTTAATTCATATATCCATTCAGGTGGAGCAGGATGTGGACCACTTGACATGTTCTCATGGCCCTATGGTGACTAGACCACTACCTGATGTTCAGGGCAAGCCTTTCCTTGGCAAGAGGCCTCGTGCTGATTCGCCTCCCAGGATCACAGCACCAGTGACTCTGATGAGGCGCCCTATTGTGACTTGTACATACTGCGAAAAACAAGGTCATCCTGTTGGGAGCTGTTTTGCGCGGATGAGGGATAGCAGGTTCTCTCCGCCACAGATGATTGGTCGCTCTCACCCACGGGCTCTATCGACTCCACCACTTTGAATGGCACCTACACATCCATCCTTCAGACCACCTGCACCTCGCTTTCGGCCACCTCAACGGCCCATGGTACCTCAGCCTAACCGATCGCAGCAGATGCGTGTTCATGCGTTTACAGCAGAGGAACCAGAGACTAGACCTTTAGCGCCTATGGCCTTTGAGGTCACTACACACGTCCAAGGTACTTCCGTCTTCTTATTGGTGGACACTAGGTCCACTACCTCTATGATTTCATGCCTGACAGTCAAGCGACTGGGTTTAGTTATTGCTCCAACGAGAGGAGTGAGGGTCATCACTGCCACAGGGACTTCCTCTGAAGTTACTCGTATGTGTGAGGGCTGCCCGATAGACTTGGGTGGCAGAGTGATACTAATTGACCTGATCGCCATCCCCCTATTCCATTACGACGTTATCTTCAGTATGGATTGGCTCACTGAGATGCGAGCAGAGATCAACTGCGAGACTAGGGTGGTGACAGCCTATGGACTTGATGGCACGGCCTTTACTTTTCCTGTTCAGGTCAGTCACGCTACTCGGTTGAGATATTACGCTTCTTCATTAGAGGCTGTTGATATTCCGATGCTTGAGGATACGCCTGTAGTTCAGGCTTTTGCGGACGCGTTTACGCCGATTCTTAGGTTGCCACCTCGGCGCGAGATCGACTTTACCATTGATCTTACGCCCGATGTGACACCCATTTCTTTACCGACGTATCGCATGCCTCCGTCTGAGATGGAGGAACTGCGGAAATAGATTGACGGGCTAGTAGAGAATGGCTTTATACGACCTAGTGTGTCTCCATGGGGAGCACCTGTATTGTTTGTGAAGAAGAAAGATGGCTCACTACGGTTGTGTATTGATTACCGTAGGTTGAACCAGGTCACCGTGAAGAACAAGTATCCTTTGCCCAGGATAGATGATCTGTTTGATCAGTTGAAGAGGGCAAAGTATTTCTCGAAGATCGACTTGCAGTCAGGGTACCACCAGTTGCGCGTCAGAGACGAAGACGTGCAGAAGACAGCTTTCAGGACCTGTTTTGGGCATTACGAGTTCCTAGTGATGTCGTTCGGTCTTACGAACGCACCGGCCGTGTTCATGGACTTGATGAACAGGATATTTCAGCCATTCTTATACCGATTCGTCATCGTATTCATTGATGACATCCTGATATATTCCATGAGTCGGGAAGAGCACGAGGTGCACCTGAGAGCGGTGTTGGATGCCTTGAGGAAGAACCAGTTGTTTGCACAGTATAAGAAGTGCGACTTTTGGCAGAAAGAAGTCAAGTTCTTGGGACATGTGGTGTCCAAGGATGGGATAGTTGTGGACCTTGCTAAGGTAGCCGTGGTTTAGGATTGGAAGCAGCCTGGCTTGATTACCGAGGTGAAGAGTTTTCTTGGCCTGGCAGGGTACTATCGACGCTTCATTCGGGACTTCTCGAAGATTGTCAGCCCGTTGTCACAATTGACGGGTAAAGATTTGAAGTTCGCCTGGAATGAGAAGGCAGAAGCATCTTTTCAGGATGAAGAATAGACTAACGTCCGCCCCTGTGCTAGTATTGTCAGAGCAAGGGGTTAAGTACACGATATACACTGACCCGTCTCTCATTGGTTTGGGTTGTGTCCTTATGCAGAAGGACAGGGTGATTGCGTATGCCTCGAGACAATAGGAAGCACGAGGAGAATTACCCTACACACGACCTTGAGTTGACAGTTGTCATCTTTGCATTGAAGCTCTGGAGACATTACCTCTACGGAGAGGAGTTTAAACTTTTCTACTACCACAAGAGCCTTAAGTATATATTCACGCAGCGAGACTTGAATATGAGGCAGCACCGATGGATGGAAACCTTGAAGGACTTCAAGTTCGAGGTCTCCTACCATCCTGGCAAGGCCAACTTGTGACGGATGAGTTGAGCCGCAAGAAGGCGATTGCATTTGCGGCTCCACTGATGATAGTAGAGTGGGATATGCTAGAGTTCGTGAGGGACTTCGAGCAGAAACTCATCGTAGAGGAGCCATTTGAGTGTGTCGCGCACGTTCGGGTGCGGCCACTCATTGATGATAGGATTATCGAGGCCCAGAAGGGCGATGAGCGGTTGTTTGAGCTTCGAGAGCAAGCTAGCGATGCCGAGTACTCCAAGTGGAGAGTTGGCACAGATGGGGGTTTATGATACCGTGGCCGCCTATGTGTTTCTGATATTCATGACTTGCGACAGGAGCTCCTCGAGACTGCCCACAAATCGAAGCTTGCGATGCACCCTGGTAGCACGAAGATGTACCAGGACATGAGACGGTCTTATTAGTGGGACGGCATGAAGACCCACATGGTAGAGTATGTTTCTCGTTGTCTGACGTGCCAGCAGGTCAAGGCAGAACATCGCCGACCTCCTGGACTGCTTCAGCCCATGCCCATAGCTGAATGGAAGTGGGACTTCATTTCCATGGATTTCATATCGGGGTTGCCGAAGACGAGGAAGGGACACGATTCCATCTGGGTGATCGTGGATCGGTTAACCAAATCGGCTCATTTTCTCCCTATCAGAGTCACAAACTCTGCAGACGAGCTGGCTAGGCTGTACATCAGAGAGATTGTGCATCTGCATGGAGTTCCCCTAAAGATCGTGTCGGACAGAGACGTGCGGTTCACGTCTATCTTCTGGACTCATATCCAAGAAGTGATGGGTATGAAATTGAAATTCAGTACTGCGTTTCACCCTCAGACCGACGGGCAGACAGAGCGAGTGAACCAGATTTTAGAGGATATGTTGCAAGCCTGTGCCTTGGACTTCAAGGACAGTTGGGATGACTGTCTTCCTTATGCAGAGTTCGCGTACAACAACAGCTTCCAAGCGAGTATTGGTATGGCTCCATATGAGGCCTTGTATAGTCGTCCTTGCAGAGCGCCGCATTGTTGGGCTAAGGTTGGCGAGCGCAGTTTAATTGGGCCGGAGTTGGTACAGGTGATCTCAAAGAAGATCGACATTATCAGGCATCGACTTCTTACAGCGCAGAGCAGGCAGAAGAGTTATGCAGATACGAGGCGGCGACCACTTGAGTTTGAGGTTGGAGATCATGTATTCCTCAGAGTTTCTCCTATGAAGGGAGTCCTTCGGTTTGGGAAGAAGGGGAAGCTCACACCGAGGTTCATCGGTCCGTTTCAAATACTTGATCGAGTGGGTGCTGTGGCAGATCGTCTCGCTTTGCCCACACCACTTGCAACATACATAACGTATTTCATGTATCTATGCTGAAGAAGTACGTTCCTGATCCTTCACACATTATCAGATGGGAGCAGGTACAGTTGAGCGAGGATGCTACATATGTGCTGCGCTCGACACGTATCCTTGACAGAAAGGAGCAGGTACTGCGTAGCAAAGTGATTCCACTCGTAAAGGTACTCTGGACGCATCATACAGAGGAGGAAGCTACGTGGGAGATAGAAGCCAAGATCTGAAAGAACTACCCTCAGCTTCTCGAGGAGTACGAAAAGGTAGTAATTTCAAGGATGAAATTTTTCATTAAGGGGGATAGATTGTAACGACTCGAAAAATCCCATACAATGGCCCGAGTACCACCTCAGGCAGAAATCGCTTAGGATCAAATCCTTTAGAAATTTGACAAAGTTAACTAAGCGCTAAACTAGATTAGCCATGAAATCCGTTTGAATCACTTTAAATACGATCTGTAAGATCCAAAACTTGTAGAATCATTGACGCTAGGTTACCCTAAAATCTAGGATCAAACTCATTACCCGACTGCTCTTGGGAGCACATTGAAACTCCGTATCAGATCTGGACCGCACATCAGGAGTCCGAATAATATAAAGTTATAGACTGAGGACCACCTCGCTGGGCTTGACAACCATCTCGGAGATCAAATCTAGATCGTATACCACGGCTGTTCGCTTGAGTCCGGAGCGAGAAGTGTGAGAATACTTGGTTTTCTTTATAAATAAATATCTTAAATAGTAATCTGAGACTTGTTACTTGTGGACAATTTGTAAGTAACTAGACCGTCAGAATCTGACCCAAATACACCCTCGGATCAGGAAAATTTTCATATACATGGCAGTGTACTTGAAATCTCTGATCGAGTTTTACTAACCGTTGAACTGAAACTGGTTCGCCACGCGTGATCTGGGAATCCGACTGAAACGAAAACTTAACTCCACCTAGATCCAGTATTGGTGAGCTTAAGTCCGACCTTTGGCTCAAGGGGGCCCGCCAGAAATGCTCCGTTGAGCTGAAACTGCCTCACTTTGGTTATAACCCAAGTATACCTTGACCTTAAGTCTGTTTTGGAGTAGTTTTAGGTTATATAAGGACCTTAGAACCCTCTCTCATTCAGTCATACGAATTTGAGAAAAACCCTAAGAGAGAAGAGAAAAAAGTGAGAGAAAATTAGAGAGTTGTGGGAGGATCCTTCCTACCCTTTCTTCCTGTCACTATACAAGCTTAACCACTCAAATCTTATTGTTTTCCCGGTGATTCCGACTTCGTTTCTAGGTAAGAAACCCTAACCCTAATCTGTTTTGGAGTTGTGATGGTTGTAGGTTATGAAATAGCTAACCTATTTCATTCTATAGGTCACCAAACTGTCGAATACGAAGGCTTAGTAAACCTATCGGATTCATTACGATTCTACGATAAAATGTGAGGACTTTAGGTGTATAGGTTATGGTTTCAACACTTTCAATATCAGATAATGATAGATTCATGATCTGCATGCAATTGCGCATATACAAAGTGCTGTCTGTTTTCCGTTTCGATTAAAGACGAAGAATATGGAATTTTACATATTCTAGGTATTTGTAGAAAGTACCTGTTCACACCCCAAGTATAGGGTTGTGATGTAGTAATAAACTCGGTAAGACCGAGGTCGAATCCACAGGGACTGAAACCTGTACGCTTTCTAAAAATAACCAGATCTAGAACTAGGCTAAGATGAAATCTAAACCAATTATAAATTGAGGAATAATGGTGAAATAATTAATCTAAAACTTTAGGAAAAATCAGAGAAGGAAAACTAGGGATTCAGAGGATCCACTTGTAGGGATCAGGGAGATCTTATGCCTGTATTATAAATCAGGAAAATTAACTGAACTGCCATTGATGTAATTTTGAAAAGATGAAAGGTATATGAATTAGAATGGATTCCATCACCAAACCATGCCCAGAGACAAAGCAAACAATATAATTAAACTAATTACCAACCAATCAATGTATGAAGGTTAGGAAGGGTACTGACATCCAACCATGCCCAGGAGACGATGGTGAACAACAGGGCTTCCTGACGTCATAATCATAAAAGAAAAAGAACATGCTTAAAGCCATTGCAGACCCATTGTAATTTCAGTCACAACAGACCATTAAGGACTGAAAACATTCCCTTAATAAAATTAAATCAAAATCAGATCAGTCTTAAACAAAGGCACAAGCAAAGAGGCTTCCCATCACGCTACAAGCTTCACCTCTTAGCCCTAGCTAAGAGGTTTAGCCACACATGATGCGGCTAGCTCTTAAACAAAAGAAAATAAAAAAAAAAAAAAAAAAAGAAAAAGAAAAGAAAAGAAATCTACTCCCTCATCTCCTTGTCTTCCTCTCTCTCCCTCGCTCCAAATTAGTCAAATAAGTCGCCCCAATCTCTGGATGCCCTTCCCACGTCCAAAACTCTCATTTTATAGTCTGGATGGTCGAGGCTCGGTGGGCAGTCGTAGAAGGACTCGGAGCACCAATTTTCGCAGCCGTGATCGGTGGGCCCCACAGAGGTGTTTTCTGGAAAATCCACCCCGTCCATTGGATTCAGGACGAAATTTTAGTCAAGAATGAGTAGTTTTTCATGTCCATTGATGCGGCCCACGGAAGAAATCTCAATAAAATCAGTTTTGAACGTCACAAGACCGCCTGTTTGTGGCCTCTGTACCGCACACGTGTGTACGCATGGGAGTGGAGTCTCAACATGGTTTTGTAGTTCTCGAACCCATCTACACGATGGATGGATCGGATCGTCCATACGATTGACAGGTGGGGCCCACTGTCTTCCGCAAAAACGGCCAGCAGCCGTGCGTTACGCGGACGCGGATCGTCCTCCGTGGCAATGGTGGGTCCCATTCCTTCCACTGAATGGAAAATCCACTCCGTTCATGAGATAGACGTCGGAAAACCGTTCAGATTCGGTCGGTTTTGGATCAAATTTGGTGTGGCCCACCGATCATCTACTCCACCGTCCAGATTATGTTCAACGGCCAGGATCTCTGATAATCTTGCATGGGGTAAAACCGCCACCTAGGCGTTGGTAAATGACGCCCCATGAAGCTGATGGACGGTATGGATTTCTCATTTGGGCGATTCGTGGGGCCCACAACACGATCCACGGCCGGACGCGAAGAACGCCGCCGCACGCCCGCCGTTGAGAGGAAGAGTCGGGTCGGCCGACTTTGACCGGAAATCCCGTTCGGTGCGGCTCGCGTGCGATCGTGCCGTGTACACGCACGTCGCACGTGGTCTACATCGTAATGCATATGAATGAAATCCGCTCCATCTATCCATTTTGTCGATCATTTAACCCGTGAGACCAAGATGAGGCCCATCCAAACAAGCAGGTGGGCCCATAATCATGATTTTGAGGGTGATTTGTCCGTTAAGCCACTTCCACCAGATCTAATGGTCGAAATTCGGCGTGTACGGTTAATTTATGGTCCCGAAGCCATGTATGGAGTTTCGGGCCGAACGGATGGTGAGAACCCCGTGATCTTGCATTCTCGGACCAATTTCGGCCACTTGAGCTTCGCTCGATTTTCTGGATCTCGGGCAGTGTAAAATCGTTGATCTTGGTCCCATGGAGTCCGTACATTGCTCTGGTGAATTCTGAGTGTCAAATCCACCCTTTTAGTGTCGGGCTTTTTAGTCAACGATCCTGATTGCATCCTCGTAATAAAAACACAATTAAAATCCAATGTTAGGCCTTATCATGTACATAAAATAGGGCAATAATCGGTCTGATATGCATTATTTGACCCTCAACACAACCCCCAACCAGCATTTTGCTAGTCCCGAGCAAAATATGCGAAAATTAAGTTGAGAATTATGAAGAATTCTTGTGAAGCCGAGTGACATTTTGTAAAACAATCCAGATATGAGAAATCTTAAGATTCATTGATGTTGAATATCAATTTCTCCTGGCCTCCAATGCACGGTGAATTTCATAATCAAGTTCAAATATTAATCCATCAACTAGAATAATTCTAAACATTGAGTTCCATGGGTGTAGCGTATAATCCCGACTTTCAACATTAATATTCAATTCTTTATTTCAGGATTTCGTTGGTAATCAACAAGAGAATTCATGATAACCAGAACTTGCCTCACAGATCATTCTTTCATTTTCTAGTTTTTTTTTTTTTTTTTTTTTTTTTTTTAAAATCAAGATGGGAATTAAATTTTCACTTATAGGGAGCAAACCTATGGTGAAACTAGTCGCCCAGCTCTGTCTAACTGTTAATCATGGAAAACTGAATCCACACCTATAGGGAGCAAACCCATGGTGTAATTCTCTTTTTATACCCTGATGGCCAAATCTTTTAGGCTGGTTTCTTTCATGCTCAGTGATTACCAAGTTAATCATTCAATATCAAACTGAAATTTCAATGTGTAAGAGAGATGTGGTATGTGAAATCATGACTCAATCAATGTTTACAACTTCTAATCATGGATTAACAATTCAAACTTAACTGTGAAAGCTACAGATGACTGAATCCAAAAGTTATAAATTTCCAACATCACGAATCTTGAAATTCTAAATCCAGGGTATTCGGCAAAATCACATTGAATTCACTAGAAAGTCCAGAAAAAATGTAAAAATTTGAAAATTTTTCACAATTTTTGCTCAAGACGAAGAAAACACTGATTAGGAAATCTAATCTCCCACCCCCAACCTAAAATCTACATTGTCCTCAATGTAAAAGATATGAGCATGGAATGCACATGGGACAACGAAAGTAAAAGAGAAGTGATGAGAAGATAGTACCTGGATGATGAATCGTAAGAGACTTTCCAAGAGATCGCAGCATGGAATCCAGTCAGCACGAGAGAGAAAGCAGAACAAAAATAACTAAAATAAAATAAAATCCTACCTATACCACTTTCGCAGGTGCTCTCGATTGCATTTAGCGCATGCAACAAGCCTTTAAACCCCTAGGTTGCCCTAAGTGGACGAGTTGTAGTCTCGTGAGGGTTTGCATAGAATGTTACCCACAAACATTGAACTAACTAATCATGTTGCAAGGTTCCTCTTCTGGCCAGTATCTTGATAAGTTCCTCAGTAAGTTCCTCAACAAGATCATCCAAAAGCCCTTTTTGCAAAAGGCTTGGGTGCCCTGGAGCATGACTTTCCAGAGAGACTTATGTACCTCATAAGAAATTTTCCATCGCATTGCTTGAGGTAACCAGAGTATGTATGATTCACCTGTGATGTAGAAGTTTCAACGTTAGTATCCCATGGTGAATCGAGACTACAAGTAGATAAAGTTTAGAAAACTTCGTAAAAGTGATGTAGCCTCAACACATTTCAAGTGTCAAACTTCGGTTCAATTTTCACTCCTCCTCCTTTAATGGTAGACGTTTAGGATCAGGGGAAGAAGGGGCTTCAAAATAAGGGTTCTCTCGGTTAGTGATAACTACCGAGATGTTGTCTTGCAAGGCATCCACTTTGTCTTTTGACATGGGATCGTTTGACTTTGAAAAGTAGTGTGCCCAGCAATTATCAAAAGAGTCGGAAATTTCAGTTGAGAGTGACTTATTTTCCTCATGAAAATCTGTAATGAGATGCTCAAGGACTCCCTCGCCCTTAAAAGTATATGAAGATATGTTCTCTTGCTCCAGCCCTGCACAAACATATTGAAGATCAATAGGGGAAGCATCGATGGGATCACTTTGTTCATTTAAACTACTCAATCGAGGCGTTGAACTATCAGACGTGTACAGCTCAAATGGTGGTCTTAATTGAGTGGTTTCAAATTCTAGAGTCGTGTGCGGCAAATTCCTTCTTCTCCCGAATCACATTATCATTCAATTCAAGAAAGTGGTCCAAACATGTCTCACGAAGTTGGAAGGGTCGGTTTTAATGAGCTTATCTTCCACTTTTAAATCGATATGTTAGGTGAGTGGAGTAGCTCAAGATGACCGATCACTTCGTGTGCTTCTTGAGCATTGACCTGGACCATATTTGAGATTGATTCCAGGGAAATTTGGGTTGTGCTCTCATGAATCTCATCCCAATACTTCTCAGCTTCCAATTCAGTGCAGTACACATTTGAGATGGGATCGCTTTCCTCACAATCTATTCCTAAATTCGGTTGAGGTTCGAATGAACTAACCTCTACCTCATTATTGAATTCATGTGTGTCAAGTAAGGGAGGTGTGTTATCATCACTGTATTTGAAAGACACCCATGTATCTCCACCATTCTTTTGAACAGTCATCGAGATCGGCTCATTGGGAAATTGAACCACGTGCTCGTTAATGGAATCCAACTCCTCATTCCAAATTCCGATTTCGTCAAAAGCGAGTGAGGATCACTTTCCGGCATTGTATTTCGGATTGGATTGTAGTTGGGATGCACGAGCTTCTTCTATCCTTTCAAGGCGCGAATTCAAGTGCTTCCATTGCTTTTCTTATTTCCGTAAGGCATTCCATGGTATACTCAATTTCATCCTCTTGGATCGTTTCTGGTAGGTTCTCAACGGTAGGGTATCCAAGAGAATAATCATTACATGTGGTTGGTTCATCTTCCCAGTTTTGATGGTTCCACTGATTATAGTCATACGGATCATAGGTGGGAGAATCTGATGGTTGGTAATACTTATTATCACTCATAATATAATCACGCATTGTTTTCTTTTTCTCAGATGGGTGATAGTAATTCTCACTCCCATAGTTATGATAACCCCAACATTCACGTACGGTCCGTGGGGTGGAATTGTTCTCCCGTATATGATCGCGTAAGGACTTCTTAACTGGTGGCTTTTTGTATTCCGGTCGATTCTTAATGATAGTTTCAGAAAAGTTTTGAGACATTGGTGGATTTCTATCATAATCATCATCCCAATATAGGTTATTCTTCTCAGCATACTGACGTTCCCACTCGTGCATGTACATGGTGAAACTCTAACTCCGAATCTAATCCTAGAAGAAAGCAAAATCCTACAAGCAATACGTAAAAGTAAATGAGAAGTTAGAAAGATGTTACCAGACTAGAAGTTCCTATGTTAAAAACCTGCAAAACAAACCAAAACACGTTAGTTTCTAAATAGAAGAAATATCTAAAGCAAACCAAATCTAAAGAGTTAGAAAATCTAGAAAATCAGAAAGAGTTTACCAAATTGGAAGTTCTATCTTAACAACCTACAGAATAGAACATAAGTTAGTTCTATGAATCAAAAATAGAAAACAAAATTAAAAATTAAAATTAGTAAAATCCTAATCTTAAACTAACTCTAAAACCAATTAATTTCAAAAAATCGTAGCGTCGGTCAACACTTCAAGAAACTGCGCCAAAACTTGTTCACACCCCAAGTATAGGGTTGTGATGTAGTAATAAACTTCGGTAAGACCGAGGTCGAATCCACAGGGACTGAAACCTATACGCTTTCTAAAAATAACCAGATCTAGAACTAGGCTAAGATGAAATCTAAACCAATTATAAATTGAGGAATAATGGTGAAATAATTAATCTAAAACTTTAGGAAAAATCAGAGAAGGAAAACTAGGGATTCAGAGGATCCACTTGTAGGGATCGGGAGATCTTATGCCTGTATTATAAATCAGGAAAATTAACTGAACTGCCATTGATGTAATTTTGAAAAGATGAAAGGTATATGAATTAGAATGGATTCCATCACCAAACCATGCCCAGGAGACAAAGCAAACAACAGAATTAAACTAATTACCAACCAATCAATGTATGAAGGTTAGGAAGGGTACTGACATCCAACCATGCCCAGGAGACGATGGTGAACAACAGGGCTTCCTAACGTCATAATCATAAAAGAAAAAGAACATGCTTAAAGCCATTGCAGACCCATTGTAATTTCAGTCACAACAGACCATTAAGGACTGAAAACATTCCCTTAATAAAATTAAATCAAAATCAGATCAGTCTTAAACAAAGGCACAAGCAAAGAGGCTTCCCATCACGCTACAAGCTTCACCTCTTAGCCCTAGCTAAGAGGTTTAGCCACACATGATGCGGCTAGCTCTTAAACAAAAGAAAATAAAAAAAAAAAAAAAAAAGAAAAAGAAAAGAAAAGAAATCTACTCCCTCATCTCCTTGTCTTCCTCTCTCTCCCCTGCTCCAGCCGTCCAGCCAAGCTGCTCCCAATCTCTGGATGCCCTTCCCACGTCCAAAACTCTCATTTTATAGCTGCTGGATGGCTGGGGTCGGTGGCAGAGTCGTAGAAGGACTCGGAGCACCAATTTTCACAGCCGTGATCGGTGGGCCCCACAGAGGTGTTTTCTGGAAAATCCACCCCGTCCATTGGATTCAGGACGAAATTTTAGTCAAGAATGAGTAGTTTTTCATGTCCATTGATGCGGCCCACGGAAGAAATCTCAATAAAATCAGTTTTGAACGTCACAAGACCGCCTGTTTGTGGCCTCTGTACCGCACACGTGTGTACGCATGGGAGTGGAGTCTCAACATGGTTTTGTAGTTCTCGAACCCATCTACACGATGGACGGATCGGATCGTCCATACGATTGACAGGTGGGGCCCACTGTCTTCCGCAAAAACGGCCAGCAGCCGTGCGTTACGCGGACGCGGATCGTCCTCCGTGGCAATGGTGGGTCCCATTCCTTCCACTGAATGGAAAATCCACTCCGTTCATGAGATAGACGTCGGAAAACCGTTCAGATTCGGTCGGTTTTGGATCAAATTTGGTGTGGCCCACCGATCATCTACTCCACCGTCCAGATTATGTTCAACGGCCAGGATCTCTGATAATCTTGCATGGGGTAAAACCGCCACCTAGGCGTTGGTAAATGACGCCCCATGAAGCTGATGGACGGTATGGATTTCTCATTTGGGCGATTCGTGGGGCCCACAACACGATCCAGCGGTCGGACGCGGAAGACGCTGCCGCACGCCTGCTGTTGAGAGGAAGAGTCGGGTCAGCCGACTTTGACCGGAAATCCCGGTTCGGTGCGGCTCGCGTGCGATCGTGCTGTGTACACGCACGTCGCACGTGGGGTCTACTGTAATGCATATGAATGAAATCCGCTCCATCTATCCATTTTGTCAGATCATTTAACCCGTAGAGACCGAAGATGAGGCCCATCCAAACAGCAGGTGGGCCCATAATCATGATTTTGAGGGCTGATTTGTCCGTTAAGCCACTTCCACCAGGATCTAATGGCTGAAATTCGGCGTGTACGGTTAATTTATGGTCCTGAAGCCATGTATGGAGTTTCGGGCCGAACGGATGGTGAGAACCCCGTGATCTTGCATTCTGGACCAATTTCGGGCCACTTGAGCTTCAGTTTCTCGATTTTCTCGGATCTCTGGCTGTGTAAAATCGTTGATCTTGGTCCCATGGAGTCCGTACATTGCTCTGGTGAATTCTGAGTGTCAAATCCACCCTTTTAGTGTCAGTTTTTAGTCAACGATCCTGATTGCATCCTGTAATAAAAACACAATTAAAATCCAATGTTAGGCCTTATCATGTACATAAAATAGGGCAATAATCGGGGTCTGATATGCATTATTTGACCCTCAACAGTACCGTATATGTATAAATTTTAGAAATATGTTTGCCATGTTTATTTGTTGTATGAATATATTATATATGTGTAAAATACTTGTTTGGCGAAAGGGCTCGTCCTAATACATGTTTTGCTAATATACACTATGTATGTTGAAATAATGTATTCTAAGTGTTTGTGAAAATGCTTGTACGAGTAAGTGCTTGGATGATGGTGCTTTAGGTAGGTGTTGAGATGGGATTCTCAACTACTTAGACACGTATATGATTTCCCCTATGATTGGGTGTTTAATTTAATCGCTTACTATGAAATACATGTGTTTGTATTTCTTGTTTACATTATGCTTTGTAACATGCTTTATGATTTGTTTGTTAACATGCTTGACTTACTTTGTTTATTATGCTTTACTCCACATGCTCTGAATAAGGATTGATTGTGATTAGGACTATGTTTATAGTCCAAACAATCGGTACTAGACTTGAGTTCGTGGTTGAGATTCATTTCACCACGAAGGACATGTCTGACGAACCCGAGTCGTACTTCGGTTGGCGACAGTGGTTAGGCCACACGAAGTACTTATGCACTTCATGTCATTCAGTTGATTGTGCGCTCGAGCTAGTCAGGCTCGTCAAAAAACCTGATATGTCTAATGTATGTTCACCATGTTTGGACGCTACTGCTTGAACCTAGGGTACCAAACTTACCAGTGAAATCCTGTTAACCATGGTACCTCGATCCGCTAAGACTCATGAACCGGGCATGGTGGTATGGGACACCGTGGTCGAGCTGTCGGCCTACACTGGGGCCACGTGCCTCCCCGTAGTGACCAGGAGCAACCTTGACTCATGAGCCGAATACTGTGGTATGGGACACTGTATTCGAGCTATCGGCCTACACTGATTGGTGACGAGCCCTTTGTAGTGACCTCGAGCATACTCTGAATTTTCGGTGAGGCGACGAGTTTTGTCGCGATGTATAGAGTATGAACTAGGCCTGTATCAATTTAGTGATGAACCGTTAAAAAGGTGATGGGGGAGTGGTGCAACAATTGCGTGTAACAGCCCTGGCAGCCTTTGCAGCGCCCTAGAACCACACTATCGTATGAGATTATTTAGGTTTGACGACCCTAGAATGGGTCATATTTGGGAATGATACAAGGGAGGTACCTTAGTTTCCCAATCCTGCTGTTTGAAATGGACTAATAACAACTCGGTAATCATGCTCATCATCGCACTGCATGTGCCTGGAAGATGTGGAGCACTGAGGAATGAAAGAATGCGAGTAGTTAGGAGTGGTTGATTGTACTGGTTTATTATTTGTGCTTGACTGAATTGATAACATGTTAACCTATGCTTTATTGTTCCACTAAGCTAGCTACTCACTCCCATGTTACGGGACGGTATTGTACACACCAACCAAACTCTGTCTTAGGTGCAGATGAGGTGACGTGAGCCGGACTACGACAAGGACCAGGACGAGTTCTTGTATATGCAGTATTCTAGTGGCTTTGACTAGACTGCCTGGATCGGCGAGACTTACAGGACTTACTACTCTGGATGTATTTTTGACATTTTGATCGTAAAACAAATACATGTATATGGTCACTCAGAATGGTTCATACTCTAAAGATTGAGATGGTTTTGTTTCTTTTACATACATATATATACAGTTTCAGTCTTCCACTTGCCTTTATACAATTGATCTGGAGTATGAATTACTGTTTTAGTATAATCTCACTCATGTTTATTGCACTAACAGAGACAACATTTAATCATCATTATCTATGTTGCATAAGTGATGCTTTGGAACTCGAGAGTTGAGTTGCTACTCGACCCTCGAATTTCGGGGCGTTACATCAGTGAACCATATCAGACCAAACTCTTTATCCTAGAAGGGGAAAAAGGTATGACTGGACTTATTGAGAGTGAAATAAAGAAAGAAATTCATACATTCGGTGAAAGAATAATTAAGCTTGGAGAAAAGAATGTTGTGGGGGCCGAAAGAAATGACTTCAATATCCGTTAAGACAAGTTTAACGAATTTTGCTCCAAAATATTTATAAAACCACATCTGGACAAGCCAGATTGGTAGAATCCTTTAGTGGTTGTTTCATACATACTACGGTAAAGGTGGTTGAGAAGGAAAGGGGAAAGGGCAAGTTGACATGCTTAGGTGAGTGCCTCGGCTAGGTGAATAAACTCCTTGGTGATTTATAGAGCACTTACACATAACAAAAATCAACAAATCCACATCAGCTGGAACGTCATATGTTCTTACTCATCTACTTCATCCCAAGACTTGCATTGAAGAGCCATGTAGGTAGAATATGCCTTGCTGGTCTTGTTTGGGAGAGCGAAGGAATGTGGATTTTTCAGAGCGAAGCTCGGGTAGACAAGCTCGTTAAAGGGAAGAAGGTGAGTGAATGCACATACATTCATGACCGATAGACTCATGGAGCTGCATCCAAAATAGAATGCATTGGTCGATTGACTCCAAAGGGTGATGTTGTTGTAAGAAGGAAGGGATTGGTTGGAAATTCGTGAAGAGAAAGTTTGATGCACTCATAAATTTCTGCTTTTTTCCATGTATCATTATGTTGTGCTTCAATGCGAGCAAACCACTCAGCCCAGCCATTCATTAGCTTCACCCATGCTCATGGGGGCTTGAATGCATTAGAGAGATCCATAAGACCCTACAATTGGACAAGCAGAACTTCATAAGGGCACTTCAAAAAAATGGGTTCAATTTCATGTTATTCATAGGTGACTACCATATAGAAAGCATGACAAAGCATCAACATTGCAGTGTCTTGTTCAGTTAGAGTATTGAAAATGAGATCATTAATCACTCCAAATGAAAAGACATCAAGGTCTTTAATGAATATTTCTAAGTGAAAAAATATAGTAGAAAAAGAAGAAGATGTGGCAATGGTGACGATTTGAGAAGAGGAAATCAGGAAGTGTTTATGCAAAAGAGAGAAAAAAGAGTGAGAGGGGAGAAGCACTGACTTAAGAATCGCTTATGTATTGGCCGCAATATGTGTGCATTAATGAAGAAGAAATCATGACTCATCGTAGTATACGCTTTTATGCTATGTGTCGCTTGGACAGCCTAGAAGTGTGAGACAGAGGATATCTCTTGATACATCATTGGTTGAGTAGAATCAATGGAGAAACAATATATGCATTAATGACTGATTGCATTTATGATATCGAACAATGGAACAATGTTGATGTCACCTTTTATCAAAGGCAAAGTGATGTGGGGGGGCAATGTTGTACCCTATTTGTAGCTATTCTAGGAAAGTCAATAAGAGAGTGACATGTGGCATTGTATGAGGAATAGGAAGTGGAAAAAAAGATCTTCAAATATTTAGAGTGCTTTTTACGGGCTTACAGTTGGCATAAAGCTAATTATACACATTAGTGGATGGTCAGTGGAGTGTTGCGATCGATATACAAAAACACAATCGAGTTGTTTAAGATATCAAAAGTGATGGAGCGTAACCAAAACAAAACCTTAACCAACAAAAGTAAAGTGAGCATCCAAGAAGCGTTCAGAAGTGCAATCGTCATAAAGAGAAACGTACTAAAAGAAGGATTTAGAGAAGAGAAGAATCTAGAAAGGGTTTTGGACGATTGTAACCATTGCAGTAATAGAAGAAGGATATGGAGAAATAAGCTACAGTAAAAATCTATAAATAGCAAGAGAATTCAACAAAGAAAAACCTACCCAATCCAACACAACAACCAATGAAAACAAACTTATCATTTTACTTACACCCTGATCCATAGCTTAAGTGGTAGATTGAGTGAAAGATACCTCATTTCAACACTGAGGTCTTGGTATCGATTCCCTAGTGGGGGTGGCTAACAGTGGGATATGAACTGATAGTAGGTGTACTAACAAGATAATAAATAAAAAAAACTTATCAATTTACTTTATCACAACTTATCTTAAGATTAGCAGTAATTAAGTAGCGGTAATTCTTAGTTATAATCTACAATCCAAGTCTACGCTCATGCGTTGGATTTGTTCTTAATCCAATATCATGTAATTCTTTCAAGAGACGCATTCTTGCAGTTGCTCTTAGTGAATGATTGTGAGTTTTTCATTTTGTTTGATTTGTGTTAGTATTCTGAAGTCCTTTCTCATAGAAGGCACAAAGTAACACATCTTCGAAGGAAGAACCCCACCCTCCAATTATCACATGATCATTATTAAATTTTGCAAGTGACCAAGCAAGTGATTGATCTTCTCAGAATCTTGTTATATACATTCATATTAAACGTACTTGGTTATTTTGGCTCTTGTAGTCAAAGTTGATCAGTTTGGATGAAGTTGTTGTATCGATTCTGGCACGCCTGCACAATTGAAAATGAACTGAGCAGCCAACAGTATGGAGCAATGATTGCCCACCAAAATTACATATGGTCCTAATTTTTAGGCCTTAGGGTGATATTTTGGTGTGGCATCTAATGGTTAGAGTTGATTTCATGTAACATCATGACCAGCCGGGTAAAAATCAAGGGTGGACGTCTCTCTTCTAAATTTTTTCCTTTGGTGGGGCCACCTAAATCACAAGTCAGCCTATGATTATATGTATAAATTATTATTTTTTAAAAGAAATTTTATGGGATGCTACTCTTGATTTTGTTGCCTATGCATGTGGTCCACTTGAATCATTGATGGAACTGAATTTTGAGCCCCTGGCCTAACATGGGAATGTGGACCTAGTGGTCAGTGTGGATTCTATGTAAAGATCACAGTAAGGCCCACCCTAGCCACCTACATGGTAAGGTCGTGTGGCAGGTAGTGGAACGATAATTATATCTAGTAATGAGGTAGCTAGTTAAAAGCCTTCTTTAAAAAAGGTACTAGAATATAAATTCCATATAAGTAGTTTGCTGTAAATTTTCTCTTTTCCCTATATTCTTTGGCAGCATTGTCGTAGAAGGGGGTGGAGGGATGGCTACATGTCATTTTGAATACACGCCACATGTGCATCAGATCTACACTGTCTATTCAGCGATTCCAATAGTGTTTAGGCATTTGTAGTCCTTCAACTATGGTTATAAATTAAAACGAAAAGATGAAAACAAGCCATTTTTGGTGTTAAACGAAGAACGTCTAATTTATTGGATAATTGAGATAGGCTAATTGATGCAGGGATGAATGTGATGAGGATAACTACTCCAAATCCACGGAGCTTCTCAGGACTCCTCACAGAGATTTCTCGAATCCACGAGGAAAGAAAGCAGAAAATAGAAATAAATTCTAAGAAATTCAAAATTGATTAATTGATGACTAAAAACGAGTTCACAACCCTTTAAATAGGGGTACCAATCAATGGAAAAGAAATCAGAATCAAACTACAACTAAAACTCCTAGAAATCGCGACTTACTATAAATAGTAAACTTACTATTTATAGACGGTCGTGATGTCTACTAGTGTACAAGGTTTTCAGCCAAACATAGTAACTGTCCTATTTGTCTTCACCAAACTATTCCCCTAATTATTCTAAGCTCTTTTCATGTTGGACGCAACTCCTAAAGCCCGATGGATGAAGAGTTATAACCAAACTAAAACTTACTATTTATAGTAAAAATGAAATTAAAACAAGGAAACGACCGTCGATCTAGGGGTTTTTACAATTCTGGGCATTGTAACACTACATAGCAGGGTTGGTTGGCTAAAGTAGCTCGTTCTACCCCAAAATCATATATTTTATGTCAGGTAACTCATTCTGGATTGCGAGATATGCCCGATCTAAGGTCCGACGGTCTGGATCACTTCTGTCGTCAACCAGGCCTTTTCTGATCCATCTTAGCCATGAAACTGTCCGCGACTCGCTCTACATCAATCCCCTCCACTTCAAAAGAACTCATCCTTGAGTTCTCATCCTGCGCTGGTTTATAATACTCGGTCAGGTCTGCGACGTTGAAAGTCCGTGAGATCACCATATCATCTGGAAGATCAACAACATAAGCATTGTCATTGATCTTTCGAATGATTGGGACGGGTCCAATCTTCTTATTTTTCAACTTGTTGTACATCCCAGTTGAAAATCTCTCTTTGTGCAGATGGACTATAACGCGGTCGCCCACTTCGAACACTCTTTATCATCGGTGCTTGTCCGCTTGTTCCTTGTACTTCTCGTTTGAGGTATGTAGCTTGGTTTGTACTTCCACATGAATGCCCATAATCTTGTCTGTCATATGTTCTACTGCAATGCTTGTGCTTGGGTGCTTTGGTAGAAGGACCAAGTCAAGCGTGTGGCGAGACACTCGTCCATAGATAATCTGGAATGGTGATTTCCTTGTCGAGCGGTTCACCATGTTGTTGAATGTAAGCTCTGCTTGAGACAAGGCCAAATCTCACTGCTTCGATTTTTCTCTTGAAATACAGCGAAGGAGGTTTTCCAACATACGATTCACAACTTCGGTCTGCCCATCAGTCTGTGGGTGGTAAGCACTGCTGATTGAAGTCATGTATCAAATCGAGTCCACAAAGTCTGGCAAAAGTGGCTAATGAACTTCATGTCACGATCAGACCTAATGGTCTTGGGGACCCCGTGTAGTCGTACGACTTCCCTGAAGAATAGATTCGTCATGTGTGTTGCATCGAGGGTCTTCTTACATGGGATAAAGTGTGCCATCTTGGAGAAACGATCTACCACCACGAACACCAAATCTATAAAATGTTGTATTCGTGGGAGACCAAGCACGAAGTCCATTGATAAATCCTCCTAAGAGCCGTTAGACATAGGTAACGCGGTATAGAGGCCCGTATTCTGATATTGTCCCTTGGAGGTCTGACAAACATGATAACGTTGTACGGCTTTTCCCACATCACGTACTAATTGCTGCCAGTAATACCGCTCTTCCATAAGAGCTCGAGTCTTGTCTCGCCCAAGGTGCAATCGAGGCCACCTCCATGTAGCTCCTGAATAATCTGCTCCCTCAAAGAACTTTGGAGGATGCACAATCGATTCCCTTTAAAGAGAAAATCGTCCTATATATGAAGGTCACTGGGGTGACCTTCTTGGCACTTCACCTAAGAATTTTTGAAGTCCTCATCCTCGGCATACAGCTCCTTAAGACAGTCGAAGCCGACCACCTTGTTGCTCATCGTAACAAGTAGTGATGCACGACGGCTAAGTGCATCAACCACCTTATTCTGCTGCCTTGACTTGTGCTTCAGAATGAAGGTGAATTCCTGTAAAAATGCAACCCATCTAGCATGCACACGATTCACATTAGTCTAACTATTAATAAACTTTAATGCTTGATGGTCAGTGTACTGAACAAACTCTCTTTGAATCAGATAATGCCGCCAATGTCGCAGTGCTTGAACAACTGCGTACAACTCAAGCTCATAAGTCGACCACTTCTTTCGGGCTTCGCTGAGCTTCTCGTTGTAGAAGGCTATCGGCCTGCCTTCCTGTGATAATACTCCCCTAATTCTGACGTATGAAGTGTCACACTTAACCTCAAACAATTTGTCGAAATTAGGAAGCACCAAGACCGATGTTGTAGACAAATGATGCTTGATCTCATAAAAGCTCTCGTCAGCTTTATCGATCCACTGGAATGGTCCTTCTTTCATGCAATCTGTTATAAGCGTGACTATGGTGCTAAAATCTCGTACAAATCAATGATAGAAAGTCGTCAACCTCATGAATATTTATCGGAATCGGCCATTTTCTAATAGCTCGCACCTTTTCATTGTCCACACGAATGCCTGTGGACATTACAACAAATCCTAGAAACAACAGGTTGTTAGTTAAAAAACTACACTTCTTCAAGTTGAGGTACAACTTATTAATTTATAGGACCTACAGCACCTGCCTGAGATGTTTCCTATGCTCCGCCTCATCCTGACTATATATCAATATGTCATCAAAATATACTACTATAAATCGGCCAGTAAACGGTTTTAGAACTTGATTCATCAAAAGCATAAAAGTACTTGGTGCATTCAATAGGCCGAAGGGCATGACCAGCCACTCATACAACCCTTCCTTGGTCTTGAATGCCGTTTTCCACTCATCACTGGGTCGGATACGAATCTGATGGTACCTGCTCCTTAGATCTAGTTTAGAGAACACATTGGCCCCTTCTAGCATATCGAGCATGTCGTCCAACCGTGGTATTGGGAACTAATATTTGATGGTAATTTTATTGATTGTCCGGCTGTCGACATACATGCGCCAGCTTCCATATTTTTTTAGCATTAGTAATGCTAGTACGGTATATGTCTCATGCTCTCTCTTAAGAGACCCTTACGGATCAATTTCTCCACTTGCCCCTGAAGTATCTCACACTCCTTCGGACTCATCCGATAATGAGGGCGGTTGGGCAGGCTGGCCCCAAGGACGAGGTCTATGTGATGTTGAATGTCTCTCATGGGAGGCAATCTATCAGGTAAATCCTCAGGCCAGACTTCTTTAAATTCGTTTAGCAACAGTCTTAAACTTGGAGGAATATTTGAAAGTTCCTCTTCCTCGCCCTTCACCACTACGGCCTATAACTCGCCAGCTTCCTTGGATTTATCCATGAAATCCCAAATGGTTAAGAGAAAACTCTCCTCCACTTTAGAAGCTTCAGGGTGGTTCTTTGGTGCCATAGGGGCAAGGATTATTTTTGGACTATTCTTGATGAATATGTATACATTATCTCATCCCCGATGGGTCGCATCACAGTCCGACTGCCAGGGTCGACCGAGTAGCATATGACAAGCTTCCATGTCGACCACGTCACAAAGTATTTAATCCCTATAATTTTTGCTAATTGAAAATGAGATAGTGCATTGTTCAGTTACCTTAGTCTCATTCACCTTTTTTATCCAGTCAATTGAGTACGGGAAAGGATGTTTCGTCGTTAGTAGCTGCAACTTGTCCACCATCACTCTTGAGACGATGTTCTCGCTACTACCACTGTCTATGATCACATCACAGACTTTTCTACGAAATATATTGTGTAGCTGTGAATATAATTCCTTTCATGGGGCATACAGTAATCACCTCACAACTAGAAATTCACCACGATCCTTGCCCGTCACTTCATTGTCACCTGTTGTTTTTTCAGTGGTTTGTTCATATTCATCAAAGCCATGGTCTTCTTCTGCGGCCTCATCTTCAGTGCCCCCTTCATTTATAATCAAGTGTGCTGCGGGACGTTGAGGACAAGTGTTTGATAAGTGGCCTGGCTGGCCACAGCGGTAACAATTATTCGACCTTAGCCGAGCATAAGGATTTGAAATCCTACTCGGGTTCGCTGTTGTGGGTGCTGCACGTTGAAGTCTGAATGAGTTGCTCCCCTTATCACGGTTTGCAGTTATAGGAGGTTGAGGACATTCTCCTACTGGATCTTTTCCTCATGCCAACACTGAATCCTGCGTGGGACCCATCATGGGGGGGTCGAGTTGAAGGATATGGATGAGCAGGAGCTCTTGCAAGTTGTGTTTCTGCCCTACCCGCCAATTAAACTGCTTCATCCACGGTCCCGACTAGGTACATCTGAACTTGGTCCTGAATTGTCGGTCATAACCCACCTATAAATAGTTTCACCTTCTGTGACTCAGATTCTGACAGATCGTTTCGTATAGCCAACCGCTGGAATTCTTCAGCGTAATCTGTGACGGTTCGATTTTCTTGTCGGCAATTTTGATATTTTTGGAATAGTATCTGTTCATAATCAGTGGGGAGAAATCGTGATCGAAGAAGACGTCTCATCTGTGGCCATGATGAGATGGGCGCCTTGTTCTGGTGGGCTCGTGAGAGTTGTAATTGTTTCCACCATGCAGAACACCAGATTTTAATTTAAACACTATCAATTTTACCCTTTTATGATATGGCAAGTCCATATAATCAAAATATCTCTCTACTTCGGCTAGCCAATCGAGAAAATTTTCTATATGTAATAAACTGTTAAAACTAGAAAGTTCACCCTTACCTCAATAGTCTCTTTCAGCACGATCTAGATAATCATCTCCATGGATTAGTCGTCGAGCAAAACTCTCATTAAGATCCTCATCGCTAAAACTTGAATCATATGTTGTAGCCCTACGGTTTGCGACTGGTAATGCTCTACGAAAATCAGGGTTGCGTCGTTCAGAAACCATGGGTGGTAGAGTAACCATAAGTGGTGGAGTACCGCCTAGGGCTCGAGCACGAAGTAGCGCATCCACAAGACGGTCGAAGGTTGCATGCAGCCCTTACATGGTCAACTGACTCTCCCGGTGGAAAGCTTTCATTCTTTCCGAAAGATAACGAATCTCTCGATCACCATCTACAGGATTTTGATTCATACCTTCATTGTTTACCATCGGCCCGAGGGGAATCCTCGCTCTGATACCAATTGACACAGGGATGAACGTAATGAGGATAACTACTCCGAATCCACGGAGCTTCTCAGGACTCCTCACAGAGACTTCTTGAATCCACGAGAAAAGAAAGCAGAAAATAGAAATAAATTCTAAGAAATTCGAAATTGATTAATTGATGACTAAAAACGAGTTCACAACCCTTTAAATAGGGGTACCAAGCAATGGGAAAGAAATCAGAATCAAACTACAACTAAAACTCCTAGAAATCGCGACTTACTATAAATAGTAAACTTACTATTTATAGACGGTCGTGATGTCTACTAGTGCGCAAGGTTTTCGGCCAAAAATAGTAACTGTCCTATTTGGCTTCACCAAACCGTTCCCCTAATTATTCTAAGCTCTTTTCACATTAGACGCAACTCCTAAAGCCCGACGGATGAAGAGTTATAACCAAACTAAAACTTACTATTTATAGTAAAATGAAATTAAAACAGGAAAACGACCGTCAATTCAGGGGTTTTTCACAATTCCGGGCATCGCAACCCGGCATAACGGGGTTGGTTGGATAAAGTAACTCGTTCTAACCCAAAATCATATATTTTACGTCAGGTAACTCATTCCGGATTGCGAGATACGCCCGATCTAAGGTCCGACGGTCTGGATCACTTCTGTCGTCGACCGGGCCTTTTCTGATCCATCTTGGCCATGAAACTGTCCACGACCCGCTCTACATCACTAATCAAAGAAGATTCTCAGGTAACGGTCAATTGACAGTTGATTCCATAAGATGTATGGATTGGATTAGCATGCTGTACACGATCTGCGGCACGCGAAAATGCCGTGTCTCCATAGGCCGGTAATGCGTTCTCAGAGCTGACGAAATGCGTCAGTTAAATGTTGGTAGAAACCAACGACCAACTTTAAAATAAAGTAGTGGATTGCGTCCTACGGAGTCCGTTCAGGAAGAGGCTCTGTAGACCACACAGTGGGGATTGAACTCCCACCCACCGTTAAAAACGGACGCGGTTTGGCCAGTTACACTGTCACTGACATCGTGATGTATGTGTTTTATCCACGCAGTCCATCCCTTTTTTAAGTTCATTTTAGGGCTTGATCCAAAAAATGAGGCTGATCTAAATCTCAGATGGACTACACCATAGGAAAACAGTATTAATTGAATCTCCACCATCAAAAACATTGTAGGGCCTACTGTAATGTTTATTTGACATCCAACCTGTTTGATTAGGTTATACAGACGTGGATGAAGGGAAAAAACAGATATGAGCTTGATCCAAAACCTTTGTAGCCTTCGACAAGTTTTTAATGGCGGGTATTCAGTCAACACAATTTCCTATGAAGGGGTCCATTAGAGGTTTGGATCTACCTATTTTTTGCCCCGTACTATAAAATGATATGGAAAAATGGATGGAGGGTGTCGATGAAACACCTATGTCATGGTGAAGATCATAGAGCACTGACAACTAGCCATTGGCTAGTGGTAGGGTCACGGCCAATCCACGTCCATTAAAAACTTCCTGAACTACAGGAGTTTTGGATCAAGCTCGCATATGTTTTTGAATTTTTACCCAAAGTAGACCAATTATTTACAGAAGTTTTGGATCAAGCTCACATTTGTTTTTTATTTTTACCCTAAGTACATCAATTATTCGGTGGAAGTTTTATCGGCACTGTTTGCCTTTTTCTCAATTGAAAATGCCCCTGATCACTTTTTTCAATGTTTTGTGCATTATTACCTTTTTCTTATCATTATTCTTTGGCAAACTCTCCTGCAGGCACTCTTGCGATAGAAGAATAGATTCTTTTTCTTTACTAATAAAGAGAAGAATTAAATAATAATAATAATAATAATTTAAAAAAAAAAAAAAAAAACACTTTTTAGAAAGTGAGCTCTTCTTCATTTAACAAAGATTATGCTCGGGCTTGGGAAGAAACTAATATAAATAGAGAACATATGTCAAAAACTCAACTCTTATGAGATAGGTTCTTCTTCTTTCTTCAAAAATTTAGTCTTAGATTGATCTTTTGTCAACAGTTAAACTTTGGACTCACTTTTTAAATGTCAAACGGTATTCAAATGAGGTGATTTCAAAGTCATTTAAAAATTTGTCGAATTATAGTTCTAGTGAGTCTAAGATCATCTTAATACGACATGTAACAAGAAAGTTATAAGTATTTTTCTGGATACGCCTAATGCATTGATCAAACAACAATTGCTACTTTAGGCACACTTTTAAAAGGCTAAATGATTTCTAAACGAAATTATTCCAAACCTTTTAAAGATCCTTGAATTATCTTTTCAACAAGCATAAAATCACCCCCGATCCCACTTATAATAAGTGAGTTATGACCGTTTCCATAGGACCGCATGATACATAGTTCAAACCACGATATATGCATTATCCAAATCGCAATTAGGATTTTAGGCCTACTTTTAAAAGGTTAAAAAGTTTCCAAATGAGTTAATTCTAAATTCATTTCAAACGTCATTGAATTATCTTTCCAACGAGCACAAAATCATGCTGATATGATTTGTAACAAGGGAGTTATGACAGTTTTTATGGGACGACGTGATGTATTGTTCAAACTACGATCATTGTTTTTTTTTTTTTTTCAAATTGTAATTTGAACTTTAGGTTCACTTTTGAAAGGTCAAACGGTGTCTAAATGATATTGTTAATGATAGAATCTAGTTGATTATGTTTCTCCCCTTGCTCGCCCTCAGGTACCTGCTAAGTAATGGAGAACAAATAAGACACAAGGGGTGTCGGTGATGGCCGAGGACCCTCTGTTGCCCGAGTCAGATGAACAGGCTCACAGTGGGTATAGTTGGATCAGGGTAGTTGTTCATACCTTTCTTCCATGGTAAAGGGTGTATTTATAAGTCCTCTAGGTCGCTTACATACTCAGGTGGATGTGTCGGATATGCTGGAGGGTCCCGTATTGTGATGTGAATCCGCTCTCGGATATCTCTCTGATTGCACCTAGATTGGTGTGATCTTCGAATGAGATCTCGTTAGACAGTCCCGCTCATATACATCACGGGACTCTCTGGATCCCGTTATTTTGGGACCAAGGCCGAGCTCCGTACCCGAGGCCAAGGCCGAGCTCCGTACCTGAGGCCGAGGTTGAGATCGGCACCTTTGGCTGGGATTGAGGTCAGCACCCAAGGCTGAGTTTTGGGGTTGACCTTGCATCATGAGATTGGCTCAGGGGCCAAGGTCGACCTCCAAGGTGGTCGAGGCTGACCTTCAAGGTCAATGGTTGAGGTTGACCTCCAAGGTTGGTGGTTGAGCTTGGAAGTCAAAGTCGGGATTTGTGGTCGCCACTCGAGCTGGTCCCGGAGGTTGGGTTGATACCTGAGGTCAGGTTAACACCTTGACCTTTCTTAGGGGGCTTCCTTTGACAACTGCCTCACTATGTCCCAAGCATCAGGTCAATTTAATTTTACCTATAACAGTTGCCCCCTACTTTCGAGTTCGACTTTTATGAGCTCGTGAAGTAATGAGGTCAGGACTAATGCGCGGGCGAGATATTCCGAATTTTAAGGGAGGCTAGCCCGCCTTCCAAGTATTATAGACCGTTTAATGCTGGCGTCGAAGGGAGACAGTGCTCATTACAGTAATCGAGGAGGATATCATGACCGGGCTCCATACGAGGAGGCGTGTGTAGAATGGTGCCACTTTGTCTCTGGGTGATTTACAGATAGACACGTGTCCCTGCCTCGATAATGGGGTCTGACAGTGAAACCTGAGCTACCACGTGGACAGGAACAGGCGCCGATGTACTTTTTCACATCTAAGCAATGAATGTGTGCATTCAATGCTTCCACTCTGAAAGCCTTATAAATAAAGAGGGGTCACCCTCATTTCCTCTACTAGTTAGCTCTTATGATGATCGCTCATCCCCTTTTCTTCTTTCTGGATCTGTCTGTTAGGTGATTTTTGGTATGTTTTCCTCTTCGCATACTGAAAGATAAGCTATCGATGTCCTATAATGGGGTGAATAGGACAATACTAAAATCTTCAAAATAAAGTGGAACAAATTATCTCAATCACACAAAGTATTGAAACCTTGATTTCAAATAATTCGTAGGACAACCTTCACCTAGTATTTTAAGCAGGACAACCTTATATCACAGTATTTGAAATCAGACTTTCAAACTAGTAAGAGACAATGAAATAAATACAACACTCACCACAAATAACAAAATAACTATAACAATCACCACACATGCACAAGGGGGTTATAGTGGTTCGATGCTTAAACCCACACATACTCTACTCCCAAAATTACTACCCTCGTAATTTGGCTTTCACTGTATCAAGGTTTTGACAGGGTCACCTTATCAACCTCTTATAATTCTTGTGATTTTTATGGGCTATCACAACCAAACCCCTTTTGTGATTTTTACAGGCTATCACAAATCAACTCAAAGATTTCTGGGCTATCTCAGAAAAATCTAAATAAATAAATAATAATTGGTAATTTGTACTTATCTTCAAATGACGATTCAAAGATGTAGTCGAAGCTTAAAGTGGTGATCTTCTTTCTTGAGTGTCGAAGAGGTAGTAAATGCTCAACCAGAAAGAATATAAAGATCTAAAGTATTTCAATAAATATAAACCTTAATGTTGCATATTCAGTTCTTTGTTTCTCAAAAGAGTATAGATTACTCTCTAATTGTATTTAACAGCAACTTGAGAAAGGGAATTGAATGAGCAAAGTAAAAATAATAAATACCCCACAATTAGCTTAAGAAGGACCTGAGCTTCTCTCTTACTTGCAGAAGGATTTTGAATGAATTTCCTTGTAAAAAAGAACGAGAGAAGGGTCCTATTTATAGCCAAAAATTTTGAAAATTTAGTCAACCTAAGAATAAGTTCGACTGACCGGATTCCAACGATTTTCTTCTAATGCCTATCGGAATCTGTGGGATAAGATAAATAAAAAATTCGGTTGAACTAAGTCAAAATTCGGTGACCTCCACAGGCATGTCGTGAATGGCCAAATGGGACACCGGAAATGTTTGGTTCGAGTATCTGGGCACTTTGGATGTCCGTGGGTGAAAGTCTTTAAACCTCTAAGGCCAGGAGATGCCTCAACGTCTATATCGAGTGGATACATGAGCGCCCGAGTGCCGAATACCAATAGACCGCGTCTCCCACTGTGTCGTGGTCGGTTAGGAGGGGGTGTGGCCTTATCCACCCGAGTAAGGGGTTATAAGCTAGGCTGAGTTTGACCAGCTCGCAAATGAGTCCGCTATCGACGAGCCGGGTAGGTATTGACGGATTATTGGTCAGGCGAATAGTGTGGTCTCTTCCACTTGCTAGGTTGTGCGGTTAGGGAGGCGGCAGTCAGTGTGGAGTGTAATAGACCACGGTGATTCTCCAAAGGGGAACCGTACTGATATGTGGACTTGATATAAGGACTGACATGATATTATGACACCCCGTCACTGTTGCACATGTGGGCGGGTGCACATGGGCGGACACTAATGTGAGCGAGTGTGATGTGGGCGAGGCTAAGGCCTGGGCGAGCTACCCGTGGCTGACAGGCTACTGTGTTGGCAAGTTACTAAGCAGGAGTTACATACTCATTCATTCACCCATTCACTATCCACTCGGGCTAGTGGTGCACAACTATTTGTTACATGTACCTTCGCAATGGCCAAGATTTCAATTGGGGCTCGCGACTAACCTAAGATTAAGAGTTTACCACATTATGTTTGACTATCCAAATTTAGGTATGGGACTGGTTTGAATAGAATTTCCTTGTGATGGACCCCATAGCCTGCGATACTACGTACTATCATCCCGACTTCACTCTAGCTTGGTCATTTCATTCGCATCGCATGTTGCATTTCATCCACGACATATGACATTTTGGATTGCTACGTTTCTGCACTTATATGGCTTAGATGGACTTGGTAGGATCTGTATATTACATTGCATCCGCAGTAAATGATATTTGACTCATTGCGTACTCTAATATTATATAAATGATGGACTTACCAATATATTTCCGCTTACTTCTGATATCGTATTATTCATGATATTGTTAGTATTTCCGCTTATTCCGATGATGTATGATTTACGGGCTTTATCGTATACTTGGCACTTACCTCACACACACTTTCATCACCCTCTAAGCTTTCTATAAGCTTATGCACGATAGATGCGTGCAGGTGGCGTTAAGTCGTAGCAGCGTTGAACTTGGAGCGTGCAGCAAATTTCTGGAGCTTTGATTTTAATACATATGTATTTCCCTTTCAGCAATGTATTCAAATGTTTATATTAGTGGATATGTGGTAATGTTGTTTTGTGACTTGGTTATGCTCGTGGTTATGCTCCATTACAAAAATAATAATAATAATAATAATAATAATAATAAAATAAATAAATCTCACACTGAAAATCCTCCTTGTAGAATCCTAGGATCGGAATCTGGCATATGAGTGCCGGGAGCCGAGAATGGGGCACTACGGAGGCTGTCAGCGCCGAATTCAGCAATCGGGAATTTTGTGAGCCCGTTTTCCAAGTTTGGGGCGTGACAATTTATGAGTGTGATCCTCTGTTTCCAGCGCACCCTGTATCCCCGTGTCCTGGAATTTAATTGGTCCACATCATTTGTACCGTCATCAGCACATCTCTTTAATAAAATAAAAAACAGTTTACAAAATACCGCTTCATTAAAAAAAAAAAAAAAAAAAAGGTTACATTTTTAGGGACGTAGATTTCCTACGAGTTCCTACGCTGGGAACCCAGGTGGGGCCCACTGTGATGTTTATGAGAAATCCTCCTCATCCATCCATTTTGTGAGGTTATTTTAGGACATGATGCCAAAAATGAACGGTTTCCAAAGCTCAAGTGTGCCTAAAACGTGATAATTGAACGTCCACAGTTGAAATATTCGTGGGCCATGGAAGTTTTGAATCATGCTAATATTTGTTATTTCAGTTCATCCCAATAGAAATGAAGTTATCAACGGTATGGATGGCACGTAAACATCACTTTTAAATCCAGGTAGGTTTCAACTGTAGGAATTTCCCTAACCACATTTTCCATTAGTACGGCCCACTTGAGCATTGGATACGGTTCATTTTTGGCATCACTTCTTGAAATGAACTCACAAAACATATGGAAGGGGCGGATTTCTCACAAACATCACAGTGGGCCCCACCTGGGTTCCCCACACTGGAACTTCATGCGAAAGGCTTTTTCAGGAAATCTGCGTCCTGTTCCCAGCATCTAATTCAAGGACGTGTGGCTGCCACCCAGGATCGGTGACGTTGGTGGGATCTGACCGTGCCCACCTTTATGTATGCTTTATATATCTACGCCCTCCATCTTTTTTTGTTCTTTTTTTTTTTACATTCATTGTCCAAAAAATGAAGAAGATACATATCTTAGGTGGACCACATCATAGGAAACAGTGGTCACCGAACGACCACCATCAAAAACTTCCCGGTGTCCATGGCTATGTTTATTTGTCATCCAACCCGATGTTGATAAGGTCACACAGAGCACGTGAAGGGAAAATACAAATATCAGCTATATCCAGAACCTTTGTAGCCCGAGAAAATTTTTTAATGATGACTACTATTTCTTGCAGTGTGGTCAACCTGAGATTTGCATCAATTTTGGGTTTTTTTTCCATTCCTTAAAATGAACTAGCAAAACAAATAAACGGCATAAATATATAATACATAAATCAAAGTGTGCCTCATGCTCGGGTCTCACTCACATCCTGGCATCTGGGGTTGCAACAAAGTTGCATTACTACTTCAAAACCAGATTGCATAGTGTAGCAAACAGCACTCATGTCGGTATTGTGTGCTACTAAATAATCTCCATGGGGCCAGATAGATGTGTCTTATCCATGTTGTCCATCCATTTTTCACATCATATTAGGGCATGAGCACAAAAATAAGGTAGATCCAAATCTCAAGTGGATCACGCCATTAAGTAATTGAAAGCTCACCATTAAAAACTTCCTAGGGCCCACTGTAATGTGTATGTCATCCAACCTCTTGATAAAGTTACAAAGTTATGAATGAAGAGAAAATACAAACATGAGCTTGATCCAAAACTTTTGTAGCCACCAACTTTTTTACGGTAGGCATCCAATCACTGGTTTCTTGTGGTGTGGTCTACCTGAGATCCAAATCAACCTCGAGTTTGTGCTCATGCACTAAAATGATATATAAAAATGGATGAATAGTATGAATAATACACATACATCATGGTAGGGCATACAAAGCTTTTCCAGTAGCACACAACTGTCCATGGTGCATGTGCTTACTATGATATTTATGTAAAATAAACCCCAACCACTAGGTTTTTCACCGCATGTTAGGCCATAGACCCAAAAATCAATTCCATTTATGATACACGTTGACTTGGACATAATGTAAAGGGCTCTGCCAAATTATTTCCATTGGTGTGGCCCAAGTTATTCATATCCAGTTACAATTTTAGGGCACGGGCCTAAGTTTTTTTTTTTTTTTTTTGGTGCAATTTAGTGGCTGAAGTGGATTTCATACAAGTATCATGGTGGAGCCTTTAAAAATCAAGGGTATACATCTCTCCTAACCATTTCTTTTAGTGCGACCCATGAGAATCACAATTCGATCTGATTTTTTGTCTTTATACCCAATATGAGGCTTAATAACAAATGGTCATAGTAGATCTTATAAAAACATTACGGTGGGGCCTATCTAAGTCAATAGCTATGTCCCATACAAATATTTTTTTTTCTAAGTAAACTCCTCCATATACAGTTAAAGAGGTTCTACCAGACAAAGTGATGGGTTCCACTTGACAAAGTGATTGGATTGCCAGATAAAGGAGTTCTACTAGACAAAGTGATAGGCTTATCGGATAAAGTGACAAGATTTCACCAGACAAAGTGACGGGATTCTGCAAGACAAACTGACGAGGTTGTTGGACAAAGTAACAAGGTTTCACTAGACAAAGTGACAAAGTTCCACTAGAAAAAATGACAAGATTATGGGTCAAGGTGATGGAGTTCTACTAGAAAAAGGGACGGGGTTTCCAGACAAAGTAGTGTGGTTCCACCAGACAAAGTGATGGGGTCTTATTTGACAAAGTGACGAGATTAGCAGACAAAGTGACATGATTCACTAGACAAAGTGATGGGGTCTTATTTGACAAAGTGACGAGATTAGCAGACAAAGTGACATGATTCACTAGACAAAGTGATGGAGTTGCTAGACAAATAGACAAAATTGTACTAAACAAAGCGATGAGACTATGAGATAAAGTGTCATAGTTATAGTAGACAAAGTGATGGGTTTTATTAGAGAAAGTGACCTGGTTGCCTGACAAAGTGGTGAGGTTCTACTAAATAAAGTGACTGGGTTACCGGAAAAAGTGTAGTGGTTTCATAAGACAAAGTGACAGGGTTGTCGAACAAAGTGACGGGATTCAACTAGACAAAGTGACAGGATTACTAAACATAGTGACGGGTTCCACTAGACAAAGTGATGGAATTGTAGACAAAGTGGTGTGGTTACACTAACCAAAGTGATGGGGTTTTATTAGATAAAATGACATGGTTTTACTAAACAATTTGACGGGGTTCTATTAGGTAAAGTGATGGGGTTACTAGACAAACTGACAGAATTCCACAAGATAAAGTGGCAGAGTTGCAGGATAAAATGATAGGATTATCAAACAAAGTAATGGGATTCCACTACACAAAGTATGGGATTACTGGAAAAAGTGATATAGTTCCATTAAACAAATTGACGAAGTTCTATTAGATATAGTGACGGAGTTCTATGAAACTTCTATATATGAAATCCACTCCAACCACTTGGATTTAAAATAAAAATAAAAATAAAAATAAAAATAAAAGGCATGTCGCCAAAAAATTATACCAATACTGTGTACGTTGGAGGACGAATTTCCCGAGGGGAAAGGAGATCGACTCTCTTCTTTTCGCTGGTTGCCTCGTTTGAGGGCTTTTATTTATGGGTAAAAAGGGTGTCATATTTAACCAAAGTCGCCACTAACCAATTATTACGATCCGATGGACTGGATCCTTTTCAAAATCTCAAAAAACACCAACATCGATTATGACCATCAACTCCTAATCCCATGGACTGGATTTTCTAATAAAAATCAGCATCGATTACGACCTTTCATTTGTGATTCGATTAACTGGATCCTTTTCAAAATCTCAAAAAATACCAGCATCGATTGCGACCGTTTCTTTGTGAAATGGAGCACAATTAGTAGATAGGGTGTGGATCGACGATTGTTGATAATTCATAAGCTGAGTTCAGCTCTCCTATCAAACAAGAAATTGGAGGTTGCTCAGAAAACTCCTACAGTTATTGGGAACGAGTTAACTTGACCAAAGCAATGCTTGAATTTGAGCCGATTCAAACATTAGGACACTGATTCCAAATCAAAGCTCACAATCATACTAACCTGACTTGCGTGGAGGAGGGTTTTGTTCAGAAACAACTTAGTGGTTCGGTAAGTTGACTCAGGTACGTGGCTACTCAAGTGGCTGTAACCCAGTTGGGATTTGGCTCAGCGAGGTATTTCTGAGTCTAGGTTCGAACTACGAGCTCCAACAACAGGCTTGAAAAGAATTGACTACTCGTACATGACTTGAGACTTAACGATGATGGATAATCAAGAAAGTTAACCCAGTTGACACGGGCAATAGTGGCTCGACAACGATAGGCTAAATGCAACTCTCTCTCTCTCTCTCTCTCTCTCTCTCTCTCTCTCTCTCTCTCTCTCTCTCTCTCTCTCTCTCTCTCTCCTCCCTCCCTCCCTCCCTCCCTTACATCCTCTCTTCTAATAGAGTCAGGGCTCGATCCACTACCATAGAGAAGCTCAACCCGAGCCTAATTCTTACTTATGACTTGGTCTGACTCAGCGTAGTGCGGCACAAGATCGGACCTGCACCCGATTCTTTATCCACTCTCTAGATTTTAGGGTTTTCGGGGATGATTTCCTAAAATGGAAAAAGAGTTTTGATAGCTCTCAGACTCCTTCTCGAAGCTATGATTGTAACTAATCAGGGGATTAGTTTAATGGTCTTGAGCCTCTATGTCTTGCATTAGGGGGAGTAAGCTAATATCCCGCCTGCATGGGGTTAATCCAATGTTTGAGATAGACTCCTTATAGTAGGGTCTACCCGATGAATGCTTCAAGTCAAGCAATGGGGCCCAATTCATCATGATGGGTCTTTCGCTCAAATGAAGAAGATGAAATCGCCAACTATGACGACTTTTTATGTATGGTCTTATCTTCAGATCTAATGCCTCTAGATGGACAGGATGGGTCCACTGATCACCATGGGGCCCACCATTTTCTACAACTTCCCCACATGTATGCTGGGTTCTGATAATTTCATCTGCGAGTAATTTCTCGTGCAAAGGAGGATTTTCTCATATAACCTCTAGCCCAATGAGATAGGGTACTTTTAACCCTACAACTAACACTAGTTATGCGTCGGAAGAGCTTCTAAAAGCTCTTGGGTGATCGACATTGAGCCACGCATTGTCATAGGAAGATTCCTTCCGTCGCATGGCAAGCATGTACGAGAACCCTAAAAAAACAATAGTGAATGGGTGGCCGAGATGGATGCTCTTAAAAGGAATGACTGAGATGATCAGCTGTCGTAGATTGTCAGGAGAGTTGATGCTGTTTTTGGTAAAATGACCTCTTGCAGTCGAGTTTGTGCCCCCCAATCGCATGAAACCATGCGAGCAGTGACCATGCTTTGGTCAGGTACATCCTCAGGATCAAATAAAAAGTTCAGATCGTCCAGTCCGACAATGTAGATGGGCCACTGATCGAAGAACATAGACACTATACGTTAAAATTTCTACCAAGCGAAAAAATGGGAGAGGAGGTTTCCTCTTCGGGCATCATCAGGTTAAAACCAATTTGACCACGGGCTTGGCCTGGTGACCTGCGGATCACGCAAGTTGTGCACTTGCAACCACTGTGTGGTGCCCACTATGTTGTCTTAAATCCGGACCAATCATTAGGTTCTACTGGATCTACTAGGACCCCAACCCATTTGTCAAGTAGAATCAAAATTTAGGTGGGCCATACTACTAAGTGTTGGGTGGCGAATGTTGATTTCTTGCAATCTGTGGATCAGATGTCGTTCCTTATTAATCTCAATAGTTATAAGAATTTCTAGCCTGGATGGGATGGACACCAGTGATATCCCCATTGATTAGATAACCTGGTAATTGCATGTTGGATTGCCTAACCCCAGATGTGGGCCTGATGGATGGGATGGACACCAGTGATACAACCCAAAATTTAGGGTTCTTAAGTGCAGTGGGGTGTGTGCACATTTATTTGTGTCATTGATGTTCCAAGATATTTGGTACTCGAGTATTGTTAGCCCATAGTGTTACAAGAGAACCCCGTCACTTTCGCTAGTGTAACCACACCACTTTGTCTAGCAATTTCCTCACTTTGTCTAGTAATTCCATCACTTTGTCTAGTGGGGCTTGTCACTATGTCTAGCAATTCCATCACTTTGTCTAGTAATATCATCACTTTATCTTGTCAAATCCCGTCACTTTGTCTGACAACCTCGTCACTTTGTCTTATGAAACCATCACATTTTTTTTTGCAACCCCGTCACTTTACTTAGTAAAACCTCACCACTTCGTCAAGCAACCCGATCACTTTCTCTAATAAAACCCGTCACTTTGTTTACTACAACCACGCCACTTTATCACACAATCTCATCACTTTGTATAGTAGAATCTTGTAGCTATCCAGCAACTCCATTACTTTGTCTAATGAATCATGTCACTTTGTCAAGAAAGACTCTATCATTTTGTCTAGTGGAATCACGTTACTTTGTCTGGAAACTCCGTCCCTTTGTTTAGTAAAACTCCTTCACTTTATCCCATAATCTTTTCACTTTGTCTAGTGGAACCTCGTCACTTTATCTAATAAAACCACGTCATTTTGTCCAGCAACCTTGTCAGTTTGTCTTGCAAAATCCCGTCACTTTATATAAATGGAATCTTGTCACGTTGTCCGGTAACCCTGTCGCTTTGTCTAGTGAAACTTCATCACTTTATCCGGTAATCCAGTCACCTTATCTAGTGGAACCCATCACTTTGTCTGATAGAACTTCTTCAACTGTATATGGAGTTTACTTACAAAAAAAGAAATATTTCTATGAGAGATAGTTATTGACTTAGATAAGGCCCACCGTAATGGTTTTGTAAGATCCACTATGACCATTTGTTATTAAGTCTTATATTGGGCATAAAGATAAAAAATCATAATGACATGTGATTCTTACACTAAAGGAAATGGTTGGGAGAAAGATGTATACCCTTGATTTTTAAAGGGTTCACTATGATACTTGTATAAAATTCACTCCAACTACTAGATTGCACAAATATATATATATATATATATATATATATATATATATATATATATAGGGAGATGGTCACCTGCGCACCTTTTCACGTGAGCACCAATGAGCACCTTTGCACACGTGTCATGTGCACAGAATCTGAACGGTCCAAGTGATGCCGCACCCCTTGAAATGCTATAGGCCCAATTTTCACTGATCCATGACTCGTGAGCCATAGCAAAGAGAAATGCAAATCAAGGGAGAAAACTGTTTCCTTTTCCATGGCCCACCGAATTTTGTATCAGGCTGAAAATTGGGCCTATAGTATTTCAAAGGGTGCGGCATCACTTGGACCATTCGATTCTCAGGCACATGACACGTGTGCAAAGGTGCTCATTGGTGCTCACGTGAAAAGGTGCGCAGTGACCATCTCCCTATATATATATATATATATATATATATATATATATATATATATATATATATATATATATATATATATATATATAATCATGTGCCCTAAAAATTGTAACCGGACATGAATCACTTGGCACAAACCAATGGAAATTAGCAGAGCCCTTTACATTATATCCAAGCAACGTGAATGATAAATGGAATTGATTTTTGGGCCCATGACTTAACATGGGGTCAAAAACCTAATGCTTGGGGTTTATTTTACATAAATATCACATCGAGTCCAACTTGATACATCAATTAACCATTTGCTATTGCAGGTGGCTGCGAAGGATGGATGGTACTTAGATTGCCTAGGGCAGCATGCACCATGGATGGTTACGTGCTACTGGAAAAGCTTTGTAGGTCTTACCATGATGTATGCATATTATTCATGTTGTCCATCCATTTTTATGAATCATTTTAGTGCATAAACACAAAAATGAGGTAGATCTAGATCTCAGGTAGACCACCCACAAGAAATTGGTGATTGGACGCCCACCATTAAAAACTTCTTGGTGGCTCTACAAAGTTTGGACCAAAGCTGATATTTGTATTTACCCTTCATCCATGACTTTGTGACTTTATCAAGAGGTTGGATGGCAAATAAACATTACAGTGGGCCTTAGGAAGCTTTTAATGGTGAGCTTTCAATCACTATTGTTTCGGTGTGAACCACTTGAGATTTGGATCTACTTCATTTTTTGGGCTCATGCCCTAATATGAGGTGAAAAAATGGATGTACGCCATGGATAAGACACACCTATCATGGTGTGCACATCAAGATTGTGTATTAGTACATAACACTTCACCATGCAATCTAATCTTGAAAAAGTAATGCAGCTTTGTTGCAACTCCCGAGACGGGAGTTGGACATTATCATGGGGCACACTTTGATGTATGTATTGTATATTTATATTATATATTTGTTTTGCCTGTTCATTTTAAGGAATGAAAATAATAATAATAATAATAATAATGAAACAGACACAAATATCGACAAATAAACATTAGCCATGGACACTTAGGAAGTTATCCGTGGTGGTCGTTCCACCTAAGATGGGTATCTTCTTCATTTTTTGGACAATGAATGTAAATAATAATAATAATAATAATAATAATAATAATAATAACAATAACAATAACCGATGGAGGGCGTAGATATATAAAGCATACATTGAGGTGGGCCATGGTTAGGTACCACCAACGTCACCAAAATTTGATTGCGTACTAAGTTACTCGGTATGCTCTTATGGTACTGAGTAAACTCAGTTGGGCCCACCTCGAATGTATTTGGACTATACATACCGTCCATCCATTTTTTCATCTAAATTAAGGGGTTGACTCTAAAATTAAAACATATCTAAAGATCAAGTACTGGATCACACCACAGGAAAGGAAACGGTGGCTATAATGATTTCCACTAGGCCCCACAGTGATGTTTATTTGTCATACAACCTGTTCATGAGATCATAAAGACATGGATGACGGGTAAACACAAATATAAGCTTGATCCAAAACTTCAACCGTAGACGTTCAAATCAACTGTTTCCTATGGTGTGGTCCATTTGAACATTTTATATGATTCACATTTGGGATCAAACATTAAAATTATCTAGGAAAATGGATGGACGGAGAGGATAAAATAAATAAGTCAAGGTGGACAAGTTTACTCAGTAAACACTGCACAATCCGCTCCCCAACGTCACCAATCTTGGGTAGTAGGTACGCGTTCTCGAATCAGCAGTTAAAAATGTAATCTTTTCTTCTTAGTCAAGCTGTAGTATTTGGTAAACCGATCATTATTTCATTAAAGCATTGTGCTGACGTCAGCAAAAATGGCGTGGACCAATTAAATTTCAGGACACGGGTGCCGCAGTTCGCCGGAAACAGTGGATCCGCACTCTGCGCGATCCCGTGAAACCCCTGGGCACCAATTTTCACCCTGATTTAAAACTATGGTGTGTCATAGCAAAGAGAGATGCAAATCAATAAAGAAAACTATTTTCTTTTTCCATAGCCTACCAAGTTTTGGATCAACCTAAAAGTTAGGCCTAGTGGTTTCATGGGGTGCTGTATAATGTGGACTGTTTAAATTTAGAACTCACATCATATATGATGAGTCCTCAGGAGCTCCGATGAGTTCTGTACAAACAGGTGTGCAACTGAGCATTTGGATATATATATATATATATATATATATATATATATATATATATATATATATATATATATATGGAAATGGTGCTGGGAGGTCTAGCTAGGTGGGCCCCACCATGATGTGTGTTAAACATCTACCCCCATCAATCAAATGCCTCATTCCATGGTAGGCTATTGGCTTAAAAATCAAGTCAATCTATGACTTTTTGGTGGGCCACACTACATACGACAGTTGAGAGGGGTTACCATCCTATTAAAACATTCATAATCATCTATTGGGCATATCAAGATGTTGTTAACAAATCCAGCCCATCCACTGTGTTCGTCCCACTTAGATGAGAGGTCAGACCAACTTTTAACTGCATCCAAAACTCAGGTGGGCCTCAACAAGTTTTTTTTAATATGTTTTAAGCATGTCTTCACATGGTATGGCCCACTTGAGTTATGTATATGTCTTATTTTTGGCATATCCCAGACGTAAAGGGGACTCATCAAATGCACAGGGTTAATATTTGACACACATCACAATGGGGACCACATGGCTTGACCTCATAGAAAGTTCCTATGAGAACAACCTCACAGTACCATTTTCCATATATATATAACCCGTAATAAAGCTGAGTTGAGTTTTGGATGTTGGGTGATCTGGTCCAGTTGAGCCTGGATTGGGAGAAGTCTACTCAGTTTGAATTGAGTCACCTACTTCTTCTTTTTCTTTTTTTTTCTTTCTGTTTTTTTTTGTTAGCTTGGTAGTATACTCACTTCACTATTAGCCACCGGTGGTATTAGGGAATCGATGCCAAGACCTCAGTGTTGAAACGAGGTATCTTTTACTCAATAGTCTACCACTATTACCTCACCTACTAAGCTCGAGTGGAGCGGAGAAGTTTAAACATTCAAGCAAGGCAGCCATGCTAAGTCCCATCGACTCATGCCCAACTATATTAAAGAGTTTCGTTTCTTCACGTGAAATTGGAATTTTCTATTCTTTGCAAAGTGATTGGACCAGTAGTCACAATTTGCATTTAATGACCAGTTGTCACAGTTTCGACCCTTCCTGTTTTTCTGTTCCCTGTAAAGCGATTGGACCAGTCGTCACAGTCTGCATTTAATGCAGCGGTAGTGCTGTCGTTAGTGGTTACAAAGCACAATCAAAATGCAGGGAATCGAAGTTTCACGGGAACAAAGGATCCGAACCCACGGATAAAACACATAAATCATGATAGGCCCCACGGAGTTTAATCAGCACGCGTGCTGATTTATTCAGTACACAATCATGTTCCATTTGGTGCAACCAAACGCTCCTTGAATTGTGTTTTTAGACCACAGAAGTTCATGGATTCGGCGTCCATTGTTGAAAGGGGTAGTGAACACAGACATGGAGAAACGAAACCAACGGCCTACATTCAAATGCACGGATTGCATAATCAAGGATTGGAGTATCATATTAGGTTATAACATATGTATATATGAAGTCCGGACTGGCAAGGCTGGGTTAAAATGACTGGGCCCAACCCAATCAAAAGTTATGGAGCCATGCATTCTAGTAGGCCCAGGTCCATCTAATGGCCCAAGCCCGGTCTAAAGGCAGGCCGGCCTCGTCTAGCTGGGAAGATCATTTCCAACCTTATAAATGATATGGATAATAGGCATAGCCCAAAAATGCACAAATGAGAGGATCTTAGCCGAAGGATCCTACCCATTGAATTGTGCATTCTTTGCACAGCTAGTCCCCAAAAAAAACCAAGAAATTGACATGTGGGGTCCTACTGAATGTTTCAATGACATCTAATCTGTTTATCATATGCATCCCTCCAAATTCTCCTTGGATTGCAAGACTCAGGTGGGCCACACCATGTAAAATCATGCTTAAAATATCTAAAATCATGTGTTGTGGCCCATCTGATTTTTGGACTGGCCTTAGTTTTTGGGTTTCCATTCATCCTAGCCGTATGCATCTAGTGAATAGATTAGATGGCATATACAAGACATTGTGGCCCCCACATACAATTTGGTAGGGCTTTTTTTACAATGGACATCCCCATCCCGACTATTCCCTGTGGTGTGGTCCACATGAGTTTCGGATCGTCCGAATTTTTGGGCGCTAAAGAGAACATTGGGGCACGCATATGATTGATGGATCGGATTAATTAAAACACCACGGAAACATCTGAGCCGTGCATGAGATGGCCCCTTCAATGAAGATGGCCGTACACAAATCTGGAATATCCATTCATCAGGCATGGTCACATGCTTACAGTAGATGTGAACCGTTAGCAATTGTATTTAAACCTTTCTTTTTTCATATGGGTTGGCCAACCTAGTGAATGGAACCACCTAATCACTTCCTGCAAACGTTCCACATCTCACATACAGTTCTACAATCAGGTCCGAGTGAACCACCCATAGGATGAGACGCAACAAATCAATGGACAGCCAATGGTACAGCTCAGCGTACTGTCTTGGCCCACCAAATGAATGGGTAGGCCTTGTTGGGAGACGACGTAGAGATGAATCTAGGAGAGTAATTCAATCACACAAAGCAAGCATAACAAGAACACAGCAAATTTAATGTTGAAAAATCCTTTCGGAAAAAAACCACGGCACAAAGTGACACATGATCACTTGTGAAAGCAGAAATTACAAAAAGAGAGCTTACCCGATTCAAACAACCTCGAATCTCACCCTTATTATACCTTTTGAAGCCTTTAGACGAATTAGAAACCCTATTACCTCTTCCCAATCCTGCTTACACCCTTATATATATTGACTATAGAAGAATCCCAAGCAAAATCGGTAACAAATCCCGCAAAATCACAACTCTGCGTAAAATTACGCGGAAATCGTCAATGGCATCAAACAGTCTTCGATGTCATCAAAACTAATCCTTCGATGGCATCGAAGTTACATCGATCACATTGAAATAACACCTCAACTATCCAAAGACGAGACATGATTTTCTAGAAATCCTCGATTGCATCAAGTTATGTTCGATAGCATCGAACCTTACCTTCGATGTCATCGAACGTCCTTCAATGGCATCGAAAAAACACCCCGATAGTCCAAGGACCAACTGAAAAAAATTTGAAAAATCTCGATGGGATCGAGCACTATTCAATGCCATAGAATGTGACATCGAACAGTCTGCCGATTGCATCAACAACCCTGTATTTGATTAGATTTAAAACATCAAATACAAGTTTCATACCAAGTAATCATCACGTGCCACCAATTGCATGAAAAAATATAAATGTGATTTTCACATACAATACAACTGCTGTTTTTGATCATAGTCAAGAAAATAAAGATAGATACTGAGCAAAACAAAGAGTTTGTGGTAGTGTCAGGATTTCTCAAAACATCAAAGAGATTTCTCTCTTTGTTCATGAAGATGATCCCACAAGGACGATGGGGACCAATCACTCGGTAGGGCCCACCGTGAACATGCCTTATCTGGGTCATGCGTGGAATCATATCATACCTGTGCAAGATTTCAATCATTCATCATTGGGGCCCGCGGCCCACGCAAAAGTAACCCCACAATCAGGCCAGTCCACTCATCAGGTGGGCAACAACCGTTATACAGGAATGGATGGTTAACGAAGAAATTTCCCAAGGGCCCTTATTCAAAGTGCCTGTGTAGCCTGCATGATGACGGGCTCTGATCATATGATCATCTTCAGAGTGGGAGACCACCTTATGAGTGGCTGGTTGGCACTTGTGCTGGCTGTAAAAGTGGCTGTGGGCCTAGCAAACATTGAAGTCTGAGAGTGAGAACAGCGTTCTTTTAATTTTTTAGATCATTTACTTAGTGACCATGAAAAGATAACCGATCACCCTCAGACAACAGCACCACCACCTGTGGTACCATACCATCATTCCTAGTTTTGTAGGACATCCGCACCATAAAAAGGGTAGGCCCCACCATGAAGATCACCATTCTCCTAAAATCAAGCTCATCCACTCAGTCAACATGCCACAATTGTATGTTGGGTCAGACCATCGGTTGCTCTTTGGTTTCAAAGTTGCAGCTCATCTGATGTGTGAGGTAGCCTGATTTTTTGTGCCAGGTGGACCATAAGTGTAAGTTGAATCAGACTTTCAGTTGTCCATTGATTTGATTAGAGTGGCCCATCCATTGAACAGACTGGCCTGATTTTTATGCCAGGTGATCTTCATGGTGGGGCCTGCCGATTTCATGGTACGGATGTCCTACACGTGGTATGTTAACAGTAAAGATGGCACGGCACCACTAGTTCCCATAGGCAATCAGTTCTCCCATGAAAATACCATCTTGTGCTTGGTATTTGGGTCAGGATTCTTCAATTTTCTTCCACTCAGATTCACAAGCAACCAATTCTGCCCAAAAAAAAAAAAAATCCATACTCTTGATTGATGACTAAAGAACGGAAAATATAAATATAAATAAAAAATAAAGAGAGGGGGGATCTCAATGTACATATATGATTCATCATTCAAGCTACAATGGCCCCTCAGAACATTAACAAGACAGGGATCAAAGATACAGTTTAACCAGACAGGGATCAAAGATACAGTTTCCAAAAAAACAAAATCACATGTCAGAAAGAGATGGTTTCGACGTGAGAAAGAACTATTTTTAAGGCAGTATGTGACCTGTTGTTGTCTCTGTTGTAGTTGTTGTCATCGTCGTCAAAATCCTCTCCTATACATCCCAACCATCTTTCCGGTCATCGAATTCCCATTTCCGTGCGGCTAGATTCCCATACATCTCGGAGAACTTGACAAGGCAATCTGTTCTGACCCGATAATGTACTTGCGTGTTCCGGCTGATGGCCGCCCCTGAGAACTTTGATGTATCAATTGCCCATGCAGGCCTTACATACTCCACTGTCCTTGACGAGCTGGCATTAGCATACAAGAAATTCAAGAGCACATCTTCGCAGTTGAAGTACTTGTCCACCACCTCTCTTCCCTCTTTGGCTTCCTTGCTCCAATACCTCTTGAATGCCACCTGGCTGTCAACGAATGCAGCTCCTGTCAATATCATGTTATACCCTCTACGCGTCCGAGCATACTTCTCATCCCTGTACTTCAACGGGCTCCCATCAATGAGCCGTGGGTAGAACCCGACGATCCTATCCGGGTGCTCCCGCCAGACCCTAAACCCGCGCTCCACATCGTCGCAAGTCATCATTATGTCATCATCAAGTTCGAGGACAGCTCGGTTCTTTATTGAAGGATCCATCTTGAACCGGTTATTCAGCGAGTTATGCTCTTCTACTCTAATTCTAACTGGCACCGCTGAATCCAACTCACTCAGTTGGGGAGGCTGGCCTTTGTTCCACACCACGACAATCTCCCCAACTGAAGAGCACCTTGAGTAATGTTTCACATACATCTTAAGATTCCACAACCGAGCATCATATGTCATGGTTAGCAATGTAAACTGAGAATAGTGTCCCTTCAATGGGTAGGCTTCTTCTGCGCCATTGCCGCCATAAATATACTTAACACCCATACATATTAGCACCACCACAATCACAAACATTGATGCCAAAACCGATCCGCCTGCACATGTGTTTGGCTTCATCCGTCCTCTAATTAATGAACTCATCCTGTTCAAACGGGCAAAGAACCGCCTCAGCTTAGAGGAGAACGAATGAGGGCGCTCCCATGATGTGAAGGCATCGCTTCTCTTTCTGTAACCGTGAAGGCACCAGTTGGGAGGTAGAAAGCACTTCACAGCTCCCACCAATACACCCACTAAAATAACCAGTGCAGCTGCAGCTGCAATTGCAGCAGAGCCTAAAATAATTCTATGGACAGAGTCGCCTGAAGGAACCCGATCCCCATCCATCACTCCAACCCACCCACCGTTCAAGCCTATTTGTTGCACGTCTAGATGATGGTAACGAGCACCATTCCAAGCATTGCGGGCTTTCTCAGGTTCTTTAAAGCCTAAGGGGACTTCAACTTCCCTGTATTCGTCCTTGGTAAGAACCTCTACCTTGAAAGCCCGCACTCTCCGCCCATATGTTTCGCCACAATCTTGGCCAATGCGGTAGAGGTTGTGATTGTACATAAACGGCCTGCCTCCATTTCGAGCACCCAAGCTCTTATCAATGTTATAAATGGGGTTCTGCTTGTGTGGTTTCCACGGGCCGAGAGGTGTGCTGCTATACCAAATCTCAAGTTCCCCATTCTTCTTGGTACCAAAACCGCTGAAGTCCGAGCCAAAGAGCCAAAAATTGCCCTTGTAATTCACAATAAAGGAATCTACGAGGGGCTTCTTCAATATAACCTTTTCCAATGTCCATTGAAGGGGAAATTTCAGTGCCCGATAGAGACGGAGCTCCCCTTTCTCACTGCTCTCAGGCATCATGTATATCTGATGGAACAAACAGGAAAAAAATAATAATAATAAGAATAAGAATAATTGGGAAGCCAGTGTCAGGATGATGGGCACATCGAGGGCCCCAAAAAATTCAGACATCTATTGAGAAAAGTAAACATGAAGGAGCATTGATCTTACAGCATCATGATATCTGAAAACGTATGGATAAGAAAGGTGCCATTCTTCATCTAAAGCAATGCCCAAGTGCTGCCATGTTGCACCTTTATCAGTACTTCTTGCCACACCAATGTCTCCTTGCAAAGTGACTGAATTCTTGGTCTCAAAAAACAAATAGAGAGCATCGTCCTGAATAATAATGCCAACATAAATCATGTAAGGAGCCGTTAGAAAATCCATTGAGAGGGGCAGGAGAACATACTACACAAAGTCAGTGTATGCATTTGCCTTGGTAGAAACAACAAGAAATACTCTAAATAAACAGAGTGATATTATCTAGAAGTTGGCATCACAAACCTGTGAAGCAGGGATGTAAATGGACAGGTCCGAGAATAGTCCAGGCCCAGGATGGGCCCAGCGCCAAGCTAAGCGTCTCGGTCCAGGCCGGGCCTGGCCTTCTAACAAAGTATCTTGGTCCAGGTCCAGCTCATCCTTCTAGCCAGGTACCTTGCCTGAAAGTATTATATAAATCAGGCCCGGACGGGCTGTACCATTGGGCCTTTGTGCATACCCAAGCCCGGCCACAGAAAATCTAATTACCAGAACTCAAAACTCATTCCAAGGCCCAGTCTGCCAGCCTTTGAGCTCGGCCCAGATCATGGTTTATAGACCATCCGATACGACTGGGTATCATCCGAGTTGCATCTGATTCCGTCTAAAACAAAACATGTTGCCACACCAAAATGGGACCAAGTCATACTGAGTCAGGGTGAGTGGTACCAGTTTCGGTCCCCAGGCAAATCACACCATGAAACTTCTACTTAAATCCATAGCCCAGATCCAGCCCAAAGCGGGCTGGACCAGGGTCAGGCCCGAAATTTTGTTATCCTAATTGTGATTCTGTGAAGGCATGATACGAAAAGTCATGGCAGACACTCCAAAGTAGAAGGTATCAGTATCACCAGTGCCCAACACTTACAATTTTGCAAGTGCCATACTTGTGTCAACCGTGCCTAATCAGCAGCACTACCACAGAGAATACATGTACCTTTAGGTACTTACGATGCAGGACCTCAACGATGGGGACGAAAAGAAAACACTTGTTTTCTTGATACTAGATGAACATAGAATTCTTTAATAAAAGAAACAGCCAAGGATGCAAAAGGAAAGCAATATTCTTCCATGGTACAATAGCTGAGGAATTTGCTTGGGATAGTATAAATGGAATAGCATTTTTTTTCCCCTTTTTCTGAATAGCAACAGAAAGCCGGGAAGTTGAGCTTTTTGAAGAAGCATAAAAGGAAAATTAACAACATGAAGATACTTCGATTAATTTTTAGCCTATTCAAGCAGTCCCCCCATAATAATCAGGAGCAGGACAGGACCAACAGTGTGAGCGTGGTAGCACATAGAGAGCAAATAGGCATGCACATTTAATATTAATGTATTAACAGTGCATGGTACGTTAGTTGCACATTCTATAAAAATTGTAAGACGATGTCAAGTAACTATGTTATACTATTTTAAAGAAACATTTTTCCAACCAAAAAAATAAGTGTACATGTGAGTGTTTCAAATCTTTTTAACTGTAGCATTTGTTCCACTAAGAAGATTACTTGATTTTACTGATATTGCCTTCTAAATTCTATACAAAGATCATATATGAAGTCTCACAAACATGGTATTGAAAAATGGTTATTTTACAGTCATACCAGCCGCTATGTAAAGTAAACGGTTACCCTTTTATGGATACAGAGGTGACTCGGTTCGTTATCTAAAAAGGGACTGTATCGGCCAATACAAGCTGATACCTAGGGCTGTACACGAGCAGAGTTAGCTCAATAGCTCGCTCGACTCGACTCAAAAAAGCTCGATTCGACTCGGTTTGAAACTGAGTTCGAGCCAAGTCGAGCTGATTTTTTTAGCACAAAAAAATTTCAAACCGAGTTCAAGCTTGCCCGAGCTCGACTCGACTCAGATCGAACCCAACTCGAATCTAACTCGGATCGATTCAGTTTGGTGACTCGGTTACTTTGATATTGTTGTTGCTCACCAAGTGTTTGATGAAATGACTCAATGAAGTGTGGCTGGTAGCAAGGAAGGTACGTATATGAAACAAATACCCTTTTTTTCTTGATTTTTATGTTGCTTACAAGGTGTTTGATAAAATACCTATAACACCATTGTTATTGTTTTATATACAGTGAGATTTTGAAGGTGCAGACTATGTGTTTGTGAAAATGCCGCAAAGGCGAACTCAGCTCGATCTTGGCTTGAACTCGGCTCGAATTGGCCCAAGCTGCTGACCGAACCGAGCTGAGCTGGCCAGTCAGGCTCGAGGACTGAGCCGAGCCGAGTTCGAGCTGGGGTCAGCAAGTGGCCGAGTCGAGTCGAGTTGTGCCAAGCTCGACTCGGTTTGACTCGTGTACACCTCTACTGATACCCCTACATTGACACTTTTACAGGGCTAATGCATCCATTACAGGCCGATATGACTATAAAGGGCCTATTATGAAAGTTTTTATTTTCAAATTTTCTCTTGTTTTCCACTTCTTTATTCATTTCAACCATGAAGGAAGCTTACAAACTAATTTAAACTACATCTAGGCCTGTTTTGATGATCGATAAAAAAAAAAAAAAGTGATTGGGATTTGATGAACCGAAGCAAGTAGACCATTTATCAGAAAAAAGGGGGGTAAGCCATGACTTTTTTCAGTTTTCCATCTTTTTTCCTATATTTATATGCATGGGCCCTAATCCACCAAATCATGTTTGATTTGTTTTTGATAAGCGCCTATTTGGTCGACTTCCAGCAGGTCCAGCTGACACTGCTTGATGGATGGCATTCTTACGAAAGAGTAGCTAGTTACACCATCAAATACGTCTGAAACAAAAAACAAAAAACAAAAAAAAAAAAAACAAAAAACAAAAAAAACAAAACAACATATTTTGAGATCCTCACATTTTTTAAAATTTTACTAATAAACCATAGTGTGCGGTAACGCCTGTATGAGGCCATAACAGAAACGGTGGCAACTGTTACCCGTTACAAGGTCATAACGGCCGTTACGGAATTCTTTGTTGTTTGGGTAGTTGCCTAGCAACTTTATAAATAAGATCATAAAATAACCCTCTAAAAAAAAGGAAGAAGAAGAAGATCCCCCAATTATTGTTTCTTTATTAGTATTCCTCTTTTTTTATGAATACCACTCACAATCACTATGGATGCCTTTCTAAGCTCAAGTGTTGTTCCTCTTCATTTGTAATTTTGCAAGTCCACACCCTTTCGATCTAATACATGAATCATTTCTGAAGTCGTATGTTTTACTATATTGGTATGCATAACATCACATTTAAGTGGCAGTTCAGTATTTTTACAATTTAATATATAACCAGATGTCCTGCCTTTTGGACTTCTAAATTATCTTCGCCATAATATACTTTCAATAGGAAGTTACACGTTCAGCATCGAATGATGGTTTTACTATAATGTAATAGACATTGTTTATTGACCAATAAGTCTGACTCAACTTCAAGTATTTTTTATTAGTAAATGTTCTTCAGTTGGGATTTGTTTTTTTTTTTTTTTTTTAAGATGGAGATAATGAAGAAATTTTATTAGAAAACTCACTGGAAGTAATTCGCTAGCCAATCCCAAGCAGGGATAAAGGAGGGTAGTTGATCCCAATCATCCAATTCCCTGGCTTCTTTCAGGACTCAGGGCCGAATCTTCCTTTCTTCACATCGAATCTTGAGTAAATGCTCATTCACTGCTAGTCTCTCTAGTTCGTATGTTTAAATCTGTTCTTTATAACAAACAATATCGTGTTGGCCATTTATGGGACATAACAAACTAGTAACATGTCTACATGATTCTATACAATTTGCAAGTCAAAAACAGGTATATATACACAACCAGTGAGGTTTCATAGACTACAAGATACCAAAATATCTGAAATGTTCAAGTGACAAAGTAGTCCATATACCACAACTAGTAAAGGTCTTGTAGCCTACCAAGTACCAAAATACCAGAACTGTTCAAGTCACTAGGTGAAACACAATAAGTAATGCATACACATTGAAATGACATATTCTGTCAAAAAACTAATGAATAAGGTACTTCTGATTTTTGACGAAATTTCCCTGCTTTTAACATTCTATAATGATTCTTTTCAATACATATCCAAAGCTACATCATATTGGCAATATGGATTATCGGTACTAAATATTGCAGCCAAACAATATGTTCTCTCAGACCCAACTTTGACTCCTCAGCCTGGGCACTGAAGTGGACACTTAGGACTGGTTTTGAGATATTGAATGTTTGTGGGGTAGCAGCTGAGGCCTCCCTGATGAAGCCAGCAGCTACTTGGGACAACCCATAAAGATTTTGCAACATACTTAGTTTGGATTGTTTTGGGAGTATTAATCCTGCAAGCATTTCTGTCATTTTTACTTGTTCTAACCTACTTATTTTTCCTTGGTCCCTGATTTTGTAATTATTGTTGAGTGGAACATAGTTGAAGCCGATAATAATCAAATTTGATGTGAGTTCTATCCGTTGATTTTAAAGTACATGATATCAATTTTCACTTTTCAGAAGCGGCTTATTCAATTTGAGCTTGAGGGCCTTATTATGATTCAAAACCAGTCAGTATGTGGATCTCGGACCATGCAATATTGGTGGACGAGATACACTGACCCATAAACTAGAGCATCGGATTCAGAATGGACAATGTTGGGGGGGTGGCAATTTGTGTAACATTGGGGCAAACAGACAATGAAAACCATACCCCAAAGTGAATTGATACATGAGACGCAACTATTTACCAACTAATATTGTTTTCAGACTCACCAATAAATGCTCTGATTCTGATATGTAGAAATGTGGGTCTAATGGACAAAATATGGACTAGTGACCAAGACAACTCTAATCTATGATTTCGTAAGCTCGACAGCTAAGTAAACTCAAAGAAAATGTCTAGAATACCCCTAACTAGTCATAAAATATACAAACCCAAATGCAATAAATGGCTAAATCTAAGTCATCCTAGCTACTGTACGCGATCTGCCAAATAGAAAAATACTTGCAAAATTACTACGGTTTGCCTTCTAAAGTTTCTAAAAAGAATTACAATAAAAAACAACATACACTTTTTTGGGTAGGGCACCGGGGCTATTGCCTAAGGAGATTCGATCCTCGGCCATGCATTGGGAGAGCGGGTAAACTACAACTCTACAGAGCTGGGTGTATGAAAAACATCATACATGGACCTAGAAGAACTCATGGATGTCCCCCTACACATTTCTCTTTTCTTTTCAAAAACAAATGGCATTCCCACTTTCCTAAATAACTTGCCCAATAAGTATCATTTATGATTCCTAGCAAACCTTCTAGATATTTCCTCAAAACAACCCAATACTGAATTAGAACAAACTCCAATCTCTTTGACCAAGAACCTAACCAAGGCTACTAATGAAGTTAACTTGCCCACCAAGCTAACTTAGCAACCAACTTTGACCGACTCAAATTGTGAACTTGGAGACCATCTCAAACCATTAACTTAAACTCTTCTAGAATACTACAAACTTCTAGAACTTCCCGAGTTTTGAATGTCCAAATCAACTTGAGATCTGAACCAAACCACATCTAGAACAATTGGGCTTCCAGATGGAATCCACGGGTTGGTGTCACCATCCAAGGGCTTATGGATCTCCAAGTGACAAAACATTAAAGTTTAATTTGCAAGTGACAGATATTTCCATCTACATGCAACCATCACCAAACACTCCTCACTTGGTGCACTGAGAACCAATCTCCAAGAAGGTCCAAAGTGGTGACTCTGTGAAAGTTGGGTACTGTGAGAGCCCATTTAACCTTGATGTTGCTACAGAACTCAAGGTTCATTTCAATCCAAATTCCCTAATATAGAGCAAATGGAAGCATATGTCACAAAATCCCACCTCTTCTCTTAAAAAAAGCCACCATCATCAACCCCTTCAATTTATTTTTGAAAAACGAAGATATCTAAGTGTAAGTACCCCCAAATCTTCCTAGCCACAAGAAAATGGATGTAAGATGATGGATCAACTCTTCCTCCCTTTTACATATAAGTTGAATATTCAGCAGCCAGCACTTTGTTCACGGCAATCCAAAGTCACGATAATTGGCAGCAGTCATCCATGCACAAGTTTCAGCTCTATGAGGAGGCAACAAATCCCATATCAGAGTGCAACAGGGCAAAGCTTCTTCCTCCTAAAGTTTCAAAAAGAGATTTGGACGAGAAGAAACCTATATAATTCCATTTCCTCTCTCTAGTGTCCTCACATCCCATGGGAATATGTAAGTTGCCCAGTCAAAAATCTCTAAAGCTTCACTTCCTCCTACTTCTGATGCCTTTTAACAGAAATGTTTGGCCTTACTACCCAATGTTCCAAAGAAAATCTTCATCATGGATCACTTGTTGGTAGCCACTGTCTTTGAAATTTTTTCATCAAAGACTGTTTACCAACCCAAAATCCCCCTCTCCATCTCTTGTCACCATTGTCATCCTTTCCTCCTTTTGACACATCATAGCTCCCATCCCCTATTCCCCTTTTATCGCCATCGATGTCATAACCTTGACCCACCCATTTAGTGTCAGCTTTACAAATACTATTTTGTCATCATATTTGAAATAGGAATTATCATGATTCTAGGCAAAAGTTCCACATCCCACTGCTCACCCAACATCAACACACCCTTTACTAGGCTTAAGATCAGCCCGTGTATCACTTCCAGGCAGAGCTTCACCAACCCATGTATCCTCTCAAAATCTAACTCTTCCTCCATCTCCCACCTTGAAATGAATCGCTTCCATGACAATAAGACCCACCTTCAGAGACTAGTCTGCCACTTTGCAAATATACATTCGAGGTTCCATATTCAACTAAAATAACTTCCGTTCATTGTTCTTCTGGCTCATCCCTAAAACTCCATCACTAAATTAAAGAGACTCCAATTTTTAGTCTCTAATTTTTCACTCCTATGTCGCTTTCCTTCTTGGACAATTTGAACATCCTTTCAACTTATGAGTTGGTCCTTATGCCTCTTGGCACACCATACCAATAAGAAAATCCTTTGAAACATCATTAATTGATTGTCACTGAAGCTGGAATCTTGAAAAGCAACAGGTAGGATCCCCTAAGGAGACTGCCATTGGGGAATGACTTAAAATTCCACTACTTACATTGAATTCATGTATGTTTTAATGTACATACACATTTTATAAACATCTTAGAAATACCCCTAGTTCAAATGAAGAGAAACCAAAGTGGCTCCAAGGCGCTTGAAGAGCCTTAAAGTTTTCCAAAATTGAACTTAGCTCTTGTTGAGACATGGTGCAAGCAATGGGTCTAACCAACGGCTTGGAGTGGCACCTAAGTAGACGGTTGACTGCGTTGACCACCACGGCCATTGTGCCAACCATGGATCTAACCAGCAGCTTGAAGTGTCACCTAGCTAGACAGCTGACCATGTTGGCCATCATATGATGTGGCACTCTGGTGGCGGTTACAAAGCCCCTTGAACGAGACGACATGGCGGGGTGCCATCTAACTTGGATTGATTTGACCAACAAGAGTTAATTACCGAAAGACCCCAATAAGAATAAAGAGAAATGAAGGTGATTCCTGCTAATAGACAGATGCCTCTTCAGGCACCCTCTCAAGCCCCTCCCAGCCAAGGTTTAAAGTATCATCCGAAACTGGTACATATCCCCCGATACGCATCTGTTTCGTCCATGACGGTATAGATGTATCAGCCAAAACAGCACAATAGAGGGTGATACAAGGCGATACAAGCCCATATCGGTGGCGAACAATACAATACCCAATGCACCAATTTTAAAACTTGCACCCAGCACCCATCCAAGCACTATACATACAGAGACTGAGAAAGCCATTTTGCAATTAAAGACAGACACTCGTAGCACCTCTTTCTCTCGCTTGAATCAGTTATCAAACCATCCGAATTCTCTCCGCTTCTGGGCTGTTTTATTAAGGTGTTTGGGGCTGTTCACCAACTGCGTGCGACTGTTTTATCACAACAGTCACTCAATTCGCAAGAACCCCTTCGCGTCTTAGTTTAATCAGTGTGGAGGCATTTTCCATCTAAAGATAGCGCGATCCGAAATTCAAACAAAGCAATCTAAATCCTTCCTAAAATATACCTTCTGATCAAAAAGGAAGGGATCAGCAACGAAATTGCTCGGGAAGCCAGCATCTGAAGCAGAAGCACAAGTAAAAACCGGATTCGCAACAGGCCACGCACCGCTATCGTTCTTCCACACGTTCCTCTGCATCCAATTCACCATCCCAACTCAGAATCAGCTCAGAAGATCCGAAAGGGAAAAAGAGAGGAAAAAAGGAAAGAGAGAGAAAAAGAGGGCTTACAGATTCGATAGGCTTCAAAGAGAAAGGGGAATCGCCGTAGAAGATCCCGATAGACCACGACCCCTCGCTGTCAGGCTGGCAGCCGAAGGAAGAAATGGACGGACGATCGTAAGGTGGGAAAGTGAGCCAGGCGAAGAACGTGGCGATGGAAGCGAAGACTACGAAGGAGGAAAGAAGAAAAAGGAAAGTGGTGGAGAGAAAGCAGTGATCCCATCTCCACCTGCACCAGCACTTGAGGCTCATGTCGCAGCAACCACCACTGCCGCTTCCGTTGCCGATTCCGCTCGAACCCATCACCCAATTACAATATCTTCGCTGCTGCTGCTATTTATTTCCTTTCAAATCCGTTTTTCTCTCTGGAATTACAGTCATCGTCAACCCAAAGAAAATCATGGAAGAGAAGAGTCGTGGAAAACGGAAGACTACTGCATTTTCGAACATTCCAAAGACGATGAGCAGCTTCCTTTCTTTTTCCTCTGTTTCTCCGTCCTTAACGCGTAAAATGCCGTAGCAGTCTTCAGGTCGAGCCCGCCCGCCTCCGTCAAGAGAAAAACTTTAATACTCTGATGGATGATGATACGCTGGCACTTAGAAATTGCACACGTGGCATATATCCAACTACTGGAATGGAACCGTCTAAATTATCCTATTACAAGTGTCTATGTATCACGAACGAAAATTAAATTATTTGATTATCTGACCATTGGATTGGTGGATATGTAGATTTATAATATTCCAACGGTCATTTTTTCACAAACAAGTGTCCAACGAATCAGAGGTTAGGATTGTTAAACAAATATGATTTTCTGTCCCTGACTTGACTACAGTTGGTTGAAAAATCTAGTCGGTTTTATTTTATTTTATTTATGCCGCGTGTATAATTTTTGAGGTACTGCGTATCAAGCTTCATAGGCAGCCTGAGTATCAAATAACACCCCTGAGAAATGTATTTTATTATTGTAATGATGTTTTCTATAGAAGAAAACCCTGTTTGGCCCCACTTCATCGATCTGGCAAGACCGTGGTCTTTATTGAACTGGAATCCTCTACAGCTGTTTCGGGCGCAGCGTAAACGCACCCAATTTTATGGGGCCCACTATGTTTTATGTGTAAGATCCACTCCACCTATCAGGTTATATCCTCGATTTTAGACCTACTTCCAAAAATCATTTGGATAAAATATTCATATAGACCAAACCAAATGGAATAACGAGGATGAGATGTCAACCGTAGGTTTGTGTGTGGGTACAACATTTTATTTATCTTTCATCAAACCCTGTTAATCAGGTTTAAGTTAGCAGGATGAATAGAATATATAAAAATCAGCCAGATTAAAACTCAGGCAGCTCATATGTGTAAAGTTAGCATTTTTGGGAGGAATTTTGCATGGTTCATGTTGGTGTGGGCTATAGATTTTTTTTTTCCAGGATTTTATTCGGTATATACGGTCAAAATTATATTTATCTCATGATGGACGGAGTGGATTTTATATGTACGACATGGTAGATCTCAGAGAGCTTGGGTGTGTTTTACACGTTTAGCCGTGCAGCGCGTAAAACGGGTGTTGGATGCAATTCGAGTGCGGTTTTACTGGGGACGCGGATTGCGTACTACCCCCGCCCGTACCTATCTCCGAACGGGCAGGTCTGTGGGCGGGCCCACCGTGATGTATCTGTACATCCAAACCGTCTATCCCTTTTCTCAGATTAATGTAAGGCATCAATACAAAAATGAGGCAGATCCAACGATCAAATGGACCACGCCGCAGATGACTCTTGCATTAAAAACGCTGTGCAACCAAGCTTATTATTTGGTGTGGTCCATTTGAGCGTGGATATGACTATTTTTGTTCTCATGCCTTAAAATAATATTAGAAAAGGCATTGACGGTTTGGATGTACAGATACATCACGGTGGGCCCACCCACAGACCTGCCCGTTCGGAGCTAGGGACGGGCGGGGGTAGTACGCAATCCGCGTCCGTCCTCGTAGGGTCTCTGTCGGCCACGTAAATATGTGTTTCATCCACACCGTCTGTCCATTTTAACAAATCATTTTAAGGCATGACAGATCCAATGCTCAAGTGGGCCAGGCCACAGAGTCCCTACTCTTGCCCGGTGGTAGACTCACAAGAGTTTCAACACGAGTTCAAGGTTGGAGTATCATAGGTGGTGATCACTTGTGGTGAAATCCCCCTATGGTAGGCCCACTGTGATGTTTATTTGTCATCTTGTTCCTAAGATTACATAGGCTTAATCAAAACCTTTCCTGGCTCCTAACAAATTTTCAACTATATGCATTTAATTCCTACTTTTTGCTGTGATGTGCCACACTGAAGCCTTAACATCGCTCTTATAATGCTCATGTTTTAAGAGGGTTTTTGGTCTAGGCCGCTTCATATGGTGACATGGTTATGGTGGAGCCCTGTGTGATGAGAATAAGAAATTCTAGTCTCATTTCACTTTTTTATTTTTGAGACGATGACAACGTCGCTTCTGCCTAAAGGTGGGCATCGAGGGTCTAACTCGACTCGATCCAATTTTTCCAAGATCCTGACCCAAACTCGATCCGATCCGGGACTGAGTCCAATAGGGCTGACTCGATCTGATCCGAATCCTTGCTGGCCTAACCCGAATGGAGTCAGATCAAGTTGAGTCTATTTGATTGATTCAGACTGGGCTGAGTCAAGCCAACCCGAAGACTCTCGTGCAAGAAAGGAAACGGGAGGAAAATCGGGAGAGAAAGAAGGAGAGGAGGGAAATCGGGAGAGAAAGAAGAAGAGAAAGGAGGAGAGAGAAGGAGAGAAAGAATGACCTCGTGCGGTGCCGCTGGGTAGGGATGGGTTAGGTTTCGTTGTTCGAGTAAAAGAAGGGTAAAAGTAACAGTTATTTATATATATATATATATATATATATATATATATATATATATATATATATATTATACTACCCAACTAGATTAGATCATATCAGATTGGATTGGCTACTGACCCGAACTCGACTCGATGTGCGATCGGATCTGAGCGAGTCTACTCAATCCGACCCGATCCGGCTTTCGGTTCGGGTCGGATCGGATTCGACCGGTTCAAACAAGTCAGATCCATCGGTTCGGGTCGGATCATGCCCAGCTCTACTTCTGTTGTTACCGCCCCTGGCACTGCATGCTCTCGCCTTGGCAAGTGAAAGGTTATTTTCAAAATGGATATGAGCCCCACCTAAAATTGAACCCTATGACTAATATGATCTATTCATTTTAATTGAAGTGTCGGGAACCCACAAAAAGTTCTTCTCCATGTTTTTTTAAGATGTCGGTGGCCCACGACTTTATTAACTTTGTATGTTAATACTGAATTTTCTCTTTCGGTGTGGTCCATCTGTGATGAGAGTTGACCTCAATCTTGGACCGATGACATGAAATTAATATTGACCTCAATATGAAGAGCAGACTGCTGATATTCCCACAGTGAATATCTACAATAGTAACGAAAATATCAGCGATCCACAGTAAATAGCAACGGTCTGCTCTTAATATCAGCGGTTCACAATAAATATTAGCGGTCCATAGTGAATATCAATAATATACACTAAATATCGACGATCCACAATGAAAATATTGGCAATCTACGGTGAATATGTGCGATCCCTAATAACATGCTTCTATCTTAGCATTCTTCTATTACAAAAATCCATCCATTACAACATTCATCATATTCTTCATTTACGAAAATTATCCATTATAACATCCTTCTATTATTAAAATTCACCCATTAGAGCATTCTTTTACATCCTTCTCCCTTTCACAAACCCTCCCCATTCAAACCTAATTTAAAAAAAAAAAAAAAAAAAAAATTTAAAAAACTACAGAGAAAACTAATAAATGAATAATGAAAAAGGAATAAAACTAAAAAAAAAAAAAAAAAAAAACACTATCCTTACTTTCATATCCTCCTCCCTTCCCATGAATTAACCAAGGAAGGTAGAATGAAATGGCCAAATGGCCCTCATATGACAAGGGCCGTACATTTTGAACCCATCCATATCTTATGTAGTGCCCATTGGATTGTCGTGAAGCAAATCCAACCCGTTCACATGTAAGGGAGTTTTGATTTTATATCATCGATCCAAGTTAGAGGGAAAAACTCATCACAGATATACCGCACCAAAGAAAATAGTTTAGAATTAAGAGACAATATTAGTGTAGTTATGAGACACATAAAACTAAAAGAAAAAACCATTCTATCGATTCACGGTTTTCTGATTAAAATGAACGGATCATATCAGCTAAGGAGTGGGCCGAATTTAAGTTTTGGATGGAACTCCACATCCCCTTTTAAAAGGACATTTCACTTCGTGCCGTAAGAGGACGGCTGTGATAGAGGAGTATTTTTGTCATCCAAAAATGAAAAAGTGACTCGGGACTATAATTCCCTATTCTCGTCCATACAGAGCTCCTACCACAATCATATCACCTTAAGAGGCCAAAACTCGGCTTAAGATGATTCGATGGAAAGCATATAAAACACATACATCTTAGTGGACTGGCATATCCTTGGTAGGACCTAGTCAGTATTATAGGTTGCATGCTGTGAGAGCAATGTCATCTAGTTTGTGGACTCTACCATAATGTATATTTTATATCCACACCGTCCATCCATTTTGTGAGATGATTTTAGGACACGGCCCCAAAACTGAGATAGATCCAAAGCTCAATGGGCCATGCCACATAAAGCAGTAGGGATAGAACGGCTATCATTGAAAACTTCTTAGGCCACAGAAGTTTTGAATCAAGTTGATATTTGTATTTTTCCTTCGTATAGGTCCACGTGACCTTATGAATAGTTTGGATGGCAAATAAACATTACAGTGGGCCCTAGGAATGTTTCAACATTGGTTGTCATTGTCTCACTACTTTCTAATCCGTGATGTGATCCACTTGAGCTTTGGATCTATCTCATTTTTGGACCCATGCTCTAAAATGATCTTGCAAAATGGATGAACAGTGTGGATATTACATATACATCATGGTGGCCCCATAAAACTTAGTAACGTCAACACGCCATATAGGTCCCTTGGAAGGAGCTTAACTCTGCCGTCTGTGGGGCCCACCTTGGTCGTGAATGTCATGTAACATGACTAGAAGGGTTGGGAATATGACTGAGCAAAACTTACGCTGATCCATCCAAACATTTGCACACATGATGGCTGATTGAGCTTATTTTTCAGGGCATCCCAATTTCATGGTGGGAAGCCAAGATCTACCGGTTAGATGGGAAAGTATGCTATTCTACAGCTGTTGTAGAGAAACACACTCTTTTTACCAAATAGGAACCATAGACGCAGTAGAAGCAGATTGCCTGATGGTCCCGTTAGGCCATGGGCTGTTGCCAAGACGGGAGCGAATTTAGTCAAGTCAAGATAATCTCAAATTTCATCATATCATGATATGGCGTTATTTCATTGGCCTGCTACTTAGACTTGGACAACTTTTAGAAAGTCAATAATCCCCTTTCCAGCGTCTAACGGTCCAATAAAATGGCACCATATCATAATATGACTGAAATTGAGTATCCTTCCTAACCAAATCTGCTCCTGTCGAAGATGGGCTAAGTTATACTTCACTGAATAACTTTTAGATATTTATGTAGACTCATCTATAACAACAGCATGCTGCCCAGTCAAATCTCACCAAATCCTCCTTGACCTAGTCATTATGCAATTTATCACCCCTATATGTATGAAAGCCAACATTGTAAGATTTGATCAGGGCACAAGCCATGTAAGGAATAAGGTCATGCAAAGAAGGTTTGAAAGTGACCCTCTGGTACCAGCCCCACCATTATGTATTCGTTCATCCAAGCTGTCCATCCATTTTTAGTAGCTTAGTTTAGAGCATGAGCTAGAAAAAAAAAATTAAAAATTAAAAAAATATATAAATAAATCCAAGTATCATAGGGACCACCGTACACATACATGTTACTCAACAGGGTCCTTACTCTTACTGGGGTGGTAGACTCCCAGGAGTTTCAACTCCCGGACAAGGGTTCAACTACCCATAGGTGGTGAAATTCCACTGGCGTGAGTGTGGGGGTGAAAATAAAAAATAAAAAAAATACAAGTTATTCAATGTCGTTGCTTGGTAAAGTGTGATATTTAACACGCATGCACAGGTTGCACACGTGAAATACGTGGTCCCAAAGTAATTTATACAAACTGCGGAACGTACTGCGTACAGGTATCATCCCAAATATTTATTTAACAATTCTAGTCTGATGAATTTTATTTTTGTTATTATTTTTTTAATTTCTGGCCGTTGACTTCTTTTCATTTTAACCATCCATTCAATGCCGCCAACACCAACCACTCACAAAATCAAATCAGTTTCAATAACTGGGGTAGGAGCCATCTAAACAGGTGCTGACGGCTTGGATGGCTTGATTATGTGTAGGTTCACGTCTGCATTTTCTGAGGAACCCGATCCTGTACAACACCTGTTTTACACGATCCCAAACTTCTGGGGCCCACCATGTTGTATAGGTAAATTACACCGTCTATAAGGTTTCATCATCGATTATAGGGCCGGAACAAAAAATTCACCCATATGTATAACTCAAGTGTGCCACACCGTTTGGAGCAAGGGAGATGGGATGTCAACCATAGATTTGCGTATGTCGCCACTATCTTATTCATATTTCATCATACCCATTAATCAGACGAAAATCACTGAGATGAAATGAAAATACAAAAATCAGCTGATTCAAAATATTAGTGGGGCCTCACCGTGTGAATTGAGAAGTTTTAAAGAAGTTTTACATTGCTCCTATTAGTATGGGCCATCAGAGTTTTTCATGGACTGATTTTTTTTTATATACGATTAAAATAATAATTCTTACTTGATTAACGGACCGGATTCACGTATAAAACATGGTGGCCCCAAAAGAGCCTGAGTATTCTACGAAGCTGCATACACCGAGGTGGTGTAGATGATTCCACTGTGATTTCTTGTAAGCCATTAGCCATCACACTTTCTAGATGGTCAAATTTTCAAAATAATAATAAACGTAAGCGACGGCGCCTCTGCTTGGTGCAGACGATTTTTGAATTCTCGCAAGTGGGCCACGTGTCAATCTGAGCCACGAGGTTTGCTCATTCCACACGCAGTTTACTTGGGGAGGCGGATTTCCATGCGCTATAAACTTAGGTGGGGCTACCATGTTTGTTAGAAATTCACCCCCTTCATCCGCTCTGTGCGCTCATTTTAAATTACAAAACCAAAAGTAAGTAAGATCAAAATTCAAGTGGCTGAAAATGTGAGAATTGAACGTCCACGGTTGAAATATTCGTGGGCTACGGAACTTTTAAATCATAATATTTCTGTTTTCACTCCGTATCAGTAGAAATGACATTACGAGTGGTATGGATGGCATGTAAATATCATTTAGTATCAGGAGGTTTCAACCGTAGGAATTTCCTAACCACCTTTTCTTTTAATGCGGACCAATCGAGTCTTATATCTTACACGCTTTCAGTATCATATCCTAAATGAGCTTCCAAAACGTATTAACAGGCGTAGATTTCTCAAAAACATACGGTGGCCCCACCTAGGTTTCCACCGCAGGAGCTTCCTTCTAAATGCTTTCCCAGGAGATCCGCGTATGTAACTTGCAGCCATTAGTCGAACCAATCCAGATGCGAGTGAGAAATGAACCAGCGCCAGTACATCTCTTTTGGGATTTGCTTCTTGAATGTTACAAACTGGTTTACATGTGTAATATCCAAGCCGTCCAATTGACAGATACCTGAGGGCCTGTTTGGTTTTCCAATCACCCCGGTGGTTGACGGCAAAGAGGGCATTAATTACGATTTACATGTATTAGTAATAATTGGGTAAATTCCGGTTGAATGCTATACCACAATTGTGTTTCCTGAAATCTAATAATGTAATAGACAGTCTTTCTAAAATCATCTGTTTGGGCGTGTGGTGTTATAGTCCTGTCAAACCGATTTTAATGGTATGGTGTTCAACACCTCAGCTCTACAAGGACTGCATACCACTATTTGATTTCTTCAACAATAGTAACTAACAGTGCGTATTGTTTTGTGCCCCTCTCGCTAGACCGGTAGACTGTGGTCGCTGTGACCTGTGGGACCAACTATCTATGATATCATCTACCACAAAGTACGGACGGTGCTACCAGTCCACGTGGGGCCCATATGGATGTACGTATTTTTGTGCCCAAACAGTATATAGTAATGTACATACAAAATTATCAAATTTCTAAAAACTGAAACAAATCTTCTCTGACCGATTATTGGTCAATCACCTACGCTTGGATAAATGAAATAAACAAAGATTAGGTTCAAACCAATCTTCCCTGACCGATTATTGGATGAGATTCAAAACTTCCTACCGTGTGATCCACCTGATATTTGAAACTACCTCATGTCAAAGACGAATCTGATATGTAAAAATGCATAAACGTCCCAGTTGCAGAATAGACGTAGAGTTGTCAGTCCAAACAACTCAGACCAGTGCGAAATCTCACCTAATCCCATGAAGGACTCCAAAATACACCTTAAACATCTACCTACGTAAAACCCAACAGCAGGTAAGCTCAAAAAGCCACACTAGGGAGACCATTTGTAAACAAAAATGTAGAAGACACAATCCTCCCTACAAACATACGGACACATTTTAAACATCCTAGGTACAATATCTAAAACAGATACAATTTAAGCATATTAAAAATAAAAAAAAAAATAAAAAAAGTAGGAATTAGATGTCCATATCAATTCGGGGAGTTCAGTTAGCGCCAATACATGATCTGAACGGTGATAATGAAAATCAGGCAACCAACGATAAGCCTAATCACTGCCGCAAATGACTATGGTGTATCTTCCATAGCTTTTTGTTGTTTCCCGTTGTAATCGGTGAATGGACGAAAACTGTATGGTGTTGGGGCAGTCGCCGGAGGCATCGAGTAATTGCTTGCGAAACCCAGTCCACTGTTCAACATAGGATTGTCTTGTTCCTCCTCGATTTTCGGTATGGGTGCATTTCTTCATTCCAAAGACTCGCAATACACTGTCTACTCAAAGAAAGCCTCAGACGTTGATTTGTATACCCGGAAGCGAGCCATTGAATAGCCCTCGACATGCACCCGACACTCTTCCCATGTATAGTAGATTCGAGGTCGCCGTCCATTGAAAACAACATATATCTTCTTACCCATCTGCACATATAACGAAATTATGATAAACAACATCAAACAGATGATTTTACTAACAGAACATATTAATATGAACAATCGAAATAGAATGAATTCTTCAATTATGTAAAGATGCTTCAATACCTGAAATATGGAGTGAAACTGATTTTGAAATACCTATGTACGTATCTTATTCATTGTGTACATATAACCATCATAGTCAACAACATTAAACATGCAATATTATGAAGGAGATTATAAGAAGGTTATGCAGGTTGACAGTCATTCTTCTGATTAAGCAGTAATCGAACATCGACATCCAATAAAAAAAATGAAAAAACCCATATCATCTAAAATTACCAACATATCAAGAGCTAGTAAACTTCACTAGCAGCAGAAAACCAAAAAGTACTGTCCAAAAAACCAAATGGCTGACCATCCATATCAAGCATAAACCCAACAAAAAAGATGAGGGATCTGTGATCAGTTAGAACACTGATCTGGTGTAAGCAGCATCAACACAAAGTCCAGCCTCCTATGCTCAGGAAGAGAAATGAATGAGGTAGATTGTTGTTCATCTTTTGATAGGATCCTTGTTGCGCGTACGATATCGTTACTTGTGAGTCCTTCAATCTACTCCAGTGTAGTTACAATCTGCTCCATACGTATGATGTCCTTCCCTTTGTGTATGGTTATGGCTAGTAACTTGACGACTTCTGCTACGTCACTCATCCTTTTGCCAATGACGTCGCAAGGGCGTTCCAATCTGATTCTCTTCCTAAAACTGTTTGTGCTGCATGTGTTCACGGAGTTGTTGCCATTGAGATTCAGACTACAGTTTGCAACATGAGTACTATCATGACTTTGAAATGACCACTAGATATCATGTCCACTGTCTCTCACATCGTCACTTGATAAAACGAGTGTATCGTCATTAAAATCAACCAACGTTATCAGTGTAACATCATCATCACGAGACTTTCTCGAATGCATCGTACTATGTATATTTTCTGTCAAAGCACGCAATCCAGTAGCTTGGTCATTTCTAAATACGTACGTGAGGTCTCATACCTTCGCACCGGTTTCTCCCGAACATGTTGCGCATATGGATGTGACTATTGAAAATGACATGGAAAAATATTGATTAGTAAACAACATTCGAGCATATTTGGACAATAGTATTTAAATGAAATTACCAATCTCACCCGTATATAATCCTCCCAGACGTCATCTGGCACGGTTATTAGCTTTTTGTCATCATCTCATCCAAACCCACTAGCGTTCAAGGTGTCTCAAACCTTAAAATACAACCTCTTCAATGTCCGGAGGCGATTACCAACATGCTTCTCCTGAACTGATATCCTTAGTGCACTCCTGACAGTATCCACGACCGTTTTATAGGTCTCCTTTTTAAATCCATTGACACTCTTGCGGCCATTTGCAACCACATCCATTAACGTATCGATTATACAGTCATTCATTCCATCAGTCCAATGCATTACACCACCAGACATAACGTTTTCATCAAGCGATTTTGATTTATATTTGCATGGTGTCCTTTGTGGTGTGCCACACTGGCCTTGCCCAGATTGCTTCGTAGGTGTAGACTGGTTGTTCCGCCTATTCGGATCCATATCATTATCACTATTAACTTCAATAATCTACAAATAGTACAATGAACATATTTAGTCTAACATGTACAACCAAAGCATATAGGTCATGTGAATGCAATAATTTAACAAAGCTGAAATATAATACTAATACGTAAGATGGTATATAGATCTGGGGGTAATGATCAACTTCTTACAAGCATTCCCTTAGCAAAATGGTTTCGCATAAGAATTTGAGCAGATTATTCCACCTGTAAATTATCAGTTGTAGGTTACTGGGAACCTCTAGACGTGAATGCAACTCAGGTGGGGCGTGCCTTGCATACACAGGTCTGATCAGATGCGTGTCTGTGGTCATCAGGTGGGCCAAAAAAATAAATAGAGCAATGTTCCACCGTCAGTACTTTGGTGGACCCAATGATAACCCTATTTAGATAATTTTACAAATAATAGCTCCAAAGACTCACATCTGACCATGGGTCCCATATGCCTATCGGACTAGGACATAAGCAAGGAAAAGACCTATGCAAAACCGGGATTTGGACATTCAAGGATTGAGAACAATCCACACCCATTTGATCAAGGGTGGATAGAAGAAAGCAACACATTCATAGTAAAAAATGAAGAAGAAAAAGAACAATAGGCCTGTTCGGCTGTTTAACTGTTTAACAAACATAAGCATTTGAGCGAATTAATCCACCTGTAAATTATCAATTGCAGGTTACTGAGTAGCTCTATGTGTGAATGCAACTCAGGTGGGCCGTGCCTTGCATACACAGGTTTGATCAGAAGAGTGTCTATGGTCATCAGGTGGGCCACCAAAAAACAAAGCAACGTTCCACCGTCGGTTGTATGGTGGACTCAATGATAACCATGTTCAGATGATTTAACAAATGATAGCTACACTCACATTTGACCATGGCTCCCATAGGCGTATTGGACTGGGAAATAAGCAAGGAAAAGAGACATGCACAACCGGGATTTGGATATTCAAGGATTGAGAACAATCCGAACCCATCTGATTAGGGGTAGATATTTACCAGCAGCAAATTTATAGTTAAAGAAAACGAAGAAGATCCACAAGAGGCATGTTCGGCTGTCAGAATGTCATCTGATGGCCCACACTTCTTTTCTACATAGGCCACATGTGCCCCTCCACATGCAGAACAAGACGATTCTTTTGTTTCCAGTAACCACATTTACTTATTCACTGTATACTTCCCTTGAATACAGGCAAATTTTTTACCTATTCTGGAGTTGCTGTAGCTTATGGGGGAGATGTCACTCGCACGCAGTAGAGAGAACCCCTACATGAGAGAGGAAAACATTTTCCATAAATGGTAAAAAAATCGTAAAGTGGAATACCCGATTTTCAGCCAAAGAAAGGCAGATGTTGTTTACCTGTTCTTTAGTTGCCGTAGGTTATGGAGAAGATGTCACTCCCAGATGGCAGTGAGAACCGCTGATGGAGAGAGGAAACATGTTACGCAAAGGTAAATAAGACGAGAAATGGAATACATGATTTCCAACAACATGCAAGGCTAGTTAATTCATGTAATATGTAATATCATGCCAGGCAAGAAAGATGCAGTAACATGCAAGCCGGGAACTTTGGAACAACATACAAAACGCGATAACCTGAAGAAGATGAATTGAAATGCGGTGAATAACATGAACAACCTTGTATAAGTACCTGTAATCGTATGGAGATGCTGCGGAATCTGCCGATGAGCACCTAATAATAGAGAAGCTCCGAACCCCTGACGCTTCGAGCAGGGAAATAGAGAAGAGGAATGAGAAGAAAAAAATGAAGAGAAGATAAATGAAGAGAAGAATCATCTTTGAACAGGTATACCTATCGTCGTCTACCTTAGATTGAATACGCTCACCGTGACTGGTTCGGTGTCTTGCTAAGGACGATGCAAATGAAGGTTATTTCCTTTAAAACTCATTCCTCAGACGGTGTGAAGAACTAGCTGTGCTCCTGCAGACCATGGAACTGACGGTGTCAGGTCGGATTACATCGATATCCCATCTCTATATTCTTAAAGAGAGATGTAATTTCGGGCAGCTACTTTACGCTGAATTATCGCCAATTTGGAGCTTCAGTAATGCGTCTGAATCCAGCTATATTCAAACGTGCGTCAAGAGTAATAATTACTTCTTTACCCCCGATTCACAGTAAGTCGGAAAACCAAATAGGCCCTAAAGATAAATGGACTAACCGAGAGATTAGAACTAGAAAGCCACCTATGCGTGTTGAATTTGGATGGACCGTAACCATCCATTTGTTATGCAGTTGTTCTCATAACGTCCTGGATTTTTACTATTTTCAAAAATCCTTGAAAATTTTTAATATACTTAGCCTACATTATCACTTACTGACCCTTGATGCTTGAAGTGAGCCTATACGCGGGTTGTACCGATAAAGAAGCGCACAAATCCAATTAATTAACCATAAGAAGCCAATAAATCCGCCTGATCACTTAAACATCGAGTTTAATCACGTGATTTGTTCATCTAGGGCCCAAATCTAGCTGATCTATGATTGACTAATTAAGACAACCGTAACTAAATAAAGACATACCAAAAGTCGAGACAAATAGGTGTCAGATATTAATTGAAAAATTAAACTGACCCAGTATCATTTTAACTTAAGAACCAACGATTTAGGGTGATTATGTTCGAATCATTATTTTCGATAGTTGCGAATAGGCTACACTATGAACTTAGCTAATCTAAACCCTAATCATTATGTACAAAAAATCTCAATACCCAATTCATTCCAAAAATGCCCTGATTATCCAAACAGGCTCTATACCGTTCATTAGTAGGCTACTAAACTCGGGATTATAAAAAGACATTCGTCTTAGTGGGCTTGACTTCCAATGCTAGACATCGAGCCGAGTTCGTGTATCAAATCGCTCAACTTAGACTTGTAAGGTCGGTGCATGAGTTGTGCGAATATTCTTGAAATTAACCAAGAACTTAAGTCACTTATTTGTGTTCAGTCTTTGCCCCAGTTGTGGCTTTCAGACTGTTAGATCACGACCAAATTTAGGGCAACAATCTAAGTTAATATCTTGCACATATCCTTATAACTGCGGCCCCGATTGACCATCGGTGACTGTCAAACAGACTTATGATCATACTCGTTGATCGACGCTTCCAAATGGCAGACCGATTATGTCTATGCGTAGATCATCACTAGGGCTAACATTCAACGGTGGGTGTTAACTCGTACGCCTCGTAGTGGCCTCCAAAGGATAGAAACACACTCCCTTAAGGCTAGTATAGTAAAAACTCAGCCCTTAAGGCCATTTTCACCAATTCTAGCACTATATAAGGCCCTTGTTTGGGCACCCCCTCCTCCCATATGAATTTTATACCTTAGAGCAAGAGAAAAAGGGAGAAAGAGAAGAAAGGAGAAGAAAGAGAGAGCTTGGGGTGTGAGTGTTGGTGCATATCCACCCTCTCATCCTCTCTCTAATCGCCTCACCGTAATTAGAATTGTCATTGGAGCTTTTCCGGCAACGATTAGGGGTAAGTATTGAATCACACTTGTAATTTAGGGTTCAATAGTTGTTTATCCTTAATCTCACAAGCTTATGTGCTTGTTTAAGCCTTTCAACGATCTTTCCTTAACACCATAACCCTATGAGAACCACGAGCTGGGTGAATTGTCATAAGGTGTGGATCATTATCTTTAGGTTATCATTTATCAACCATTAAGGGTCTCGGTTAATTATTAGATGCTTGTAAATGAATTTGTGTATGCTAATATGTTAACATTCTAATTTTTTTATAATATATGTTATTGGTTAGATATGGATGCTTACATGTTTGATAAAATGTCTAGGTGATTGAATGTATTATTTTATGTATGCTTATATGCTTGATTAAATGTTCAATTGAATGTGTTATTTTGTTGATGCCCACATGTTTGATAAAATGCCTAAGTAGATGTGTTGTTTCATTGATGCTTACATGTTTGATAAAATGCCTAAGTCGGTGTGTTGCTTCTATTGATGCTCACATGTTCGATGAAATGTCTAAGTGGTTGTGTAGTAGAACATATACTATAATTACGTGATGTAGTTCTTAGTTCATAGCGATACTTATAATTGCTACGATGTTGGGTCAGTTGGCTAACCGCTCGAACTAAAAGAGTGACCCAAGTTAGAGCGGGCACCCTATGTAAGACCCGTATCCTGTCCCGTACCGTTCCATAGGCATCCACGGTCTTCCCTGTCGAATTCCGGCAACTCGCGATCTGTGATTGACGTTTGTGCGCGATACTAAGTCATATCCCGTATATTTGAGTTGGCTTAATCCAAGACTTATACCATTATGACCGCACCATCGCCGCGGTTCCAACGCTGCGTCTTTCATACCGATCTGGTACCCTGGTAGGGGGATGTGGACCCGCGTTTAGTTCGAAGAAAAATGCTGCGTGTTGCAATCCCAAGAGAATGTCCCATCAATCATATCAAGAGTCAAGTACTCCATCCCATCAAGTCAAGTACAAGCAACCATCCCCCTCTTACATCACCCTTACCTAAAGTCAACTTTTCCATCACCTCACCATCTCTCTCCCATCACTTCTCTTACATCACTTCCTCTCTCATCTCTTTTTCTCCAAGCAATCCCTCCATGGAGCAACTCACGTCCATGGCTCCCATGAGAGAGAGAGCTAGTGTGGCCCACCTCCCTATCTCCCATCTCCACCATCCAATGATCATCTCCACCGTTGAAATTGTCTCCTTGGGACTCTATCACGCATCGGTGGAAGAAGGAAGAAGAGATCTTGAAGTTGGTGATTTTCTTTTGTGTAGATCTTGACCTTTGGATCATGGTGGGTGCTTCTCTCTCTCTCTCTCTCTCTCTCTCTCTCTCTCTCTCCCTCTCTTTTTCATTTGTCTTGTGTATGAAGATGTGATTGTGGGGCGCACTTAATGAGTTGTAAGATGTTCAAAGCGTTCATCAAATGGACCTCACCTTGATGTGTGTCTTATGCACACCATCCAAACCATTGGGTGGCCCACCCTAGTAGCACGTCTATGGGTGGGGCCCACCTTAAATGTGTTGTATGCAGCTGTCCAGCGTCCCTGGACACTGGACTGGCTTCACGGTAAAGTGTGAGCTGACAGTGGATACACTATCGCCAGTATAAAAAACAAAGATTTGGATGGGCCACTTGTGTAGGCCCCACCTTAATATATATTTTCAATCCAAGCTGTCCATCCCCTTTCCTACCTCATTTTAGGTATTGAGCCGAAAATGGGAGCCAATTCGAGGTTCTGGCGAGCCATAGCATAGCAAACAGTTCCTTTACCGTTGAAAATCATCCTGCTTTTTTTGTACCACTAAACATGCTCGATATTGGGCTCGTTTGGTTTGTCTTGACTAGTAAGAACCAATGGGTGGAGTGGATCTATCCGATGTGGGCCCACCATGGAAAAACCTCGGTAAATCAAAATAGATAAATAAATAAATAAAATATATGCAGGAGGTCGCTGCTGCGGCCAGAGGGCGTGTAGGCAGCGCCTGCTACGCTATTGACGGACGGACAGCATGGGACCCATGGTCCCAGTCGTGGGCCCCACCATGATGTGTATCGACCATCAACACCATGCATTTGATGGGTCCCCTCGGACCAGTAGGCCACCCCAAAAATCAGCCGTATTTTGGACTCAGGTGGTCCACACGGCAGGAAACAGTGGTGATTGAGTGTTTACCATTGAAACCCTTTTTGGGAGTCCTAGAAGTTTGGATCATCATGAAATTTGTTTTCCTCTTCACCCAGGGTCTGTGTGACCTTATCAATGGTTTGGATGGCGGATAAACATTATGGCGGGCCCCACGTGGGACCCACTGATGTATGTTTATATCTCCACATCGTCACGGTGGAGTGGATGGGCTGGAGTACCTTGTCAGCGAGTCCGTGGTGCCCACCATGAGGTATGTTTATATTCAAACCGTCCATCAACTCCAGCCACGCATGTGGACCCCACCTATGATGTATGTTATTATCCATGCCGCTGTCCATCTGGGGATCCACCTTGATGATATGTCAATCTAGGTTGTCCGTCCTTGTTGGACGATGTTTGGACGGTTCTGTGGACCACACCATGTTGTATGTTCTTCATCCACACCGTCCACAATGTCTGGACGGTGCTGGGTAGAGTTTTGGACGGTGCTGTGGGGCCCTGCAATGATGTATGTGTTGATCTACACCGTCCGTCCAAGGGGCCCCACATGATGTATATGTTTAATCCAGGCCGCCTATCCAGGGCTGGGCGCTGGATCAATGTTAATATAGTATTAATATATATATATATATATATATATACACACACACACACACACACACACACACACACTAGCATATATATATGAAACATATATATGATATATGCATGTATATATCTGGTGGGCCCCACGTGAGACCCACCCACAGTGAACGGATTGGTTGGTCTATCGCACACCAGCTATATAGCTGTTGTGTGCAACATATGGGTTTGATCCACATCGCCTATCTGTGCGGCCCACCTTAATGATGTATATATTTTACCTGCACCGTCCAGCTGGCAAGGTGCTAACTCACCTAATGTATGACTTCCATCCACGCCATTGCATCCATGTGCATGGGACCCACCCTGATATGTTGTAAATCTGCACCATTCAGACCTCTAGACGGTGGGCTGGTCATGAGGTATGTGTTATATCTAAACCGTTCATCCACTAAATGAGGCAGATCATCAGGTGGACCACACTGCAGAAAATAGTGGAGAGTTGAACACCTACCATTGAAACCCTTTAGGGATTTCAGAAGTTCTGGATCAATATGATATTTGTTATTCCTCTTGATCCTGGTCTTTGTGATTGTATGATCAGATTGGATGGAAAATAAATGTTCTGGCGGGCCTGTGAACTGTTTAAACGGCGAAATCATTATCTCCACTACTATTTGTGGTGCGGTCTAGATGATATTTCGATGGGCCAATCTTGATGTGTATTAGGCACAGGTATGTGGCTCATTGTGATGTATTTTTAGCCCATTGATGAGGCCCATTGCAACAGATTGGAGGCCCATGAGCGAGGCCCATTGTAATGTATTTAAGGCCTGTGGGCGTGGCCCATTATGATACACTTGAGGCCTATTGTGATATGTTTGGGGCCCATGGGTCGAGGCCCATTGAGATGTATTTAGGGCCCACGAGTTGAGACCAATTGAGAAATATTTGAGGCCCACTTTATTATATTAGGCCCATGTGTAGGGCCCACCTATTATATGTTTGAAGCCCATGGGTTGTGGCCCATTGTGATGTGTTCGAGGCCTATGGGTGAGGCCCATTGTGATATATATGTCCCTTGTGTGAGGCCGTGGGCCCACTGTACATTTGACTTTATGTGGGCTACTCCTTGGGAACAATGTTGGTTAAATGACCACATTGATGAGCAATAATGGCTTAATGTCCACATTGTGACCTTCCCTTAGGTATTGTTAGGCCCATTCTCATCATTCTCTTAGTGGGTTAACCCCAATTAGTGTGCCTCATTCGCCATAGACGGATGATTTTGCATTATCGGATTTGATATAACCACGGTCCAGGCCGATTCCGATTATCAATTCCGACTCCAATTGTCATGACCGATTTGCTGACTTTGATTATCGATCGATTCTAATTAACGTGACTGATTACCGATCGAGGCCGATTATCGTGACTGATTAGCAATCGTGGCCGAATGTCGATTCTGCTTGTCTGGCCAATTGACCGATTACCAATCGAGGCCAATTATCGTGACTGATTACCGATCATGGCCGAATGCTAATTCTACTTGTCGTGGCCAATTGACCGATTACCGATCAAGCCCGATTATCATGACTGATTACTGATCGTGGCCGAATGTCGATTCTGCTTGTCGTGGCCAATTGACTAATTACCAATCGAGGCCGATTATCGTGACTGATTATCGATCGTGGCTGAATGCCGATCGTAGCCGAATGCCGATTCTGCTTGTTGTGGCCAATTGACCGATTACCGATTATCGTGACTGATTACCGATCGTGGCCGAATGCTGATTCTGCTTGTCGTGGCCAATTGATCGATTACCGAACAAGGCCGATTTTCAATCGTGGCCGATTGCCGATTCCGATTTGTCGAGGCCGATTGCCGATTCCGATTTGTCGAGGCCGATTTCCGAATTGTCGAGGTCGATTGTCGAGACCTATATGATGTATATGCAACTCGTAGTTGAGGCTCATTGTGGTGCATATTCGACCTGTGTGATGTATATACGGCCAGTATTTGAGGCCCATTGTGATGTGTATTCAGCCCGTGTATAAGGCCAATGTGATGTATGTAAGGCCTATGTGATGAGGCCCATTGTGATGCATTTGAGGGTTAGGCGATGGAGCCCAGCATGATGTATATTAGGCCCATCGTGATGTGTAGTAAGCTCTTGAGAGAGGCCCATGGTGTTGTATAATTGGCCCTTGTGTGAGGTCATGGGTTTACTATATGTTAGGATCCATGAGAGTCATTCCTTGGGAGCAATGTTGGTTAAATGCCCACATTGTCGAGGTCGATTGTCGATGCCGGTTATTGATACTGACTATGAGTATGTGACAGCATAGCATCATGATACATGTCCATACGCATCATCTGCATGCTTGTTATAAGACGTGGTTGATCATTGCATATGTCATTGAGCATGTTGTTATGAGACTCCCTAATAGGCAGAGGTTGTCTCACATGAGCGCATGATATGCGCAAGATTGATGCATGACTGGATTGTATGACTCATGCATCTTGCATTGTGTGCTGTGATTACTATACGCCCTAGCGACATTAGGGCCGTAGCCTCCATTAGCATATCGTGGATGGTCAGAGGGGACACCGGAAATATTTGGTTCTAGCATACGAGTGTCATAGATGTCCCTGGGTAAAAATTCTTAAACCTCCGTGGCCAGGAGACGCCCCAACGTCGAGACCGAGTGGATACATGAGCGCTCGAGTGCCGAATACCAGGAGGCCGCATCTCCCACTATGTTGTGGTCGGTTGGAAGGGGGTGTGGCCATACCCGCTCGAGGGTAGGGGGCATTGCTAGGCTGAGTTTGACCAGCTCGTGAATGGGTCCACTATCGACGTGCCGGGTAGATATTGGCTGACTACTGGCCAGGCGGATAGTGAGGTCTTTTCTACTTGCATGGTTGCGCGTCCAATGTGCGACGATTGCATGTAGAGTGTACTAGACCCCGACGATGATCCCAGAGATGAAACGTACTGATATGTGGACTTATTGAGTAGGAGTTACATACTCCTTCATTCATTCATTCACTATCCACTCGGCTGGTGGTGCGCAAGTATTTGTTACGTGTACCTTCGCACGGCCAGGATTTCAGTTGGGCGCGCGACTAACCTAAGATCAGGAGTTTACAACATTGAGTTTGACTATCCAAATTTAGGTATGGGACTGGTTTGGATAGAAGTCTCTTGTGATGGACCCCATAGCCTGCGATACTACGTACTATCATCCCGACTTCATAATCCAGCATGGTCATTCCATTCGCACCATATATTGCATTACATCTGCGGCATATGGTATTTTGGGTTACTGTGTTTCTACATTTATATGGTCTAGATATGATTGACGCTATTTATGAACTCATCAGGAATTACATACTGCATCGCATCCTCAACATTTGATATTTGGCTCTTTATGACTCCTCATTTGCATAGTTGTTCTATATTGCATATTCTGATATTGATTAACTCATGGACTTGTCCGTATTTCCGTTTACTCTGTTATCGTATAATTTATGATCTTGTCCGTATTTCTGCTTACTCTAGTAATTTATGATCTTGTTAGTAATTCTGCTTATTCCGATATTGTACGATTTATGGATTACCAGTATTTTCGGTACTGTATGATGATGACATTGTATTGAATGCTTGGCATTTACCTTGTGCACACACTTATACCACCCTCTAAGCTTTCTATAAGCTTATGCACGATAGATGCGTGCAGGTGATATTAGGTTGCAGCAGTGTTGAGCTTGGAGCGTACAACGGTCTTCTGGAGCTTGATTTTCGATTTATGTATTTCCCCTTCAGCATTGTACTCAAATGATTATATTAGTGGATATGTAATGATGATGTTGCCTTTGTGAATTGGGTAATCTTGTGGTTATGCTTATTACGAGTTAAACGTACAAAAAAATTCTCATTGTAGCATCCGAGGATTGGAATCTGGCGTATGAATGTTAAGAGTCGAGAATGGGGTACTACGGAGGCTGTCGGCACCGGATTCGGCGATCTGGATTCTTGTGAATCCGATATCCGGGTTTGGGGCGTGACACCCTAAGCTTGTTCGATCGACCCGAGTTGAACACGGATGACCGACAGTTGTTGGACTACACGGGATCCTTGCACTCACTGCCAGTTGTGCTTGGGTTCTCCTAAGTCGATCAAATTAGTCCACTAGCCGATTGATCATGTATGTTTAAAATGTGTGATACGACCAAATATAATCCAAGATACCAAGTTCCCAATGGATGAGTCCATTTATAACTGTTAGTGCGATACAGTCCCACTAAGATTCATGAGCCGGGCATGGTGGTATGGGAAATCGTGTCTAAGATGTCGACTTACGTTGGGCTGACGAGCCTCCCTGTAGTGACCAATGAGCACTAATGGAGGTGATAGATCATTGTTCGAACGACCCTCGTCAAATTATCCGACCGATGGTTCCGTGCCAGAGTACCGTTCGAATGACTGAGCATGAATGGAATTGGGTGACTAGTCATTTCCTTTGTGGTGATTTGGTTTTATTATGATAAACCCACACCTTGGGATTGAATGATCATATTCGATGTTTGGGTGACGACTCATACCGAGTTGATCCTTATACATTAAGATATCATGCCATACCTTTGAAATTGCTAATTTGTGAGATAAACAAGTGATACTTAAATTTGGATCAAGGGACATTGGTGAGGAGCCGCTACGTAGCACAGACTACAGTCACGTGATTCGGATAAGGACTCGTGATATAACGTCAATATTCTAGCTTCGCCAATATGCTGGATGAATAGAACTTAATAATTACGCGACCACGACTTAGGCGTTGTGGTCGTGTAATGAGGGAGTGTTTTCATTTGCGAAATAAGCGTTGGAGTCGCGTGTGAGGGAGTGTTGGATTGTAAGGTGCATGCATCATTTCATAATCTCAAATGTGCATTTAACAAGGGTATTTAAGAAATGCTTGATTGGTTATTTATTACTAATTGTATTGATTGTGTCGATAGCATGTGTAACTTAGGACTAATGAAACCATTGAGTTAGCTACTCACTTCCACCTGGGACCGTGTTTTAAAACACCAACCAGGCATCATTGTTGTTGCAGGTGCTATCGAGGTCTCCTGAGGGTAGGCTTAGATCGGCTTGTGCCACCGCCGTTATGTTTTAGAGGATTGGGTGAAAACTGGAAACTTTACACTTTAATCATCTTGGGTATGTATATTGTGGCTTGTATAATCCTCATTTTAATGGACACCACTTTTCAATTGTACTTTGACTGTTTGCCCTAAATTTATTAATTTTTGTTATTTCTGTTTTGTTTTGGTTCCAATAAGTTGAATTGCGCAACTATGATTATTCGTGTGCGAACTTAATGTGAATTATAATGAAGACGCGTGTACATTTTATCAAGTTAACACCTAAAAACTCGAAACCGGAGTCTATATAATCGGGTGCCAATTTCTGGAACGTTATAATTTTACGGACAAAATTCTTTTACAAGATACCCACCCGATGGGTCCACTAGTGATTGGATTGGATCTTGCATGGGTGCGGCCATTTTCACGTATCAGATGAGAGTTCCAAAAGTGGGGTGCTCCAAAAGTGTGCACCCCGTCACAAATACTACAGAATGAACGGTGGTGCAGGGGCCGTTAACAAAAAGATGCGTAGGACCCATGGTGAAGTATATCTAAAATCCACTCCGTCAATCATTTGCATGAGACCACTTTGCGATGGTAGCTTAAAAATTGGTTCAATATACAATTCAAGTGGGCCACACCACAGGGAACAACGGGAATTGAAAAGCCCACCGTTGAACTTTCTTAGGGCCCACCGTGATGTTTACATGCCGTCTAAGCCGTTCATAATGTGAATCCAACAGGATGAATAGAATATCTAAGTATTATTCTGCTCAAAAAGTTAGGTGGCCCGAAAGAAGGCAATAATTTCGTCGTCCCCATCCCCACTTTCCACTGTGGTGTGGTCCACTTGATTTTTGGACCGGCCTTTTTTGTTTTTTTGGCTCACGTCCTTTCATGAGCCGCATGCCCGGAGCAAATGATGCAGATGGCGAGTATCTCATACACACATCAAGATCAAGGCAGGCCCAGGCTGCTTTTTGCTGCACGCGCGGAGTTGGATTGCATGAGGACACTGCTACCAGTGACCTCCATGATGGAAGGACCGTATGTGGCCCACCAAGATGTATGTGTTTCATCCTCGCCGTTCATCCGTTTTTTCAGCTCGCTCATTTTAGGTGTTGAGTCCAAAATCTAATCATATTCAAAGCTCACGTGGAACACGCCGCATAAAACTGTGAAAATAATGAAATCTACTGTTGAAACCTTCCTAGGGCCTACAGTGATGTTTATTTGTCATCCAACCTGTTCATGTGGCCAAACACCTGGACGAATGGAAAAAATAAATATCAGTTTGATCTAAAACTTATGTGGCTCCTAATAAAATTTCAACAGTAGATATTCAATCCTCACTTTTTCCTTGATGTGATATACATTTGATATTTGGATATGCTTCAATTTTGGACTTTTACTTGAATTGACCTGAAAAAAAATGATGATGAACGGCGTGGATAAAATAAATGCATCACGGTGGGCTCCACGTAGTCCTTCCATCACAGAGGTCGGTGGTGGATGGTCACCATACAATGTCCGTCCCTTTCAGCAATCATGAAACGTGGAACATTAGGAAATGTTCAAAAGTCAAAACCAAAGGGTCGCGGGTAGACCGGACGCAGATTTACTGCGAAAGCCTTTGAAGTTCTTGCGCAGTAATGATGCTGGGTGGGACCTATCTCTACGTTTGTAAGAAATCTACTCCGTACATCCGTTTTGAGAGCTCATTTCATGAGATAAAACGAAAAATCAGTAGGATTCAAAACTTAAGTGGGTCTTTCGATAGGAAACGGTAGGTTTTCAGCGAGCACCGTTGAAACATTCTACTGGCCAAAAAACTTTTGTATCAGCCTAAATATGTTGTGATTTCACTTCATCCAAGTGGTAATAACCTTATAAACGGTTTGGATGGCATATAAACATCAAAGTGGAGCCTAGAAAGGTTTCAACGGTAAAAAATTCTTTCCCCAATTTTCCCTCTCGTGCAACCCACTTTAATTTTGAATCCTCCTAATTTTCCCACCCAGCATCCTTGCACAGGAACTTCCACCCGAATCGGCTTCCGCAGGAAATCCGCGTCCCGTGTAGACCCGAATCGGCTACAACTAGGGGTGTACACGGGTCGGGCCGAGTCGAACTGGCCTTAGCCCGTCCAGGCTCGTTCAACAGCCACACAAGGCCCGAACCCGACCGGGCCTAGTCACCGGGCCAACATCTCTAGCCCGAACCGGGCCGACGCGAGTTCGGGCCGAGTTTGGGCCAATTTCGAACCTTCGAGTTCGGGCCAGTTTCGAACCCAAGTTCGGGCCAGTTTCGAACCTTACAGCAAGTTCATGGGAAGAGCTTTGGTAGGTAATCCGCGTCCCATTACAAATCCCTTGATCAACGGTTTAGATAGTTGAACTATAAACTCTACAAAAAATCTAACTAGTCAGGACATTTACATACACTTGACAAAGCGTAAAATAAAACATTTTATACAAATTAAATACAGTCATACACGGGTCGGGCCGGGCCGGGTCGGGTCGAGCCGGGGCGAGTCGGATTTCGGACCGAGTCGGGCCGAACTGGGAGGTATCCGAACTCGGCTTGAACTCACTTTCGGGCCTAGAAAATTGGTCTGTCCTGACCCGAACTCAGTTCCGGGTCGGGTCGAGTCGGGCTTTTTCGGGCCGGGTCGAGCGAGCTAACCGAGCTAGCCCGGTTTGTGTACACCCCTAGCTACAACACCTGTTTTAAAGAGCGCCGACAACCCCGCAGTGTGGGGCCACCATATCGTATGAGAAATATCTTATCTTCACCGTACGTTTAAAATATCTGATCGATTAAAAACTCAAAGATTATGTTTTTTTTTTTTAACACGCATACAACACCGTCGTGGGATTTCACCACCTATGGGTACTCGAACCCTTGACCAGGTGTTGAAACTCCTCGGGAATCTACCACTGGAGCAAGAGCAAGGACCATATAGACCATGCTGCAGCATGTGTAACTCGATAGTAGACTTTTGGCAAAAGATACAGACCATTGTGGTCCACACACAAACATGGGTTGATGTCATCCCAATTGATCTACCTTGCCTGGCTTACCCGAGTTGTGGACCTGAATGACTTTTAGCCCCTAAGCCTAGCACGAATGGGCGCATCTAATGATGAGGACGTCCTAGCCGTCCACAATCAGTAGGACTGACCTGATTGAAAGAAGATGAGCTCTCTGCGTATATCAACGGTGAAAGTTGATCTAACTGTCTAGATCAGTCGGGGACCATATTTATTTCTCAGATAATGGTGGGACATGGATTTTTTATCTGATTATGAGTTCTAGACCGTCAGATCTACCAGAGCAATCCGTGAACAATGTGTTGCAATTCAATCACACGTGAGATTAGGTGTCCGTGGACGCTAACAGAGATTTTTCTGTGGGCTCCCACTAGGAGTGACTGTTGAACTCTCTGTGAGGCGGATGGATATATATATATATATATATATATATATATATATATATATATATATATATATATATATATATATATATATATATATATATATATATATATGGAAAAGGTTCTATAAGGTCGAGCTCATGGAAACTCCCCATGAGGTCGAGCTGTGTGGGCCCCACCATGATGTATATTGAACATCAACACCGTGTATTTGATGGGTCCCCTTTAAATTATGGGATATCCGAAAAATCAACTGTATATGGAACTCAGGTGGGCCATATCATCCAAAATCACGTGAAGACATGCCTAATACTTATAAAAGCACTTGGTGGGGCCCACAGGAAATTTGGATGCGTCTGAAACTTGGTCTGACCCCTCATCCAAGTTGGACACATATAATGGATAGGCTGGATTTATGAACCACACTCTGTAGCGTCCCGGAAAAATCCGTACAAAGACCTGAGTACCACCTCAGGCAGAAATCACTCAGGACCAAATCCTTTAGAAATTAGACAAAATTAACTAAGTGTTAAACTAGATAAGCTATGAAATTAGCTTGAACCACTTTAAATATGATCTGTAAGACCCAAAACGTGCAGAATCATTGATGCTACTTTATCCTGAAATCTAGAATCAATCTCTAAACCCGGTTGCTCTCGGGAGCACCTTGAAACTCCGTATCGGACCTGGACTGCACGTTGAAAGTCCGATGACTGCGAAACTATATGAATATGACCGCCTTACTAGGCTTGACAACCATCTCGGAAATCAAATCCAGATAGTGTCCAGAAACGCACGACTTGAGCCTGGAGCGAAGTGTGTGAGAAACGCGAATACCTTTGGAAATTGAACTCAGATTTAAGTAAACTGAGTCGTTCACTTGCGGGCAATTTTAAGGTTCCAGACTGTCAAAATCTGACCCAAATACACCCTCTGATCAGGAAAAATTTCATACACATGTCAGTGTACTTGTAGCCCTGATCGAGTGGCGGTGACCGTTGAATTGAAATTGGTCCGCTACGGTCGATCTACAAATCCGATCGAATTGAAAACTTAACTCGATTTAGATCCAACGTCAGGAAGTTTAAGTCCGACTGCACGCAGAAAGGAGGCCTCCAGAAGTGCTCCGTTGGATCAAAACAACCCCTATTTGGCTATAACCTAAGTATACCATGACCCTAGGGCTATTCCCATCAGTTCTGGGCTTATATAAGGGCCTTAAACCCTCTCTCTCTCTCTCATGTCATGCGAATTTCTAACCCTAAGAGAGAGAAAAGAGAAAAGAGAGAATAAAAGAGAGAGAAAGTGAGGGAGAGAGTTGGAGTTTGCTTGTGGGATTCTTCCCTACCATTTCACATGCTTAACTACCGTTGCCATAATGCTATTCTGGCGTTTCTAATTCCATTCTTGGGTAAGAAATCCTAACCCTAACCTGTTTTAGAGATTCTAATAGAGCAGATGGTGGGATAGCTAACTTATTCCCTGTTATAGGTTGTTGTGGTGCCGTAGACAAAGATTTAGTGTTTAAAATGAGTCTGTTACAAGTCTATCGGTGAAAGGTGCGGATTATAAATATTTAGGTTATCGTTTTCAAGGCTTTCAATACCGGTTAATGATTTATAACTGATGTGGGTGCCATTTCACATGCTAAATGTGATGCCTGTTTCACTTTACAAATATATATGAACTATGTTGAATATTGTGTATTCCATGTGTTTGTTGATATGACTAAATGAGTACGGAATTTGGATTCGTGCTTGCCATGATTATTCGTCATGAATATATGGTCGTTACGCGTGTGACAACTCCTCGGTGAAAGGATTTGTCCTAATTCCTATTATCGCCAACATACGTTACATATATTGTAGTGTGTAGTCTAAGTACTTGTGAAAATGTCTGAATGCATATGGAATTTGAATCCGTGCTTGCCATGATCATTAACTATGAATATATGCTTGTTGTGTATGTGGCAACTCCTTTGTAAAGGGGCTTGCCAGGATATATGTTCTAACTAGTCTAATTAGTGGAAGACAAGACAATTTCTTTTGATTATATTGACATTAGATATCACTATATTTGTGAATTAGTGGAAGACAAGACAATTTCTTTGGATTATATTCCTATCGAGATTCAACTAGCTGATATATTCACAGAACTGCTCGACAAAAGCAGGTTTGCAAAATTGAAATTTGATCTTGGTATGTGCAAAATGATTTGATAATTTGTGTCTTTTTGTATCATAATGCATATATTTTTATGTTATTATTTTTTAGAATTTAAAATTTATGAAAAATTATAAATTTTGTGAGGTGCACGACCAGTCGAGTACATACTCGACTAATCGTGCCACGACCGGTCGAGCATGTACTCGACCCGTCGTGAAACACTGGTTTGATCTTTTATTTGGGAAAAAAATTACTTTTTCTTCATTTGGGTCTTCTTCTCCAACAAGCCCTACCTCAACTGGTCGAACCCATCTTCAATTCCTCCATGGTTAGTGCGTTATTTTCGATTTTCTTGTAGATTCAAGTCTTTGTACTTCCTTTTCTTCATTTGTGTCACGCCCCAAACCCGGAAATCGGATTCACAGGAATCTCGATCGCCGAATCCGGTGCCGACAACCTCCGTAGTATCCCATTCTCAGCTCCCAGCGCCCATACGCCAGATTCCGATCCTGGGATCTTACAAGGAGGATTTTCAGTATGATTTTTTTTGTAAGGGAGCATAACCACAAGCATAACCAAGTCACAAAATAACATCATCATCACATATCCACTAGAATAAATATTTGAGTACAATGCTGAAAGGAAAATACATATGTCAAAATCAAAACTCCAGAAGACCGCTGCATGCTCCAAGCTCAACGCTCTACAACCTAACGCCACCTGCACGCATCTATCATGCATAAGCTTATAGAAAGCTTAGAGGGTGGTGGAAGTGTGTGTAAGGTAAGTGCTACGTATCAATAAAGCACATAAATCATACATCATCGGGATAAGCAGAAATACTAATAAGATTATGAATCATATGACATTAGAGTAAGCGGAAGTATACTGGTAAGTCCATGAATGTTATAAGCCGTACCTAGGCAATGCGATGCAAAACATAATAAGACAATAACAGATGCTGAGAATGCAATGCAATATACAAATCCTGACGATCCACGAATACCATCAACCCCATCTAGGCCATATAAGTGCAAAAACATAGTAACCTAAAATGCTAAGTACTGCGGATGCAATGTAATATGCGGTGCGAATGAAATGACCATGCAGGAACGTGAAGTCGGGATGATAGTACGAAGTATCACAGGCTATGGGGTCCATCACAAGGGACTTCTATCCAAACCAGTCCCATACCTAAATTTGGATAGTCAGACACAATGTGGTAAACTCCTGATCTCAGGTTAGTCGCGCGCCCAACCGAAATCCTGGCCATGCGATGGTATACGTAACAAATAGTTATGCACCACCAGCCCGAGTGGATAGTGAATGAATGAATGAATGGGTATGCAATTCCTGCTCAATAAGTCCACGTATCAGTACGGTTCCTCTCTGGGATCATCACCGGGGTCTATTACACTCTAGCCAGCTTGCCGCCCCTATCCGAGCGCACAACTGGGTAAGTGGAAGAGACCTCACTATCCGCCTGCCAATATCGGGCCCGGCTCATTGATAGCGGACCCATTCCTCAAGCTGGTCAAACTCAACCTAGACATTGCCCCCTCACTCAGGCAGGTAAGGTCACACCCCTTTCCAACCGACCACGACACAGTGGGAGACGCGGCCTCCTGGTATTCGGCCCTGTGCGCTCATATATCCACTCGGTCTCGACGTTGGAGTCATCTCTTGGCCACGGAGGTTCAGGAATTTTCACCCAGGGACATCTATGGTGCCTGTATGCTAGAACCAAATATTTTCGGTGTCCTGTCTGGCCATCCACGATATGCCTGTGGAGGCCATGACCCTGATGTCGCTAGGGCGTACAATGATCAAGTAACATGTATGCGAGATGCATGAATCACACCGTATAAACATGCAACAATCTCGTGCGTACCATGTGCTCATGTCGGGCACTCCATCTCATATGGAGTCCCATAAATGTCTCAGCCCAACGGCTCATGTTATAACCAAACATTCTTCATATCAAGCATACATATGATGCGTATGGGTATGAATCATGGAGCTACACTAAGCATGTTATGAGGTGATGAACTATCCTTACAACTCAGATGGGCCTAGACGGCTTACACACAACAAGTATGGGCCTATCAATGGCCCTAGGGAGAGTCGTAATGCGGACATTTAACCAACATTATACTTATAAAATGGGCCTTACATTCACATCAAGGTGGGCCTCAACAACGGCCTCAAATACATTGAATGGGCCCCATAACATGGGCCTCATATAGGCACTAAGGTGGGCCTAATCACATGGATTAAATGGACCAAACCACCATTAAAATTCTCAAGGCCCACCGTAATGTATACAATATATAATATAATATAGAAATGATAAATATATATATATATATATAATATACATAATATATACAATCTTATATATATATATATATATATATATATAGGGAGAAGGTACAATGAGCTCGAGCTAACAATTAAGCTCCCATGAGCTCAAGCCGAGTGGACCCCACGGCTGATGTTTGTCAAACATCTAACCCATCAATCAGATACACCATCACATCATGGGCATAGGTCTAAAAAATCAAGTCAATCCGTGATATGTGTGAGCCACACCGCATGCAAAAATTGAGAGGTGTCGTGCACCATAAAAACATCCATAATCATTTCCTTGGGCCCACCAAGATGTGGTCAACAAATCCAGCCCATCCATCATGTGTCTCCCTCTTGCATGAGGGCTCAGACCAAACTCCAGGCATATGCCAAATTTCAGGTGGGGCCCGCCGTCCTCGGCGGTGGACGGTGCAAATCACGTGGGCTCCACTGGCCAAACACGTACACCACTGGGCTCCATATGGGGCCTACTGGCCGTCCAGCAACCTGCTGGACGGCGTGAATAAAACACATACATTTCGGTGGGTGCCACCGTCCGCCTGGGCGATGGGCTTATTAAACACATACATCTGTGTGGGTCCCATGTGGGGCCCACAGAAATGTTTATTTTCCATCCAACCCGTTCATAAGGTCAGAATGACCTGGGTGAATAGGAAAAACAAATATCAGATTGATTCAAAACTTCCCTAGCCCCAACAAGGGTTTCAATGGTAGAGTTCAATCACCGCTGTTTCTTGTGGTGTGGGCCACCCGAGTCTTGGATGGACTTGAAATTTGCAGGGGGCCCACGTCAGGCAGTGGCCCACCTAATGAACGGCGTGGATGACAACATACATCATGGTGGGGCCTACAACAGGGGACCCGTGGATCCCTGCCCGTTTCACGTCCGCTAGCGCATGGGCGCTCTGACATGGGCAGCAGCAACAGCTGCTGCTGTTGTGTTTTGTGTTTTTTTTTTTTTTTTGAAACCATTGTTTTTTTTTTTTTGTGGTTTTTCGAGTGTAGGGCCTGCTTCAGGGAACTCCACCCTAGCCGTTGGATTCTGTGACTCGAGGCCAACCCAATGAGTCCAATATTGAATGCGTTTTGGTGTGTGGAAACCACAGGTGGCTTTCAACGGTAGAAAACATTGTTTGCCACATTATGGCCCACTAGAAATTCAGATCAACTTCATTTTTTCGTCTCAACGACTAAAATAACCTGAAGAATGGAATGGACGGCATGGATTAAACACGTACATCAAGGTGAGGCCTACATAAATAGCCCACCATAACCTTTGGAATCCAACTGATATTTTTTATCCTCCTACACGTCCAGAGACGCTGACGCTAGAGTGTATCACACTCTCTGTTCACGTCTCAGCGTGAATGTGTCTTCAAGGTGGGTCCCACATAGACATGGTCCACTTGGTTTAGATCAATATGATATTTGTGATTTTCCATCACCTTTAAGGTAGGGCCCATGTGGTTTGGACGGTGTAGATCCTACACGTCCATCAAGTGCGTCCCACAAAGGTGGATGGCTTGGATAAAATGCATACATCAAGGGGCCAAAATCAAAAGAAAGGAAGAGAGAAGGAAAGGGATCGAGTGATGGAGGGGCCCCGACACTATGGGCCCTCCCTTCTAGAATTTAAAACATACATCAAGTGATAATCAAGGTGGGTCATCAGCCACATCTTAGGGTCCAAAGTAAGATCCATACCATTGATCGGTAGGCCTCACTTGGCCCATCTAAGAAAACATGAAACTACCCTATCAAAGCACCCACCGGTTGATCTCTTCGGTCCGTTGGAACGCCACTCTCATTGTGCTCCTCTTTGATGGTGGAGATGGGAAATGGATGGCTAGGATGATGGGTTTGGAATGGGAAAGGTGGGCCACAAAAATCACTCTTCTCTCATGGAAGCCATGGACGTGTGGGGTCTCTCTCTTGCTTGGAAATGTGGAGAAATGAGAAGGAGAGAGAGGGTTGTAAGGGAGAGAGAGTGATGTGAGGTGATGGATGTGGTACTTGACTAGGTATGGGTGTGTAAGAGAGAGGGTAAGAAAGAGTTGACTTTGGAGAGAGAAAGCATGGGTTGCTTGTACTTGACATTGAAGTGATTAATTGATTGATGTGATTGATTTGACATTGTGTAGAAATTCTCTCAGGATTGAGAAAGCGCATCGTTTCTTCGAAATAAACGCCGGCTCACATCTTCTGGTCAGGGTATCGGATCGATGCATGAGTTGCGGCGTTGGAACCGCGGCGACGGTGCGGTCGCAATGATACAGGTCTCAGATTAAACCGACTCGAATCTAAAGGATACGACTTACAATCGATCGCAACGTCGATTATCAGTTGCGGATTGCCGGACTTGGACGGAAATAGTCGCAAGATTCATCGGAACAGTACGAACTAGGATACGGGTTTTACAATTTGTGTGGTTTATTTCATGCTTTATGATTCTTTTAGGAGTTTTCTATTAAAAAATATGATCTTATAGAAATCCTTCTTGCCTCTTTTGTAATCTATTTATTCCTTGCTTTCTTTATTGCAAATGGAGGGTAGAAATAAGAAGAAAGGATCTTGTGGTCCTTCTTCATCTCCTTCGGCTCCTATCACGGTGCGCCACCTTCGGTCGCCCGAGGAAGATCCCAGTTATGTGCAGGATATTCGCTTGCGTAATGTGATAGTAGAACAAACTGTTAATCCTGATCATTTGGCACTGTTTGATGTTGTTCCTCTCCTTCAGTCTGTAGGATGGAATAACATATTGCATTGGGGTGGACCTACATACCGCCCCATTGCGCAGGCTATGTATGCTTGCATTACTGATTTTTTTACTGAGAATCTGACATTTACTATTATGACTAGAGAAGGTCCAGTTGATGTGGACTGTCATCTTATTTCTGGATTAATGATATACCTGTCAATGATGAAGGTATTCCCATTAGTTCTCTTGTGAACAAACCTTCTGAATCTGAGAAGCGAATGCTCACTAGAGATCTATGTAATATGGATGCAGAATGGAGTACTGGGAATGCGCTCGCCTCCAAGTTTATGTTACCCAGATACAAAATCCTTCATAGGATTTTCATTTCAAATGTCTATCCTCAATTTGGTAACAAAACCGAGCTTACTACATTCATGGTTCGTATTCTCCATTCTATCATTTCTGGAGTCTTTGTATGTCTTCCTTCTCTGATTTGTCATAGCATAATCCAATTTCGTCGCCACCCAGGTCACAATAACATACTCTTTGCTTATCTTATGACTGTGTAAGCCACCCATAGTTTAGTGGCTATGCCTGTTAGGGAAGCTCCCATTAATCATCTACCCTTCAACAATTCTAACATTAACAAGATGAATTTGAAGTTGGCCCCAGGCGAAGTTGATGTGGGTGCCGGAGGAGCTGCGAAAGCACATGAAGAGGAGGGTGATTTGCCTCCAGATGATGTCAATATGAATGACATTTTTGATGAAACTGAATCTGATTCTGCTGGTGATCCTGATTATCAGCCATCTAATTATGATGCTCGTTTGCGCTCACTTGAGGAGAAGGTTGAAGGTAAGCATGTGTCCCAAGAAATGCAATTTAAATATATGCGCAAATATCTTAGGCACATTAACAAAGGACTTCATCAAATTAATCCTACCATACCTGCTCCTTCTTCTGGTTTGGATTAGTTTTTGAGTATCTGTTCTGTAATAACTTTTAACATACTTGAATTTCTCTTGTATTATGTGCTTGGACGTGCTTGCTTATTATTACGAACTTGCTTATCTGGTTAACTTATTCATATCTTCTCTTATTACTCATTACTCTTTTATTTACTTCTTTATTTATTTTCTTCCATTATCATTTATCGGTTCTTTCCTTTGTCATATTGTGACAAAAAGGGGGAGAATTTTATCATGCCTATTTCATTATGATAAATGTGTGAAGAATGTGGATAAGTAGCATTTTTTTTTGCTATCTGGTATTAAGGGGGAGTATTGATGAGTTTTGATGAGTATTGATGTGAGTATTGAGGCGTATTGATTTGACCAGGTTGAAACTGGTGCATGATTCTTTGACCAGGTTGAAACCGGTGCATGATTCTTTGTTGTGCATGTATGATAATTTTATATATTTTGTTTAGTCATGAATTTGACAAAGGGGGAGATTGTAACTGCTATATTTTCTAGCTCCTATGATTGTCAAATTTTGTAGTGCCAAAACCTCTTGGAATCTGTATCTTGTGTAGCTCATCTACATATTCAAGATAATGCAATTCATGTACAAGAACAAAGGTCTTTACTCCAAGTATAAGTTCAAGATGTTCCAATTCAAGATTCAAGCATTACAAGTATAAGAGATATACAAGTTCAAGTACAACATCAAATGATAGTTCAAGGTTTCCAAGCTTCAACTATGTCAAGACAAAGTGATTTGTTTTAGAACTTAAAGCCTAAGGTGAAATACTATTCAAGTACTTCAAGTTTAAGATTCAAAGTACTTCAATATCAAACTTCATATACTTCAAGATCAACTATCAACCGAAGCAAATGATGATTCAATGTTCAAATATCACTTATAAGGTATGTTAGACCCTAGATTGACCATAGGTTAGGTCATATTGATTGCATACTTAAATTGGGTCACTATATACTTCTATAGGCTTTTTCTCGACTAGTCTTAGCCTATGTTCGACTAGTCCTAGTATTGGCTCGACCAGTCGAAGAAATTCCTCGACTAATCAAAGGTTTGTTACTAATTTTTGAGATTTTTTATTAGACCTTCGACCAGTCCTGGAGATTGCTTGACCAGTTGAGTAGGCTCGACTCAAAGTCCATCAACTAAATTGGTTCCCACACAACCAGTCGAGTGCAGGGTTCGACTGGTCGTGCAGGCCACTCGACCAGTCGTGGAATGATCTTATCTTATCACACCAAAAATTTCAAAAGTTTGTTGGTCCTTTGACCAGTCGAGCTGTCCCCTGGACCAGTCGAGTGAACAGTTTCTGCACTTATAAATAGAGTACAAGTTTTAGAGTTTTTCATTCAGTTCAAGCAAAATCAAGACACCAATTTGAGAGATAAGTTAGTGATATTCTTAAGCTATTTAGTGCTCATTTAATGTTCTCTTTAATTAGCTTTTTTATATTTGATTTTGAGATTCTACATTCCAATCTTATTTAAAGAAGGGATTGAAATTTTCCCCTTTCTTGGAATCAAAATCAAATCAAGCAAGCCCAAGGTGATTTAATTTAAAAATCATTTAGAACTTAGAACCTTTTCATAAGTGAGTGTGGACATTAAACATCTAAGTTGAACATCTACTTCGAATTGATTCTTCAGGGCTTCATCAAAGGAGAATATCTAGATAAGTATTTTATAATTTCTGTTTTTGGTTTTATTGAGATTGTGCCAGGAAAAATCTCTTTCTTTTTAGTTTGTCTGAGGTGATAAAGAAAACTCAAAGTGTGGGGTTTTTGAATTGTGTAAGCCTACTTGAAAGACATAATTGTGAATGTTTTAGGTGAACCTTGAAAAACCTATTGCATAGTGAACGCTAATATCCACTATGTGACGATATTGGGAGTGGAGTAGTTGTGGCTATTTTTCTAAACAGCTGGTGTACACACAAGCGAACCACTATAATTTCTAGTCTTGTGTTGATTGATTGATTGTGACTTTCTTTGAATGTTGTAATCTTTTTATGTAAGTGTGGGAATGTTGTAATAATTTAGTTTATTTTCTTTGCTATTTATTTATTCCTCTGTATTAGTTTGAGATTTTGATACATAGACCTTTCTAAGAATCAGGTTGTCCTACCATAAACCATTGGTTTTTGGTGTAAGGTTATCCTTAGAACAACATCTATATCAACCTCTCAATACTTGTACATTTGAGGTTGTTATTCATTTCTGCTTTGTGGGATTGTTTAATGATATCTTTATTTATATTTGTTTAAATTCTGCATTTAATTTTTAATTTGGCATAGTCCTATTCACCCTCCCTCCCTCTAGGACTCTTAGCTCGGTCTTTTCAGTATCCCTCACCTAACGATTTAGCGAGGAAAGTTATGGAAAATTTGATGAAGAAAATCAGGGAATACTTAAAATCCACAGATGGTGTGCTACAATATTAAAAACGATTGGATGACAAAAGATCACGTTCATAAAATCCTTAATTTATTTTGATCACCGTGGCCTTGAATTGGTGTGATTCTAGGCACCAAGGTATCTACTTAAAGGGACTCGCCTAGTTGACGACTGATATATTTCACATGTGTTACAGGAGAGCACAACACATGAGGCACACTAGCATGAAGATTGGTTGACTGTACTAGCCGAGCTAGATGTAGGCTGGTTACCTAATGAACTATGTGATTCTCATATTGGCATGCTCGTTGACATGTGTGGGTGTCCCATCCAAACTTTTTCCTAAGCTGGTCAATATGATTCTAGATGGTCTTGATTCTTAAGTTCTGAGAGGTAATGTACCTAATGAAAAGGGTAGATTTGTCATATATATCCCAACCAATTAAAAAACGGCCTAGATATCTTGTAAGGTGACCCACCACATGAATGTCTCGGATCTTGTAATAACATATATTGTGATGTCATATGTTGTTGTATGTAGATGTGATGCCCTGAATACACCTGTGGGCTTGGATAAATTTTGCCATACATCTACCGCCTCTTTTATAATAAATGTGATACATGAGGTACAAATATATATATATATATATATATATATAAAATTCCCTGAATATTTCATTTTTTATGATGGGGTGTGACGCCCCGGTCACTGCTTCATGTGGGCGGGCACACGTGGGCGGGTACACATGTGGGCGGGCCCCAGTGTGGGCGGCCGATGTGCTCTTGTCTTTGGGCGAGCTATGTTGCGCATTGATCGTAGCGTAACTTGTCCCATATGTGTTGGGCGGGACCACGGGAGCACCGGGTCTGTTTGCGAGCTACCCTTCCCCCACATGATGCGTTTTAAAGCCGTGAGCTTCGGCAAAGCGGACAATATCATGTGTTGTGGGGGTGGGCCTTACATGAGGTTATGGGTCCCACATGATGTGTTTGCCGGAGATCTGTGCCAACCATTAGTTTTTTCTGAATCATGTTAGAATGAGGACTAAAAATGAGGCAGATCTGAATCTTAGGTGGGACACAATGTGAGTAGGGTAGTACTCAACGTTAAAAACTTTCCTACATTTCTACCTTAGTGATGTTACATGGTTAGACTCCTCTTTTCATTTTCTAATCAAATCTTATAATGTGGTTAGACTCCTCTTTTCATATTCTAATCAAATCTCTCATCATCCGTAGAGTTCGAATCCACTGTCCGATCGAAGCGAAATTTCACCATGATCCATCATTTTTTCACGCTCTTTTTATGGATTAAATTTGGACCTTTATCTCTCGACAATTACGCAAGATACATATTTATGGACTACGAGACTTTATGGTTTAAAACAATGCTTTTACAACCCTAATGGAAAAGTCACTTGTTAATTTTGATGTACATCCTGCGAGCTTCGAAATGATCCAGTTTACTTCGAGTTTTAGATGATCCATTTGTCAAATACAATTTTGATAGACAGTCATATGATGGTCTAAAATTAAAATAATTAAATGGTTAGGAGTTTAATCATGTATATAGATTATTATATGGTCAGTTTCGTAAACGGATTAGTATAAATGAGTTTTTGCAGTGATCCATGGGTATGAATGTACACCGTTATATTCAAGTGATTTGTTCACGTATGTGAGTTCCTCATATTGTCGTTTTGAGGGAAGGTTAAGCATATTCAGAGGTGATGAGCAAGATGAATAGATTAAAAGTTTAATTCAATATATACACGAGTAGATATGGAGATCTGGTAGTTAGCTTACTATGATTAGGTGGTCCAAAATCAAAGTGGACGGTCATATATTTTTATCTAGTGGTGAATAGTTAATTGAACAGTTAGACTGGTGAATTACTAAGTATTTTATGATATATGAAAGTCTGGGGTTCAATACGATGTATAGGTGCATACAAGTGTGTGTTTGTGAGTCCAACGGTATCGTACAAAGATGTACTCTATTTAAAATAATTTAAGTGTAGGTTATGTGTGTTCCCACATACATATGTATACTAACTTAAATTCTTATGGTAAAAGTCGTGGACTTTCAATACTCATGTATTGAAAAGTTCGGAATATTATATGTGAGATCCAACCTATACATTTGATCTAGCTAGTTGTGAACATACCCTAGTCCCGGGACACATTTATGTCGAATGTGGGCCATTACTTCATATATTTTATACATGTGTAGCGAGCGGACTGGAATTGTTTAGAGCACCTCACAATGGAACAATGTAAAATTGTGCCTAAAACCTCTAAGCTCACACCCTTATGTCTTACTTGAGTTTTGGATAAAGTTGCTTTATACATACATACATACACACATACACACACACACACAAACATAGGAAATGGTTCTATCAGGTCGACCTCATGGTAACTTCCCATGAGGTCGAGCTGTGTGGGCCTCACCGTGATGTGTGTCGAACATCTACACTGTGCATTTGATGGGTCCCCTTTAGGTTATGGGACAACAAAAAAATCAGCCATATATGGAACTCAGGTGGGCAATACCATTTAAAATCATGTGAAGACATTCCTAAAATATATAAAAGCACTTGGTGGGGCCTACCTAAATTTTGGATGCGGCTAAAACTTGCTCTAACCACTCATTTAAGTGGGACACACACAATGGATGGGTTGGATTTGTGAACAACATCTTCGTAGGCCCAATAAATTATTATCGATGTTTTAATGAGAGGGTAATCCCTCTCAACTATTGTATATGGTGTAGCTCACCCAAGTCAAGGATTGACTTGATTTTCAAGCAGGAATTTGACCATACTGACTTCAAAGTTTGGTCAAATTACCTTGGGAGGTACAACATTCCAAATATCCCAAGAGTCGCCTTCTGACAACTTTTAGATATTATTTTGGATGAAAATGCCCCTATCCTTGGTTCAGCAGTCATACGGTCCCGGAGTGAATAAGAAGTTACCTTCTGTTTTAACCCCTGAGAAAGTGACAGATTGGCTACTCACCCTGCCACTAGCTAATGGCAGGTGGTTGGTGGTCTGTGGGCCCCACCACCATGTATGTGTTTCATCCATGCCGTCTATATATTTTTTCAGATCATTTTATGGTATGAGTCAAAAAATGAGGTATATCCCAGTCTTAAGTGGACCACATTACAACAAATAGTGTTGAATGAACGTCATAGGCCATTAAAACCTTTTTGGGGGCCATAAAAGTTTTGAATCAAGAAGATCTTTGCCTTTTCCCTTCATCTGTGTCTATCTAACCTAATCAACAGTTGGGATGTCAAATAAACAGTACAGTGGGCCTTAGGAGGATTTTAATGGTGGATATCCAATCACTATTGTTTTCCTGTGGTGTGTTCCACCTTAGATTTATATCCGTCTCATTTTTGGGATCAACCCCTAAAATGATCTATAAAAATAGATGAACAAAATGGATGAAACACATACATCATGGTTGGGCCCATGGCTGGTGACAGGGGGAGTAGCCAATCCGTTTTCCCCCAAGAATACGGAAGCATTTATGAGCTTAGGAAGGGCCGAATGTCGCCTTTATTCATCTTTTACAGACCTTCTTCTTCTTCTTCTTTTGTTTTCCTAGAAAAGTGAAGATTCAAGGACCAACTGCTAGAGAGGGTCGTTATTTCTCCTTATCGTTTCTCTCGTTTGAAATCCTCTTCCACCACGAGGTTGGTATTTTATTTTATTGTAGGCATTTACTAAGGTAAAGGAAGATCAGAGTCGAGAAGGTGAGGGTTCTTGTTGTCACGTGAAGGGTGCTTACTGTAGGGCACACCTTGATCAAACTTCCACCATTGATAGTAGAAAACCACGACTTCACATTTTCAAACCTTCCACCCTTAAAGAAATCAAACCTCGACCACTGACAGTGACAACCACAACCCTTCATGTTGTCAAAACCACGACCTAGACGAAGGGTCGTGGTTCACATGCACATTAGATCTTGGTTGTCATGTTATAAGGATCGTGCTTTTCACATGAACATGAGTCGTGGTTATCATGTTACATGGGTTGTGATTAGCAGATGATAAGGGCCGTGCTTGTGTAAGAGCAAGTCTTGCTTGCTCCTTTAATTGTCAAATTTTGTTGTGCCAAAAACACAATCTGTGTCTTGTGTAGCATGAGGATATATGTATATATATGTTCAAGGCACTGCATAACAATGCTTCTAGTTAAGAATGAAGCTCTACTTCAAGACATGCAAGGTTAAGTACATTGTCCACTCTTATAAGCATCAAAGTTCAGAATATGTCAATAGCTACATCAGAAGACAAGTTCTTATTCAAGACTCTAGTACAACTCAAGATGAAGAAGAATTCAAGTCCAAGCTTTAGAAGATCTTAAATTCAAGCTACATCAAGTATAGAGATCTCAAGTTTCATAATTCTTAAAGGTCAACCATCATCTGAAGAAATGAAGTCTCAATGTTCATACATCACTTTTGAGGTATGATTAACCTTAGACTGACCTTAGGATAGGTCATTTTGTATACGTAATTCAAATTGAATCTCTTTATATGTATTTAGACTATTCTAAGACTAGTCCTGGACTCTGTTCGACTAGTCCTAGCACTGGCTTGACCAGTCCAAGAAATTCCAGGACCAGTCCTAAGTTGTTACAAATTTTCAGAATTTTTTGGTTGAGCTTCGACTTGTCCCGGAGTCTGTTCGACCGGTCGTGTGAACAATGCATGACTCGTTCACGACCAGTCCTGCAGCTTCAACTTAAACTCCAGCGACTATTTTTGGTTCCTCATGACCAGTCGTGGAAGGCTCTCGACCGGTCGCGAACAGCCTATGATCACTTGTGGAACGGTTTTATCCAATCGCGCTTAAAATTTCAAAATGCAGTTCATCCTACGACCAGTCGTGGTGGCCACACAACCAGTCGTAGACGCGGTTTCTACAACTATAAATAGAGTACGAATTTCAGAGTTTGGTATTCAATTCAAGTAAAATCAAGGCATCACTCTGAGAGATAATTTGTGTTCTCTTTAAGATACATTATACATATTTAATATTCTCTTTTGTTAGCTTTGTTGATTAGATTTTGTTTCTATATTCCAATCTAATTTAAAAGAGGAATTGCTATATTCCTTCTTCTTGGATTCAAAATCAAATAGAGCTAGCCCAATTGGTTTAATTTAAAACTAATTAGAACCTAGAACCATTTCAAGTGAGTATTGGACATTGAACTTCTATATTCGAACTTCTACTCCGACTTGGTTCTTCCGAACTACAATAAAAGGAGAAATCTAGGTATTTTACATTATTGTAAATTTCCTTCTTTTAGTTTTATTTGAGATTAAGCCAGAAAGATCTCTATCTATTGGTTATCTGAGGAGAGCTAGAAAACTCAGAAGTGGGGTTTTTTGAATTGTGTAAGCCCATTTGAAAGACACAATTGTGAGGGTTTTAGGTGAACCTGTGTGAGGCCCGTATCCTAGCTCGTACTATTCCATAGGCTTCCACGATCCTCCCGGTCAAATTCCAGCGACCCGTAATCTATTATCGGCAGTTGCGCGCAACCTTGAGTCGTGTCTCGTATTTCAAAGTCAGCTCAAGCTGAGACTTGTACCCGAGCGATCGCGCCGCCGCGGTTCCGATGCCGCGTATTATGCGCCGAGGCGATACCCAGGCCAGGAGATGTGGGCTCGTGTTCAGTTCGAGGATAAATGCCACATATTACAATCCCTAGAAAATATCACATTAATCCCATCAATCACATCAATTAAGTACACATCACTCCCATCACTCACACCCATCCCCAAGTACAACTACCTCTCTTAAAGTCAACTATCTCTCTCTTACACAAGTACTCCCATCACTCACTCACTCATCACTCACATCTCTCACCTATCACCTCTCTCTCTCTCTCTCTCTCTCTCATTTCTCCCAAGCTCCACGAGAGCAACTCACGTCCAAGCTCCATGGGAGAGAGTAGTGTGGCCCACCTTTCTACCACCCGATCCCACCATCCTAAGCCCATCTCAACCATTGAAATTATCCCTTTGGGACTCTATCATGCATTAGCGGAAGAAGGAAGAAGAGATCTCGAGGTGGGTGCCTTTTTCTAGGATTAGATTTGTATCATTTTGCTTAGATTTGATGATTGAGGGCCCACACGTGGTGGGACCCATCTAGATGTATGTGTTGTGATCACATGAGGGGCCCATAGTGGCAGGGCCCTTCCGCTACTCCGATCTCTCTCTCTCTCTCTATTTTTTTTTGTGATGACCGTGTGGCCCACTGATTTTTTTTTGTGGTTCATCCAGCCGTCCAGACTGTCTAGACGGTGCTGGACTATTGGACAGTGCTATAGTGGTCCACACCGATGATGGATGTGTTGTCCCATGCCGTCCATCTAATGGCTATGTGGGGTGCACCGTGATGCGTGTATTTTGCATCCACACCATCCATGTGGACAGTGGGTCTTACGCTGCACGACGACAAGTTCTGTGGGTCCCGTCGATGTATGTGTTAGATCCACCACTGTTCGTCCATTTTGGCGAGATCGCGGGTCCACCTTGATGACTGTAATCTTTGTTGTCCAAGCATGGAGCGTCCAGCAGCAATTACTGTTGGACCATTTGAAATAATGAGAGGAGGTAGCTCCTTACAAGAGTTGGTGGGTCCCACACATGTGGACCCACCTTTAAGATATATATATATATATATATGAGTTATCCACGCCGTCCATATGCCGGACGGGTGGGGCCACGTTGTTTGTATTGTGGATGCACCGTCCAGACATTTGGACGGTGCCGTGCCACCATGATATATGTATTTCATCCTGTTGTCCATCCGTGGCCCACCCCACACGTGTGGGTGAGACCCACATTGATGTATCTACACCGTCCATGTCACGACCCTAAATCTAGTGTTGGTAATCCATAATTACTAAACACCACATTTTTGGTTGACAACCTCTGTAGAACTCGGCATTTTGGGACTTTCATGTAGCACATACTAAGTCCCATAAGCGGGGCTCCACAAGGAGGATTTCGAAAAGTAAAACTAACAAACATGTTGCATTTCTCAAAATTTCATCATATTCAACATATCTTACTGTGTACAACTGAGCACATCATGGCAAAACCAAAATATAAACCACGTCATATTTACTATACCTGATGTACATATGCAGCGTATTACAAAAAAAATATACACACTGATTTGTACAAAGCAAAAAGGACAACTGGAGTCTGTAGCCTCTACTCCTGCAGTTCCTTACTCTCACCTGAAAAAAATATAAAGGAAAGCTTGAGCTACTAAGCCCAGTGAGTGCGTGTGTGCCGTGAAAATGCATGTTTCATGTCATGCTCATTTAATGCACATGAATGCACAGGCTTCCAAATCAATTTTTTATACAGAAGTGGGACTTCTACCCACTTGTAACATACACACGCTTTCAACATTTCCACAACTTTTCATATTTCCCAATTGGATCACCTAAGTCTAAAACAGAGGTGGGACTTCTACCCACTTGTATAGACTTTTCTACCATGGTCAATTACAGAGGTGGGACTACATAGTTCACGAGTCGAACTAGTGTAACCCACTTGTGTTGAACCTCACTATCCGCCTAACAGCGAGAAGTCATAAGTCGCCTAGCAAAACGATAGCGGACAATTTACGAGCTCATCATATACAACCTATCTTTACTTGCCCATAAGCAGGTCAGGTCAAACCTCTCAACCAATCGACACGCGTCGGTGGGAGTCGCTGCCTACTTGGGTATTTCGGCATTTCAGCACTCTGTTCTTCCACCAGGTCTAAGCATTGGTTGCTCCCAATGGTACCAATCGAGGTTTAGGGACTTTTACCCACGGACCCTCTAATCATGTCCTGTTGAATTACACATTTTCGGCGTGGTGTCCAACTCAAGTTGTAATAAAGTATGTTTCATCGCATTTACAATCACCGTATGTATATATGCATGAGCCCACACACAAGCATAACAGATCATTTCATTTTTATTTTAAAGGCAAACAGAGGACGACCTTCCTCATGAGGTCCCCTCATATCTTTAAGTTCCCCATAGGGGTCTCCTGTAATGCATCCTGTATCTAGACGGTTCACAGACGGTTTACAGACTACACATCGTCTGTCGCAACACAACCCACTAAGATCACCATACCATGGTATGAATCATTTATGCTCAATCATATAATGATACATCAACTATGAACCATACATTTGATATGCACATAACTTAGCCAATCTAACTCCAATCTAAAAATTCATTCTGCTATAAGACGTCATGCCACAAGCATGCTTTTTCGCAGGAAGTACCTACATTACAAGGATGAAGGATCTTTCTTTGAAATATTTTGTCAAACAGGTAGTGGGCGGACTTTGTAGGACTTTGTAAGGGACAACTAAGCAAAATTAACTCATCTCTATCATCTAACCTTCCATTAATAATCTCACTAATTAAATTAGGAAAATCCAGCAATAACCTTTAGAAAAATCCAACGAGAACATAACCCAAACGAACATCCAACAATATGCAAACCTAAATCCAATGAGAACATAATTCAAACGAAAATCCAGCAATATTTGAACTTAAATTCAGCAATTCCAGCAATTAATCCAGTAAGAATCTGACCCTATATGAAATTTAGCTATAACCTAACCGTAATACAACAATTCTAGCCATACCTAACACTAATACAGCAATTCCAGCAATACCTAACCCTAATACAACAATACTTACTTCCATCAATACAATCCCTAATTTCAGCAATACCTAATTCCAACAATCCCTAATTCCAGCAATATTCTAACCTTCATACAACAATTCTAGCAATACCTAACCCTAATACAGTAATACCTACTTCCAGCAATACAATCCCTAATTCTCACACAGTAAAATCAGCAAGTTTCTAACCCAACATGAAACTCCAGAAAAAGGGTTTTGAAGGAAACCCCAACGGACACATGCGTGCTCCTAATCTATGCACTCACCTGAAAGTATCAGAGGTTTGACTCTCAACCTCAGCTTCTTTCTTCTTCTTCTTCTTCTTCTTTTCCTCTTCTTCTTCTTCTTTTCCCCAACTAGAGCTAGAGTGCTAGAAATGAAATGTGTGAAAGTGGGTTTTGTCCATTTATGGGCTTAAAAAGGGTCTAAAGTGGCTTTTAGCTAAAAAAAAAAGTTTATGGGATGGTTTAGGAAAATTTTGAGTAGTTTAAACGTATGGTAGTAATAAATAAAATGTTATGTAAGTGATTTGATAAAAAGTATTCCAAGGATTAAAAAAAAAACCCGAGGTCATTTGAGTTATTTTATTAAACTATACATGTACATATCGATGTGTAACTTACAATCCGGGTGTCCTATTGACATGCCGTTTTCGCCAGTAACTTCGTAACTTGACTACGACCATAACGATTAGGCTCTCCGACCTAACAGATTTGAAAACTCGATGTTGGCAGAGCCCCACCTAAAATAAGGATATAATGGTCATTTCTCAGATTGTTTAATTTTAAATCCGTATCTTAACATTCGGATATCGGGTTAAAATACGGCTTGTGGCTCAATAATAGAACAACATTATGATCAAGTCAAAATATTCCTGGGGCCAATGGACCTACAACCAATGGCTATCCAGTGTACAAACCAGATTTCTGGGGTATCGGGTCTTACAACTCTTCCCTCCTTAAAATAATTTTGTCCTTGAAATTTATTTCAAAACATATCATAACAGTACAATATAACAATAACCATATCAGAGTTATACATACCTAGGAATTAAATAGATGAGGGTAACGACTCCGTATCTCTGGTTCCCGTTCCCAGGTTGCTTCTTCTACAGAATGATAACCCCATTGGACTTTAACTAAGGGAATGACTTTCATATGAAGAACTTGTTCTTTTCTATCCACGATACAAATTGGCTACTCAATATAGGATGCATCTTCTCAAACTGCTAAGGATTGCCAGTCAATAACAGGTACTATTATCTTCGGATCACATTTTCGGAGCATCAAAACGTGAAAAACATTATGAACTCCAGATAATTGGGGTGGCAAAACAAGATGATAAGATACAGTGCCAACTCATTCAACAATATCAAAGGGCCCTATAAACCTCGGGGCTAACTTTTCCTTAACACTAAATCGTACTACACCTTTTACTGGTGAAACTTGGAGATATACTCGGTCTCCTTCGACAAACTCTAAGGGTCTACGCCGGTGATCTGCAAAACTCTTCTATCGGCTTTGAGCTGTAAGCATATGTTGTCGAATAAGATCAATCTTTTTAGACGTTTGCTGGACAATATCAGGACCTAAAAGACATCGCTCACCAATCTCAGTCAAATAACTTGGGGACCTGCAAGGTCTACCATATAACGCTTCATAGGGTGCCATACTAATAGTAGCTTGAAAACTATTATTATACGCAAATTCTGCTAACGGCAAGTGGTCGTCCCAACTACCAGAGAAATCTAAGGCACATGATCTAAGCATGTCCTCGAGAATCTGGTTAACTCTTTCGGACTGCCCATTTGTTTGTGGATGATATGCTGTGCTAAATTTTAAAGCCGTCCCCATTGCTTTTTTAAGACTCTTCTAAAACTTTGATGTAAACCTCGGATCTCGGTCAGATATAATCGACACAGGTTCTAACAATTTCATTTATAAATAAAGTTGCGAGTCGATCTGTAGACCAAGAAATACAAATAGGAAGAAAGTGGGCTGTCTTTGTCAAACGGTCTACAATGACCCATATAACATCATGTCGACGTAAGGTTCTTGATAAACCCACAATGAAATCCATAGTTACATGTTCCCACTTCCATACTGGTATCTCCAAAGGTTGTAATTCCCTTGCCGGCTTTTGATGCTCTGCCTTTACTCGTTTGCATACATCACACTCTGACACATGCCTAGCAACTTCACGTTTCATTCCAGTCCACCAAAATTGCCTTTTCATGTCCTTATATATCTTCGTAGATCCTGGGTGGATAGTAAACTGAGTGCGATGTGCCTCATCCATAAGGGTCTTCTTCAATTCTGAGATATCTGGAACATATAATCTGCCCTGAAACCGAAGTCCACCATCCAAACCTATCTGCCACTCCGGTTGACTTTTCCCTATTATCACATCTTTACAAAACAATGCCCATTGATCAAACTGTTGGGCTTCTATTACTTGGGATATCAAAGAGGTCTGAACCGTGAAGTTTGCTAATTGTACAATTGAGGACTGTAGATTCATCTCAAAATCGAATTCAGCTATATCTTCTACCATTTTCCACTCTCGCATCATCAACTGTGCCACTTGGGCCTGTGGCTGATGACTTAATACATCTGCCACCACATTAGCTTTTCCTTGGTGGTACTGAAGATCAAAATCATAGTCTTTCATCAATTCCATCCAACGTCTCTGCCTCATATTTAATTCGACTTAGAAAAAGAGGTATTTCAGGCTCTTATGATCCGAAAAAAGTTTAAATCGAACCCCATACAAGTAATGCCTCCATACTTTGAGGGAAAAAAACTACCGCTGTTAACTCTAGGTCATGTGCGGGATAATTCTGCTCATGAGGCCTAAGCTGGCGAGATGCATATGCTACTAACTTTCCCTGTTGCATTAGGACACACCCCAAACCTATAAGCGAGGCATCTGTATTAACAATAAATCCCTCACTCCCAGATGGAAGAGTGAGAACCGGTGCCGTCGTAAGATGAGTTTTTAGTTCCCCGAATGCCCGCTTACGGGCTCCACTCCAAACAAATATTACATCCTTTCGAGTCAATCGAGTCAGTGGGGCAGCTATACGAGAGAATCCTTTAACAAAATATCTATAATACCCTGCTTGCCCTAAGAAACTCTGAATCTCAGATGCATTCTTTGGCTGTTTCCATTGCAAAACTGCTTTAACCTTAGTTGGATCAACTGAAACTCTATTCTTTGACACTATGTGTCCCAAAAATTTTACCTCTTTCTGCCAAAACTCACATATTTCCAATTTAGCATATAGCTAGTAAGCACGAAGAGTTTGCAACGTCATCTCTAAGTGACACTCATGATCTTCCCTTGTCTTTGAATATATTAAAATATCATTAATAAAAATAACAATAAACTGGTCCATATAAGGACGAAAGACCTCATTCATCAACTGCATAAAGACTGCCGGTGCATTAGTCAGACCAAATGACATGACCTGAAATTCAAATTGTTCATAACGAGTCACAAAAGCTGTCTTTGGGATATCCTCCTCTCGAACCCGAATCTGATGATACCCAGACCGTAAATCTATCTTCGAGAAATACTGCGCACCACTCAACTGATCGAATAAATCATCTATTCTTGGGAGCGGATACTTGTTTTTAATCGTAACCTTATTAAGTCCGCGATAATCAACACACAACCGTAAAGAACCATCCTTCTTCTTTACAAAAAGCACAGGCGCTCCCCAAGGTGAAGTACTCAGGCGAATAAAATCCAAACGACGTAATTCATCTATCTGTCTTTGCAACTCACGCAACTCTAATGGTGCCATATGATAAGGGGCTCTGGCTATAGGGGCGGTGCCAAGGATAAGATCTATTCGAAATTTTGTACTCCTAACGGGCGGCAAACCTAGAATTTCTTGAAAAACATTTAAAAAATCACGTACTACCAGCAATTGTTCAATACATACATCTTTGGACTTGTTATGAACACAGGACATCAAAGTCTCTATAAATTTATCTTTAGGATCAACTACAAACTGAAATCGAGGATGGTCAGGTATAGAAAATGTGACTGTCTTAGCGGTGTAGTCCAACACTGTATGATACTTGGATAACCAATCCATTCCCAAAATCACATCATATTCTAACAACTCTAAAATATAACAATTGATTGGAAGAGCATACTCTGCTATGTAAACATGACAGTCCTGACATATAGAACTCAACACCGTTCGTTTCCCTAAAGGAGTCAAGAGCTCTAATCCCTTGGTCATCGATGTTCTCGACAATTCCAACGACTGACAAAAACTATCTGCTATAAATGAATGTGATGCGCCATAATAAAAAAGGATACGTACAAAAAGGGATGATACTACAAGAATACTTTCTATGACTCCTCCCTTAGTCTGAGAATCTCTCTTCTGGATTGCATAAACACGAGGCTGCGTCTAAAGGGGTAAGGGTTGTTTACCTTGCTGCCGCTGTAACTGCTGTTGAGACTGTTGTTGTTGAGGCCTATACTGTGTCCTATATGGTGGCCTTTGCTGCCGGGGCTGCTGATGTCTAAGTGGTGGACCTGGCTGCTGTTTCTGCAGATTGGGACAATCCTTTTTACGGTGCCTTATACCATCACAATTATAACAGGCTCTGAAAAACTGTCACTGAGGAACAGACGGTAATATTGGGGATCTGACATCAGGTCTGGCTAAAACCTGTCGTGGAGGAACAGATGGTGATAATAGGGGTCTTACATCAGGTCTGGCTGCATTATCATATCTCACTGTAGGCCTCTTTGGGGATAAAAGGGCTGAAAACTACCACTCTCTGACATAAATCTCCTCTTCCTTTGCTAATTAGAAATAGATGGATGCATACTTTGTTGTTGGTTCCAATCAGACTCAAAAATTTGTGCCTTCGCTACTACTCCCTCAAGAGTTGACAACTCAAACCCTCTCACTTGAGATAGCAAACTAGGACGTAAACCATCCTCAAATTTCCTCACCTTCAAATCATTATCGGCTACTAAATGCGGAGCAAAATGAGATAATTCTATAAAACGAGCCTCATAGTCAGCAACAGACATCTCACCCTGAACCAACGACTCAAATTCATGTGCTTTCTGACGGTGAACAGCTACGGGGAAAAATTTACGATCAAACTGGTCTTTAAATGCTTCCCACGTCCACACAACTTTTGGATCTGAACGTACAACTGACTTCCACCATTGTTCTGCCTCTCCTTGCAATTGATAAGTCGCTAAGGTAACACATTGCTTGGAAGTACAACCCATAACTTGAAAAAGTTTCTCTATTTCTGACTTCCATAACTCGGCTGCCATAGGATCTGGCTTGCCAGAAAAATAAGGTGGATTTAGACATCTAAACTCCATAAAAAGAGCACTGGCCCGCTCCTACGCTGATGTCTTAGGAGTAGAACTAGATCGCTGCTTTTGATTAGCTGTAATAGTTGACATAGTCTGCAATAGCTGTTGAAGTTATGTTGTAGGAATAGGTATAATTAGATCTGGAACAGAATTTGACGTAGATTTTGACTTAGACTTGGGTTGCACTGGAGGAGTCTGAACAGATTTTGACGTAGATCTTGACTTAGACTTAGGTTGCACTGGAGGAGTCTGAACAAGATTCTTTTTAGGCGGTATCTTATAGATAAAACACCAAATTAGCCTAAAACGAACAAGTAAATCTATACAATATACATACTAATACATAACCATACAACCTATCTACGTCGCAAAACATGAACCTAACAACTCTAACACAACAACATATAGTAAATACATTATGATTTATGCAGATAGTTCCCAGATCATGCACTGATACCATTTTCTGTCACGACCCTAAATCTAGTGTTGGTAATCCATGATCACTAAACACCACATTTTTGGTTGACAGCCTCTATAGAACTCCGCGTTTTGAGACTTTCATGTAGCATATACTAAGTCCCATCAGTGGGGTTCCACAAGGAGGATTTCGGAAAGTAAAACCAACAAACACGTTGCATTTCTCAAAATTTCATCATATTCAACATATCTTACTGTGTACAACTGAGCACATCAGGGTAAAACCAAAACATAAACCACGTCATATTTACTATACCTGATGTACATATGCAGGGTATTATAAAAAAAATATACACACTGATATTTACAAAGCAAAAAGAACAACTGGAGTCTGTAGCCTCTACTCCTGTAGCTCCCTACTCTCACCTGGAAAAAATAGAAAGGAAAGCTTGAGCTACTAAGCCCAGTGAGTGTGTGTGTGCCGTGAAAATGCATGTTTCATGTCATGCTCATTTAATGCACATGAATGCACAGGCTTCCAAATCAATTTTTTTTTATATAGAGATGAGACTTCTACCCACTTGTAACATAAACACGCTTTCAATATTTCCACAACTTTCCATATTTTCCAATTGGATCACCTAAGTCTAAAATAGAGGTGAGACTTCTACCCACTTGTATAGACTTTTCCACCATGGTCAACTACAGAGGTGGGACTACATAGTTCACGAGTCGAACTAGTCTAACCCACTTGTATTGAACCTCACTATCCACCTAACAGCGAGAAGTCATAAGTCACCTGGCAAAATGATAGCGGACAATTTACGAGCTCATCACACACAACCTATCTTTGCTTGCCCATAAGCAGGTCAGGTCAAACTTCTCAACCAATCGACACGCGTCGGTGGGAGTCGATACCTACTTGGGTATTTCAGCATTTCAGCGCTCTGTTCTTCCACCCGGTCTAAGCATTGGTCGCTCCTAATGGTACCAATCGGGGTTTAGGGGCTTTCACCCACAAATCCTCTAATCATGTCCTGTTGAATTACACATTTTCGGTGTGTTGTCCAACTCAAGTTGTAACAAAGTATGTTTCATCGCATTTACAATCACCGTATGTATATATGCATGAGCCCACACACAAGCATAACAGATCATTTCATTTTTGTTTTAAAGGCAAACAGAGGACGACCTTCCTCATGAGGTCCCCTCATATCTTTAAGTTCCCCATAGGGGTCTCCTGTAGTGCATCATGTATCTAGACGGTTCATAGACGGTTTACAGACTACACATTGTCTGTTGCAACACAACCCACTAAGATCACCATACCATGGTATGAATCATTCATGCTCAATCATATAATGATACATCAACTATGAACCATACATTTGATATGCACATAACTTAGCCAATCTAACTCCAATCTAAAAATTCATTCTGCCATAAGACGTCATGCCACAAGCATGCTTTTTTGCAGGAAGTAATTACATTACAAGGATGAAGGATCTTTCTTTGAAATATTTTGTCAAACAGGTAGTGGGCGGACTTTGTAGGTGTAAGGCTCACCCCCACAATACATGATATTGTCTGCTTTGCCGAAGCTCACGGCTTTAAAACGCGTCATTTGGGGTAAGGATACTGGTAGCTCGCACAACCACTGGTAGCTCGCCCAGACCCGGTGCTCCCGTGGTCCCGCCCACAACAGGGTCCGCCCACTCAGCACCTACCCAAACAATATTGTTCGCTCCGCCCCTCAGGGCTCACGGGTTTGTTTCTGCACAGCGGAAGCTCAGGGCCAATTACCCACAGAACACGTCATGTGGGGGAAGGGTAGCTCGCAAACAGACCCGGTGCTCCCGTGGTCCCGCCCACACCTATCCTACAAGATATTGTCCAACCTAACTGGCATCATCAGAGTACGCAGCGGTAGTTTTGTTTGTCACTAGACACAGGCTCACCTGTTCCAGGCACAACGCGTCATGTCTGTTAAAGGAAGAACCCAACATATAACCACCACAACTCTAGACAGCTCTTCCGATGTGGGCCAAGTTACGCTGGCTGATCAATCTGCAACAAGAGCTCGCCCAAAGACAAGAGCTCCGCTCGCCACACGAGTCTCGCCAGCCACACACCTGGGGCCCACCCACATGAAGCAGTGACCGGGGTGTCACATTATCCCCCACCGAGGGCAGAGCCGTCCTTGGCTCTAATACCATTTGTAAGGCCCACCCCCACAACACATGATATTGTCCGCTTTGCCGAAGCTCACGGCTTTAAAACGCGTCATTTGGGGTAAGGATACTGGTAGCTCGTACAACTATTGGTAGCTCGCCCAGACCCGGTGCTCCCGTGGTCCCGCCCACAACAGGGTCCACCCACTCAGCACCTACCCAAACAATATTGTCCACTCCGCCCCTCAGGGCTCACGGGTTTGTTTCTGCACAGCGGAAGCTCAGGGCCAATCACCTACAGAACGCGTCATGTGGGGGAAGGGTAGCTCGCAAACAGACCCGGTGCTCCCGTGGTCCCGCCCACACCTATCCCACAAGATATTGTCCAACGCAACTAGCTTCATCAGAGTACGCAGCGGTGGTTTTGTTTGTCACTAGACACAGGCTCACCTGTTCCAGGCACAACGCGTCATGTCTGTTAAGGGAAGAACCCAACATATAACCACCACAACTCTAGACAGCTCTTCCGATGTGGGACACGTTACGCTACAGTCAACTGTAACAGTAGCTCACCCAGCACAGTAGCCTACTAGCCACACCTGGGGGCCCGCCCACATGTGTACCCACCCACGTGTGCCCGCCCACATGAAGCAGTGACCGGGGTGTCACAGTAGGACTTTGTAAGGGACAGCTAAACAAAACTAACTCATCTCTATCATCCAACCTTCCATTAATAATCTCACTAATTAAATCAGGAAAATCTAGCAATAACCTTCAGAAAAAATCCAACGAGAACATAACGCAAACGAACATCCAACAATATGCGAACCTAAATCTAATGAGAACATAACCTAAACGAAAATCCAGCAATATTCGAACCTAAATTCAATTCCAAATCAATCCAAGAAGAATCGACCCTATATGAAATTCACTATAACCTAACCCTAATACAACAATTCCAAACATACCTAACATTAATACAAAGAATTCCAAAGAATACCTAACCCTAATACAACAATACCTACTTCTAGCAATACAATCCCTAATTTCAGCAATACCTAATTCTAACAATCCCTAATTCCAGCAATATTCTAACCTTCATACAACAATTCCAGCAATACCTACTTCCAACAATATAATCCCTAATTCTCACATAGTAAAATCAGCAAGTTTCTAACCCTACATGAAACTCCAGCAAAAAGGGTTTTGAAGGAAACCCCAACGTACACATGCGTGCTCCTAATCTATGCACTCACCTGAAAGTATCAGAGGTTTGGCTCTCAACCTCAGCTTCTTTCTTTTTCTTCTTCTTCTTCTTCTTCTTTTCCTCTTCTTCTTCTTCTTTTCCCGAACTAGAGCTGGAGTGCTAGAAATGAAATGTGTGAAAGTGGGTTTTGTCTATTTATGGGCTTAGGGTCTAAAGTGGCTTTTAGTTAAAAAAAAGTTTATGGGATGGTTTAGAAAAATTTTGAGAAGTTTAAACGTATGGTGGCAATAAACAAAATGTAAGTGATTTGACAAAAAGTATTCCAAGGATTTAAAAAAAACCCGAGGTCATTTGAGTTATTTTATTAAACTATACATGTATATATCAATGCGTAACTTATAATCCGGGTGTCCTATTGACATGCTGTTTTCGTCAGTAACTTCATAACTTGACTACGACCACAACGATTAGGCTCTCCGACCTAACGGATTTGAAAACTCGATGTTGGCGGAGTCCCACCTAAAATAAAGACATAATGGTCATTTCTCAGATTGTTTAATTTTAAATCCGTATCTTAACATTCGGACATCGGGTTGAAATACGGCTTGCGGCTCGATAATAGAACAACATTATGATCAAGTCAAAATATTCCCGGGGCCAATGGACCTACAACCAACAGCTATCTAGTATACAAACCAGATTTCTGGGGTATCGGGTCTTACAGTCCAAATCTTCTGGACGGTGACAATCCACCATGTGTGTGTATGCATTGTCCAGGGGCAGAGACTGGCCGTTTAAAAAAAATAATAATAATAAAATAATATATAATATTATGATGGGTCCACGTGGCAACCCACCTTGAGATGTGTTTTATCTAACCATCTATCTGATGGTACCCCACCGTGATGTGCTCCAGATCCACACCATCCAGACCTCTGGACACGAGGTATATGTTATATCTTTACCGTCCACCCATTGGACGTGGACCCCATAATGGTAGCATGTGGGGCCCACCTTGATATATGTGTTCTTTATCTACACCATCCACATCCGGATGGTGCCATGTGGGCCTCCAACATGATGCATGTGATCCTCCACCTGTCCGTCCATTGGGCAGATTGCAGGACCCCCCACACATATTGCACGTGTGGGGTGGGGCCACCTTGCTGATGTGTATATTCACACCATACATCTGACGGTGGAGCCTACCTTTGATGTATGTGTTGTACATGCACACCGTCCATCTAGATGACACTGCATGGAGTCCAACCGTGATGTATCTGTTATCCAAGCCGTCCATCTTCTGGACGGTAATGCGTGGGCCCATCATGTTGTATGTGTTTCATCCACGCCGGCCAGTCCAGCTATACATGGAACCCCACCTTTGATGTATGTATTTCAGCCGCGCCGTCCATTTGCTGGATGTGTGGGGCCCACCTTGAGGTATGTGTTACACACACCATCCCTCCATGAGATTCCATCGCGATGTATGTGTTTTATCCATCCTATCCATTCAAATGGGCTGGGTGTGGGCCCACCATGATGTACATATTTTAATCGGCTCCATCCATGAGACGTGGGGCCACCGTGATCTATGTGTTGTATATTCACACAGCCTAAGGCAGCGGCCCACCCTAATGAATGCGTTGTATATCTAGGCTACCTATGAGGTCCACTATGTATGTGTAAGGCCCACTTGTTGTGTGTGAAGCCACTGTAGTATGTGAGGCCAATTTGTTGTGTGTGAGGCCCACTGTGTATGTGTAAATGTGAGACTTGTCGTGATGTATGTATTAACTGTCCATCTTGTGTGGTCCGTTGAGATTGTACTTGAGGCCCTGCTGTGTGGCCCATTGTGATGTATATGAGACCCATGGGATGTGGCCCATTGAGATTGTATATGGCCCACCGTGACGAGGCCCATTAAGATTTGTATGCGGCTCACTATGTTATGTATTAGGCCCTTATGTGAGGCCATGGGTCCACTGTACGTATGGATCTATGTGGGCCACTGCTTGGGAGCGATGTTAGTTAAATGTCCACATTAATGGGCAATGATGGTTGAATGTCCACATTGTGACCTTCCATTAGGCCTTGTAAAGCCCATTCTTACCAATCCCGATTATCATGGCCGATTGCCGATTAGCGATCGAGGCTAATTATTATGACCGATTGCCGATTCCGATTGACGTGACCGATTTTTCAATTCTGATTATCAATCAATTTCGACTGTCGTGACCGATTGCCGATTCCGATTGACGTGACCGATTTATCGATTCTGATTATTGATTGATTCTGACCGTTATGACCGATTGTCGATTCCGATTGACGTGACCGATTTGTTGATTCTGATTATCGACCGATCCCGATTGTTGTGGCCGATTGCCGATTAGGGATCGAGGCTGATTATCATGACCAATTGCCAATTTCAATTAACGTGATCAATTTTTTATTCTGATTATCGATTAATTTCGACTGTCATGATCGATTGCTGATTCTGATTGTCATGACCGGTTGCCGATTCCGATTGACGTGATCAATTTACCGATTCTAATTATCGATCGATCCCGATTGTCGTGGCCGATTGTCGATTCTAATTGACGTGATTGATTTTCTGATTCTGATTATCGATCGATTCTGACTGTCGTGACTGATTGTCGATTCCGATTGATGTGACCGATTTACCAATTTTGATTATCGATCGATTCTGACTGTCATGACCGATTGCCGATTACGATTGATGTGACCAATTTGCTGATTCTGATTATCGATCGATTCTGATTATCATGACCGATTACCGATTCCAATTAATGTGACTGATTTTCCAATTATGATTATCGACCGATTCCGATTGTCGTGGCCGATTGCCGATTAGCGATCGAGGCTGATTATCATGACCGATTGCTTATTCCGATTGACGTGACCGGTTTTTCGATTCTGATTATCGATTGATTCCGACTATCGTGACCGATTACCGATTCCGATTGACATGACCGATTTGCCGATTCTGATTATCGATCGATCCCGATTGTTATGGTCGATTGTCGATTTCGATTGACGTGACTAATTTTTTGATTCTGATAATCGATTGATTCCGACTGTCGTGACCGATTGCCGATTCTGATTGACGTGACCAATTTGTCGATTTTGATTATTGATCGATCCCGATTGTCGTGACCGATTGCTGATTCCGATTGACATGACCGATTTACCAATTTTGATTATCGATCGATTCCGATTGTCGTGACCGATTGCCGATTTCGATTGACGTAACCGATTTACCGATTCTGATTATCGATCGATCCCAACTGTCGTGACTGATTGCCGATTCTGATTGACGTGACTGATTTACCAATTTTGATTATCGATTGATCCTGATTGTCGTGGCCGATTGCATATTCTGATTGACGTGACCGATTTGCCGATTCTGATTATCGATCGATTCCGATTTGTCGAGGCCGATTGTATAGGCCAATTCTGATTGTTGAGGCCGAGTATTAGGCCAATTCTGATTTGTCGAGGCCAATTGTATAAGGCGATTCCGATTGTCGAGGCCGATTTCGATTTATTGAGGCCGATTTCGATTTGTTGAGGCCGATTGTATAGGCCGATTCCGATTGTCGAGGCTAATTGTCGAGGCCGATTTCGATTGCTGAGGGTGATTGTCGAGACCCATATGATGTATATGCGGCCCGTAGTTGAGACCTATTGTGATGTGTATTCGTCCTGTGTTTGAGGCCCAATGTGATGTATATGCGGCCCGTATTTGAGGCCCGTTGAGATGTGTATTCAGCCCATGTTTAAGGTCTAATGTGATGAATATGAGGTCTATGTGATGAGGCCCATTGTGATGCATTTGAGTGCCAGGCGATGAAGCCCATTGTGATGTATGTTAGGCCCATGTAAAAGGCCCATCATGATGTGTATTAAGCTCTTGAGTGAGGCTCATGGTGTTATATATTTAGCCCTTGTGTGAGGCCATGGGTCCACTATATGTTAGGCTCTATGAAGGCCATTCCTTGGGGGCAATGTTGGTTAAATGTCCGCATTGTCGAGGTCGATTGGTGGTGTCAGTTATTGATACCGATTATGAGTATGAGACAACATAGCATCATGATACATGCCCATACGCATCATTTGCATGTTTGTTATGAGATGTGGTTGACCATTGCATATGAAATTGGGCAGGTTGTTATGACACTCCCTGATAGGCGGAGGTTATCTCACATGAGCGCACAGTATGTGCAGGATTGGTGCATGACTGGATTATATGACTCATGCATCCTGTATTGTGTGTTGTGATTACTGTACGCCCTAGCGACATCAGGGTCGTAGCCTCTATAAGCATATCGTAGATGGCCAGATGGGACACCAAAAATATTTGGTTCTAGCATACGAGCGTCATAGATGTCCCTGGGTTAAAACCCCTAAACCTTCGTGGCCAAGAGATGCCCCAACATCAAGACTGAGTGGATATATATGAGCGCGTGAAGGTCATATACTAGTAGGCCGCGTCTCCTACTGTGTCGTGGTCGGTTGGGAGGGGGTGTGACCTTACCCACCTGAGTGAGGGGGCAATATCTAGGTTGAGTCTGACCAGCTTAAGGAATGGGTCCGTTATCGATGAGCCGAGTCCGATATTGGCAGATGGATAGTGAGGTCTTTTTCACTTACCCAGTTGTACACTCGGATAGGGGCGGCAAGCTGGTGTAGAGTGTAATAGACTCCGGTGATGATCCTAGAGAGGAACCGTACTAATATGTAGACTTATTGAGTAGGAGTTGCATGTTCATTCATTCACTATCCACTTGGGTTGGTGGTGCACAACTAATTATTGTGTACCTTCGCATGACAAGGATTTCGGTTGGGCGCGCGACTAACCTGAGATCAGGAGTCTACTACATTGAGTCTGGTTATCCAAATTTAGGTATGGGACTGGTTTGGATAGAAGTCCCTTGTGATGGACCTCATATCTTGTGATACTACATACTATAATCTCGACTTTACTCCAGTTTGGTCATTTCATTCGTACCGCATATTGCATTGCATCTGCGACATTAACATTTTGGGTTACTATGTTTCTGCATTTATACGGCCTAGATAAGACTGACGGTATTCATAGACTCATCAGGATTTGCATATTGCATTGCATAATCGGCATCTGATACTTGGCTTACTCTCCGCATTACATAGCTGATCTACATTACTTCATCAGTATATGATATAGTTTTTATTAAATTCTGCATCGCATAGCCTGGTTAAGGCTGATGGTATTTATGGGCTCATCAGTATTTTCGCTTACTTTGATTACTCTGATATTGCTTACTTGACACTTACCTTATGCACACACTTTTACCACCTACTAAGCTTTCTATAAGCTTATGAACGATAGATGCGTGCAGGTGGCATTAAGTTGCAGCAGCGTTGAGCTTGGAGCATGCAGCGGACCTCTGGAGCTTTGATTTTATCATATGTATTTCCCTTTCAGCAGTATTCAAATGTTTATATTAGTGGATATGTGAGGATGATGTTGCCTTTGTGATTTGGGTAAACTTATGGTTATGCTTATTACGAGTTAAATGTACGTTGGAAAATCCTCCTTATAGGATCCCAGGATCGGAATCTGGCGTATGGACGCTGGGAACCGAGAATGAGGTATTACGGAGGTTGTCGACACCAGATTCGGCGATCGGGAATTTTGTGAGCCCGGTTTCCGAGTTCGGGGTGTGACAACCTGAGAAACCTATTTCAATAGTGAACGCTGATATCCCTTATGTGAGGATATTAGGAGTGGAGTAGTAAGCTGTGTAGCTGTTGTTTAATAGTTGGTGTACACACAGGCGAACCACTATAATTCTTTGTGTTTTGTGGATGTGTGATTTATTTTCTATATCTTTTATCATTCAAGTTTGTGAAATGTATTTGTAGATGTGAATGTTGTAATCTTTTACATTTCAAGCATTGTGGGGAATGTTGTAATAACTTAGATTTCATTTCCTTGTTATTTATCTATTTATTTATCTGTATCAAGTTTGAGTTTTTGATATAAAGACCTTTCTAGGAATCAGGTTGTCCTACCATAAACCTTGGTTTTTGGTATAAGGTTGTCCTTAGAACGACATTTGTATCAATTTCTCAATACTCATACATTTGAGGTTGCTTTACATTTTAGTATTGTGAATTGATTATAGTTCTATCTTTCATTTATTTGTTTATAAGGCTATCTTATTGTTTAAATTCCGCTGTTATCGTTTTAATTTGGTATAGTCCTATTCACCCCCCCTCTAGGACATATAACTTGGCCTTTTCAAGTAGTATCAGAGCTTAATAGATCGTTTTTAATTCTTTATATTTGGATTCATTTCCAGAGCTAATCAATCTAAGCTATATATAAGATGTCAAATTTTGATAGCCTTTCAGTCACAAGGCCTCCACCCTTTGATGGCACCAATTATGCTTAGAAAGCTAGAATGAGGATTTTTCTAAAATCCATGGATGAGAGTGTGTGGCTAGCCACAGTGATTGAATGGACCCCTCCTACCATTGAAGTAACTAGTATCGATGGATTTAAATCTATGAAAATCTCACCTTATTTTTCCTGGACCACTCTTTAGAAAAGTGAGAGTAGTGTTAATGCAAAGGCACTAATGCAATCATTTGCGCACTATCACCAGATGAATTCAAAAGAATTATATCCTGTGATACTGTAAACCAAGCTTGGGATATTTTAGAAATGACACACGAGAGTACATCAATTGTCAAGAAATCTAAAGTCCAAATCCTCACGACCAAATTTGAGGAAATACATATAGAAGAAAATGAAATGTTTATAGACTTCTATACTAAATTAAATGACATTGTGAACTCTATGTGGGATCTTGGTGACAAAATCCCAGAAAGTAAAGTATGTGCAAAGATACTATGCTCACTTCCTAAACGGTTCAATTCTAAGGTAACTGCGATTCAGGAACTTCGTGATACGGATAATATGAGGGTAGAGGAATTAGTTGGCTCTTTATAGACTTATGAGTTAACTTTTAAAGCTCCAAAAAGTAAATCTATTGCTTTTAAATCTTCTAAAAATAATTTTCAAGAAAGCAATAACAATTCTGATTTAAAAAACTCTGAAGATGATATGGCCTTTCTAGCGAAAAAGTTTTACAAAATTTTCAAAAGTAAAAAGAGGGTTAATTTTTAAAAATCTAATGATAAGAAAAGATCTAAATCTAAAACTTGGAAATCATTAAAAGACAGTCAATGTTACAACTGCCAAGAATATAGGCATTTAGCAAATAAGTGTCCTAAAAAGGACAAACCCGAAAAGAAGAGTATGTTGGCTACTTGGGATGAATCTTCTAGTTCTGAAGCTTCTTCTGAATCAGAAGATTCTGAAACCGAGTCGAGCAATGAAGTCAAAGTCCTTATGACTCTAGCCAACTTCACTTTTTCAGATAACGATGATTTAACTAGTGAAGAAAATCTGGATAGTGATCATGAAAATGAAGAAGATCTTCAAGATGCTTACAATGCCCTATACAAGGAAAGTTGTAAAATTGCTGTGAAACTTAAACTTCAGAAAGAAAAGTTTTCAAAGCTTAAAGAAAAATTTGAAACTCTTGTTTTAGAAAAATCTCACATTTCAGATTGTTTTGAAAAATCGAAATGCGATTTAGAATTCAAAACCACTCTTATTGAAAATCTTAAATCTAAAAATGAAAAACTTAAAGTTGAAGTCTCTTCACTTTTGAGTTTAAAAGATACATGGAGGTATGTCCAAGATGATCCAAAGTTAGAAAAACTTTTGTCTGGATCAAGAAAATGTGGCAACCGATCTGGTTTGGGCTACGATAGAAATATTCCTCCTAAACAGAAGTATACTTCTCCTAAGTTTGTAAAAGGAGAGTCCTCAAACTCAAAAGAGAAAAGTTCTAATCAAAAGTTTTCTAAAAATACTAAAACTTTTCAAAAACCTAAAAGCAATTATATCAACTATAAAAATCAGAACCAAAACCCTTTAGTTGAAAAAATAGTTGATTTACTTAAGGAGCTTTTAAAAACTAACTCAGTGGGTCATTCTTACAACAACTGCAAATACAAGAAGACCAACTATACTCCTAAACCCAAAACAATTATGAAATGGGTTCCTAAGGGTACTTGCCTGGTTGCCCACACCGCTTTCAAAGCTACTAACCATTCAAAGTGGTACCTAGACAGTAGATGCTTAAGGCATATGACTGGTGATAAAGGTTTATTCATTGATCTCAAAGACATGGCTGATGGTTCAGTCACATTCGGTGATGACAGCAATTGCAGGATTATTAGCCAATGTGTGGTTCAACTCTTTAACCTTCCTTTGTTTAAAAATGTTTTATACGTTGAAGGGTTAAAACACAACCTGTTAAGTATATTTCAAATATACGATAACAATCATAGCGTAAAATTTTCTAATTAAGGTTGTGAAATTATAAACAAAAAGGGTTCTGTAATATTAACTGGTCGTAGAACTTCTGAAAATTGCTATATTGTTAGTGATTCTAGCTCATCTAGTCAAATGTGTTACATGGTCTATACCAATGAGTCTGAGTTATGGCATAAATGCCTTGGACATGTATACTACCGAAATCTATACTGATTGAGCAAAAGAGAACTGATAAGAGGTCTACCTAAATTACAGAAAGTAGACAAAATATGTGGCGAATGCCAGATTAGCAAATAAATCAGGAGTACTCACAAAAAGGTGAACTTCACTGCCACATCTAAACCTTTCGAACTTCTCCATATGGATCTTATAGGACCAACCAGGATGGAGAGTCGAGGTGGCAAAAAATATATACTGGTAATCGTGGATGATTATACCAGATTCACCTGGGTAGCTTTCTTAAGGGATAAATCAGAAATCCTTGATGAAGTAAAAAGAGTTCTCAAACGAATCCAAACTGAAAAAAGTTCTCAAGTCTGTAAGATCCATAGTGATCATGTATCGAAATTTGAGAATAGTAGTTTTGAGAAATTCTGTAGCGATCAGGGAAATCGCATGAATTCTCTGTGCCCAAAACACTACAACAAAATGGAATTGTTGAAAGAAAAAATAGAGTGCTTCAAGAAATAACTAATGTAATGTTGAATAGTATGAAGCTATCTAAAAATCTTTGGGCTGAAGCCGTAAATACTGCCTGCTATATAATCAACTGGGTTTATACAAGTAAATTTAATAATAAAATGGCTTATGAAATGTGGTTCGATAAGAAGTCTACTGTCAAATATTTTCGAGTTTTTGGTAGCAAGTGCTATATTTTACGTGAACGTGAAAATTTGGCTAAGTTTGACACTAAAAGTGATGAAGGGATCTTTTTAGGATATTCTTTAAACAGTCGCGCATATCGTGTACTGAACAAGAGGACCGGTGTGATTCAAGAGTCCATCAATGTGGTCATTGACGATCACTTGAATACACGTGTCCCAAGTTTAGATAATGATGAAGTTCTTTTAATTGACAAACTAGATACTTCATCAAGTCAAAATAATTTAGAATTGAGAACTGTTAAAGATCATCCAACTACTCAGATTCTTGGAAATCCTCTCACTGGTATGTGCACTCATAAACAACTTGAAGACATATGTAATTACGTATGTTTTACATCCCAGATAGAACCGGCTAACATAAAAGAAGCTCTTACTGACGAAAACTAGATAGTTGAGATGCAAGAAGAGCTTAATCAATTTGTTAGAAATGATGTTTGGTATTTTGTTCCTAGACCTAAAGATAAACATATTATCGAAACTAAGTGGATTTTCAAAAATAAATCTGATGAACTTGGTAATATAATTCGAAACAAGGCTAGACTGGTTGTACAAGGGTAGGCTCAAATTGAAGGAATCGATTATGATGAAACCTTTACCCCAGTAACTCGTCTTAAATTAATCAGATTATTTATATTCATTGCTTACTATATAAAATTTAAAATTTATCAAATGGATGTAAAAAGTATCTTCTTAAATGGTGATCTACATGAAGAAGCGTATGTTGAACAACCAATGGGTTTTGAAGACCCTAAGAACACTGATCATGTCTATCGCCTTAAGAAGGCTCTCTATGGTTTGAAACAAGCTCCTAGGGCATGGTACGAAAAATTGACTAAATTTCTTCTAAGTCATAATTTTAAAATGGGAAGTGTTGATAAGACTCTCTTTTTAAAGAAACATAACGATTATATCTTAATGGTACAAATCTATGTTGATGATATTATTTATGGATCTACCTGTACTAACATGACTGTTGAGTTTGCAGATTTAATGAAATCTAAGTTTGAAAGGAGCATGGTTGGGGAATTAAATTATTTCCTAGGGTTGCAAGTAAAATAACAACCTGATGGTATTTTCATTTCTCAAACCAAATATGCATTAAACTTGATTAAAAAGTTTGAAATTGAGAATGGTAAAAATTTTGATACTCCTATGAGTACAACTTTAAAACTCTCAAAGGACTCTACAGGTAAAAGTATAGATCCTAAATTATATCGTAGTATGATTGGTAGTTTACTTTATTTAATTGCAAGTAGACCTAATATTGCTTTTAGTGTTGGTATTTGCACTAGATATCAATCTGATCTTAAAGAGTCTCATCTAATTGCTGTTAAGCGGATTATACGATATGTCGTAAATTCAGCTAATTTGGGTCTCTGGTATCCACATGAGACTAGTGTTCAGTTAGTTGGGTACTCAGATGCTGATTATGCTGGTAATATCGATGATATAAAATCAACCAGTGGTGGTTGTTTCTATATTGGAAATTGTTTAGTTTCTTGGTTCAGTAAGAAACAAAGTTCTATATCGCTCTCTACTACTGAGGCTAAATACATCGCAGCTGGAAATGCATGTACTCAGCTTGTTTGGATGAAACGTATGTTAAGCGATTATGGAATTGCACAGGATTCTATGGTCTTATATTGTGACAATTTCAGTGTAATAAATATTTCTAAAAATTCAATCCAGCATTCACGTACTAAGCATATTGACATTAGGTTTCATTACATTCGTGAATTAGTGGAAGAAAAGTTGATATCTTTGGAATACATTCTGACCGAGACTCAACTTGTTGACATTTTCATAAAACCGCTCGACAAAAGCAGATTTAATAAATTAAAATTTGATCTTGGTATGTGCATTCTAAATTGATTATTCATGCATATTTATATCATAGTGTTTATATATTTGATAATTTATTATTTTAAATTTCAAATTTTTATGAAAAATGCATATTTTTGTTGGTACACGACCAGTCGAGGATATGCTCGACCAGTCGTGGCACGACTGGTCGAGGACGTCCCACGACCAGTCGTGTAGCGTGCTAGACCTATTTTAATTTGGGAAAAACTCATCTTCCTCATTTTCTATTTCTTCTCCAGTGGGCCGCAACACGACTAGTCGCACCCAACTGTTGGATTCATCAAGGTTAGTGCACTATTTCAATTATTCTTGTAGATTGAAGCTCTATTCACTTCATTTTCTTCCTTGGAGTGCTTGATTTTAAGTTTTCTTGAGGTTTTTGGGATTTTCTTCTCCAAGATCTGATTATGAAGAAATCCATTTTACATCTTTTTACACTCACTTGATTCCTTCATTTCTTAGTTGAAAATGGATGCTAGAGGTAAAAAGAAAGCTTTTCGTGGTGCTTCCTCATCGCGATCAACTATAAGAAGGCACCACCTTCGGTCACCCGAAGATGATACCTCCCATGTGTGGGATTTACGATTGCGCAATGTTATTGTTGAGTGTCTTGTGTTTATTGATCACATTGCTCTTTTTGGTCTCCTTTCACTTCTCCAATCTGTAAGTTGGGATAATATCCTACATTGGGGTGGGCCAGCGTACCAATCTATTGCACAAGCTATGTTTGCTTGTATTTCTGAATTTTTGACTGAGAATTTAATGTTTCAAATTGCAACTAGAGAAGGTCCATTTGATATAGACTGTCATCTAATTTCGGCTCTAATGGACATACCTGTTAATGACGAAGGTATTCCTATTCAGACTCTAGTTAAAAAATCGTCTGAATCCGAAAAACATATGTTAACTAGAGATTTATGCAATATGGATGTGCAATGGACTCATAAAGGGAATGCGCTCTCCTCAAAGTACTTGTTACCCAGATACATAGTTCTCCACAGAATCTTTACTTCAAATCTATATCTGCGTTCTGGTAATAAAACAGAACTGACTTCTTTTATGGTTTGAGCTTTGCATTTCGTCATCTCTGGTACTAAAGTTTGTCTTCCTTTTCTAATCTGTCATTTCATCATTCAGTTTCGTCTCCATCAAGGACAGTGATATTCCATTTGCCTATCTTATAACCGTGTTAGCACTCACATGCTAGTTGTTATGCCTGTTGGAGAGGCTCCTATTCATCACCTTATTTTTAACAATTCTAATATTAACAAGATGAAATTGGATTTGGCTCCTGGCCAAGTGAATGTGGGTGGTATTGGTGTTGAAGCTGGGAATAAAGAAGAAGGTGGTGATCTTTCTCCTAATGATATCAATATGGATGACATTTTTATGAAATTAATCAAACTCTACAAATGATCCTGACTATGAGCCATCCGATTTTGATGCTCGTCTTCGGGCACTTGAGGAGAAGGTAGAGAACATGAATGTTACCCATGATTTACAATTTAAATATATGCGCAAGTATCTTAGGTGCTTAAATAAGGGCCTTCATCAAATGGATCCTACCATACCTGCTCCTTCCTCAAGATCTGATTAAGTGTTTTATCCTTTGGTCTGTAATAACTTTTATACTACTTTTGTTGATGTGTGAACTTTGATTTTATTTCAGTTTGTATGACCGACTTTTGTTTCAGTTGGTTAATGATATGTGAACTTTGAATTTGCTTATATTACTTGTATATCTGAACTAGTTAATCCTTTCATTACTCTCTTGTTTATTATCCTTATCCATTTCTTATTTCCTTTCTTTGTCATTTTGTGACAAAAAGGGGGAGAAGATTCTCAAGTTTGATTTGGAATGCATATGGATTGTGGGGTAGTATATATATATTTTTGGAATATATGTGTGGTACTCAGGGGGAGTAAGTAAGAAGGTGTTTTGACTAGTTCATGATGATATGTGCTAGTTGTTGATAACTAGTGCATGATTCTTTAACCAGGCTGTAACTGGTTTACTTTTATAACTGGTGCATGATTCTTTGTGTTCATATTGGTCATATTTTTGTTAAGTGTGTTTTGTCACAAATTTGACAAAGGGGGAGATTGTAAGTGCAAGTCTTGCTTGCTCCTTTGATTGTCAAATTTTGTATTGCCAAAAACACAATATATGTCTTGTGTAGCATGAGGATATATATATATATATATATATATATATATATATATATATATATATATATATATATATGTTCAAGGCACTGCATAACAATGCTTCTGGTTGAGAATGAAGCTCTACTTCAAGACATGCAAGGTCAAGTACATTGTCCACTCTTGTAAGCTTCAAAGTTCAGAATATTTCAAGAGCTATATCAAAAAACAAGTTCTTGTTCAAGACTCAAGTACAACTCAAGATGAAGAAGAATTCAAGTCCAAGCTTTAGAAGATATTAAATTCAAGCTACATCAAGTATAAAGATCTCAAGTTTCATAATTCTCAAAGGTCAACCATCATATGAAGAAATGAAGTCTCAATGTTCATACATCACTTTCGAGGTATGATTGACCTTAGACTGACCTTAGAGTAGGTCATTTTGTATACATAATTCAAATTGAATCTCTTTACATGTATTTGAACTATTTTAAGACTAGTCTTGGACTCTGTTCGACTAATCTTAGCACTGGCTCGACCAGTCCAAGAAATTCCAGGACCAGTCCTAAGTTGTTGCAAATTTTCAGAATTTTTTAGTTGAGCTTCGACCATTCCTGGAGTCTGATCGACATGTCATGTGAACAGTACATGACTCGTTCATGACCAGTCTTGCAGTTTCGACTTAAACTCCAGCGACTATTTTTGGTTCCTCATGACCAGTCGTGGGAAGGTCACGAATAGTCGTGGAAGGCTCTCGACCGGTTACGAACATCCTACGACCAGTCGTGGAACGGTTTTATCCGTTAGCGCTTAAAATTTCAAAATGTAGTTCGTCCTACGACCAGTCGTGGTGGCCACACGACCAGTCCTAGACGCAGTTTCATAGAGCACGAATTTCAGAGTTTGGTATTTAATTCAAGTAAAATCAAGGCATCACTCTAAGAGATAAGTTTGTGTTCTTTTTAAGCTACATTGTGCATATTTAATATTCTCTTTTGTTAGCTTTGTCGATTTGGTTTTTTTCTATATTCTCATCTATTTTGAAAAAAGAATTGCTGTATTCCTTCTTCTTGGAATCAAAATCAAATAGAGTTAGCCCAACTGGTTTAATTTAAAGTCAATTAGAACCTAGAACCATTTCAAGTGAGTATTGGACATTAAACTTCTATATTTGAACTTTTACTCCGACTTGGTTCTTTCGGGCTGTAACAAAAGGAGAAATCCAGGTATTTTACATTATTGTAAATTTCCTTCTTTTGGTTTTATTTGAGATTAAGCTAGAAAAATCTCAATCTATTAGTTATTTGAGGAGACCTAAAAAACTCAGAAGTGGAGTTTTTTGAATTGCGTAAGCCCATTTGAAAGACACAATTGTGAGGGTTTTAGGTGAACCTGAGAAACCTATTTTCATAGTGAATGCTGATATCCCCTGTGTGAGGATATTAGGAGTGGAGTAGCAAGCTGTGTGGCTGTTGTTTAATAGTTGGTGTACACACAGGTGAACCACTAGTGATTTATTTTCTATATCTTTTATCATTCAAGTTTGTGGAATGTATTTGTGGATGTGAATATTGTAATCTTTTACATTTCACGCATTGTGGGGAATGTTGTAATAACTTAGATTTCATTTCCTTGTTATTTATCTATTTATTCCTCTGTATCAAGTTTGAGTTTTTGATACAAAGACCTTTTTAGGAATTAGGTTGTCCTACCATAAACCTTAGTTTTTGGTGTAAGGTTGTCCTTAGAACAATATTTGTATCAATCTTTCAATACTCATACATTTGAGGTTGCTTTACATTTCAATATTGTGAATTGATTATAGTTCTATCTTTCATTTATTTGTTTATAAGACTATCTTATTGTTTAAATTCCGCTGTTATCATTTTAATTTGGCGGTCCTATTCACCCCCTCTCTAGGACCTATAGCTTGGCCTTTTTAGGTTGTCATGCCAGATGGGTCGTGGTCGTCATGTTATAAGGATTGTGCCTTTCATTGCCCTGTGTAAGGCCCAACTCATTTGGCCCATAACCTTGTATCGTGGTTGTCAAGTTATATGGGTCATTGTTGTGACGGTATATGGATCGTGGCTACCAATTGTTATGAATCGTGGTTGTCATGTTATATGGGTCGTACTTTTCATGTTAGACGGATCGTGGTTGTCAGCTGATATGGGTCGTGGTTGTCATGTTACATGGGTCATGGTTTTCACGATATATGGATCGTGTTTGGTAACCACGTTCCACGCTGAATACAACAACGATCCATTGTTCATCATAACCATGACCCATGTAACATGATAACCACGATTCATAGTGCATTTGAACCACGCCCCATTGTCCATGAAAACCAGGACCATTTGCACTTCATAACCACGACCCTTCGTATTGACCTCGATTCATGGTCCTACCTCTCAAATATTCCGAGGGTGGCCTTCTGACAACCTTTATAAAATATTTCGGACGAAAATGCCCCTTGTCCTTGGATTAGTAGTTGTACGTTTTCAGAGTGTAGAAAAAGTTACATGTTTTGAACAATCTCGAGAATGTGACATGGACCGAGGCCTTTTTAAGCAATGGATCATGGTTTCATCTAGAGTGGATCGTGGTCGACAAGTACGATCCAACGTAGATAACAACCATGATCCAATATGCATGTGAACCACGAGATCACATGACAGGGTCGTGGTTGTTATAAACACTGGGTGGTGGTTCCCAACCACGATCTATTTTGGATGATAACCATGACCCATTGTTCGTCATATCCACGACCCTTCGAGTGGATCATGGTTGTCATTCACACAGGTACTACGACCCATTGTGGATGAGAACCACGACCCTTTGTTCATCATAACCACGACCCTTCGAGTGGATAAAGGTTATCATCGACAGTGGTCTTGGTTATTACAAATAATTGGTCCTTGTTGCCTTGTTGTCATCCACAATGGGTCGTGGTTCACCAACCACGACCCATTTTGGTAGAAGATCATGACCCTTCGAGTGGTTCGTGGTTGTCGTCCACAGTAGATCGTGGTCGTCAACCACGACCCAATTTGGATGACAACCACAATCCAATGTGGATGATAACCACGACCCTTTACTGATGATAACTAGTATCCTTCATTTCTGACAACTTGTACCCATTTAATTTTTTTGCAAATTAACCAATATTAGAAGAGTATGGGTTGTAGGCCTATATTATGTTATTATGATGGAGTGAGTGTATGTGATAAGGGAATGTTTACCTATGATGGTGAAAACTCAAAAGAATTTATTATGAGTGATGATATTACATATCGGTAGCTCCTAGATAAAATGCATTAAATTACGAAGACTACATCGGATTAATTCGATTTGATAATTAAAGTTGTGTACGATGATGCACTACATGGATTCCTCCATCCACATAGAATCAAAGACGATGAAGATCTCGAAGTATATATGTTATTCTGTGGACAGAGTCCTCCAACACAAATACCATTATATGTAGAGAAAGTGAGGCGTTGTCCTCTCGTTAAGGATAATAGCATAGATTATACTTTACATTCGAACATATCGCCTCTTCATTTGTAGCCTTCAAGCAGTGATCAGATAGTTAATGATTCTGATATATCTGGCCCTTCAAGTAATGATAGATATCACGATCGAGGACTCGACGATTGCAATACACGCGATCCTTCATGTAATGATAGACATCATGATCTAGGGAATGATGACTGTGATATACTTGGCCCATCAAGTAATGATCGATATCATGATTGAAGACTCGACGATTGCCATATATGTGGCCCTTCAAGTAGCGATCAATTTTAAGGAACAACTGACCACTGCAATCTCCAAATCCCATCTGTTAATAATGCGTCTTTTGATCCATCCATGCAGGTTAATCCACAGCCTATAAACTTAACTTTACCCATATTGGTGTATGAATAAAATGGAGATATTCCTAGATCATTGTATATTGTCTTCACTCCATCTAATGAAGCATTTGTCAATTCAAATCATTAAGGGTATCCGCAATTTGTGGAAGATCTAATCGAATTATCTGTTGGGTAAGTGTTCAAGGACAAAGGCTGATTACAACATTTTCTATGTAAATATGTGATGCACCACAAATTCTAGTATAAGGTCTTGAAGTCTAACAAGTTGAGATATACGATTGGATGCATTATAGAAAATTGTAGTTGGAGGATGCATATTTCAAAGTTAGATGACAAAGGAATGTTCAAGATAAAAACTTACAACTCGAAGCATACATGTAACATGTCATTTAAGGCGATACGCCACTCTGACTCAATGATCGTAGATGACGGTCGTGATATAGTAACCTCGAAGAGGAAGAGAAGAGATCATCGCCAAACCAGAGTTTGATAAGTAGTGAAGTTGGCGTTGGTCGTATGAGTTCGGGACTGACTTCCACGTTAAAAAAAAATCAATATTAAATGAGTGAGATGTACGGGGTTGAGATCAGCTATAAGAGAGCATGGAAAGGTAAAGAGATTGCAATGAAACAAGTCTTGGGATCTTACGAGGGTTCTAGGGTTCTTATAATAAACTTTCGGCCTATTTTCATGAGTTGAGAAATGCCAATTTAGGGACTGTGACGAAGTTATAGGTGAATGACAAAATAAATAGATTTGAAAGATGCTTTATTGTAATTGGAGAGTACATCAGAAGCTTACATTTACATATTCGGAGGGTCTTATGTATTGATGTGGCACATTTGACAGGAAAGTACAAGGGTGTTCTTTTCATGGCTACTGCATTGGATGAAGATAATCACATCCTCCCTATGACATATGAGATCAGAGAATTCGAGAACAATAGTAGATGGAGATTGTTCCTTAGGAATTTATCCAAAGCAATTGAGATTTTTCCAGGACTAGTTATAGTGTCAGATCGTCACAAAGGGTTGGTCAGTGAAGTTCCTAACATTTTTCCATATACGATCCATGGATGTTGTGCTCGTCATATTCTTGGAAACATAGGGAAGGCCTGTTTGGATGATTTTGTGAGGAAATACTTTTGGGGTGCTGTTAAGACATACCAAACATTCACGTTTTGGGAGATGATGTAATGCATTCAAATGTTGAATCCTACAACATATCATTTCCTTAATGGTATAGAAAAGGAAAGACGGGCATCCGTTTTCTTTCCTGGCATGAGGTATAACATTGTAACAACCAACATCATTAAAAACATGAATGCATTATTTGTAGATGCACGAGAGTACCCCATCACGAAACTTCTTGAATCAATAAGGAGTAAAATCCAAGACTTCTTCTTCTGCTAACGAGACGGGGCCTCAGCTCGCAAGAAAATTTTGACTCATTGGGAAGAAAAAAGATTGACCGAACTTTATCACTTGGAAGTGCGAAAGACATAATGTATCACAATTTCGGTGGATAAGTCCCAAGTGACATCATGGGATATGATCGATATAGTGAAGCTAAGTGGAATGAAGTGCACATGCAGTGAGTTTGGTTCAATGTTGCTGCCCCGTGTTCATGTGATAGTGGCATGTGATAAGTATCACTTGATATGTACAAATACTGCTCTCCATTCTACTCCAATGAAATATATTGTAAAACATATCAAGAGTTAGTTTACCGAGTGCTTGACAAGACACAATGGAACATTCCAGATGAAGTGAAGGTTTTATGTGAGAATATGAAGCCTCTAGAAATGAGAAGATCTACTGGAAGACCGAAAAAGGTTCGAATTACATCCCAGAGAGAAGATATGCAAACACCCAGATGCTCGAGATGCAAACGAATAGCTCACAATCGGCGTCGATGCACTTTCGTTCCTGCAGGCTGAGGCTGATGATGACTTATTACTTTGATTTTTTTTTTGGTGATAATGTAATGTAATCACACCAATGAGCATTTTGGCCTTGTGAATTGTATTATATTTATTGATTCATGAACTATTCTGCATGTTAACCACAACCTAATGTGGATGATAATCACGAACCGTTGTCCATTTGAACCACAACCAAAAGAGGAAAACGTGTATTTAACAATGGGTCGTGGTTGTCATGTTATATGAGTTGTACTTTCATATAAGGTCGTGGTTGTCAACTACGATCCAATATGGATGACAACCATGATCCACTACACCTGTGAACCACGACCCATGGAACATGTCCACCACGACCGACGCAACCCAACAACCACGACCTGTATAACATGACAACCACGAACCCTTATCAATTGACAACTACGATCAATTCTTAACGACAACCACGACCCGTATAACATGACAACCACGAACCCTTATCAATTGACAACTACGATCAATGCTTGACGACAACCACGACCCATATATCATTACATTCAGGGTCCATGTATCATGACAACCACGACCTATACAACATTACAACCATGACCCATATATAATGACAATCATGACCCATGTTATGTCATTACATTTAGGGTCCATGCATCATGACAACCACGACTTATACAACATTACAACCATGACCCATATATAATGACAATCACGACCCATGTAACATGTCAAACACGACCCAATGTGGATGATAATCACGAACCATTGTGCATTTGAACCACAACCCAAAGAGGAAATCGTGTACTTAACAACAGGTCGTGGTTGTCATGTTATATGGGTCGTGCTTTCACATAAGGTCGTCATTGTCAACTATGATCCAATATGGATGACAACCACGATCCACTACAACTGTGAACCATGACCCATGTAACATGTCAACCATGACCCATATATTATAACAACAACAATCCATATAACATGACAACCATGATCCATATAACATGACAACCATGACCCATAGCAACTGAATGATGGATTGTGGTGAAGGTTTGATCAAGGTGTGTGTTGAGGCATAAAAAGAAATCAAGGAAAATATAAAAGAGGTTCTTTCTGAAAGGAGGTTGTGTGCCGCACAAATAGAAGGCTGCAATCAAGGGTTGTGCACCACACTAGGCTGGGCCATACAAAGGATGTCGTAAAGTGGTCCACACAAAGGGGGTCCACACAAGGTGGTCCACAGAATAGTGTTCTGCACAAAGAACGTCTGCACAAAGGGGTTGGGCGCACAACGAAAGTGTTGAGGAATTCACACTTGTGAAAGGCTATATATACCCCATCACCCCTCTATAATTTATTCATTAGAGGAAGATTCAAGTAGTGGAGAGAGATTTAGACTCCAGAAGAACACAGGTATTTTCCTCACCTGTTGTGGGGAACAAGGCTTGTGGGGAGCATAATCATGCTAGCGCACAACGCCTGTGTGCCCACAACACCGTTGATGCACAGTGGCTATGTACGCATAACCCTCCTGGTGGTGTATTGTTCTCCCTTGTGAACGTGGGATGACTCCATTCGTGTCAGAGATTCATTGATTATCAATCAAAGATCAACAAAAGGCCCTAATTCGGAGCATGAGATCAATCAAGATATACACTATGCCAGCACATCAATATCACTACATTAAAAATCATGATGCAATTTAATAATGGATCGTGGTTATCAACTACGTTGGGTTGTGGTTACGATGAACAATGGATCGTCCATGTAAAATGATAACGATGATCCATATGCCGCGACAACCATGACCCATGTGAAATGACAACCACGACCCATGACATCTGACAATCACGACCCTTATAAGATGAAAACCACGACTCATATAACATGACATCCACGACCTATAACCACTGGAACCCACGACCCATATTCTGTGATAGCCACGAACCATATTCCATTACAACCATGACCCCTGTTCAACGGACCGTGTTCAAGGCCCAACTCTTTGGCCACAACTTTGTATCGTGGTTGTTATGTTATATGGGCCATGGTTTTAATGTGCGATGGGTCCTAGTTGTCAGTTATCATAGGTCGTGGCTTTCATCATATGTGGATTGTTGTTGTCATGTTATTTGGATCGTGGTATTTGAATTTCATGGACCAATATGCCCTTGACACGTAAAAAGAGGTAATGATGAAAAGGTAAGGTCAGCGTAGGATTTCTTGTATTGTGCTGGTATGTCTTGTATCGCTATGGTTATCTCTCGGTTGTGGGAAAAATTTGATGTAAATTTTCAATCTACATTGATTATTAGTTGTTTGAGTATGTCTTAATCTTTATCCAAAAATATGAACGTTACTTACAGATGAAGTTAACCACACCGAAATAAATAGTTATGAAGTGTTGAGAACTACGTGGGTCGTACACCCTTCTGATAAACATTATTTTTATGTTATGCCTTTATATACGTACATTACATACGATGATCAGGTTAGATGACACTTACATATCACTCTGGGCCCCACATATCTTAGTTCGTACTGAATTAATATGTCGCATGTACATACATTAAAAATGATGAGAAAAGACAGAAAAGTTCGGGTACAATTCCCAACGCGTAATACCAATCATCGATCATCTTGTTCTAGTCTATGGGCCCATCATATATCGAATCTAATCCGTTAGAATTGTTCAGGGCTGATGGATTCCTTAGAAATATTTAATACCGACACCTTATTGAGCCATCAGTGGCCCACACTGAGTAAAAATGTCAAATTGTTTTCTTTTATCGAACCTATTAGTTTGAACTGTTGTGGTCCATCGGTTTTGAATATTTTAATCATTCTTTGTGTAATTGTGTTCCTTAATTTTACAAATATAATGGACGGAGGGGATCAGACAAAATGCAAATCAATGTGATTTAGAAACGTCCGAAGTTGGAAGATATATAATGTAAAGCAACCTCTTGTCCCCATATGGAACACCAACCTTATTTGGAGCTTCTTCTCTGTGACCCCATTCCCTTTACATTTTCCTAGTTTTGAATCTTCTTCCCTGGGCCCCTCCATCGCCACTCAGCGAGTACATCTACAAGTTCAGTCCAACTCAGTCCATATAAATGGCAAAGCAAGGTATATGTTTTGCCAAACTCTATTCTCAGTGTTTACAAAGGGGTCGTGGTTTGTATGAAATTATCGTGGAGATTTACATTCACAATGATCCGTGGTTGATATGCACAAAGGAACGCAGTTAACACGTACAATGATCGTGGTTATAAATAAATGGTTGTGGTTGACAGGCACAGTGGATCGTGTTTGACGGCTTACAAATAGGGGTTGTGGTTAACATTAAATAGGGTCATGATTTACACTAACAATGGGTCATGATTGATAGGCACAACGGTTCACACATTCAATGGATCATGGATGTCAACCACGACCCAGTGTGGATCGTGGTTCACTTGTACAGCGGGTATTGATTGTAATCATGGTTGATATGCCTACTGGATCATGGTTGACAGGCACAGTGGATCCTGGATCACATGTTATGTGGGTCGTGGCTGTCAACCACGACCCAACGTAGATGACAACAATGATTTATATAACATGACAACCATAATCGTGGTTGTGATCGTGATTGATATGCCCAATGGATCGTGGTTAACAAGGACAATGGATCGTGGATCACATGTTATGTGGGTCGTGACTGTCAACCATGACCCAACAGTGATGATAACCACAATCGTGGTTGGTATGCCCAATGGATAGTGGTTAACAGGCACTGTGGATCATGGATCATATGTAATGTGGTCGGGTGTAACGCCCTGAGTTTTCAGAACCTGAGTATATGACTTGTTCTCCAAAAACCCGTGTTAAACTTTAAAGATAATCAAATTCAGGCATATATTTTTTTCTTTCCTTTTTCTTTTAGAGTTAGGAATTTAGCGAAAGATGGACAAATCAATCATAAAGAAAAATTTACATTACATTCAGAATATACGAGCGGTTGCCCATAATGACTTATACAAACTAATGTCTTCATATTAACAAATACAAGAATTACGCAATTTACACATGAGAAATAATAAAATGCATATAAATTTGAGGCGCAAGATCGCACAACTTCTCTTGGTAGATACAACCATACATCCCTAGCACTTGTACCCTGCTCCTTATCAAGTCTGAACGTACATATCATTTAAGCCACCTGTACTACCTGTACGGTTATATATTTGATGAATGAGTAGCTAGCTTAGTGTGAATTCCCCTCAAGATTACACACCGCCGCATTAGTCAAGCATAGTTTTAAAGAATAAATCATCCAAAACAATACGTGATGCAGTCTTACTTAAATGCATAGATATGTGAATGCACATCGACCTGAGGATGCTCATCTAGTCGGACTTGGGCTGGTCACCCATGCATATTACTAGTTATCAGCGCAACACATCATATGCGTACATTGCATATAACATAATGACCAAGCCATCGTATATCATGTATATAGGTCGATAGTCGATGGTATGGGAGCTAGCAGAACGATACCCCACTAAGCCTAAGGGCACGTGCTATCTAAAGCATCCAGAATTAGCCATCTGTCATCGCCAGAATGCTATGAATGCATGATTAACCCATCCATTATTATTCCGATTGCACCCAGCCAATTTAAGAAAGCCTAAAGGTCACTATGGGGGTCTCGTCACCCAGTGTAGGCCGACAGTTCGGGCATAGTGTCTCATTCCATCATTCCCGGCTCATGAGACTCCAATATTAGGATGTTTAATGGTGACCTCCCAGACTAGTAACCAATCATAGTGCCACAAGTGGACCTTACCATTATATAGATATATAGAAATAATCCATCAAGCCACTTAGGGCAAATAAAAGCCGCTTAAGGCAAAAGGGCAAATATCACATCAAATGCACAAAGGGCGGATATCACATAAAAGCCATAATGGGTAATTATCACATCAAAGGCGCAAATAGCAAATATCACATCAATGCCACAAAGGGAAAATATCACATCAAAGCCACAGAGGGCATGAAGATCCGCAAGATGGTAAGTCCACACAAACTTGGGTAAAATGACCACTAGGTCGAGGCCTATTATAGCCACAATCAGTCAAGTTACATCTCGATGATGGGTGTACATATACAAGTGGGGTTTTTCACTGATAGAGGTACTAGTTTAAGTTCTATAAGCAATCCACAAGTAATCCACAAGCATGAGAAGGTATACAAGTTCAACGTACATATGTTTATACAAGATAAATGTTGAGCATATAAGTTAGAAATCAAATTCAACAACTAGTGCAAGTAATAGAGATATCAATTATCAACTGTAATTAAAATAGAAACTATCACTTAAACTAATTTAGAAATGGAAAGCTCAAGGGGAAAAATCATCACCTTATGAGTCGAATTGTGCCCAATGTTCCTAGGAACTGCGTGCGCCCTTAGCTTTGAATCCTACCACGAATTATAAAATTGTACCATTAGATCCAAACTTAACTCACTATTTATGCTTAAAGTATTGACCTAGGGTTTAGATTACTTAGGTCTAAGATTTTATCGTAGACTTTAGGTCTAGGCTGGGTTTTTAGGGTTTGAACCCCAGTTGGTGTGCAATTAATTTTAATGTTAATTTAATAATTATAAAGTATTTATTAACATTAGTATTATAATTAATATTAGCTAATGTAGTAATAATAATCATTATGATGATACCAATTAGTACAATCCACTATCCATAATAAATATTTAAGAATGATAAATAAAATACTACTACTTAATAATTACAATTTGTTTATAATAACTAGTTTTAGCATAAATGATCTAATAATGTCTAATCGTATATAATATTAACAATCCCAATAATAAGAGTGGTAACAATTATTAACACATTAAAACAAGTCTGGCTTGGGAAGAAAATGTTGACTCACCTACGTCGACTCGATAGTTCAACTCGACCTCAACAAAGCCTGGACCAAGCCCAAGCATGACCCGACCCAGCTAGACTTAGTTCCAGTCGAGTTGACTCAGTCTCTTCTCTATCTTCTTCTTCTCTCTTTTCTCTCACTTTTTTTCATTCAGGAGGCTACTGGGGTGTCTAGCAACCCTCCTTAGACCACGCTAGAGACTCAACTCTGCTAAAGAGTCGACGAGTCAAGCCAGCGAGTTGACCCGACTCGCATATTACAGATGGTGCAACTGTAGGGCTCGGATGCAGCCTCTGTTTCTCTCTCTCCTTTCTCCCCCCTCCTACTGGACTAGGCCAGGCTCGCACTCAACTGAGCCTGGACACAGTCCGACTCACCAGCCACCACCCTGGCAACGAGTCGACCCAATGACAGCCCACGAGTTGGTGACTCTGTTGGGCCGGTCGATTCCTCATTTGCACACTTACTCCTCTTTCCTTCTTCCTTCCTACTGCTGGAAACATCCAGCAATGGCTGTCAAAACCCGGCGTGACTCAGCCTCAGTCGATCTAAGTCGACGCGATGACTGCATGAAGACGGACAACAAGTAGCAAATCAGGCTCCTGAGTTCGATCCATTTCCAGTGGTTGCACCCTGGCTCCCACTACTCTTCCTTTCCCTTTCTTCTCAACCTTCTTGGAACGACCCAGGGACCCACAGACTCGTGCAAGCTCACCCCAAGTTAAGGTGACTTGGATGGTCTGGTGCAGTGTGGCACCGCAGCCCGTTCTCTCTCTCTCTCTCTCTCTCTCTCTCTCTCTCTCTCTCTCTTCTCTTCTCTCTTGCTCTCTTTCTCCTATTTTCCCTCTTTCCTTTGCTGGATTTTTGGTGGGGATCCTGAGAAAATAGAGCTGGTTTTTATAGGTGTAGGGTTGCTCTAGTCGTTATAGTGAACGGTCGGGATTAGTGCAATCCTACTCACATCCTCCTATGAGCATGGGTTTGATCCATCATGAGGGATGGATTTCCATACCTGTGGCCCACCGAAAAAGCAATTCAGATCTACAATTGGGGCCCACACCATCATGGTGGATTACCCGGCTTAACGAAGAAGATAACATGGCCGTTAATGGCTGATTCTCACCTATAGCCCAAAAAGGTGATCTGGTCCATCTGGATGGCTTGGATGGCGCCATTTATCATCATGGGGCCCACTTTTCCTGCTCCATCTCATTCGAGTACGACCCGCGAGATTTTTCACCGCGACTTTCATCTCGCGTGGAAAGAGAATTTCTCGGGGAGGAAGCTTTCCCAATGACTAACTTGGAGGCTACCCTAGCTCGAACGTCTAAGATGGCATCCTGAGGTCTCAGTAGTGGCTCGGATCATGCCAACTTCCGTTACTCAAAGAGGAAGGGATTCCTTCTTCTTTCGGTGCACAGCGGGCTGCTCCTCCTTTTGTGGCGCCAAAAGGAGAGTTAGGATGCTCCCAAATGGAGGGCAGGGATTGGGAGATACTGGTGCTCACGAATTCCAAGCTGGTAATGCAAACGTGTGAGGTTTCTTGCCTCAAAAGGCAACATACACCAGACAAAGGAGCCGTCATTTGTGCGCATTCACACGTGCATGATCAAGTGTAGATCGTGTGGTTTTGGTAGGATTAGGGGTCTGATCCTAATGGACGGCTTAGATTTTCTAAATTGTGAATGAAGGTGGGCCACAACTCACCCAGAACGGGAGTTGTTCGTTCGAATACGGCTCGGGCAGGAAAAATCTCGTTGTTTGAGATTTCTCGGGGCGCCCGATTTGACTGGGTACCCGGTCTGGTGCACGGTGGGCGGCCTGACTGCAGTGCACATGCACGCCAGTGTGGACCCCGCTACGGTGAAGTCATGGGATCCATGCCATTCACCTTTTATGAGGACCTCATTCGAGACCTCTGGCCGACAATTAGGCTGATCGAAGGTTCGGGTGGGCCTCACATCGAAATCAGAGCATTTATTTGTGGTTTTTTTGCTGATCTAGGGGTTGGATCATCCTGAGTTTAATCATCAACGATTAGCAGGGTCCTAGGTGTCATTAGTGTGCTCAAGACTTGTCACTATCTAAATAATAATATTAATCTTAATATATATTAAATTTTATTATCATTACATGTATATCTATTTTGTCATGTCGTGGTCCCACTCGGTAGGTTATTAGGGCTACCCATCTCATGATTTTATATTATTAAATATTTAACTATTATTACTATTATTATTACCCATACATTGTTATTTATTCATTTATTATTATTAGACCTATATGTAATATGTGAGACTACTCGTTGTGCATCATTTAGCTACATACCCTAATATTAGGGTTACTTTGCATTAAAGCGAGCTACACCACATGAATCTCTAATTACCAATTCATAGTTCCTTGGCCATTCCAATAATCCGACGGTTGGATTTAGACTAGAGTGAACGTGAATGTTCACTTCAGCTAGGTTTTTATTTATACTAAGTTACATTACAAGGTAACACCCGAGTACTAAAAAGTATGGGGTGTTACATCGTGATTGTCAACCAGGACCCAACGGTGATGACAACTACAATACGCATAACATGAAACCACGATTGTGGATGCAATCGTGGTTGGTATGCTCAATGGATCGTGGTTGACAAGTACAGTGGATCGTGGATCATATGTTATATGTTCTTGACTGTCAACCATGACCCAACATAGATGACAACCACGACCCATATAGCATGACAACCACGATCCTTTATAACTCGTGATAACCACGACCCTTCGTGGATTACAACCACGATCCACTATGCACTAAAAAAAAGAAGGTTTTTAGCGGCGAAACTTTTAGCGACGAAACTAATTTTCGTCGCCAAAAGTCACTTTTAGCGACGAAATAAATTTTCGTTGCTAAAAGTGAGATTTTAGCGACAAAAATTTTCGTAGCTAAACATAGTGCATTAGACTTTTAGCAACGAAAATTTTCGTCGCTAAATACTCCAAACGTTTATTCGAGACCTTTAGCGGCGATAATTTTCGTCGCTAAAGACTTGGTAGATCTTCTTAAACTTTTAGCGGCGAAAATTTTCGCTGCTAGAAGTCTTGTAAAGTACAAGACTTTTAGCGGCGAAAAGTTTCGCTGCTTAAAGTCTTGTACTTTACGAGACTTCTAGCAGCGAAAATTTTTGCTGCTAAAAATAAACTGACATATCTTTTAGCGACGAAACGTTTCATCACCGAAGGTTTCTTTTTTAAAAAAAAAAATTTCCAATTCAAAATCCGTACAAAATTTCTGATATACACCTGTTAATAATATATTTCATCATATTCATCCTGATATAAACATTTCATCATATTCACTTACATAAACTTTTAGCGACGAAAATTTTCGTCGCTAAAAAACACTATTCAAAACTTTTAGCAGCGAAACTTTTCGCGACTAAAAATTTTCAAAATATGTCTGTTTTTAGCAGTGAAAATTTTCGCTGCTAAAACTAAACTAGCATATCTTTTAGCGACGAAAATTTTCGTCGCCAAAAGTTTCTTTTTAAAAAAAATTTATAGCTCAAAATCCGTACAAAATTCCTGATATACATCTGTTAACAATATATTCCATCATATTCACATTCACATCCATCTAAACCCAAACTACATAAAGTTTTAGCAGCGAAAATGTTCGTCGCTAAAAAATACCATACAAGACTTTTAGCAGCGAAACGTTTTGCTGCTAAAAATAAACTGACATATCCTTTAGCAACAAAAATTTTCGTCACCAAAAGTTTCTTAAAAAAAAAAAAATATTCCGGCTCAAAATCCGTACAAAATTCCTGATATACATCGGTTAACAATATATTCCATCATATTCACATTCACATCCATCTAAACCTAAACTAAATAAAGTTTTAGAGGCGAAAATGTTCGTCGCTAAAAAATACTATACAAGACTTTTAACAGCGAAAATTTTCGCTGCTGAAAATAAAGTGACATATCTTTTAGCAACGAAAATTTTCGTTGCCAAAAGTTTCTTTTTTAAAAAAAATATTCCATCTCAAAATCCGTAAAAATTCCTGATATACACTTGTTAACAATATATTCCATCATATTCATCCTGATATACACATTTCATCATATTCACATTCACATCCATCTAAACCTAAACTACATAAACTATATTCATCCAAACACAAACAATCTTATCTGCATCACATTCATTCACGCATAAATACATATAAACTTAACATCATAAACATATAAACAAAAAATCACAAAGATGAAGACGGAGGTGGTGGGGCATCGGTGGGTAAGCGTGCAGCGAAAGCCTAAAACATCTCCGTCATCCATCGCTCATGCTCCACCCACATCTCCGCCATCCTCCTCTCCTGCTCCTCCCTCTGCCTCACCAACTCCTCCATCCTCCTCTGCCTCGCCAACTGATCCTCTATCCTCCTCTCCTGCTCCTCCCTCTGCCTGTCCTGCTCCTCCCTCTGCCTCACCAGCTCCTCCAGGTTTAGGTTTAGGTTTAAGTTTAGGTTCAGGTTAGAAGTATAGGTTTTGGGATTTGAGAATAGGTTTAGGGTTTAGGAAATCGGGTTTGGATTCGGGATTGGGTTTAGGTTTGGGTTTTCAAGTTTAAGCTTAGGTTAAGGTTAGGGAGTTGAGATTAGGATTAGGTGTAGGTGTAGGTTTAGGTTTAGGGATTTGAGAATACATTTAGGTTTTAGGTTTAAGTTTTGGTTTTATGTTATAGGTTAAGGTTTAGGTTTTAGGTTTAGGTTACTGTTAGGTTATAGGTTATAAGTTTAGGTTTTGGTTTAGGTTAAGGTTATGGGTTTAGCTTAAGGTTTAGGTTTAGTTTTAGGTTAAGGTTTCGGTTTAGGTTACAAGCTATAGGTTTAGGAATTGAGAATTGGTTAAGGTTTAGGTTTAGGTAATCGGGTTCGGGTTCGGGATCCGGTTTAGGCTTGGGTTTTCATGTTTAGGTTTAGGTTTAGGTTTAGGTTAGGGAGTTGAGATTGGGATTATGTGTAGGTTTAGGTTTAGGGATTTGAGAATAAGTTAATGTTTAGGTATAGGTTTAGGTTTAGGTTTTAGCTTACAGGTTTAGGTTTTGGTTTTAGGTTTAGGTTAAGGTTATAAGTTTAGGTTATAGGTTAAGGTTTATTAGGGTTTGGTTTTAGGTTTAGGTTAAGGTTATAAGTTTAGGTTTTGCTTTGGATGTAGAACTTGCCATCTCCAAGTACTTCAGCTACCACCACCTGAAAGCAAAGGCTAGGAAGATACGTAAATTATATGATTTAAGAAAACAAACAAGAAAGATGACAGACAAAGCAAATGTGACAAAGCACCCAAAGTACTTCCCTTTGTTTACTTTCAACAACAGATGAACCATTTGCAACTTCCTGTCCTTCAACATAGTTCTCCCAAATCTGCAAAAAATATATGTAAACAGACCCTTCAGAAGAAAAACCAGTCCTGCACCATTTGAATTAACATTTCTTTCATCAGAACAAATGCAGTTGCATGTTTTTCATCCCTTGGCAATGCAACCACAGTGATATTTGTGTCAGTTTCTTTATGTGCTTGAATGAACCTCTCATAATCCATACGATATAACTGATCTCCAGCAGGAACCAGGAACTCCATGACATTGTGTTCCTTAAATTGCCATAAATACTACATCACAGCATTAACAATTCCTTGTAAAATACATCACATATATTCATTGCACAAAGTCCATTAGCATATATAAGACAGCTTGCTTAGAAAGAAAGGAGCTCAATACCATCACACAATCACACACATGCACCTTAAAGCACCCGAGTACATGATTGTTGAAAATTCTACCAAGAGTAGAAATCCCAAAAATCATGAATATGTCTCTCATTGACCAATCCAAATGCACCTTAAAGCAAAGGACCAACTGCATCCACATATCAAAAAGAAGAAATGTGGAGAGTCTATTAGCTTCCCATTGCAAAAGGGACAAAAGGTTCACCTAATGTGTAGGACAGTGCAACTAAATTTTCTAATAAAAAAGTTTCATGGAGCTTTGAAAAAGATAAGTTTGGTATGCCTAGACGCATGTACAAGTTGAGACAAGATGGGTGAAAAAGTACAACATGTGAGATGTTCATCCGGTGAATCCAACGGTGAAGATGTTCTCACCTAAAAATCAGGCTGGTCCACTAGACCACAACGTTTGAAATAGGTAAACAGCTTAAAATACTGCTGCAGTTAAGCTGCACCTGTTGCAGTTCTGGGGCTGCACCTGCTGCAGTTAAGCTGAATATATGCTTGAACTTGCACCATAAACACAAGTCAAGCCAAACAGTCCCTTGGCTTCCACATGCCACATTTCTATATCATCAATCCCGTTCTAAAATATTGTTTTTGACAGATTAGAGGAGAATTGAATGCAATGCAGACAAATAAAAAAGGGCATATATGCAATGCAGACATATACAATGCAGACAATTGCAATGCAATCCTAATAGTTTTGAATCCTAATTTTATGCATGGTTAAGTAGATTAAATCAAGGACTGGAAATTTAACAAAGTATAGTTATAGAGAACAACAAAATGACTAGACATAAAGACAATTAAAAATGGTGAAAACTACAATTTAGTACATCCATGTCACTATGAAACCTATTTTCCAAAAAAAAAATGCAATTAATATGAGACAAGTTTTCTTCAAAAACTTTACCCCACAATACATGCTTCAAATAATTTGCAGAGAAGAAAAGCATTCTCAAATAAGTAAAGTGGCAGTGAAAATATATATTTACCACAACATGACATCCCTAGCCTTGAGAGAATTCACAACACACACACACACACACACACACACACACAGACACAGAGAGGCAGGCGCACACACACAGACAGGCAGGCACAGCCTCTTTTGTTCCCTTCTTGTCAAGAACAGAAGTAACAATCTCTGTGAATGATGACTGCAGTAAATCTCTATTGAAATCAATCCTCACCATTTCACTTTTACTGATCAAATGCCTCTCCCCAAAGCAGTCAAAAAATGCAGGTAAAGCACTCTGTACTATTTGCAAAACAGTCCACAGAGGACCTGTACGGTGAGCCTTAAGCAAAGCAGGTTCTGGTAAAACTGGTGAAACACACATAGCCAATTGTTGCGCAGTCGCTTTGTTCAAGGAAAATCATAAGAGCCTCAAGTTTCCAAATTCAAAATGAACCAGGAGAACTTCGAGTAGAATTAATGGAGTAGTACCTCTTCTGTAGGCAATCTAAACTCATCTGATTTGTGATAGAAGCAGTTTACTCTAGCTTAAATTAATGCAGAATTGTGATAGAAAAGTCAAATGAAATGCAAAGGATGAGCTCGAAGTGTATGATTTTATTTATTTATTTTTTTTTCATTTTTTTTTTCTCTCAAGGATGAGAAAACCAACAACACTGCAAACTCGCCCTCAAATCTCCAAAAGTCGAAATAGAATCTGTCTTGTAGAAAGAAATACTAGTGGACATGGCACGTGCAATGCCTGTGGAGAGGGAGTGGCTTGCAAGATGTGGGAGATAGGGGGTGTAGAAGCAGTTTTAAGAGGAGAGAGGTTCAACAATCTGGGTGTGATGCTTGATATCCAGGCTTTAAAATTGTGTACATGACATACATTAACTCAATCAAACCGTGCAATCTTTGACGGCTTAGAGTTATGTTTTCTCAAAGGGATCAAAAGGATAATTGTAGAATCGGATTCAAAGCTGGTAATTGACCTTCTTGTTGGTCAGTCAAGATGCCCGTGGATCTGGAAACCTTGGGTTGATAGGATCAACAACTTGAGGATATTCGGCATATTCGCATTCCAACACATTTTTCGTGAAGGAAACGGTCTGGCTGACAGCTTGGCGAAAGTGGGGAGCGAGACTTAGGTGAAAGTCTATCATGATCATTTTGATTCTCTCCCCAGACAAACAAAGGGCCTCGTTTTTCTCGATAAGGTCGGTCTTGGTTCGATTCGAACTGTCGCTTATCCCTCCAGATCATGAGCCCAGTGTTCTCCATTTTAGAGATTTGGTTGTACAGTGGTCGTATATGATAGGTGGCCTGCCCCTTTTATTGCAGGGTCAGCCCGAAGTTGTACATTGTTGCCTATTTTCAATGGATTAAATGAAGTTCTCCTTAAAAAAATATAAAAAAGAAAAATCAAACCGTCCAAGTCGTGGATCCCACCTTAGACGTACAACTCATTATTCAAAATGCAGGTTGATGTAACTATCCTGACTTCTATTTTATGAACACTTATTCTTGAATTTGGACCATTGACTGTTTTGATTTTGGCCATTCATTAATATCCACCAATTAGCACCGTTCAAAAATGAAAAAAAAAAAATAAAATAAAATCCACCAATTAGCAAGTTAGAAAATTAGATCAATGCAATTTTCTGTTTAAGATCAATCTATATCAGGGTCCATGATTTTTTACAGTTTAGTTTTGAGTTTATCATATGACACATGGACAATTTATTAGTGCCTGCATATCAAGATCATGCTCTGCCAGAGTACCCAAGTTTTTTCCATTGTAAAAGGGCATGAGCGCGTCACTTAGCAGACATGGCTTCACCAAATTAACTAAATGGCCTTCCTTTTCATTTAAAATCCTTCCCATATTCCTTAATAATCCATAGTTTTAGCAATTCGTAAAAGTAATTGCATGCAAATTTTTGTTCATGGCCACTCTCATAATGTGTAGTATAGTTATTACCTGTTGGTTAAGAAAAGGAAAACAAATGGTCAAAATTGAATTTTTTAAATCACGACTCCCATTACAAGCCAAAAATATTCATTTTCTGTTTGAATCCTAAAAAACCATAAAAAGTGAATTGTAAGTTGTATGATTCACCTCCAAAATTTTACATGTTTTACAGCCGAAGCTTTGATCAAAATTTATGGCAACAAGAGAATCAATAGATGAAACATGAACAATCGACATTGACAGAACTTAAAAGGGAAAGCATCATTTTGTGAAAAATAATTCTTCTAATCATTCCTACATGTAATAAAAAATCTCAATGGATTGGTAACTTTTTCTTAGCTATCTGGATATCAATTCTTGACCCAACATGGCAAAATTTAGTGCCATGAGGAAAAAATGGTATTTCATTTAGGAGCTTACAGCACTTGCGATGCCTCTTGTGAATTTAGGGGGCAAGGGATACAAGAATACATTGTGGAACAACAGTTATAGTAGTGATTTCCAAAACAATTGTCATCTAGGCTATACTAGTAATATCATGACGCTGATCCTTCCTATTTAATAGTTATCATGCAGTTTATATGTCATTTCCAAAACCCTGACCTTGCTGATCTTCTTCACTTGCATTACCAAACTACAATGCAAAGAGAAAAAGGAACAGACCAATTGATAGAAAGCCTTTGATCCTTTTTGGGCACAATGTTCAGATTCTAAAGAAACAAAACACCTACAGATGACATCATGAGTCGTTTCATATCCACAGCAAACAGAAATGGTAAGAAGCTATGTGTACAAGTATTTTCATTCCCATAAGGAGTTTATAGTGCATAAAATTCCACATGATTAAGTGCAAGGACATCCCGAGATGGACAAGATTTAAAGTATTGGGGTGGGAAGACTAAAAGAGAGAAATGTGGCTCTTTTAGGCAAATTGCTGGGAACATTACACTAAAACGATGGACTGGAACTACAGAAAAAAAAAATCTGCAATAGAATTTTATCTACCTCTTAGAGCGCATATGTCTTGAACATACTGCCTTGGAACTCAATGATTCCAAAGAAGAACCTTGACATTTCGCTGCTTGCATTTGACTTTCAACATTCATCTCAAGTGCCATTGCTTCAAATTGTCTGAAACAACTGAAATTTTCAGCAAGCTTTCATCAGCAAATAGAATGTAAATGATGAGTTTTATGTTAATAGTTATTTTGTGCTAGCAGTAATTACAGTTAAGAGAGCGAGATGAACTCATTTTTAGGCTATCTACCAAACAAGAACAAGCTTAAAACAGAGACTTGAGCACAGTCAGAAGCAGGAAACTGTTGGTACACTAATTGGTTTTATACCTGATGCACCTTTTGCTTAGGTGGACCAATCAACTCATCTGGTTTCTATTAGTATTTTCACTTTAGAAACATTAAAGAAGAAGGGATTTAAATTGTCGCATCTTCACAAGCATCCACCATGCAAGCCTCTTTTCCAAACACATCGCTAGTTTTTCTGTGAAGATATGGGAGATAGTAGTGTACTTCTCAGGTTTTCAACTTGGGTGAGTTGGGCCCCCCATGCGGCTGTAATCTAGAACAATGGGATTTTGCACCCGGCTCAGTTGGACGGATCCCTTGGCCAGAAACTGTCCTCATGGGACATTCTTAACATTTCAATTGGAGGCGCCTACAAATAGAAGTTGAGAAAAATACAGAAGCAATCCATGTGCAACTGAAAATTAATAAATAAATAAATTTGAAAGATCAGATGCTAGGATCTTTGGATCCAGGAGATTTGAGGGATGAACCGTTATGGTGGAACACAAGATCAATGGCCTGGATTATAGAAGCATTTCGCCCCACCTGTGAGAGAACTTGAAACCCACACATATGGTACTGTACAAAATTTCAAGCTCAGGTGCACGTGGATGATCAATCTCAATCCAAACCATCCATTAGATTCCTTCTTTATCATGAACATAACACCCTATCTAATGATAGCGATCCCTGATCTAGAGGCATAAAGCACGAGAGCTCAGCTGAAAAACTACAACATGCTAATGTAAACATTATGAGGAATTGCAAAGGACTGTGCATAACATCAAATATAGAGATCAATGAAGCGGTATGAAGGGCATAGCTGATCAAACATACCTCTTGCAAGCTCAAGAAGAGAGATTCAATCAATCAAAAATCTAGAAATTGCAATTTCATAGCCGTATGGATGCGGAAAGGGGGAAATCTGATTTTCTCCTTCATTTCAACTCCAATGCTCTTGAAAAAAATAACAAATGGACCCTCTTGCAAGCTCTAATGATCGGCCGAAATCTCCCCTTCAATGTCCTTGTGGATCGAGAGAATCAAAGAAGTGGAAGAGAGCTTGCGTCGCATGTTACGGTTCAAAAAAGGGGTATTCGAAAACCCCATTTCAAGACTCTTTTCTTCTAACATGAGTTTTTTAGTGTGTTTATGGTGTAAGTTCAACACCAACTTTAACAAAGAAACACCACCATTTTAAGTTAAAATCACAAAAGAAATATTCAGTATCAACTTTACATTTTAAGGTTTTAAAAATATGAGTTTTAAACCATTTAACATAAAGCTTTTTTCTCACATTTACTATTGCCATACATGTAGCTAGATGGTTCTGTCATGAGCTCTGTTGGGACATTGGATACTATTTCCATTAGGTCCTAGCTAGAGATGGATGGTCCTGTCATGAGCTCTGTGGGGCTATTATGATGTTTATATTTTTATGCACATGGTCCATTCATTTTTCGCTGATATTTCAAGGCATGAGCTCAAAAAAGAATGCAGATTGAAGGGTAAATGAACCACACCACAAGAAGCTATGATAAAATGCATGTGTAACATGTGTGTCACTATGCTATTAATCTATTGGTTACATGGCTCAGTGATGATATCTCAAAACAATTAGATTATCAATTGCATCACTATAATTACTTTAATACAAAGATTTGTGCTATCCAAACATTGCCCATGCAAGTCAATGGTTAAAAATCGTTGGTTAGTGGCTTGGATGTGATCTTGTGCTTGTCACTTATCCAAGACTTGGAATTTCATCATTTTGGGGCAAAGTATATATTTTAACAGGCTTATTACAACCATTGTGTCAAACATTACATATGCATACACTAATTAAAAATATTAAAATCGATATAGTAATTAAATTAAAATCCCTCAAATATACTATGTATAACTACTTTTAGATTGCAAGGGATTCTAAATCCAGGGTGCCAAACATGATAGGAGAATTTCAAATCCTGTTGGTTCCAAATGCCCATCGTAATGTTTATTTGAAATCTCCATAGTGGGGAGAGTAGTGTATTGTTTATTTGACATCCAATCTGTTTATTATGTCATAAATACCCAGATGAAGGGAAAAAATAAATATCAACTTGATCCAAAACTTTTATGGCCCCCAAAACGTTTTTAATGGTCAACGTTCATTAAACATTGTTTCCTGTAATGTGGTCCACTTGAGATTGAGATATAACTCATTTTTTCCATAGGAAACTGTGGGAATAATGTTTCCACCATTGAAACTTTTTTATGGCCCACGGTGATGCTTATTTGTCATCCAACCTGTTTGTAATATCACAAAGCCTAAACATGGATGAAATGAAAACACAAATATCAGATTGAACTAAAACTTTTGTGGTCCCCATGAAATTTTCAATGGTAGGTGTTCAATTCACACTCTTTCCGGTAGTGTGGTCCATTTGAGCTTTGGATATGCTTCATTTTTAGCCCACAGTGATGTAAGTGTTTTATCCACACTGTCAATCCATTTTTCCATATCATTTTAGTGGTTGAGCTCAAAATTAAAGTATATCCAAAGCTCAAGTGGACCATACCACAGGAAACAGTGGGAATAATGATTTCCACCGTTGAAATCTTCCTATGGCTTATAGTGATTTTTATTTGTCATCCAACTTGTTCAATAGATCGCAAATACATGGATGAAGGGAAAAATAAAATATCAACTTAAAGTACAAAAGTTTCTGGGAGTTTCAAGCCCCAACAACTGCAAAACCTAAAATTAAACTGTGATCTCGAATGTTCTCAATCGTATTGCTTTAGCACCAGCCCCCTCATAAAAGGAACTTCAATTTTTTCTTCCAAAAATCTAATGAATCAACAAAAACTAACCAAAGAAAGCCATATCTAAAACCATTACTTCTTACCAAAAACAAGGGAAAAATATCTACAAAATCCAACACCACATACAAATCCAAAAAGCAAACTAGACCCAAAAGCCTAGAACTTTCAATCTTTCTAATTCCACATTCTAGCATAAAAATGAAAAAAAAAAAAAAAAAAAAAACATTGGAAACAATAAATGTGCAAACACCATTTCTCACCGAAAAAACTCTGCAAAAATCAACCCAACCAACAAAATCCAGCAGCAATTATACACCCTAAACCTAACAGAAATGCCACTCAAAATTGGAAGAAGAAAAAAATGTCTAGGTCATTTCGTACTAAGAAGACATCTCAACATGATCCAACGTCATAAATAATACCTTAAAAACCCAAATGTTCAAAGTCCTACTCTTCTCTCTCCTTCGAACATCAAACCCGAAATCAAGATTTATCTTTTCATTGCAAAGCTAGCACCATTCTCATTATCATCCCCTTCAAAATACAAATCGAGAGACCCACATCCACATTCATCATTTCTTACCCTAGGATTAAAAAATAACACAAACAAAACATCTTTTTAATTTACTCCAAACAGCAAAAGTGAAAGAAAAAACACATCCAGATTCGTCACTTCCAACAATGAAAATAGCTTTCACATTTAGCGTTCTTCTAAACATCTAACCAAAAAGATCCACTTCCAAATTCATCATTTCTACAAGAAGAAGATTAAAAAAAAAAAAAAAAAAAATTTACTTATGGCTTTTGTCTCCTTCAAACATCAAGGCACAAAAAACCTAAATCTAATTCAAAGAAAGGAACCTCTTCATTTTCTCCCTCCTTCATGCATCCAAAAGAAACACTCTATCCAAGCTCATAATTTCTTATCAAAGTAAGCAAAATTTTCAGTCTTGGAGCCTTCAAACATCAACGTGCATGTGGGTTCACACACAAACAAAACATCCAAATTCATCATATTTCTTATCAAAAAAATAAAAAGAGAGAGCATTCTGGATAATAAAATCTCCACCATTCAAATAACCCCTGGTGTTTCCATATGCCAAAACCTACCCAATATTGGGCTTGATAGGTTGGTATTGGGCCGTAGTGAACCATGGCTGGGCCGGATTTGTCTGGGTCAGGCCCTACCTTCCAAAAACCACCAAAGCAGTGGTTTTTGAAATAAATAAATAAATAAATATCAAGGCAGCAGCATCTGCTGCTGCCGCTGTCAGAGGCGGGCGGGCAGACGGTCAGGGCTGGGCCTCACGGCCCAGTTATGGGTCCCACCGTGATGCGTTTCGAACATCAACACCGTGCATTGGGTGGGCCTTCCCCCTAGCTATGGGCCACCCAAAAATCAGCCGTATACGGAACTCAGGTGGGCCACACCATCTAAAATCATGTGAAGACATGCCTAAAACATATAAAATCACTTGGTGGGGCCTACCTGAAATTTGCATGCGGCTGAAACATTTTCCCTTCTTTACGAAAATTCCACATTCAAATTCACCATTGCTTAAGCACCTTTTTCATTTTGATCTCCTCCAAACATCAAAACCCACATCCAAATTCTTCATTTTATAGTTAAAAAGACAAAAAAAAAAAAAAGCACCTGCTTCATCTTTATCTCCTTCAGTCATCAAAATACAAAGACCTGATACCAAATTCATCATTTCTTACCAAGAAAAAGAACCTTTTTCACTTGCATTCAAACATCAAAACCCTAAATTAGAAAAAGTACCTTACCATTTTCTCACATTCTAAATCCCTAAATCCCCAATTTGTAAACTCAGAAAAACCCATTTTGGGGTCCACATTCAAATCGACAATCTACAAGCTACTAACTCCCAAATTCATAAATCGGCATTAATATTGAGATAAATTGAGAGAGAGAGAGAGATACCTCACTGTCGTGAATGAACTTCAAACGAGCTGACAGAGAGAGAGAGAGAGAGAGAGAGAGAGAGAGAGAGAGAGAGAGAGAGAGGTGCGTGGGTGGGTAGGGCGTTCGGCAATGACAAGAGAGATCGGTGAGAGAGGAAGAAAGAGACAGAGAGAGAGAGAGGCAAGAGAGACAGAGAGAGAGAGAGAGGCAGAGAGACAGATAGAGGAGAGGGTGGAGAGATCAGAGAGAGAGGAAGAGAGAGATAGAGAGTGAGAGGAGAGAGAGAGAGAGAGAGAGAGAGATGGGAGACTGCTGCGGGATGGGCCTTAGGTTGAGTAGCGAGTTGGCTACTGAAGTGATGTCACCATGTTCTGTGGGCCCCACTATGATGTATGTGTTGTATCCACACCGTCCATCTATTTTGAGATATTATTTTAAGACATGAACCAAAGAATGAGACAGATAAAAAGATGTAGTGGACCTCACCACATAAAACAGTGGGGAGAGTGATTCCCACTGTTGAAACTATCCTAAGGCCCACCATAATTTTTATTTGAAATCCAACTGGTTCAAAAGCTAAAAAAGACATGAAATAAAGTAAAACACGAATATTATTATAAGCCTATGGCTTATCCTTTCAGCTATTATAAGCCTAATAGCTGATTGAGATGGACGGCTACCAAAATCGGCTAAAAACAACTTATTCTGAAAAATAAATATTATAATAAGCCTATGGCTTATCCTTTCACAACCATACATTTGTTCAGTGATCATGAGGTGAACCCAGATGATTTTTGGGATAGGGACTCTTTGTATTTTCCCTTCATATAAGTCTGGTTGACCTTATTAAGGTCTGTAGGCCCTAGGAAGTTCTTGGCTGGTGAGCATTCGATCACCACAATTTCTCTAAGATGTGGAACCACGTATCAAAATGCTCCCCTTTCCATCTCAACCAAAACAGTAGATATAAGTAAAAAACCTCTACCATATCGGTGGCTTAGTAAGAACTATCTTTGTGTTGCTTTTTTGATACTAGATATTTTATCAGACCAATTCCTAGAGATATATCTAAATATTGGCATCTACACAAGAAAAGAAAAATAAAAGGGATCAAATTAAAGGCCTCCCATTTTCATATTGTTTCTAGTGTTTTATAGGAATAGTGGGGCCCAAAAATGATAGGTATATAAATATTAGGTGGACCACACCATATGAAAACCTTAATCTTGGATATATATCCATCATTAATAATTCATAGATACTTTCAAAATCCTATTCATTTAATGGCCCACAGTCTTATCAAAGAAGAGCGGATTCCGTTAGGTATATGTGAGTTCTAACATGTGGGGCCTACCTTGATGTATGTACATGTTGTCTATACGTTTTGCCAGCTTATTTTAAGTGTATGAGCTTAAAAATAAAGCATATTCAAATCTTAAGTAGACCATACCATATGAAACTCTCACTATTAAAAACTTTCTACGGTTCACTGAAATGTTTATTTGCCACTTAACATATTGACAAGGTTATACGAGCTTAGATAAAGAAAAAAAAACAGCTTAATGCAAAACTTTCGTGGTACACAAGAAATAATTTTTAATGTAATACAGGTCACTTCAGATTTTTGGATCTATTTAATTCATTTATGGACCGATAACTTAATATAAGCTGGCAAAATAGATCAACAGGCTTTGGAGACTTGCCCTTTTCTCTAGCTTCAGGGTCCTACGGGGAGAGATGAACAGTGGGTATTTTCATAATAAAAATGAGCTAACTACATAAGTCTTTAAGAGAGCTAAATTTGTTGAGGGACACAATTTAAGGTACCACCATAGACATGTATGGTTCATCTCAGGTGCTGGGCCATGGCCCAATTCTCTTCAACGTGAACGGCTAATTGTCTTAGATGTAACACATATACGGTGATTAGAATTTTTTGTCTGATACGTGTAATTTTTTTACTTAAGGAAGCTGATGGTGATTTTCTCAAGGACTGACTTGACCTGATGATCTTTACAAATTCTCATTTTATGTGAACGGGGCTTTGGTGGATCCTTGACAATGCCCTGCAAAATGGATGGTAAAAAATGGGTAATCAGAAAGAGCCTGACAATTAATCTGAACCTCAATTCAATATACTCCTTCACCCAACTATTCATTTATCCATGGAGATTATTTGGGAGTGTGTATTCGGTGGTAATTGATGTGAATCAGTAAAGTTAGTGCGTTTGAGAGTGTATTTGTTGTGACTTGGAATCCAATTTGCTGACGGTCTGGCCAAATTGGCTAGTGGGGGTGCCCCAAACAAGCTCTATCTCATCCAGGATAACCTCCCCAAGCCCATCAGATACTCCATTCTTCTGGATAGATCAAACTTTGGCTTTATCAGATCAGCCAAACCAAAAATAGGTATCTGTGGGCGTCTCTCTCTCTCTCTCTGTCCAAATTTCTGGCTTCGTTCATTTCTTACTCCCATGGGAGGCCTCATACAGCCCGGGACAACATGTTTTGCTTTCATCCTTTCTCCAACAGCTGCGCGCAGTGCCATATTCAGCTGAATTTTCTGATCCCCTGTTTCTTTTTTATAGTTTTGTTCTTCTCATAGGATAGGAGTGGCCTGCTTCTTAGCTGGGCCCTCCCGAATCGTCATCTTGTATGCTTGTCCATATTAATATATAGCTCTTTTCCAAAAAAAAAAAAAAAACAGAAGAGATAATGTGATATCTTCTCTTCTGTATAAAAAAGTTGTAAAAAAGTTGAGTCATAAAGAAGGACAGACAAAAAAATTTATTAGCTAGAGACAAAAAAATAAAAATAAAAAATCAGACTAGCAATTATACAACAAAATTTAAATATAAAAAGAGAAATATAAAGTGTTTCTATTTTTAAAAATTGGGTAAATAAAAGAGAGCCAAAAAGAAAAAAACATCTTCAGATGCAACGAATATAACAAAAAGTGCATAATCATAGTAGCAATGTTATTCGATTAGCGATCCTGAGTAATGAATATTTTTAGGACACGTGGATTCTTTATTTATTTGATCCTATCATGTGTTCTTTTAAGGATTTGTTGACCAATTATAGGCAATATGAAGGGTGAAATAGTTCTTTTTGAAAATAATACTACTTGCAAGACTATCGAAATTAGGACAATTAGAATTAAGATGTTTGATGGTATTTTGGTTATATATACTTAGATGTTTGAAGTCCTTATAAAGTCTTTTCAAAGGATGATCAAATTATTTTATTTTCTTCATTAATGATTACTCAAATAAAGTTTAAATATGCACTTTGAAGCCTAATTTCAAGGTATTAGTCACTTTTAAGTGGTTGGAAGCCTTAGCTAATAGATGGTTAAGAAAGTGTAAAATAAGTGAAGCACTTAAAGATGGTTAATGGTGAAGACTTCAAGTCAACTAGATTCATAAAAATTCTATGAAGATGGGGATATTACTCATCACTACGGGGATATTACTCATCACTTCAATACCCAATTACACAACAACTGGAAGTTAGAATGTCTAAGTACTAGAAAAATCCATTACAGCTAGTTAGATACTTGGTTCAGACACAAGTTGATATCTTTGAATTCAACGTGTGGACATGGATAACTATTACTCATCACTACGGGGATATTCATAATCATTTGTTGGGACCACCGAGATGTGGCTCACAAATCCAGCCCATCCATTATGTGTGTCCCTCTTAGATGAGGAGTTAGTCCAAGTTTCATATGCATCAAAATTAATGGTCCGGTAAGGGCTCTATGGGGCCCACTGCAATATTTGTGTTCTATCTAAGTCATCCATTTATTTTGACATATCATTTTAGGTCATGAAACCAAAAAATCAGGTAGATCGAAGGCTCAAGTGGACTACACAGTAAGAAACAATGGAGATTAAATCACATGTGATTCCTATAATGTGGTTTACTTGGACCTTCAATACAACTCATTTTTGGTATTATGTAATAAAAGTAAGTATTAAAATGTTTAGACGGCATGAATAAACCACATATATCACGGTAGCCCCACGTAGCCCCTAACGGACCGTCCCATACCCAATTCACTTCCAAAATGGGCACCCAATTCGGAAATGGTGGCTACTCCCCCTGCCACCATTATTTGGCTAGTGGTTGGTGCTCTGTGTGCCCCACCATGATGTATATGTTTCATCCATGCCGTCCATCTATTTTCATAAATCATGTTATGGTATGAAAGAAAAAATGAGATATATCTCAATCTCAAGTGGACCAAATTACAAGAAACAGTGTTGAATGAACAATGACCATTAAAAATGTTTTGGGGAGTATAAAAGTTTTGGATCAGCCTAATATTTTTTTTTCCCTTGATCTGGGTCTTTATGACCTAATCAACAGATTAGATGTCCAATAAACAGTACAGTGGGCCTTAGGAGGATTTTAATGGTGAATATCCAATCATTATTGTTTTCTCGTGGTGTGGTCCATCTAAGATTTATATCCCTATGAATTTTTGTAACAACCCCTAAAATGATATGTAAAAATGGATGAACGGAGTGGATGAAACACATACATCATGGTGGGCCCACATAGCACCGACCATCAGCCACGTGCTGGTGTCAAGGTGAGTAGCCATCCGTCTCCGCCCAAATCATGCCCTAAATTGGTGAGCGCGCGCCCAAAAATTCCCAAAAGGAAATCTGATTTTTACTTTCCCTCTCTCTGTTCCCCTATTCCCTTTCTCTCTTGCCCGATCTCTGCTCCCTATTCCTCTCTCTCTCTCTCTCTCTCTCTCTCTCGATCTTCGTCCCGATCTCCTTCCCCTTCTCTCTCAAGCCCTCCAAGCAGAGGAAGCAAAAGAAGAAAGTAGAAGACAAGGTTCGTCTCTCTCTCTCTCTCTCTCTCTCTCTGTGTACGTGTGTGTGGTTCTCGGAGCTCTGTTCTGCTATTACAAATGATTTTTTTTTGGATTTCTGATATCTTCTGTAACATGGGTTTTACTCTCTTTCTTAGTATAGCAGTTGGAATTTTGAAAAAAAATGATATTCCTCTGATTGTTGCAGACAGAAGAAAAAAAGGAAAAGAAAAATGAGATGGATTATCCGAATTTTCGGTTTCTTGTTGCACACAAACACACACAAAAAGGAAAAAAAATATATTCAAATGGATTCTCAAAAAGATGTTTCCTATTTGAAATTTCGGTTGGTTGAATTCAATTTGGCTATGTTTGGATGCACATGTGAATTGAATTTGTAAAGATTGGACTGCTCTAGTCCACATTTTAATTGAGATGTATGAATGTATGCGTATGAAATGTAGGGATGTAAGTTGTCATGGTCACGAATAAAATCATTATTGACTCATTTCTTCTTGGAAATGAAGTGGAAATGAATAAATCCTCTCTCTACATGTGAAACTGTGGTCCTGTTCTCATCCAAACAATCTGGATATACATTGCATTGGCAATATTTCTACCTGTAAAAGCCTGGTTTGGGTTGTACCAAAGGTCCAAAACGTGTTGTTCCTGAGTTTCACAAACAATCCAATTACCCTTGATTTTGTAGCTAACCAAACTTCAAGGTGAAAAATTAGGCTGATTTCATAGACAATCCAAGAATTTTTTTTTGCGAAAAACGACTGTTGTTTTTTGTTTACACTGTTTGGATTGTAATTTAATCAACATATGAGGAATCTGAAAAGAATTCTTTTTAAGTTTAGAGTCATGATTTCATTAATAGAATATGAGATAACTGTTTCAGTTTTCCAGAATTTTGATGAAAACTTTCTGTATGTTGATTAATTTGTGCATATCTTCAGATTAACCTAGAGACAAAATTGTATAATTCTTTTACAGCAAAAATTAAATTTCTCAGATTCCTAACCTTGTCATCTTTTTGGCTGCCACATGATCGATAAATTGAGAGGAAGTTTTCTCGAGTATAATTCTTTTACAGGAAAAATTAAATTTCTCAGATTCCTAAGCTAGTCATCTTTATTGACTGCCACATGACTGAAAAATATGAGCGAAAGTTTTCTCCATTGAGACATTTCCACAAACACTTAAACTGCAACTTCAAAATCCCACTATTTTACAAACGGAGGAAATGGTTTTACATTTATTTTCTCAAACACCTTCCAAGTAACATTAAAAAAAAAAAAAAAAACAAAGTGAAAAAAGGTATTTGTTTCATGTACAAACATTCTTTGCCACCTTGCCACCAGCCAAACCTTTCTTACCACTGGCCACATTTCGTTGAGTTATTTTATCAAACAGTTAGCAAGAATCCGTTTCCCACATTAGGTGGGGCGCTGATGGACATGGCCCACCAAACAGCGCCCAAAAAATAATTATGAATGTTTTAATGGAGGGTAACCCCTCTCAACTTTTGTATGTGGTGTGGCCCACACAAGTCACAGATTGACTTGATTTTTAATCTTTTGTATGTGATGAGCTGGAATTGGATTAAGCTGATATTTGTTTTTTCCTTTTGTACATGTCTGTGCGACTTAATCAACAAGTTAGATGTCTAATAAACATTAAAGTATGCCTTAGGAGGTTTTTAACGGTGGATATTCAATCACTAATGTTTTCCTGATGGCATGGTCCACCTGAGATGTAGATCGGTCTCATTTTTTGTATAAGGCTATAAAATGATATGGAAAAATGGGTGGATGATGTGGATAAAACATATGTCCAATTGAACGTAGACACTTTATTTCAACAACGAATATAGACACTTTATGATAAACCTAAATACTTGAAACATTACTTACACAATAAGATATCGAACACAAATTCCTAAAATATCTTCCTTGAATAATGATCCAATCATGAGTAGGCTTGTGGGTCCCCCACATATTATCCACTAATCCAGCCATCCAATCTTAGATCAGTCCCTTTCAAGACTTCTTCATGCTCTCAAAATGATCCAAGAACTCTGCTAATACCATCACTCAATCTATCTCATCACCAATCTTGCTCTTCCATTCTAAAGAGCAGTCTACACTCGCACAAATTATCTAGAAACTGCCATAATTTTCATTAACGTATAACTATGTGTGCATGTTTCCTGCTATACTATTCTTCCCCGTTCAATGCATCGTCTTTTCTTAATTAAAAAAGAAAAAAAAACTGTGTGCATATCTACAATGGGTTGTCGTGTCTAAACCTTGTTTGCATGTCCCCCATTGACTTGTGACTAGTGATTTAAATATCGGTATCAATCCACGTATCGCACAATATGGAAACATATGAATATTGCATGTGAAATATCACATTTATCGAGGAATGTATCGCTGTTTGAGGGAAACATTAGGAAGTTGATGTAATTCTTCTCATATGTTGTAAGAGACATGGCAAAAGATCACAAAACAAGTATGGACAAGGACCTAAACTATGAGCTATCTAACAATGGTGATGCAATTATATCCAAAATGAGTTTGTATAATTCATAACTCATACAACACAAGTATAAAAACAGATTCCTTTACACAAATTTGGGAGAAAATGGAGTTTTTGATTTTTTTTTTTTTTGAATTTCCTGTGGGGGAATGTATCGCTATGTATTCACTGTACAAATTGCAAGGTATCACATGTATCAACGATATGGGGGGAATTTTATACTAAGGTTTTTAGTAGCATTGCAGTATTTTGTGCAATACAGGGAAATTCAATAACTCCCCCTATAGATCGTATCGGCCCCATGTGGTATCAATAGTATCAGCCAATATTATTGATATTTAAAATCACTGCTTGTGAGCATGTTTAGGTTACATGGACAAATACACATACAACAACATCCATGTCATGTAATGATTGATTATAGAACTATCAAGACACATGTGAAAAGAACAACATCCATTCCCATAAATCGTTGAGTAACTCTTTGGAGTGCCAGAACAGTTTCAATCTTGCATAGACCCCCACTCCTTCACATTATTTGTGAAGGCATGCCATGAGCCAGCCCAACTGCACAAATGGGACTTTGCCATTTTAAATTATCGGAGCAAAAATAAACTCCTCTAACACTATTAATGCAATTATGAGTGTAAATGTTTATTTGGTAAGGGAAATATAAGGCTTAAGAAATGAAAATTACCTGGGCCTCAAGTTCCTTTGCAGCAAAATCTAGTAAGGCCCCCAAAAGCCTTCGCTTGAAGATATACAGTGATTCTTCACGCCTTTAGACATTAAAAAGGGAAGAATAACGAAATAAGTTAGCGGATTGACAAACGAATTGCTAGAAAGCAATTCTTGGAATGATGAGAAATATTCCTCAATATTTAGAATTAGAAAAAAACTCTTTCAGTTCATAGACAAAATTTCAAATCAGCTCCAAAATCTGATGCAGGCTAAATTGGGCCCAAGATCCATGGGCTAGGCCCAAACCCATTAGGCCTAGGCCCAAGGCCACATTTGGCCATCAATAAAGAGGCCCAAGCCTCCTAATTAGGCAGCTAACTATGCAAAATCAATTAGCCAGCCATGTAATAAAATTTCATTAAATATCTCTTATCTGATGCAGGACATGAAATTAAATATGAGTGTAAATGTTTCAATTGTTTGAATAATGCTTATAATACTTAAATCAGTCCACTTGGACATGTGTTTACAATGCCTGAATCAGTCCACTTGGGCATGCGTTTACGATGATTAAATCACTCCACTGGAACATGTGTTTATGATGCTTAAATCAATTAACTCGGATGTGTTGTAGTGATGCCAAGATATTTGGCAATAACATGTGTTTATGATGCTTAAATAAATCAACCTGGATGTGTGGTAATGATGCTAAGATCAGCCCCCTAGAACATTTGCTTATAATGCTTAAATCAATTCACTTGAACATATATGATGCTTTACTTAGTTCACTTGAACATGTGTGAATGATGCTCAACTTGGTTGTGTACAAAAATGTGCGAATGATGCTTAAGTTGGTTCACTTGAACATGTGTGAATAATGCTTGACTTGGTTCACTTGAGCATGGATGTATGGTGCGTCGGATGTAATTATAAGATTTGCAAGTTAGATAATTAGTTACTCGTTTGAGGATTTCTATGGGGCCATACATAGATATGGTGTATTTTTGGTGGCATAGAAATCGCTCAAATTGTCCCATTTTGTACAGTTCAAGGTTAGATGGAAAGTATGCTTTCATACACTCTATTTAAATGTTCATGCTTGCCCCGCGGTCCATCTCTTCGTTTCTCTCTGGATAAGTTTCTTTCGTTTCGTATCCAATGTTAAATATCTTTACATTGATTTAGATATTTGACATCGAAATGTAACGTAAGATCAACTTATCTGGAGAGGTATGGGGAGATGCTGCCGGATTTTTGGCGTGAAGGTTTAAATGAGAATATGAAAGTATTACAATCTATTCAACCTTGGATGAGTAACTAATTTAGGATTTAATTATATTGCCTTAGAATTAATGGAGCAGACCCGGATGTGTGTCGGAGCTATTCGGATGAGCGGGGGTCCCTGGAAGGTAGGAACCGCTGTTATGACCATGATGAAGCTTTCTATTTCCTATGGACAGCATTGGAAGGGCCTGGCCATTTGGACAGGCCGTGATTATGTCTATATTTGCTCGAGATTAATAGAGCAGACCCGGATGTGCGTCGAAGCTATCTGGATGAGCGGGAGTCCCTAGAAGGTGGGAACCGCTGTTATGACCATGATGAAGCTGTCCATTTCCTATGGACAACATTGGAAGGGCCTGGCCATTTGGACAGGCCATGTTTATGTCTGTATTTGCAGGTACCACACCCCTAACCTAAACCTATAACCCAACCTAAACCTATACTATAATTTAATCCTCTTCCCAAATCCCTAAACCTAACCTACACCTTAAACCTATACCTAAACCTAAACCTATTCTTAAATCCCTAAACCTAAACCTACACCAATTCCCAATCTCAACTCCCTAACCTAAACCTAAGCCTAAACATGAAAACCCAAGCCTAAACCCGATCCCGAACCCCAACCCGATTTCCAATGCCTAAACTTTAACCTATTCTCAATTCTCAAAGCTATAACCTATAGCCTAAACCTAAACCTAACCTAAACCTATAACCTTAACCTTATCTTAAAACCAAAACCTAAACCTATTACCTAAACCTTTACCTATTCTCAAATCCCTAAACCTAAACCTACACCTAATCCCAACCTTAACTCCCTACCCTAAACCTAAGCCTAAACATGAAAAAGCCTAAACCCGATCCTGAACCCCAAACCGATTTCCTATGCCTAAACCTTAACCTATTCTCAATTGCCAAAGCTATAACCTATAACCTAAACCTAAACCTAAACCTAAACCTAAACCTATAACCTAAACCTATAACCTTAACCTATAACCTAAACCTATAACCTTAACCTTATCCTAAAACCAAAACCTAAACCTTTACCTATTCTCAAATCCCTAAACCTACCCTAAACCTAAGCCTAAACATGAAAACCCAAGCGTAAACCCGATCCCGAACCCCAACCTGATTTCCAATGCCTAAACCTTAACCTATTTTCAATTCCCAAAGCTATAACTTATAACCTAAACCTAAACCTAACCTAAACCTATAACCTTAACCTATAACCTAAACTTATAACCTTAACCTTATCCTAAAACCAAAACCTACACCTATTACCTAAACCTTTACCTATTCTCAAATCCCTAAACCTAAGCCTACACCTAATCCCAATCTCAACTCCCTACCCTAAACCTAAGCCTAAACATGAAAACCCAAGCCTAAACCCGATCCCGAACCCCAACCCGATTTCAATGCCTAAACCTTAACCTATTCTCAATTCCCAAAGCTATAACCTATAACCTAAACCTAAACTTAACCTAAACCTATAACCTAAACCTTTAACCTTAACCTATAACCTAAACTTATAACCTTAACCTTATCCTAAAACCAAAACCTACACCTATTAACTAAACCTTTACCTATTCTCAAATCCCTAAACCTAAACCTACACCTAATCCCAATCTCAACTCCCTACCCTAAACCTAAGCCTAAACATGAAAACCCAAGCTAAACCCGATCCCGAACCCCAACCCGATTTCCAATGCCTAAACCGTAACCTATTTTTCAATTCCCAAAGCTATAACCTATAACCTAAACCTAAACCTAATCCCAACCTATAACCTAAACCTATAACCTTAACCTATGACCTAAACTTATAACCTTAACCTTATCCTGAAACCAAAACCTAAACCTTAACCTATTCTCAAATCCCTAAACCTAAACCTACACCTAATCCCAATCTCAACTCCCTACCCTAAACCAAAGCCTAAACATGAAAACCCAAACCTAAACCCGATCACGAACCCCAACCCGATTTCCTATGCCTAAACCTTAACATATTCTCAATTCCCAAAGCTATAACCTATAACTTTATCCTAAACCTAACCTAAACCTGTAACCTAAACCTATAACCTTAACCTATAACCTAAACTTATAACCTTAACCTTATCCTAAAACCAAAACCTAAACCTATTACCTAAACCTTAACCTATTCTCAAATCCTTAAACCTAAACCTACACCTAAACCCAATCTCAACTCCCCCCCCTAAACCTAAGCCTAAACATGAAAACCCAAGCCTAAATCTGATCCCGAACCCCAACCCGATTTCCCATGCCTAAACCTTAACCTATTCTTAATTCCCAAAGCTATAACCTATAACCTAAACCTAAACCTATAACCTTAACCTATAACCTTAACCTTATCCTAAAACCAAAACCTAAACCTATTACTTAAACCTTTACCTATTCTCAAATCCCTAAACCTAAACCTACACCTAATCTCAATCTCAACTCCCTACCCTAAACCTAAGCTTAAACATGAAAACCCAAGCCTAAACCCGATCCCGAACCCCAACCTGATTTCTTATGCCTAAACCTTAACCTATTCTCAATTCCCAAAGCTATAACCTATAACCTAAACCTAAACTTAACCTAAACCTATAACCTTAACCTTATCCTAAAACCAAAACCTAAACCTATTACATAAACCTTTACCTATTCTCAAATCCCTAAACCTAAACCTACACCTAATCCCAATCTCAACTCCCTACCCTAAACCTAAGCCTAAACATGAAAACCCAAGCCTAAACCCGATCCCAAACCCCAAGCCGATTTCCTATGCCTAAACTTTAACCTATTCTCAATTCCCAAAGCTATAACCTATAACCTAAACCTAACCTAAACCTATAACCTAAACCTATAACCTTAACCTTATCCTAAAATCAAAACCTAAACCTATTACCTAAACCTTTACCTATTCTCAAATCCCTAAACCTAAACCTACACCTAATCCCAATCTTAACTCCCTACCCTAAACCTAAGCCTAAACATGAAAACCCAGGCCTAAACCCGATCCCGAACCCCAACCTGGTTTCAAATGCCTAAACCTTAACCTATTCTCAATTCCCAAAGCTATAACCTATAACCTAAACCTAAACCTAACCTAAACCTATAACCTAAACCTATAACCTTAATCTATAACCTAAACTTATAACCTTAACCTTATCCTAAAACCAAAACCTACACCTATTACCTAAACCTTAACCTATTCTCAAATCCCTAAACCTAAACCTACACCTAATCCCAATCTCAACTCCCTACCCTAAACCTAAGCCTAAACATGAAAACCTAAGCCTAAACCCGATCCCGAACCCCAACCCAATTTCCTATGCCTAAACCTTAACATATTCTCAATTCCCAAAGCTATAACCTATAACCTTATCCTAAACCTATAACCTAAACCTATAACCTTAACCAATAACCTAAACTTATAACCTTAACCTTATCCTAAAACCAAAACCTAAACCTATTACCTAAACCTTAACCTATTCTCAAATCCCTAAACCTAAACCTACACCTAATCCCAATCTCAACTCCCTACCCTAAACTTAAGCCTAAACATGAAAACCCAAGCCTAAATCCAATCCCGAACCCCAACCCGATTTCTTATGCCTAAACCTTAACCTATTCTCAATTCCCAAAGCTATAACCTATAACCTATAACCTAAACCTAAACCTATAACCTAAACCTATAACCGTAACCTATAACCTTAACCTTATCCTAAAACCAAAACCTAAACCTTTACCTATTCTCAAATCCCTAAACCTAAACCTACACCTAATCCCAATCTCAACTCCCTACCTAAACCTAAGCCTAAACATGAAAATCCAAGCCTGAACCCGATCTCGAACCCCAACCCGATTTCTTATGCCTAAACCTTAACCTATTCTCAATTCCCAAAGCTATAACCTATAACCTAAACCTAAACCTAACCTAAACTTATAACCTAAACCTATAACCTTAACCTATAACCTTAACCTTATCCTAAAACCCAAACCTAAACCTATTACCTAAACCTTTACCTATTCACAAATCCCTAAACCTAAACCTACACCTAATCCCAATCTCAACTCCCTACCCTAAACCTAAGCCTAAACATGAAAACCCAAGCCTAAACCCGATCCCAAACTCCAAACCGATTTCCTATGCCTAAACCTTAACTTATTCTCAATTCCCAAAGCTATAACCTATAACCTAAACTCCGAACCTAACCTAAACCTATAACCTTAACCTATAACCTAAACCTATAACCTTAACCTTATCCTAAAACCAAAACCTAAACCTATTACCTAAACCTTTACCTATTCTCAAATCCCTAAACCTAAACCTACACCTAATCCCAATCTCAACTCCCTACCCTAAACCTAAGCCTAAACATGAAAACCCCGTGCCTAAACCCGATCCCGAACCCTAACTTTGATTTCCAATGCCTAAACCTTAACCTATTCTCAATTCCCAAAGCTATAACCTATAACCTAAACCTAAACCTAACCTAAACCTATAACCTAAACCTTTAACCTTAACCTATAACCTAAACTTATAACCTTAACCTTATCCTAAAACCAAAACCTACACCTATTACCTAAACCTTAACCTATTCTCAAATCCCTAAACCTAAACCTACACCTAATCCCAATCTCAACTCCCTACCCTAAACCTAAGCCTAAACATGAAAACCCAAGCCTAAACCCGATCTCGAACCCCAACCCGATTTCCAATGCCTAAACCTTAACCTATTCTCAATTCCCAATGCTATAACCTATAACCTAAACATAAACCTAATCCCAACCTATAACCTAAACCTATAACCTTAACCTATGACCTAAACTTATAACCTTAACCTTATACTGAAACCAAAACCTAAACCTATAACCTAAACCTTAACCTATTCTCAAATCCCTAAACCTAAACCTACATCTAATCTCAATCTCAACTCCCTACCCTAAACCTAAGCCTAAACATGAAAACCCAAGCCTAAACCCGATCCCGAACCCCAACCCGATTTCCTATGCCTAAACCTTAACCTATTCTCAATTCCCAAAGCTATAACCTATAACCTTATCCTAAACCTAACTCGAACCTATAACCTAAACCTATAACCTTAACCTATACCCTAAACCTATAACCTTAACCTTATCCTAAAACCAAAACCTAAACCTATTACCTAAACCTTAACCTATTCTCAAAATCCCTAAACCTAAACCTATACCTAATCCCAATCTCAACTCCCTACCCTAAACCTAAGCCTAAACATGAAAACCCAAGCCTAAATCCGATCCCGAACCCCAACCCGATTTCCTATGCCTAAACCTTAACCTATTCTCAATTCCCAAAGCTATAACCTATAACCTAAACCTAAACCTAACCTAAACCTACAACCTAAACCTATAACCTTAACCTATAACCTAAACTTATAACCTTAACCTTATCCTAAAACCGAAACCTACACCTATTACCTAAACCTTAACCTATTCTCAAATCCCTAAACCTAAACCTACACCTAATCCCAATCTCAATTCCCTACCCTAAACCTAAGCCTAAACATGAAAACCCAAGCCTAAACCTGATCCCGACGAGCCCAATTTCCTATGCCTAAACCTTAACCTATTCTCAATTCCCAAAGCTATAACCTATAACCTAAACCTAAACCTATAACTTAAACCTATAACCTTAACCTATTACCTAAACTTATAACCTTAACCTTATCCTAAAACCAAAATTAAAACCTATAACCTATACCTAAACATTAACCTATTCTCAAATCCCTAAACCTAAACCTACACCTAATCCTAATCTCAAATCCCTAATATTAACCTAAGCTTAAACTTGAAAACCAAAATCTAAACTCCTAACCCGATTCCTAAACCTAAACCTAAACCAATTCTCAATTACCTAAACCTATACCTTATAACCTAAACCTAAACCTGAACCCTAAACTAAACCTAAACCCGATCCCAAACTCGAACCCGAACCTAAATCTCTAAACCTAAACCTATAACCTAAACCTAAAACTGATTCACTGAAACCTAAACCTATATCGTTTAAACCCTAACCTAACCCTATAACCCATAACCTATAACCTAAACAAAATCCCTAAACCTTAACCTATAATCCAACTTAAACCTACACTTAAAACCTAAAACTATTCTCAAATCCCAAAACCTATAACCTGAACCTAACCTTTCCCTAAACCTATAACGGAAGAGAACTTAACCTTTCCCTAAACCTATAACCTACACTTATAACCTAAACCTATACCTTAACCTTAACCTATAACCCATACTTACAACCTTAACCTAAACTTGTAACCTTAACCTAAACTCAATTCTCTAAAACTAAACCTATAACCTAAAGTTATAACCTAAACTATACCTATTATCAAATCCTAAACATATAATATAACCTAAACCTATAACTTAGCATAATCTTAAAGCTATTTCCATAAACTGACTTTACTCTTATTCATTGTAGACATGGATAAGAGTTGGATGGGAGCTAAGAACAGGTTTGGCCCAGAGTATAAACAAGGGGTTGAAGAGTTCATGGAATTTGCGCGAAATCGGGCAGATTCAAGGAATAGGATTAGGTGTCCATGTCGAAAATGCAAGAACATGATATTTAAGACTTTAGACAAAGTAGATGACGATTTGTTCATAGTTGGGTTGACCAGGGTTACACGTGGTGGATCTATCATGGTGAATATATGACCCATAGAGTTGAGCCCACTGAAGTCATTACTGATCCAATTGTGCCGGATGACGAGGATGAAGACGTTGACGAAATGCAAGATATCATAGGGGATGTGTTTAGGGGAATAGCTACAGATACTGATTTTACAGTGACAAGCAGTAGTCAAGATATTTCTCCAATGGGTGATGTCGAATCAGAAAAGTTTAGTAGGTTGTTGAGGGATGCGCAACGTCCACTTTATCTAGGGTGTAAGAACTTCTCCAAGTTGAATTTTCTTACAAAGTTACTTCATTTGAAGACAATAAATCGTTGGAGTAACAAATCGTTCAACATGTTGCTAGAGTTGTTAAAAGAAGCATTGTCAGACGATGAGACATTGCTTAAGTCCCATTACGAGGTAAAATCCTTGATGCGAGACTTGGGCCTTAGATATGAACTCATACATGCATGTATAAATGATTGTTTATTATATCAGAAAGAGCATAAGGATGCTGAAGAGTGTCAAGAATGTGGAGAGTCTAGGTGGAAGTATGGCAAAGCCAGGGATAAGAACATCCCGCGAAAGGTATTAAGGTACTTCCTATTGAAACCAAGATTGCAAAGATTGTTTATGCCTTGTAAGACGGCTGAAGATATAAGGTGGCATAAGGAGAAACGCGTTCATGATGACAGTACACTGAGGCACCTTGCGGACTCTGAAGCCTGGCAAAATTTTGACAAGCAACATGACTGGTTTGCAGAGGATTCTCGCAATGTTCGACTAGGTCTTGCAAGTGATGGTTTTAATCCATTTGGTAATATGAGTAGCTCGTACAGTATGTGGCCAGTGGTACTTATGCCCTATAATTTACTTCCTTGGTTGTGTATGAAGGAGTCATTTTTCATGATGTCATTGCTTATTCCTGGACCCAGGTCACCTGGGAATGACATTGATGTGTACTTGCGACCGTTAGTAGATGAGTTAAACGAGTTGTGGAGTCAAGGCGTACACACGTATGACACATTTGCAGGATAGACATTTTGATTGCATGCAGCGGTCTTGTGGACAATAAATGACTTTTCCGCATATGAAAATTTGTCTGGGTGGAGCACGAAGGACAAGTTGGCTTGTCCTACATGTGGTATTGAGACTTGTTCATTGTCATTGAAGCATGGTAGAAAAATGTGTTATATGGGCCATCGTCGCTTCCTTCCGAGCGATCATAGTTGGCATAGGAAGACAAGCCCCAAAAGAGCTATCTGGAGAAGATGTGATGTAACAACTGAGTAACATTGGAGAAGTTAAATTTGGTAAGGCATCGCGCTTGAAGAAGAGGAAACGTACAGTATTGGACTATAACTAGAGGAAGAAGAGCATCTTTTTTGAGTTGCCCTATTGGAGTGATCTGAAATTCCGACACAACTTGGATGTCATGCATATTAAGAAAAATATATGTGACAATGTTTTCGGAACAGTGATGAACATAGAGAAGAAAACAAAAGACAGTTTCAAGGCTCGATTGGATCTACAAGAAATGAGTTTAAGGAAAGAGTTGCACTTGCAACCACATGGAAATTCGTATACTATACCAGCAGCTTGCTACACGTTGACCAAATTAGAGAGAAAGTGTTTATGTGAATGGTTGAGATCGGTGAAGTTTCCTGATGGGTATGCGTCAAACATATCTCGGCGCGTAAACGTTGCGAATTGTAAGGTAACAGGAATGAAAAGTCATGATTGTCACGTCCTTCTGCAACGCCTATTGCCGGTTGCGATTCATGGATTCCTGAGCAAGGATATCAGTGCGACGCTGATTGAGTTGGGGATATTCTTTAAGGATTTGTGTTCAAAATCGTTGAATGTGGATGTTATTAAAAGACTGGAGAGGGACATTGCCATAATCCTTTACAAACTTGAAAGAATATTTTCACCTGCATTTTTCGATGTCATAGTACACCTAGCGATTCATTTACCGCACGAGGCGAAGCTTGCAGACCCAGTACAATATCGTTGGATGTATCCGATCGAAAGGTGGTAGAACTTGTTGAAATTTTTATTCATTCCATAAACTGCATATATCCATGTTTTCATACGTATAACACAGTGGTTTTGTGTACAGATACCTTCACACACTCAAACAATTTGTGAGGAATAAGGCACGATCGGAGGAGTCGATAGCTGAAGCGTACATTGATAATGAGTGCCTTACATTTTGCTCCATGTATCTTCGTGGCATAGAGACTAGATTCAACCGAGAAGATCGGACTGCCGATGAAGGGCAGGAGCATGAACAAGGACTCATATCTATATTTGCACAAAATGTTCGTCCTTTAGGATCCCCGATGTTTCAGGATATGGACCTTGGGGATCTAGCAAAGGCGCGATGGTATGTGTTGCACAATTGTGAAGAAATAGAGTCGTACTTGGAGTAAGTCTTCCCTCGATTATTGTAATTTCTACATGCGATGATCTTAATGTTTTTTGCTGATGACATGCCATTTATGTGTAGTGAACACATAGACGAGATGAAGTCCAAATTCTCCACAAATTATGATCGGATGCATCAGGATCAGTTTCCAAAATGGTTCACCGAACGTGTAAGATTTCACATTGTATCTCACCACACTTAGAATTTTCGTTGTATTGTACATTATTTCAACCTAAGAAAATCACTAAACAATTATATTTTGTACATGATAATAGATAAAGACGTTGTGCACAAGCAACTCTGTAGATGTGTCTGATGCACTATACTCATTGGCATGTGGCCCTGATAGATGTGTATCTAGATATACAGGTTGTATTGTAAATGAGATTCGGTTCTATACTGAAGAACGTGAGAAGTACAGGACCACGCAAAATAGTGGGGTAGTTGTAAAAGGAACAAATGAGGAAGATGAAATTGACTTTTATGGCATTTTGACTAATATTATTGAGCTGAGTTATTGTACGAGAAAGCGGGTGTACTTATTTAGATGTGATTAGTGGGATATTGGAAATAAGAAGTTGGGAATACAGACTGACAATTACTTTACGAGCGTAAATTTATCTCGAAAGTAGTTTAAGGACGACCCATTTGTCCTCGCCAGTCAGGCTGAACAAGTATTTTACCTCGCTGACACTAAGTTAGGCGGCTCTTGGCATGTGATGCAGAAAATAAAGCCCAGGAATGTATTTGACGTTCTCGTACCAGAAGTTGAAGATAGCGAGGACGGAGGAAATGACACGTCTAGGGTTGAACAAGCATATCAAGAAGACATACCATCTAGGGATACAGGGACTGATTCAAGTATTGATATTGATGTGGTGTAATTAGACAGAGATGATGTGCTACCTGATCATGTTGATGCCTCATTAATACAAGACATTGTTAGAGATGATACAGGTTTCATTGATGACAACGTTAGAGACTATGAGGAGGAAATACTAATCAGCGATAGTGATGGTGAAGAAGAAATAGCCCTAAGCGATAGTGATATAGACGACGATTATTAAATGTACACATGATTTACATGTCATTTTTCAATTCAAATAATTTATGTATTCCATGTATACGTGAAAATTACAAGTCATGATTAATTCCTTTTATTGACTCGTTTATAATTCACATTTACAGTTGAGACAATTTCTGATTATGTCATCCTCAAACTGGAGCATAGCAGAAGCACGCAACGTACTTTATCAGCTGTTGCAGATGGACGTTTCGGTCCTGTCTTCTTCTGGTAGGGCCATAAAGATACCCGATCAGGTCGATGAGTGTAGAGTGGAATATATCGACAACGACTCAGATGAGAGATTATACAATCTCAAAAAAATTCCGGAGCTGATGGAGATATATAACTGTGGGAAACGAGATATGGAAGATGCGACTCTGTCACTTGCACATCTGAACGGAGTCCCGATAGATCAGATTTCTCCTATTGTGACTGTCATGTTGGCTATAAAAATGTCTGATGCTTCACACAGGATGACATACACTTCTGAAGCATATGATAACTTACGCAGGGAGTACTTCGGATAGTTTACCTCATAGTTGTTTCGTATTACAACAAATATGTGTATTTAATATACAATGACAATGTGTAATGGAATTTCCAATGGTTATAGATTAAAGTTTACAGTTTTATTATATTATGCTTGCATTATAGTGTAATGGTCTAATCATATTTTATTCATCTCTCTGAGCATAAGCACAAATGCATTATACCATCAACACTACTTGTATAATGTTTTAGTATATTCCACTTGTATTGACATTGTTTAAATTTCGTAGTTCACACAAATTCAGTGATGGCACCAGGTGGGAGAGTACGTCGTTCGCACACTAGATCTACCCCTTTTACCCGTGATGCGATGGAGCCAGCATCGCCGTCGCATATTGCATCGCAGGCGTCTGATCCCTCAGTCGCGCATACACCAGGCACTGCATGTAAGTTTAGACATATATTTCTTTTAATGATTTTTGTTTATGTTTAGACTTACATAATTATGTTACAACAATGTCGTCGACCAGCCGGCGAGGACGTGGACCCACGCGTGGGTTACTTTTAGAGCGACTTACGCGTGAGGGTAGGGTGACGGTAGAGTTCCCACAGGACTGCATTAGACTTGTTGGGAACAATGCCATGTTGTTTACGTCAGAGGTCTGTGTCTTATGCCGATCTTTGATTCCCCCCATCACCCCCCGTTGGAGAGATGTGACAGATGATGTTTGGCAGCTCATCCGTCGGTGCCTTCATATAAATTTTAGTCAATTAAAATTTATTTTATAAATGTTCATTTACAGTTAAATTATTTTCTTAATAAGTTTATTGTCTTAATCTATTATTTATGAAACTGCAGGATAAATTTGACTTTGATTTGAGTGTTCCGCACATCTCCCATACCGTCGACGACATGATGAAGGAGCGGTTCAAGGATTACCGCACTAGGTTACACCGGCAGTACAAGCGGTGTGTGAGCCACGAGGAGGCCGTACAGTCCGCACCACTGCACGTGACTGATGGGGACTGGCGGATACTCTGTGATAGGTTTTCGTCTGATTTTTTTAGGTAATATTTACATATTTACGATATCTTAGCGTAATAATTAATTTCGTAATTAATAATAATGTATTATGAATAATGTGTTCAGAAAAGGAGCAAAATAAATTCTGACAACAGAGGAAAGTTAGAAGTGAACCATGTAGCTGATTAAAAGTCATTCGTACCACTTCGTCACGACATGGTAAGAAAGTACTGATAATTATTACGTTTATATATTCTTTCAATGCATTTATATTAACTCTATTGTCCTTTCGATTGCGCAGCGAGATTCCATTACTGGCCAGGAGCCCGGACCAGTAGACTTCTACAAAGGGACTCACTGTCGGCAGACGACGGGATCTTGGGTACATCCCAGAGCCAACGAGATTTGGGTAAAAATCCTTACATTGTAAAATTTAATTGCATTAAATTATAATAATGTCATTTATTATGAAAATTCATATGTTTTCATTACAGGAGGAGATGAACACCTTACGCAGTCAGCCCACTCCCGATGGTACTCAGTGGAGTGAGCCAGAGATCCTGAGTCAGGTGCTTGGCACCCGTTCTGGATATCTGCGTGAGTTTGGCCTTGGTGCCAAGCTCATGACACCCGCTAGAGTTGCCTCCAGCCGATCCATCGTCGTTGGCGAGAGCACAGTAGGCCGAGCTGATATCGCAGAGAGAGAGGTTCAGCAGCTACGGGTCATCGTTGATGACATCAAAGATCAGCTGGACAAGCAGAGGGAGGAGCAGGAGAGGAAGATGATGGAGGAGCTGGCGAGGCAGAGGGAGGAGCAGGAGAGGAAGATGGAGGATCATCTGGCGATGCAGAGGGAGGAGCAGGAGAGGAAGATGGAGGATCATTTGGCGAGGCGGAGGGACGAGCAGGAGAGGATGATGGAGGATCATCTGGCGAGGCAGAGGGAGGAGCAGGAGAGGAGGATGGAGGAGATGCGGGCGGATCATGAGCGGCGGATGATGCAAATGTTAGAGGCTTTCGCTGCACGCTTACCCACCGATGCTCCACCACCTCCGCCTTCATCTTTGTGATTTTTTTGTATATTTGTTTATTATATTAAGTTTATATGTATTAATGCGTGAATGAATGTGATGCGGATAAGATTGTTTATATTTGAATGAATGTAGTTTATGTTTGGGTTTGGGTTTAGCTAGATGTGAATGTGAATATGATGAAATATATTATATAACATGTGTATATTAGGATGAATATGATGAAATATATTGTTAACAGGTGTATATCAGGAATTTTGTTTGGGATTTTGAGCTGTATATTAAAAAAAAAGACTTTTAGCAACGAAAATTTTCGTCGCTAAAAGTGGAAGGATTTTTAGCAATGAAATTTTTCATTTCTTAAAAAATAATCTGAAATTTTTCTCATGTGAAAATTTCCATTGCTAAAAGTCTTGGAAATTTTTAGGCGTGAAAAACTTTTCTAGTGCTAAAAATTCTTGAAAATTATTTAGCGGCGAAAATTTTCATTTCTAAAAAGTCTTAGAAGTTTTTTTTAAATGTGAAAATTTTATTGCTAAAAGTCTTTAAAAATTTTTGGCGGCGAACATTTTCGCTGCTAAAAAGTCTTAGAAGTTTTTTTACGGCGAAAATTTTCGCTGCTAAAAAAGTCCTGGAAATTTTTTGGCAACGAGAGTTTTCGGTGCTAAAAATTCTTGGAAAATTATTTGGCGGCGAAAATTTTCGCTGCTAAAAAGTCTTGGAAATTTTTTGGTGGCGAAAATATTCGCTGCTAAAAAGTCTTAGAAGTTTTTTGACGGTGAAACTTTTCGCTGCTAAAAGTTTTGAAAATTTTTGAGCAGCGAAAGTTTTCGATGCTAAAAATTCTTGGAAAATTATTTGGCGGCGAAAATTTTCGCTGCTAAAAGTCTTAGAAATTATTTGGCAGCGAAAATTTTTGCTGCTAAAAAGTCTCTGAAGTTTTTTGGCGGCAAAACTTTTCGCTGCTAAAAGTCTTGTAATTTTTTTTTGCAGCGAAAATATTCGCTGCTAAAAGTCTTGCAAGTTTTTTTGGCGGCGAAAAGTTTCGCTGTTAAAAGTCCTGAAATTTTTTTGGCAGCGAAAATTGGTCCTGGAAATTTTGTTTAGCGACGAAAATTTTCGTCGCTAAAAAGCTTGCATTTAGCGACGATTTGAATTTTTCGCTGATAAATGCCTTATACTTCGGTCTTTTAGTGACGAATTTGGCAACGAAAATTTTCGTCGCTAAAAGTATTTAGCTGTGAAAATATGGCTTTTAGCGACGAAAATTTCCGTCGCTAAAAGTAGTGTTTGTTGTAGTGATGTACTACAATTACGACCCATGCTAAATTTCAAGTTCAAAATTTGTAAGACCATCTTATTATTGATTAATAATCCCCGACCATATTAGAATGCAGGACGAAACAAGCCAATGATGACCACATGCTTAGACTTCGAAATAGCATAGGTCTCTCCGAAGTGCTCCATCAGTTTTTTAAAGGAGTATATAACGGAAGATATGTAGAAGAATCCAGATAGAAAGAAATTATTTAGGGACAACTGTTTTGGATTTTTGCTTGACTTTCCACTGACTGGGTGGATGACACACTCTTAAATCATGCATTGCCTAATGCAGAGGCATATTAGTGATCTGACATTTGATGTTTAGGGCACCATGATAAAATTTACCGAGCTCGATTTTGCATTAATAATGGGTCTTAAGTTTGGACCAGTTATGGTAGATGGTGGCGGTTGTGCCAAGGTCGGAAGTGTAGAGGCAGGAAAAGGTATTAGGGAGACCTATTTGGGAGCAGTTGGTATGAGTAAACTGTTGAGGGTCAAATATTGCATATTGGACCCCATCTATTACCTGGTTTTATGAACATAATAATGTTTAATATTCTATTTTAATCATGTTTGTGTTACAAGATGAATTTACGAGCTTGGATTGAAAAGGATGTTAAAAGCATGGATTTAACGCTCAAGAATCACCAAAGAGAAGAATGGATCTAATGAAACCAAGAATGAAGAATGCACATACTGAAAACCCAAGAAAATCAAGTCAAGAATGAAGAAAATCAGAGTTTTGAAGGAAAAATTGGTGATCTTCAACTAGTCCTGGCTCCGACTCGACCAGTCCTTGGTACGCACGACCGGTCCTGGCCTCTGCTCACCGGTCAAAGCTCGACTGGTCGAAGGCATCTCGACTTGAACTCCAGCGAGTAAAACTTCTAAATCTTTATCCTACTCGACTAGTTGAAGGAGACCCTCAACCGTTCGAGTACATCTCACTACCGGTAGAAGACGGCGCACGACCAGTCGAGGGTTATTCAAAACTTGCACGGACTACGTAAATTTGAGACGGTTTCTAAAAATTTCTACTCAGTGCGAAAGTCTAAGTCCTAAAACTATAAATAGGGGTCCCTAGGGCATCGTTAAGCATCTTCTAGGGTTTGAGGAGTGGAGCAAAAGCGTGGAGAAGCTGTCACCAAGAGTTTTTCTTCCCTTTCCTTAGTTGTTTTTATGCTTTTCTTAAGAGATTTTAGTTTAATCATGTCTATGGTTGGCTAAACCTCTTAGTTAGGGCTAAGAGGTGAAGCTTGTAGCGTGATAGGATATTTTTTATTGCTTTGATTCATGTTTAAGTTGAACTATCTTTGATTCTAGTTTGATTATAAGGAATACTAGTTTGATTATAAGGAATACTTTCAGTTTTTAATGGTTTGTTGTGACTCAAATTACAGTAGATCTGTGATAGCTTTGAGTATATTCTTTTCATGTATTGAGATTGTGAAGTTAGAAAATTTCGTTGTTCACCATCGTCCCATGGGCATGGTTGGGTGATGGAATCCTACCTAATCTTCTCAGTTCTCTTATGATTGGTTGTGGGATTGGTAAATCTTATTGTTTGCCTTATCTCCTGGGCATGATTTTATGATGGAATCACTTCCAGTTCTCACACCTCTAATCCTTTGAGAATTAGGTCAAAGGAAGTTCAGATTTGGTTTTACTGAGATATCTTCCAATTGGATAAGATGGGACTCTGATTCCAGTTGTGTCCATGAATTAAGAATAGATCTCCCTGATCTCTATAAGTAGATCCTTGGAAACCCTAGTTATCACCTTTGAATTTGTTAGTTTTAATCACTTTAATCACAATTACTCTCTCAATTAATTTAGATTTAGATTCGCATCTTCTTTTAGTTCTAGTTCTAGTTATTTTTAGAAGACATACAAGTTCAATCCCTGTGGATTCGACCTCGGTCTCACCAAGATTATTACTACATCGCAACCCTACACTTGGGGTTGTGAACAAGTTTTTAGTGCCATTGCTGGGGACTAACAGTTGCATTTTTCTGAGATTAGCTAGTTTTGGAATTAATTTAAGATTATGGTTTTTCTATTTTCTATTTTTAGGATTAGGGTTTTCTAAATTATTTTAGAAACTAACTTAGCTTTCTATTTCCAGGTTTAGAAACTTTTTGAATTTCTTTTTTTTAGAAACTTTTTATTTTCTGTTTTTAGAAATTTTCCTTTTTAGAAACTAGTTTACTATCCTAATTTAATTTTAGAAATTAACTCATCTTTCTATTTTTATTTTTAGAAACTTTCTAATTTTAGAATTTCTGTTTTTAGAAACTGACTTTTTTTGTTTTGTTTTGCAGGATCTTAATTTAGGAACTTCTTTCTAATTCCCTCTCTCGTTCTATTTCTATATTTCTATTTCTTTTTTTTTTTCTCCTTTTTAGGTTTACGTTAGAATCTGAAATTGAGGGCTAAGAGTGTTTCATGCCCAAGTGGGTCCGTGATAACACTCAACATCTTTTGAGTGAAGGAGGATTGGTTGAGGGGTTATCTATCCATCACAGGATTAGACACCACTCGAGATTCTCAGAGTTAATTGAGGTTATGGCTACCAATTAACTGGTCAATCAACCGGGAAGACAACCTCAACCTCGAGTTGAGGAAGTCCAGGATGAGAATGAGGCGCATCAAGCACCCTCGCCTCGTACTTTGCGAGACTATTTACAACCGGCGGGGGTGAGGACACTTTCATACATGGTTTTTCCAAAGAATGCAAGACATATGAATATCAAGCCGAGAGTGATCCAACTCCTTTTAAAATTTCATGGACTTGAATATGAAAATCCATATCTACACTTGAGAGAGTTTGATGAGATAATAACCACTTTATACTTTCCTTATGTGTCCGAGGACACAATCAGACTAAAACTCTTTCCCTTCTCCTTAAAAGAAAAGGCCAAGACATGGTTGCACTCACTACGTCCACGATCGATTGGTAGATGGAACGACAAGACAAGGGAGTTCATCAAGAAATTTTTTCCATACCATAAAACGAACACCCTCAGAAAGTTAATTATGAACTTCGCCTAAAAGGAAGATAAAACATTCTTCCAATGTTGGGAGCGGTTCAAGGAACTTGTTAGTCATGCCCACAACACAGTTTTGAAATGTAGCACATCAAAATTTTCTTCTACGATGGACTGACATCTTCCATGCGCTAATTGGTTGAGACGATGTGCAATGGAGAATTCATGAACAAAGATGTCGATGATGTGTGGGACTATCTTAACAGATTTGCTGAAAACGCACAATCATGGGACATCTCCCTGAAACCCACCATTTCTAAGCCTACTCAATCAAAGAAAAGGGGAGGAATGTATATTTTAAAGGAGGAAGATGATATAAATGTTAAAGTGGCTAGTCTCACAAGGAAACTACTCGAGGCCATTGAACTTAAGAAGGATATGGCTAAGGAAGTTATTTGCGGTATTTGTGCTTGTAACATACATATAACTGAAAATTGTCCAACAATACCTACTTTTTAAGAAATTCTGAATGAGCAATCAAATACCGTGAACAACTAGCAAAGACCTTTCAGTGGATCCACCTCGAATACATATAACTCCAGCTGGAGGAATGGACAAACTGCTACTCCTCAAGGATTCCCTAACCAATTCCTGAATTAAGGGAACCTTCAAGAGGATCTGGTCTTAAAACACCTTTAAAATTAAGAGCTTCTTAGTCAGAGTATATTGTAAGTCATTCAAGACCTTTCAAAGGCTATACAAGGGCTGAAATAAAAATTTTGATTGGGGAGAAAGCAATCCTTCCCACCCAACCTCTCCCCAACCCTTAACTACAATATGAAATTAGTGACCCAAGCTCTTCAAATCAATATGTGGGACAAGCTAAGTCTATCACCACTCTTAGGAGTGGAAAAATAATTGACAAATCTATTCCGGTAAGGACCGAAAAGTCTAAGGACCCGAAAGAAGGCATGGATGATAGACCTTGCATTGCCCCACATGGGTTAGAATCGAAACTTCAAGTCAAGTCGATTGCCCCATTCCTCCAACGGTTTGTTGCACCAAAACCTCTCTCTAACTCTCAGGACATTCTTGAGGTGTTGAAACAAGTGAAGGTCAATATTCCTTTACTAGATGCGGTTAAACATTCATATCCAAATTTCTGAAAGACTTGTGTATGACCAAAAGACGACAAAATATTCAAAAGAAAATCTTTTTAACTGAAAAGGTGAGTGTCATCCTAAAGCAAGATGTGCCACAGAAATACAAACATCCCGATAGCTCAATCGTCGCTTGTGTAATTGGGAACTACCGGATTGAGCACGCACTTCTTGACTTAGGAGCGAATGTAAATCTAATTCCTTATTCAGTTTACGAACAACTAGGTTTTGGTGAATTGAAACTCACCCGAACTACATTACAACTTGCCAACCGCTCAGTTCGTGTACCGAGAGGGATAATCGAGGATGTGTTAGTTAAGGTTGACAAATTCTATTACCCGGTAGATTTTATCATCCTGGATACTCAACCCATCATGGACATGAGTACTCAAATTCCTGTCATTCTTGATCGCCCATTCCTTGCCACCTCAAACGCAATCATTAATTGTAGGAATGGAATTATGAGTATGTCTTTCGGGAATATGACATTGGAGTTAAATAATTTTTTCAACACAAGCAAACAGTTAAAGGATGAAGACGATTTCCGCAATATTAACCTGATTAATTCTTTCGTGGAAGATAAAGCACTCTGACCTTATCCTCTGACCCCCTACAGACATGCTTGACTACTCCCATGATTTAGATGATGATATGATTAGGGAGACGGGTGTCATCCTTGATGATGTGCCGGTACTTGAAGTTAACCGCTGGAGGCCACAATTTAAAAAATTGGCCCAAACTGATGCAGTGTCTTTACCGACTAACCTCAAGGTACCATAGCTTGACCTAAAACCTTTGCTCTCTGATTTGAAATATGTTTACTTAGGTCAAGAAGAGACATACCCGGTGGTGATTTCATCCTACCTTGAGAAAAAAAAAGAAGAGAGCATGCTCATTTTTACTCTAAAAAAGTATAAAGGAGTTATTAGGCATATCATCACAGATCTCAATGTAGTGAGTGAACTCCTTTCAACTGAATGTTTCAACTCTTTGGACAATTGCTTGGCATACTTTGCAGATTCAAATGATCTCATGATACAAGATATAGTGAATGCCTTACATGACAACACCTCGGCAGTTGTTACTGACCGAGAGAGCCCTTATTCTGAAACCTCTCCCTCCACTGATCCTGAATGTTTACTATCACAGGAAGGAGAGTTGAAAATTGAACTGAAGTCTGAAACTTCAGAATGTGTTGAGACTACATCATCTGCTGAGAATTTTTCTAAATTTTATGTACTTGTAGTCTCTGATTCACCATGGAGTACAAACATTGAAACTTTTCCTATCACAGGTGAATCATATATACTTTGGACACCTCAGGAGATTAAAAGGAAACCTTATGCTGAGGTACATAAGTTTCTCTAGAAATTCATGCTCCAGGGCATCCAAGGCTATTGCAAAAAGGGCTTTTGGATGATCTTGTTGAGAAACCCAACTGAAAAATTTATCAAGATATTGGCCGGAAGAGGAACCTTGCTGCATGACTGAGTAGTTTTTCCCTTACTTTCCTAGTATAGGATTAGTTTATTACTTTCATGAAATTTAGGATAGTTTGCTTTCAGCTGTTTTAGGATAGTTTGTTTATCATCTGTTGAGTCCTCTTACAAACCCATCTTCACTTTGAGACCCTTAGAAAAGCCTCTAAATTCCTTCTTCAGGTACTACCTTTCCATCACTTCTCCTTTACTTTTGTTGTCTCATGTGCATTGCATGCTTATATCTTTTACATTGAGGACAATGTAGATTTTAGGTTGAGGTGTGGATTAGGCAAGCTAATCAATGTTTTCTTAGTCTTTGAGCAAAAATTGTGATTTTTTTTTTGAAAATTTTGTAAATTTGAGTGAATTTGAAGTTCATCCATGATTTAGAAATATAAGATACTTCATGTTGGTGATTTATGACTCTTGGGTTCAGTTACTTGTTAGATTTCACAGTTAAGTTCGAATTATTAATCCATGATTAGAAGTTTTTAATATTGGTTGAGTCATGATTTCACATGTCACATCTAGCTTACACATTAAAGTTTTAGTTTGATATTGAATTGATAACTTGATGATTATTAAGCATGGAAACTTGAGGAATTTGTCCATCATGTTCAATGAGAAGAATTGAAAAGAAAGAAAAAAATAGAGAAAATACTCAGCTAAAAAATAGTTGTCGTCGAAAAAGGGCTACCTATAGAAGATCATTGAAAAGATTGAACATAGCGTGAAAGCCATCGAAAGAAATATCAAAAGCTAGAAACATAAAAAGCTGAACTAGAAAGCAAGTTTTAGTTTAGGTGATGGTTATCTTATATGCTCTTTTGATTATCAATGATATCATGAAAATTAAGAATTGAACCTTTAATTGTGATAAATCTAGATTTCACTATAAACTCAATTTTTAGAATTGTTCTAATTTGTGGATTAATACTTTGAACTACATTGTGAAATTTACTGAGTGCTAGAGCTGAGGAGAAGTTGATGTTCAACATTGATGTATCTTAGAATTCTATTATTTGGATTGTTTTTAAAAACTACTTGAGCTTATAGAAATTGTCATGTGGTTCTCAAAATAATTTTCACATACTTTACTCGGGACTAGAAAAATACTAGTTGGGGATTGTGTTAAGGGTCAAATATTACATATTGAACCCAATTTATTACCTAGTTTTATGAACATGATAATGCTTAAGGTTCTATTTTAATCATGTTTGTGTTGCAAGGTGAATTTAGGAGCTTGGGTTGAAAAGGATGTTAAAAGCATGAATTTAACGCTTTAAGACCTGTATCCTAGTCTGTACTGTTACGTCGACTCCCGCCATCCTTCCCATCAAAGTCTGTACTCTCCCTCTCTTACAACCACCACACCTCTCTCTCTCTCTCACTTTCTCAACACAATTTCCAAACACCAAAAGAGGTGGACGTCCATGCATTCTAAGAGAGAAAAGTGCATGTGTGTGGCCCACCTTTCCATCACAAAACCTTCATCCTAGCCATTCAAACCTCATCTTCTACCATTAAAGTGAAGCACAAGGAGATCGGCTTTCTAACAGACCAAGAAGATCAGACAGTGGGTGCTCAATTAGGCCTAGATCTTTTTTTTTTAATGAAGAGCTAAGTGAGGCCTACTGATTGATGGTATGGATCTCACTTTGGACCCTAGGTGTGGCCGATGGCTCACCTTGATCCTCATGATCATTCCGTGATGGGGCCATTCTCCATGGACCCCATCATGATGTTTATTTTCCTTGTGTAAAAAGAGGTCTTCTAGACCATCCATTTTGGGTGGAGAAGGAACCTCCACCGTTGATCTTTGATTTGGTGGGCCCACATGTATTGGGACCACTTGATGTATGATTGAATGCAAGGGAGAGCTCATAGTGGCGGAGCCCTCCATAACACATGTCTCGTCTCTCCCTCTCTCTCTCTCTCTTTCTCTCTCTTTCCCTTTTCTTTGTAATGATGTAGTTGTGTGGCCCACTTAGATAGACCCCACTTTGATGTATGTATTACCCATGCCATCCAACCCTTCCATTTGGGTGGCCCACCTGGACAGCATGTCCGTAGGTGGGGCCCACCTTAAATATATATTTTTTGCAACCGTCCAGCGTCCAGGGATGCCGGACGTTGCAACTCAGTGAAGTGTGAGCTTACAGTGGGTGTACTAACGTCAACAACAAAAAGGGAAAAGAGTGGTTTTTGGGTTGGCTGTCTAGGTAGGCCTCACCATGAGGTATGTTTTTAATCCAAGCCGTCCATTCCATTCCTCAGCTCATTTTAGGCTTTGAGCCGAAAAATGAAGCCGATCCGATCTTCTAGTGGGCCATAGCATAGTAAACATTGTCTTTACTGTTGAAGCCTACCCTGATATTTCTGTACCCCAAAATATGTTGAATATTGGGCTCGATGGGTTTGTCTTGAGCCATAGAGACCAATGGCGAGGTTGGATTCTTCCGATGTGGGCCCCACATGCGAAAAACCGTGAGAAAATATGTTTTAAAAAAAACAGGCAGCGCTTGCTGCTGTTGCATTTTGGCAGGCGGACAACAGGGACCCATAGTCCCAGCTGTGGGCCCCACCATGATGTGTGTTGTATATCCACATCGACCATTTTGTAGGCCCCATAGGGCAGTGGGCCCCATCCAAAAATTAGCCCTATTAGCATCTCAGTTGGCCCACATCACAGGAAGCAGTGGGACTGGACGTCTGCCATTGAAACCATTTTTGGGTTGCGAAAGTTTTGAATTAATATGAAATTTGTTTTTACTCTTCATCCATGTATGCGTGACCTTATGAACGGATTGGATGGCTTATAAACATTATGGTGGGCCCCACGTGGGACCCACAGTGATATATGTGTTTTATTCACACCGTCCACGGCACTGGACGGTGGAACCCACCTAAATGTATGTGTTTTATCTATGTCGTCCAGCCATTTTAGCTGGCTGTTGGACGGTAAGGGGACCCCACCATGAGGTATATGTTTCATCCATGTCGTCCATCTATATGGGACCCACCCCACGTGTGGGGGCTGCACCTCGTGTGTGCGCATGTGTGTATATATATATATATGTATATATATATTATATCGTATATGTTATATATATTATATATTATATTATATTATATATTCATGATGGTGGGCCTTCATCGGACCTACCATGATGCATGTGTTCATCCAAACCGTCCAACCATTTTAACAGATAATTTTAAGGCTTGGGACAGAAATAAGACAGATTTAGGATCAAGTGGACTATATTGCAGAAAGCAGTGGGTTTGAATGTCCACCATTAAACCCTTAGTAATTTTAAATGGTGGAAATCCTTATCACCACCTATATTTGGGTGTGGCCCATTTAATATACATATGACACGTGTGATGTACCCCACTTGCCATATTTATGGCCCATGGTTGAGGCCCACCTTTGATGTGTATGAGGCCCGTTGTTGGGGCCCACCTTGACATATATGAGGACCATACGATGAGGCCCATTTGATGTATTTGAGGCCAATGGGTAGAGGCCCAATGGGATGTATACAAGGTCTATTGCATTGTGTGATTTCATCATGGGTTATGTAATGACATTTATGGCGGACCATGCCTTGGGAGCAATGTTGGTTTGACGTCCACATTATAAGAATAATGTTGGTTAAATGTCTGCATTATAACTCTCCCTAAGGCCCATTGATAGGCCCATACTTGTTACGTGTAGGCAGTCTAGGCCCATCTTCGTTGTGAGAATAGTTCATCTCTTTATAACATGCTTAGTATAATTCCATGCCTCATGCCATACGCATCATATGTATGCTTGATATGAGCAGTGACTGATCATAGCATATGCCATTGGGCAGATTACTTATGGGACTCATTGATAGGAGTTACCCACATGAGCGCATGGTACGGGCGAGATTGCTGCATGACTAATGGTGTGACTCATGCATTTCACAACGTGTGTCATGATCATTGCACGCCCTAGCAACATCAGGGCTGTAGCCTCCACAGGCACATCGTGGATGGTCGTATCGGATACCGAAAATATTGGCTCTAGCATTGTGGGCACTTAGGATGTCCTTGGGTGAAAATCTCAAAACCTTTTTGGTACCAGGAGATGCTCCAACGTCTAGACCGAGTGGATACACGAGCACCCGAGTACCGAATACCAGTAGGCCGCGTCTCCCACTGTGTCATGGTCGGTTGGAAGGAGGTGTGGCCTTATCCACCCGAGTGAGGGGGCTATAAGCTAGGCTGAGTTTGACCATATCGCAAATGAGTCCGCTATCGACGAGCTGGGTAGGTATTGGTAGAGTACTGGTCAGGTAGATAGTGTGGTCTCTTCCACTCGCTTGGCTGTGCAGCTAGGGAGGAGGCAGTCAGTGTGAAGTGTATTAGACTCCGGTGATATCCAGAGTGGAACTGTACTGATATGTGTACTTGATGAGTACTGACATACTTGCTTTGCATCTCGCATATGACATTTGGCTACATAGGCCTCGCATCGCATGGCCTTGGTATGACTGATAGCATTCATGCCTTGCATCATATAGCTTTGGTACAGCTGATAGCATTTATGGACTTACCGTATATTTTCACATTACTCTGATATTGTACACTTGGCGCTTACCTTGCGCACATACTTACACCACTCCCTAAGCTTTTGTAAGCTTATGCATGACCGTTACGTGTAGTGGCATTGGATCGCAGCAGCGTTGAGGCAGGAACGTACATCAGATTATTTTGGAGCTTTTTAATTACCCTATATTTCCCTTTCCGCATTGTACTTAAAGTTTTTGATACAGTGGATATGTGGTGATGTTGTTTTGTGACCTAATTATGCTTGTGGTTATGCTCCATTACAAAAAAAAATATTGAAAATCCTCCTTGTAGGATCCCAGGATCGGAATCTGGCATATGAATGCCGGGGGCCAAGAATGAGGCACTACACAGGCTGTCAGCGCCGGATTCGGTGTTCGAGAATTTTGTGAGCCCGTTTTCTGAGTTTGGGGGGTGACAGAGTTGGTATCAAAGCCAGGTTAGGAATACCTGAGATCACATGATATATCTGCTATGAATTTAGAATGAATAGGTTCTGAGTCCGAATGACTTAGAGTCTGAATGACTTAGCAATTTTTCGACATAGACCCTTAACATTTATGCCTTTGAGAATTCTCAAGGCTGATAGGCCCTTGTTCCTTCCTATAGGACGTGATGCCTAGAAGAGTGACCCGAGCGAATCCCACTCCACCACCTGCGACTCCCGCTCCACTACCTGCGACTCCCGCTCTACCACCTGCTACTCCCGCTCCATTACCGGATATTCCTGCTTTCCATCATGAGGATACTACTCCTTTACCTAAGACCGGTGTGGATCCAACCTTACCTGTGAGTGCCGCCCAGCTTTAGCAGATGCTGCTGGCGATGACCGCTATTCTTAAGGGGCAGAGCAGGCCTCCCACTGTTACACCAACCGAGGTCGAGTAGGAGCGTGCGAGCGCCCTTCTCAAGGACTTTCGACAGCACGATCCTCCGCGTTTCCAGGGTGAACCTGACCCTATTGCAGTAGAGATATGGTGCTCAAAGGTGGAGAAGATATTTGACACCATGAGATATACGACCCAGCAGTGAGTCCCATTAGCCGTATTTCTTTTTCAGGGTGAGGCTCCACATTGGTGGGCATCTGTCGCCCGATCGGTAGTGGCTGATTTCGTATGGACCTGGGAGGACTTTGTAGACCGGTTTAACTGGAAGTTCTTTCCCGAGTATATACGAGTCTAGGTGAACATGACTGTGTCCCAGTCGTTGCACTATCGAGATTTGTGACGTACCTTGTTGATGATGCAGGGCAGAAGGCCTACCGTTTTGAGAACGGTTTGCATCCTGCCCTCAGGAGCTGTGTGATCGGACAAATGCTTCCGACTTTTGAGCAGATTGTGGAAATGGCCTAGATATATGAGTCAGATTAGGTCGGTTTACAGAGAGCCCATGACCAGAGGGGAGATCAGAAGAGGAAGGCACCCTTTGGTAGTTCCCACCAGTAGCATCGTCCTCAGACATTCCGAGCACCAGTGGCACCCCTAGCAATACCTTCGGGACCGTTCATAGGCACCTGCTTTGGATGCGGTAAGATAGGACATCGTGTGCATGAGTGTCCCCATTTGAAGTGGCAGTAGCCGAGGACACCGCAGCAGCAGCGACCACAAAGCACTCCGGCCTCCGGGGCCTCCCCACAAAGAATAGAGGCAGATCGTCGTACGCCACGGTGGCGGCAAAGATCAACAAAAAGAGACCTCAGAGGGGACCTGCACCTCCCTAGTAGGCCTAGGGTAGATTTTATGCTGCCCAGCAGGACCCTCAGTGTTCAGGAGAAGTCGTCGAGGGTACTTTCCCTGTTTCTACATGCATTGACGTGTATTGTTTGATTGTGGTGCATCATATTCCTTTGTGACTGCTGATTTCTGCCGATCGACCGGTTTGCCAATAGAGTCTGCCCGTGAGGGTTTGTCAGTATCGACGCCCTTAGGGAAGACTACAGTATTAGACCGATTTTGCTCATCTTACCCCGTTCTGATTGGGAATATCTTTTTGCCTACGGACCTATTCGTATTGCCGATGTCCGATTTTGATGTCATCCTGGGCATGGATTGGCTCGCCGAGTACCACGCCATATTAGACTGCTCCGCGAGGATAGTCACGTTCTATATACCCAGCATGCCAGAGTTTCTAGTTTGTTGCCAAGCTCAGAGGAGAGCAGCTTTCTTGCCTATTATCGTGTGCTGTTGAGGAGTCAGCTACTTTGAGTATCGACTAGCTGCCGGTTGTTTGTGGTTTTTTTAATGTGTTCTAGGAGATGCTGGGGTTACCACCTCACTGGTACACTGAGTTTCATATTGATCTCGTGCCCGGTACCTCGCCTATTTCGAAGGCCCCGTATCGTATGGCATCATTGGAGTTACGGGAACTGCAGAAGTAGTTGGACGAGTTATGCGAGTTAGGCTTTATCTGTTCGAGTAGTTCGCTGTGGGGAGCATCGGTACTCTTCGTGAAGAAGAAAGATGGCTCGTTGAGGCTTTGCGTAGATTACCCCGAGCTCAGCAAGGTCACGATCAAGAACAAGTACCCGCTTTCGAGGATTGATGATTTGTTTGATCAGCTGCAGGAGGCGCAGTTCTTTTCAAAGATAGACTTATGGTCCAGTTATCATCAGGTTCGAGTTCGAGATGAGGACATCTCAAAGACAGCCTTCAGGACACGCTATGGTCATTTTGAGTTTCAGGTCATATCCTTCGGACTGACCAATGCGCCCGCAGTGTTCATGCAGTTGATGAATGAAGTCTTCCATTCGTATCTCGATCAGTTTGTTGTGGTGTTCATCGACGATATTTTGATATATTCGAGGACCCGTGAGGAGCATGAGTGGCATCTGGAGATTACCTTGCAGACCCCCCATGCACACCAACTTTACACGAAGCTGGAGAAGTGAGAGTTCTGCTAGAAAGAGGTGAAGTTCCTCGGTCATGTGGTGATGAGGTAAGGTGTCGCAGTGGACCCCTCAAAGATTGATGCCATGCGTCAGTGGGGTCAGCCCACGAACGCATCTGAGATCCGCAGTTTTCTTGGTTTGGCGGGCTACTACCGACGTTTTATTGAGGGATTCTCTCGTATTGCAGCCCCGTTGACCAGGTTGATTCGGAAGGGTGCCGAGTTCATTTGGAGCGACACTTGTGAGCAGGCATTTATGGAGCTTAAGGACCACCTCACATCCGCCTCTATCCTCACTCTTCCTTCTGGGAGTGATAGATTTGTTGTAATTACCGATGCCTTGCAAGTTGGCTTGGGTGTTGTCTTGATGCAGCACGGGAAGCCAATGGCTTATGCATCTCGCCAGATCAAGGTCCATGAGTTGAACTACCCCACGCATGATTTACAGCTGGCAGCAGTTATCTTTGCACTAAAGGTGTGGAGGCACTATCTTTATAGGGTGAGGTTTCAGCTCTTCTCCGATCACAAGAGCTTGAAGTATCTGTTCTCTCAGTACGAGCTGAACATGAGGTAGAGGCGTTGGATGGAGCTCCTGAAGGACTATAATTTTGATCTCCAGTACCACCCAGGCAAGGAGAACTTGGTGGTGGATGCCCTCAGCCGTCAGCCATGAGGCCTGGTGATGCACATGATGATTCAGGAGTGGAGGATGCTCGAAGATATAACAAAGTATGACTTCGAGTTTAGTTTGCAGTTTTCTATTGTACAGTTATCGAGCCTGTCAATTCAACCCTCTCTTGTCGCAAGGGTGATCGAGGGTCAGCAGACAGATGAGTTGTTACAGGATTACCGAGCAGAGGTAGCATCTGTGAGTCAGACAGATTGGCAAATTGGTTCTGATGATGGACTTCGCTTCAGAGGCCGATTATGTGTACCGGATGTTCCTGAGTTACGCCGAGATCTTATGACTGAGGCACATCAATCGCGATTCTCGATCCACCCTGGCTCGACGAAGATGTATCCCGATATGAGGCGTCAGTATTTTTGGGCAGGGATGAAGCACCAGATAGCTAGCTTTGTGGCCGACTGTGACACATGCCAGCGTGTCAAGGCCAATCATCAGAGACCCCCTGGTCTATTGCAGCCATTGAACGTCCCGATATGGAAGTGGGAGTACATATGTACCAATTTTGTTATGGGTTTGCCGAGGACTCAGCACGATCATGACGCTATCCAGGTTGTTGTGGACCGTCTGACGAAGTTAACACATTTCCTTGCGATTCGTGAGACTTGGCATACGGACTGGCTCGCCAAGATGTTTGTTGATGAGATCGTGAGACTACATGGAGTTCCTGTCTTGATCGTTTCTAACCGAGACCCGAGGTTCACATCTCAGTTTTGGAGGAGCTTCCACAGAGAGATGGGCACTGATTTGCAGCTCAGCACCGCGTATCATCTACAGACCGATGACTAGACTAAGAGGGTTAACCAGATCCTTGAGGATATGCTTTAGGCCTGCATGATTGATTTCTCGAGTAACTAGGATGAGCACCTGCGATTGGCTTATTTCATGTACAACAATAGCTATCAGGCGACCATTGGCATGACTCTTTTTGAGGCATTATATGACAAACAGTGCAGATCTCTGAGTTGTTAAACGGAGGTTAGAGAGCGGCGTCTCCTTGGTCCCGAGCTTGTGCAGTAGACGTCAGAGGCTATCGACATCATCAGGTAGAGGATGTGCACAGGTCAGAGCCGGCAGAAGAGTTTTACTGATCGTCGGCGTCGTCCCTTGGAGTTTGCCGTTGGGGAGCATGTGTATCTCAAGGTCTCACCCATGAAGGGTGTGATTCGTTTTGGAGTGAAAGGTAAGCTTGCCTCGAGATTTATAGGACCTTTTGAGATTACCGGGTGCGTTGACGCCGTGGCCTATCGGCTTGCCTTACCATCTCAGTTGTCTGGCATCCACAACGTCTTCCATGTCTCCATGTTGAGGAAGTGTGGGTCAGACATCATTCCCGTTATTGATTAGCAGCCATTGGAGATTTGTGAGGACGTTTCTTACGTTGAGCAGCTAGTTCGTATCCTCGATCAGAAGGAGCAGGTCCTACGGACCAAGGTCATTCCCTTGGTGTAGGTGCAGTGGGGCCATCATAGTGTGGATGAGGCGTCTTGGGAGCGTGAGGCTGAGATTCAAGAGTGTTATCCTTATCTTTTCGATGTTTGATTGTATGTTGTATTATACTTTGATTATATATATGATATTATGCTTCCAACTCCCTTATGAGTTGTGGTTAGTTGCGATGGTAGTATAAATTTTAAGGACGAAATTTTTATTAGATGGGGAGAGCTGTAAGACCAGTATCCTAGTCCATACTTTTCCATCAACTCCCGCGATCCTTCCCATCGAAGTCCGACAATCCACAACCTATAATCGATGTTTAAGCACGACCCTAAGTCGTATCCTATAGATTTGAGTCGGCTTAATCTGAGACTTGTACCATTGTAACCGCACCGTCGTCGCGGTTCCAACGCTGCATCTTACATACTGATCCGATACACTAGTAGGGAGATGTGGGCCTACGTTTATTTTGAAGAAAACACTGAGCGTTTACAATCCCAAGAGAATCTCTACGACATGTCCCATCAATCAATCACTCAAATGAATCAATCAATCACCTCATGTCAAGTACAAGAGCAACCTATGCTTTCTTTCTCCACAAGTCAAGCAAACCCCAAAGTCAACCAATCTCTCACCTCACCCATCACTCACCTCACATCCATCACCCATCACTCTCCCTCTCTTACAACCACCACACCTCTCTCTCTCTCTCTCTCTCTCTCTCTCTCTCTTTCTCAACACAATTTCCAAGCACTAAAAGAGGTGGACGTCCATGCATTCTAAGAGAGAAAAGTGCATGTGTGTGGCCCACCTTTCCATCCCAAAACCTTTAGCCTAGCCATTCAAATCTCATCTTCCACCATCAAAGTGAAGCACAAAGAGATCGACTTTCCAATGGACTAAGAAGATCGGACGGTGGGTGCTCAATTAGGCCTAGATTTTCTTTTTTTGATGAACGGTCAAGTGAGGCCTACTGATTAATGGTATAGATCTCACTTTGGACCCTAGGTGTTGCCAATGACCCACCTTGATCCTCATGATCATTCCGTGATGGGGCCATTCTCCATGGACCCCATCATGATATTTATTTTCCTTGCATAAAAAGAGGTCTTCTAGACCGTCTATTTTGGGTGGAGAAGGAACTTCCACCATTGATCTTTGATTTGGTGGGCCCACATGTATTGGGACCCACTTGATGTATGATTGAATACGAGGGAGGGCTCATAGTGGCGGAGCCCTCCATCACACGTGTCCCGTCTCCCTCTCTCTCTCTCTCTCTCTCTCTCTCCCTTTTCTTTGTGATGATGTAGTTGTGTGGCCCACTTAGATGGACCCCACTTTGATGTATGTATTACCCATGCCATCCAACCCTTCCATTTGGGTGGCCCACCTGGATAACATGTCCGTAGGTGGGGCCCACCTTAAATATATGTTTTATGCAACCGTCTAGCGTTCAGGGACGCTGGATGTTGCAACTCATTGAAGTGTGAGCTTACTGTCGGTGTACTAACGTCAACAACAAAAAGGGAAAAGAGAGGTTTTTAGGTGGGCTGTCCATGTAGGCCCCACCTTAATTTATGTTTTTAATCCAAGCCATCCATTCCATTCCTCAGCTCATTTTAGGCGTTGAGTCGAAAAATGAAGCTGATCCGATCTTCTAGTGAGCCATAGCATAGTAAACAGTGTCTTTACTGTTGAAGCCTACCCTAATATTTCTGTACCCCAAAATATGTCAAATATTAGGCTCGATGGGTTTGTCTTGAGCCATAGAGACTAATGACGGGGTTGGATTCTTTCGATGTGGGCCCCACATGCGAAAAACCGCAAGAAAATACGTTTACAAAAAAAACAGGCAGCGCCACTGCTGCTGCGTTTTGGCAGGCGGACAGCAAGGACCCATGGTCCCAGCTGTGGGGCCCACCATGATGTGTGTTGTATATCCATATCATCCATTTTGTAAGCCCCTTAGGGCAGTGGACCCCGTCCAAAAATCAGCCCTATTAGCAGCTCAGGTGGCCCACATCACAGGAAGCAGTGGGACTAGACGTCTGCAATTGAAACCCTTTTTGGGTTGTAGAAGTTTTGAATTAATATGAAATTTATTTTTACTCTTTAACCAGGTCCGCGTGACCTTATGAACGGATTGGATGGCTTATAAACATTATGGTGGGCCCCACGTGGGACCCACAGTGATATATGTGTTTTATTCACACCATCCACGGTAGTGGACGGTGGAACCCACCTAAATGTATGTGTTTTATCTATGCCGTCCAGCCATTTTAGCTGGCTGTTGGACGGCAGGGGGACCCCACCATGAGGTATATGTTTCATCCATGCCGTCCATCTATATGGGACCCACCCCACGTGTGGGGGCTGCACCTCGTATGTGTGTGTGTGTATATTGTTATATTGTATATTATATATTATATTATATAATATATACATGATGGTGGGCCTTTATGGGACCTACCATGATGCATGTGTTGCATCCAAACCATCCAACCATTTTAACAGATAATTTAAGACTTGGGACAGAAATAAGACAGATCTAGGATCAAGTGGACTACATTGCAGAAAGCAGTGGGTTTGAATGTCCACCATTAAACCCTTAGAAATTTTAAATGGTGGAAATCCTTATCACCACCTATATTTGGTTGTGGCCCATTTAATATACATATGGCTCGTGTGATGTGCCCCACTTGCCGTATTTATGGCTCGTGTGATGTGCCCCACTTGCCATATTTATGGGTCAAGTGGTTGAGGCCCACCTTGATGTATATGAGGCCTGTTGTTGGGACCCACCTTGACACATATAAGGGCCATACGATAAGGCCCATTTGATGTATTTGAGGCCCATGGGTCGAGGCCCAATGGGATGTATATAAGGTCTATTGCATTGTGTGATTCTACCATGGGTTATGTAATGACATTTATAGCGGACCATGCCTTGGGAGCAATGTTGGTTTGACATCCACATTGTAAGAATTATGTTAGTTAAATGTCCGCATTATAACTCTATCTAGGGTCCATTGATAGGCCCATACTTGTTATGTGTATGTCGTCTAGGCCCATCTTCGTTGTGAGGATAGTTCATCACTTTATAACATGCTTAGTATAATTCCATGCCTCATGCCATATGCATCATATGTATGCTTGATGTGAGTAGTGACTAATCATAGCATATGCCATTGGGCAGATTACTTATGGGACTCATTGATAGGAGTTACCCACATGAGCGCATGGTACACGCGAGATTACTGCATGACTAACAGTGTGACTCATGTATTTCGCATTGTGTGTCGTGATCACTACACACCCTAGCGACATCAGGGTCGTGGCCTCCACAGGCACATCGTGGATGGTCGTATCAGATACCAAAAATATTGGCTCTAGCATTGTCGGCACTTAGGATGTCCTTGGGTGAAAATTTCAGAACCTTTTTGATACCAGGAGATGCTCCAACGTCTAGACCGAGTGGATACATGAGCGCCCAAGTGCCGATACCAGTAGGCCGCATCTCCCACTATGTCATGGTCGGTTGGTTAGGGGTGTGACCTTATCCGCCCGAGTGAGGGGGCTATAAGCTAGGCTAAGTTTGACCAGCTCGCAAATGAGTCCGCTATCGACAAGCCGGGTAGGTATTGGTAGACTATTGGTTAGGTGGATAGTGTGGTCTCTTCCACTTGCTTGGCTTTCAGCTAGGGAGGAAGCAGTCAATGTGAAGTGTATTAGACCCCAGTGATATCCAGAGAGGAACTGTACTGATATGTATACTTGATGAGTACTGACATGCTTGCTTTGCATCTCGCATATGACATTTGGCTACATAGGCCTCGCATCGCATGGCCTTGGTATGGCGATAGCATTCATGCCTTGCATCATATAGCTTTGGTATAGCTGATAACATTTATGGACTTACCGCATATTTTCGCATTACTCTGATATTGTACACTTAGAGCTTGCCTTGCACACACACTTACACCACCCCCTAAGATTTTATAAGCTTATGCACGACCGTAACGTGCAGGTGACATTGGATTGTAGCAGCACTGAGGCAGGACCGCACATCAGATTATTTTGGAGCTTTTCGATTACCCTGTATTTCCCTTTCTGCATTGTACTTAAAGTTTTTGATATAGTGGATATGTGGTGATGTTATTTTGTGACTTGGTTATGCTTGTGGTTATGCTCCATTATAAAAAAAAAATCATACTGAAAATCTTCCTTGTAGGATCCCAGGATCGGAATCTGGCATATGAATGCCGGGAGCCGAGAATGGGGCACTACGGAGGCTGTCCGAGCTGGATTCGGCAATCAGAAATTTTATGAGCCCGTTTTTCGAGTTTGGGGCATGACAAACGCTCAAGAATCACTAAAGAGAAGAATGGATCTAATGAAACCTGTAAATGCTATTGTGTAAATCTAGCACCCGTAGTATTGTCAAATTTTGTTGTGCCAAACCATTTAGTATTTGTATCTTGCTTTGAGTTGAAGTAATCAGGTTTGTACATTTTAAAGTTCTTTGGATCTTCATCGAACTTGCCTACATCTTCAAGTTGAAGTGAAGAGTATTGAAGTTCATGGTTTCAAGATAAAATTCAAGAACTCAAGTTCAACTACTATATGTTAAAGACTCAAGAACTCAAGCGTAACTCAAGCTCAAGTTCAAGAGATCGAACTCAAGCTTCAAGTATCACAAGATATCAAGATTTGGAAGTGAATGATGTTTCATTTGTTCCTACTCACAAACAGGTTTGGATGACTCTAGATTGACCATAGGTTGTGTCATATTCATTGCATATTTGATGTAGGTCATTTCATATGTTTATAGGTCATTTTCTCGACTAGTCGTAGTCCTTGTTCAACTAGTCCAAGTACTGGCTTGACCAGTTTAAAAGTTTTCTCGACCAGTCCAAGGTTTGTTGTAAATTTTCTATTGGACTCTCAACCAGTCCAGGAGACTGCTCGACCAGTCGAGTGAACAGTCCTCGACCACTCGTGCAGGCTCGACTTAAAGTCTAGCAAGATTTTCTGATCCCACTCGAACAATCGAGTACATTGCTCGACCAGTTGAGCAGGCCACTCAACCAATCGAGTAACGGTCTTATCTTATCACATTAGAAAATTTAAAATTTTGTTGGTCCTTCGACCAGTCGAACTGACCCTTAGACTAGTCGAGTGAACAATATTTTCACCTATAAATAGAGCACGAATTTTAGAGTTTATTCATTAAAAAATAAAAATCAAGACACCACTCTAAGAGATAAGTTTGTGATATTATTAAACTATATTGTGCTCATTTTAGATTCTCTTTAATTAGCTTTTATAATTTAATTTTGAGATCTTTATTCCAATCTTACATTAAGAAGGGACTTGTGATTTCCTCTTTCTTGAGATCAAAATCAAATCAAGCTAGCCCAGGTTAATTTAATTTGAAATTCATTTAGAACTAGAACCTTTTCATCTATGAGACTGGACATTGAACATCTTCGTCAACATCGGATTGGTTCTACCGTGCTTCTTCAAAGGAGAATTTCTAGATAAGTATCATTTACAATTCTGTATCTTTTTTGTTTTTGAGGTTATGCCAGAAAAATCTCTTTTTGGTTTTGTCTGAGGTGATCCAGAAAATCTCAGAGTGTGGGGTTTTTGTAATTGTGTAAGCCCAATCAAAGACACAATTGTGAAGGTTTTAAGGTGAACCTTGGAAAACCTTTTTTCATAATGAACGCTAATATCCCGAGGGAGTGGATATTAGGAGTGGAGTAGTTGTGTGGCTGTTTTCTAATAGTTGGTGTACACACAAGCAAACCACTATAATTCTTGGAGTTGTAGTGGATGATTGAATGTGCTTATGTGTGTGAATGTTGTAATTTATTTTAAGTATTTGTGGTGAATAGTGTAATTTATTTTATGCACTAGTGGGAATGTTGTAATAACTTAGTTTATTTCCTTTGCTAGCCTCTTTATTGGTTTAGGTTTTTTATACTTACAAACATTCTAGTAAGGTTGTCCTGCCATAAGCCTTTAGTTTTTGGTGTTAGGTTGTCCTTAGAACTAAGTTTGTATCAACCTCTAAAAACTAGTACATTTGAGGTTACTATTTACTTATGCTTATTTATTATTTGATTGTGCTATCTTTCTTTCAATTCCGCATTTATTTTTTAATTTGGCATAGTCCTATTCACCCCCCCTCCCCCCTCTAGGACGTATTGCTCGGTCTTTTCAAGTGGTATCAAAGCCTAATAGCTTCTTTTTATTTGGATTTATTTCCTAAGCTAATCGATCTAAGCTTATAAGATGTCAAATTTTGATAGTCTCTCAATCACTAGGCCTCCACCTTTTGATGGCTCCAATTATGCCTATTGGAAAGCCAGAATGAGGATTTTTTTTAAGCTCTATAGATGAAAGTGTGGCAAGCTACAGTGACTAAATGGACCCCTCCTACCACTGAAGTTCTAGGCACTGATGGAACTAATCTATGAAGGTTGCACTTTATTTTTCTTGGACTACACTTCAGAAAAATAAGAGTAGTGTCAATGCAAAGGCTTTAAATGAAATTACTTGCGCACTATTACCAGATGAATTTAAAAGAATTATATCTTGTGATACTGCAAAGCAAGCCTGGGACATTCTAGAAATGACACACGAGGGTACAACTATTGTCAAGAAATCTAAACTTCAAATCCTCACCAATCAGTTTGAGGAGATACGTATGGAAGAAAGTGAAACTTTCATGGACTTCTATACTAAGTTAAATGACATAGTTAACTCTATGTGGGGTCTTAGTGATAGCATCCCAAAAAGCAAAGTCTGTGCAAAGATATTGTTCTAATTGCCTGATAGGTTCAATTAAAAGGACACTACCATTCAGGAACTTGATACAGATAATATGAGGGTTGAAGAACTAGTTGGTTCTTTACAAACCTACGAGTTAAACTTTAAGGCTCCTAAAGGTAAGTCCATCACCCTTAAGACTTCTAAAAATATTTCTCATGAAAATGTTAGTAATTCTGATTTTGAAAACTCTGAACATGATATGGCACTATTAGCCAAGAAGTTTTATAAAAATTTTCAAAAGTAAAAAGAGGGTAGATTTTCAAAAACCTTTTGAAAAGAAAAGGACTAGATCTAAAAATTGGAAATCTAAGACAGTTAATGTTTCAACTGCCATGAATACAGGGATCTGGCAAACAAATGTCCAAAGAGGGACAATCTAAAAAGAAAGGCATGTTAGCCACATGGGATGAATCGTCTTGCTTTGAAGCCTCTTCTGAGTCAGATGATTTTGAACCAGAGTCTACTAATGAGGTCAAAGCCTTGATGACTCTAGCCAAATTCACTTTCTCAGACAATTGTAATTCAACTAGTGAAGAAAATCTGAGAAGTGATCCTGAAAATGATGAAGATTTACAAGATGCCTATGATGCCCTATATAGGGAAAGTTGTAAGATAGCTGTAAAATTAAAACTTCAAAAAGAAAAGTTTTTAAAGTTAAAAGAAAATTTTGATAACTTAGTTTTAGAAAAATCACATTTTTCTGATTGTTTTGAAAAAGCTAAGTGTGATTTAGATTTTAAAACATCCCAAGTTGAAAACCTTAAATCAAAAAAAGAAAAATTAAAACTAGAAGTCTCTTCTCTCTTGAGTATGAAGGATACTTGGAGGTATGCCCAGGGTGATCCTAAAATTGTTAACTGGATCAAGGAAATGTGGTGATAAATCTGGTCTAGGCTACGATAAAAATGCACCTCCTAAAAGCAAGTTCACTCCTCCTAAGTTTGTTAAAGGGGAGTCTTCTAACTCAAAAGGGAAAAGTCTAAATCAAAATAGTTTCAAAAATCTTAAAACTTTTGAGGCTATGAAACCTAAAAGCAATCATATCAAGTATAGAAATCGGAATCATAACCCCTTAGCTGAGAAAATTATGGATTTACTCAAGGAGCTTCTAAAATCTAACTCGAATGGTAGAATATACAATAATCACAAGCATAGAAAAACTATCCTCTAAAACCCAAAACTGTATCGAAATGGGTTCCTAAGGTTGCTTGTCTAGTTGTCCACACTGCTTTCAAGGCTTCAAGTCAATCAAAGTGGTACCTAGATAGTGGTTGCTCTAGACACATGACAGGTGAGATTTGTTCACCAATCTTAAAGATATAGCTGATGGTTCAGTTACATTTGGTGATAATAGTAACTGCAAAATTGTTGGCCAAGGTACGGTTCAACTCTTTAATCTTCCTCCATTTGAGAATGTTCTGTTTGTAGAGGGCCTTAAGTATAATCTCTTAAGTATTTCTCAAATTTGTGATAACAAACATAACATTAAATTCACCAACCAAGGGTGTGAGATTTCTAATAAAAATAGTTATATGATATTAACTGGTCGCAGAACATCTGAGAACTGTTATATAGTCAGTGATTCAAGCTCATATAAGTTATCGTGTTACATGGTCTAAACCGATGACACCAAACTATGGCATAAACGCCTAAGAGATGTACACTACCGTAATCATGATAGACTAAGCAAAAGTGAAATAATAAGAGGTCTACCCAAAATTAAGAAATTGGATAAAATTTGTGGCGAATGTCAGATTGGAAAACAAACAAGGAGTGCTCACAAGAAAGTGAACTCCAATGCCACATCCAAACCTCTTGAACTTCTTCACATGGATCTCATTCGACCGACTAGAACGGAGAGTCGAGGCAGTAAAAAATATATTCTGATAAATGTAGATGATTTTACCAGGTATACATGGGTAGTTTTCATGAGAGAGAAATCTGAGACTCTTGATGAAGTAAAAAGGGTACTCAAGCGTATCTAAACTGAGAAGGAATCACATGTCTCTAAAATCCATAGTGATCATGGTTCCGAATTTGATAATAGTAGTTTTGAGAAGTTTTGTAGCGATCATGAAATATTGCATGGATATTTTGTACCCAAGACACCTCAATAGAATGGGGTTGTTGAAAGAAAAAATTGGGTACTTCATGAAATGACTAATATGATGTTAAATAGTATGAAACTTCCTAAAAATCTTTGGGCTGAAGCTGTGAACATGGTGTGTTATATCACTAACTGTGTTTATACTAGAAAGTCTAATAATAAGACCATATATGAACTATGGTTCAATAAGAAGCCTACTGTTAAATACTTTCGAGTTTTTGGCAGCAAGTGTTACATTTTATGTGACCGAAAAAATCTGGGAAAATTCGACACTAAGAGTGATGAGGGTATTTTTCTAGGATATGCGCTAAATAGTCGAGCGTATCATGTTCTCAATAAGAGGACCAGTGTTATTTAAGAATTCATTAATGTGGTTATAGATGATCACTTGAATACACCTATCTCAAGTTCAGAAAATGATAAGGTCACTTTATTTGATAAACCAGACTCTTCGTCTAGTCAAAATGACCCTGAACTGCGGTTAGTTAAAGACCATCCAACTAATCAAATTCTTGGGAATCCTCTCACTGGTGTGTATGCACATAGACAATTAGAAAATATTTGTAATTATGTGTGCTTCACATCCCAGATTGAGCCGGCCAATGTAAAAGAAGTGCTTGCTGATGAAAACTAGATAGTAGTTATGCAAGATGAACTTAATCAATTCGTAAGGAATAATGTATGATACTTAGTTCCTATACCTAATGATAAACACATTATTGGAACTAAATGGATCTTTAAAAATAAGTCTGATGAACTTGGTAATATTATAAGAAACAAGGCTAGATTGGTTGTACAAGGGTACACTCAGATAGAAGGCATCGATTATGATGAAACCTTTGCCGCAGTAGCTCATCTTAAATTTATCAGACTATTTATATCCATTGCTTGTTATAAAAAGTTTAAAATTTATCAAATGGATGTTAAGAGTGCTTTCTTGAATGGTGATCTGCATGAGGAAGTATATGTTGAACAACCTATGGGTTTTGAAGACCATAAACATTCTGATCATGTTTATCGCCTGAAAAAGACACTCTATGGATTGAAACAAGCTCCTCAACCGATCATGCTATAACTGGTCGAGTACGTCCTCGACTGGTCGTACACAGCCAAAAATATGCAATTTTTATATAAATTTAAAATTTAAACAAATAAATTAACAAATCTATACACTATGATACATACAAGCATGAATAATCAATTCAAATTGCGTATACCAAGATCAAATTTCAATTTATTAAACCTACTTTTGTCGAGCGATTTAGTGAAAATATCAGCAAGTTGAGTCTCGGTCGGAATGTATTCCAATGAAATTGTCTTTTCTTCCACTAATTCACGAATGTAGTGATATCTAATGTCAATGTGCTTGGTTCGTGAATGCTGGATTGGATTTTTAGATATATTGATTGCACTGGAATTATCACAATATAAAATCATAGAATCCTGTGCAATTCCATAATCACTTAACATTCTTTTCATCTATACAAGCTGAGTACATGCATTACCAGATGCAATGTATTCAGGCTCAGTAGTTGAGAGCGATACGGAACTTTGTTTCTTACTTTGCTAAGAAATTAAACAATTCCCAACATAGAAACAACCACCACTGGTTGATTTCCTATCATCAATGTTACTAGCCCAAACAGCATCAATGTCATCAGCTAATTAAACATTAGTATCATGTGGATACCAGAGACCCAAATGTGTTGTACTTACTACATATCGAATAATCTACTTAACAGTAGTTAAAGTTGACTCTTTAGGGTCAATTGATATCTAGCACAAATTCCAATGCTAAAAGCAATATCAGGTCTACTTGCAGTCAAATAAAGTAAACTCCCAATCGTACTACAATATAATTTAAGATCCATACTTTTACCTGTACAGTCCTTTAAGAGTCTTAATGTTGTACTTATAGGATTATCAAAATTTTTTCCATTATCAAATTTGAACTTTTTAATTAAGTTCAGAGTATATTTGGTTTAAGAAATAAAGATGTCATCAGGTTGTTGTTTTACTTGTAACCCTAGGAAATAATTCAATTCCCCAACCATGCTCATTTCGAACTTAGATTTCATAAGATCTGCAATCTCATCAGTCAAGTTAGTACAGGTAGATCCATAAATAATATCATCAACATAGATCTGCACTATTAAGATATGATCGTTATATTTCTTAACAAAAAGAGTCTTATCAACACTTCCCATTTGAAATTATGACTTAGTAGAAACTTAGTCAATTTTTTGTACTATGCCCTGGGAGCTTGTTTCAAACCGTAGAGAGCTTTTTTTAAGCGATAGACATGATCAACATTCTTAGGGCCTTCAAAACCCGTTGGTTGTTCAACATACACTTCTTCATGCAGATCGCCATTTAAGAAAGCACTCTTTACATCCATTTGATATATTTTATACTTTCTAAAGCATGCAATGGATATAAATAGTCTGATTGATTCAAGACAAGCTATTGGGGTAAAAGTTTCATCATAATCGATTCCTTCAATTTGAGTGTACCCTTGTACAACAATCTAGCCTTGTTTCTAATTATATTACCAAGTTCATCAGACTTATTTTTGAAAATCCACTTAGTTCTCATAATATGTTTATCTTTAGGTCTAGGAATAAGATACTAAACATCATTCTAATAAATTGATTAAGCTCTTCTTGCATCGCTACTATCCAATTTTTGTCAGTAAGAGCTTCTTTTACATTAGCCGATTCTATCGGAGATGTAAAACACATGTAATTACATATATCTTCTAGTTTTCTACGAGTGCGTACACCAGTGAGAGGGTTTCCAAGAATCTGAGTGGTTGGATGATCTTTAACAGTCCTCAGTTCAGAGTTATTTTGACTTGATGAGGTATCTAGTTTGTCAATTAGCAAAACTTCATCATTATCTAAACTTAAGGCAGGTGTATTCAAGTGATCGTCAATGACCACATTGATAGACTCTTGAATTACACTGGTCCTCTTATTCAGTACTCGATACACTCTATTGTTTAAAGCATATCCTACAAAGATTCCTTCATCACTTTTGGTGTCAAACTTACCCAGATTTTTACGGTCACGTAAAATATAGCACTTGTTACCAAAAACTCGAAAGTATTTGATAGTAAGCTTCTTATCAAACCACATTTCAGAAGCTGTCTTATTGTTTAATTTACTTGTATAAACCTGGTTAATTATATAGTAAGTAGTATTTATGGCTTTAGCCCAAAGATTTTTAAGGAGCTTCATACTATTCAACATTACATTTGCCATTTCTTGAAGCACTCTATTTTTTCTTTCAAAAATTCTATTTTTTTGTGATGTTTGGGCGCAGAGAATTCATGTGATATTTCTTGATCGCAACAGAATTTCTCAAAACTACTATTCTCAAATTCTGATCCATGATCAGTACGGATCTTACAGACTTGAGAACCTTTTTCCGTTTTGATCTATTTGAAAACTCTTTTTACTTCATCAAGGATTTTCAATTTATCCCTTGAGAAGGCTACCCAAGTGAATCTGGTAAAATCATTCACAATTACCAATATGTATTTTTTGCCACCTCGACTCTCCGTCCTGGTTGGTCCTATAAGATCCATGTGGAGAAGTTCAAGTGGTTTGGATGTGGCATTGGAGTCCACCTTTTTGTGAGCACTCCTAGTTTGTTTGCCAATCTGGCATTCGCCACATATTTTGTCTACTTTCTGTAATTTAGGTAGACCTCTTATCAGTTCTCTTTTGCTCAATCTATACAGATTGCGGTAGTGTACATGTCCAAGGCGTTTATGCCATAACTCAGTCTCATCGGTATGGACCATGTAACACGATTAATTAGATAAGCTAAAATCACTTACAATATGACAATTTTCAGAAGTTCTACGACCAATTAATATTACAGAACCATTTTTATTTAAAATTTTACACCATAGGTTAGAAAATTTTACGCTATGATTTTTATCACATATTTGAGAAATGCTTAATAAGTTATGTTTTAAATCTTCTACATATAAGACATTCTCAAATAAAGAGAGGTTAGAAAGTTGAACTGTTCCTTGGCCAATAATCTTGCAGTTGCTACCATCACCGAATGTGACTAAACCATCAGTCATATCTTTAAGATTGGTAAACAGACCCTTATCGCCAGTAATATGCCTGGAGCAACCACTGTCTAAGTACCACTTTGAATGGCTTGAAGCTTTGAAAGCGGTGTGGGCAACCAAGCTAGTAACCTTAGGAACCTAATTTATAACTGTTTTGGGTTTAGGAGTATAGTTGGTCTTCTTATATTTATAGTTGATGTAAGAATGACCTACTGAGTTAGATTTTATGAGCTCCTTAAGTAAATCAACTATCTTCTTAGTTAAAGGGTTTCAGTTCTGAATTTTATAGTTGATATGGTTGCTTTTAGGTTTAAAAGATTGAAAATTTTTAGTATTTTTAGAAAAGTTTTGATTTGAACTACTCCTTTTTGAGTTTGAAGACTCTCCTTTCACAAACTTAGGAGGAGTATTCTTCTATTTAGGAGGAACATTTTTGTCGTAGCCCAAACCAGATCGATCGCCACATTTTCAGGATCCGGATAAAAGTTTTTTCAACTTAGGATCACCTTGGGCATACCTCCAAGTATCTTTCAAACTCAAAAGTGAAGAGACTTCAAGTTTTAATTTTTCATTTTCAGATTTAAGATTTTTAATAAGGGAGGTTTTGAAATCTAAATCGCATTTAGTCTTTTCAAAACAATCTGAAATGTGAGATTTTTCTAAAATAAGAGTATTAAAATATTCTTTAAGTTTTAAAAACTTTTCTTTTTGAAGTTTTAATGTAACAGCAATTTTACAACTTTCCTTGTAATGGGCATTATAAGCATCTTGAAGATCATCTTCATTTTCATAATCACTATTCAGATTTTTTTTACTAGTTGAATCATCGTGATCTGAAAAAGTGAACTTGGCTAGAGTTATAAGGGATTTGACTTCATTACTTGACTCGGTTTCAGAATCTTCTGATTCAGAAGAGGCTTCAGAGCCAGAAGATTCATTCCAAGTAGCCAACATACCTTTCCTTTTAGGTTTGTCCTTTTTAGGACACTTGTTTGCTAAATGCCCATATTCGTGGCAGTTGTAACATTGACTATCTTTTAAAGATTTCTAAGTTTTAGATTTAGATCTTTTCTTATCATTAGATTTTTGAAAATCAATCCTCTTTTTACTTTTGAAATTTTTGTAAAACTCTTTTGCTAAAAGGTCCATATCATCTTCAGAATTTTCTAAATCAGAATTTTCTTGAGAAATACATTTAGAAGATTTAAAGGCGATAAATTTACCTTTAGGAGCTTTAAAAGTTAACTCATAAGTCTGTAAAGAGTCAACTAATTCTTCTACCCTCATATTATTCGTATCACCAAGTTCCTGGATAGCAGTTACCTTAGAATTGAACCATTCAGCAAGTGATCATAGTATCTTTGCACAGACTTTACTTTATGGGATTTTATCACCAAGACCCCACATAGAGTTCACAATGGCATTTAATCTTGTATAGAAGTCCATGAATATTTCATTTTCTTCCATATGTATTTCCTCAAATTTGGTTACGAGGATTTGGACTTTAGATTTCTTGACAATTGATGTTCCCTCGTGTGTCATTTCTAAAATATCTCAGGCTTGCTTTGCAGAATCACAAGATATAATTCTTTTGAATTAATTTGATGATAGTGCGCAAGTGATTGCATTTAGTGCTTTTGCATTGGCACTACTCTCACTTTTCTAAAGTGTGGTCTAAGAAAAATAAGGTATTACTCTCATAGATTTGGATCCATCAATGCCAGTTACTTCAGTGGTAGGAGGGGTTCATTCAGTCACTGTGGCTAGCCACATACTTTCATCTATGGATTTTAAGAAAATCCTCATTCTGGCTTTCCAATAGGCATAATTGGAGCCATCAAATGGTGGAGGCCTAGTGACTGAAAGGCTATCAAAATTTGACATCTTAAATAGCTCAGATCGATTTGCTCAGGAAATAAATCCAAATAGAATAATTAAAAATAAGCTATTAGGCTTTGATACCACTTGAAAAGGCCGAGCTAGAGTCCTAGATGGGGGGTAAATAGGACTATGCCAAATTAAAATGATAACAACGGAATTTAAATAATTAAAGGAAAGATAGCACTATAAACAATCCATAATACGGAATGTAAAGCAACCTCAAAATTCTAGTATTGAGAGGTTGATACAAATGTTGTTCTAAGGACAACCTTGCACCATAAAAACCAAGGGTTTATGGCAGGACAACCTTACTAGAACGGTTTGTGTATAAAAAACTCAAACTGAAGAGGAATAAAAAGGAAATAGCTAGAAAAGAAATATAAGCTATTACAACATTCCCCACAATGCTTGAAATGTAAAAGATTACAACATTCACATCCACAAATACATCCCATAATATTGAATGATAAAAGATATAGAAAATAAACCACACATCCATAAAACACAAATAATTATAGTGGTTTGCCTGTGTGTACACCAACTGTTAAACAACAGCCACACAGCTACTCCACTCTAATATCCTCACACAATGGATATTAGCGCTCACTATGAAAATAGGTTTTTCTAGGTTCACCTAAAACCCTCACAATTGTGTCTTTCAAGTGAGTTTACACAATTCAAAAAACCCCACACTCTGAGTTTTCTGGATCACCTCAAATAACCAAAAGAATGAGATTTTTCTAGCTTAATCTCAAAAGAAACTAAAACAAATGATATTACAATAATGTAAAATACCTGGATTTCTCCTTTTGTTGCAGCCCGGAAGAACCAAATCGGAGTAGAAGTTCGAATATAGAAGTTCAATGTCCACACTCACTTATGAAATGGTCTAGGTTCTAAATTGATTTTAAATTAAATCAAGTTGGGCTAGCTCTTTTGATTTTGATTTCAAGAAGTGGGAATACTACAATCCCTCTTTCAAATCAGATTGGAATGCAGAATACAAAATCAAATATAACAAAGCTAATAAAAGAGAATATTAAATATGCACAATATAGCTTAAGAAGTTTACAAACTTATCTCTCAGAGTGATGTCTTGATTATACTTGAATTGGATATCAAACTCTGAGATTCGTCGTCCATTTATAGGTGAAGAAATCGCGTTCACGACTGGTCCTGTAGACACTACGACTGGTCGTAGGACCAACTAATTTTTAAAATTTTGAGCGCGATCGGATAAAGCCGTTCCACAACTGGTCGTAGGCCATCCACGACCGGTCAAGAGGCCTCCATGACTGGTCGTGAGGAGCCAGATTTAGTCGCTGGAGTTTGAGTCATGCTGCAAGATTGGTCATGAACGAGTCGTGTACTGTTTACACGACCGGTGGAGCAGTCTCCAGGACTGGTCGTGGCTTAACAAAAAATTTCAAAAATTTACAACAAACTTAGCACTGGTCGTGGAATTTCTTGGACTGGTCGAGCCAGTGCTAGGACTAGTCGAACCGAGTCCAGGACTAATCGAGAAACACACAATTCACTTATAAAATGATATAATTGAATTATGTATTCAAAATGACCTACCCTAAGGTCAATCTAAGGTCTTTCATACCTTAAACAAGAAGTATGAACATTGAACCTTCTTTTCTTTAGATGATGGATGATCATTGAAGTTCATGAAGCTTAATATTTCGACACATGATGAAGCTTGAACTTGAGATGTTTTGAAGCTTGAATTTGTAGTACTTGAGTTGTACTTCACTTTGAACCTTGAGTATGAACAGTTGACTTGTCTTTCGATGTCGCTTTAAAACATTGAACTTTGAAGTTTAAAAGAGTGAACAATGTACTTAATTTCTTGAAGTAGATCTTTGTTCTTGACTTGAAGCATTGTCCTTGTACATGTCATAGCATTTGGACGATGACGGGTGGTTAATTCTGGATGTTGTAGCAAGTGCCCTTAATCGTGATATCGTTTCGCTAGCTCCCAAACCACCGACTATCGGCTCACTTTCGGTGAGTTTGGCACTACGCATTTACTATGTATTTCACCGATGACTGGCCACATGCATGAGTTTCGGCCAAAAGCCAACTGGATGAGCATCCCCAGTTAATGTGCACTCATACATCCATGCACTAATCAAGATTGCATCTTTGTATTATTTTATATGCCTAGTTATGTTTTTAAACTATACTTGTCTAAGGCGGTGGTGTGTAATCTTGAGGAGAATTCACATTAAGTTGGCCACTCATCCATCAAATATTCAACCGTACAGAGTATAAAGGTTTAGATGAGGGCAATTGCGGAGCAGGTCTTGAGGACATGGCAGTTGAAGCTGAGGAGGGATACTATGAAGAAGAGCCGCATTAGGAAGCGGCAGCTTACTTCGGATTAAATTGGTAATTGTAGTATTTCTTTTCTTTAGTTTGTTTTGGCACAATTGAAACTTATGAATTTTGTATTTAAGGCCCCCAACTAGGTGGGTCAGACATTTGGATTATATGATATTATCCTCGCTTGTTTATGCTATTGCACTCTGATTTTGGTATATTGCTAGTTACCTGATTTATTAACACTCAGGTTTTTTGGAACGAGTCTCGTAGTCGGGTTCTGAAAACTGGGGTGTTATAGGGATATACCTCATTTTTGGACTCATACCATAAAATGATCTGGAAAAATATATGGACAGCATGGATGAAACACATACATGGTGCTGGGGCCCACAAACCACCGAGCACCAACCATTGGCTAGTGGCACTATTGGTTTTTCGATGCTAGGAGTACCATGTGTTGAGATTACGGGGAAGTAGCGACATTAATGCGATTTCCTGAAAAAGAATGTAGCGTTGTTACCGAAGGGTCGTGGATATGACAAACAATGGGTCGTTGTTGTCATCCACAATGGATTGTGGTTTGGAACCATGACCCAGTGTGTATGACAACCACAACCCTGTCGTGTGATCGTGGTTCACATGCACATTGGATCGTAGTTGTCATCCAACGTTGGATCGTGGATCGGGGGAAAACAGATTGGCTACTCCCCCTGTCACCAGCCATGGGCCCAACCATGATGTATGTGTTTCATCCATTCCGTTCATCTGTTTTTACATATCATTTTAGGGTTTAAACCAAAAAATGAGACGGCTATAAATCTAAGGTGGAACACACCATAGGAAAACAATAGTGATTGGATATCCACCATTAAAATCCTCCTAAGGCCCATTGTACTGTTTATTTGACATCCCAACTGTTGATTAGGTTGTATAGACACAGATGAAGGGAAAAGGCAAAGATCAGCTTGATCCAAAACTTTTATGGCCCCCAAAAACTTTTTAATGGTCTACGATGCTCATTTAACACTCTTTCCTGTAATGTGGTCCACTTGAGATTGGGATATACCTCGTTTTTAGACTCATACCATAAAATGATCTAGAAAAATATATAGATGGCATGGATGAAACACATACATGGTGGTGGGGCCCACAGACCACCGAGCGCCAGCCATTGGCTAGTGGCACTATTGGTTTTTCGATGCTAGGAATATCGTTTCTCGGGATTATGGGGAAGTAGCGACATTAATACGATTTCCTGAAAAAGAATATGGCGTTGTTACCGAAGGGTCATGGATACGACGAACATTGGGTTGTTATTGTCATCCATAATGGATCGTGGTTTGGAACCACGACCTGGTGTGTATGACAACCACGACCCTGTCGTGTGATCATGGTTTGGAACGATGACCCAGTGTGTATGACAACCACGACCCTGTCGTGTGATCGTGGTTCACATGCACATTGGATCGTGGTTGTTATCCACGTTGGATCGTGGTTGTCATCCAATGTTGGATCGGGGGAAAACGGATTGGCTACTCCCCCTATCACCAGCCATGGGCCTAACCATGATGCATTTCATCCATTATGTTCATCTGTTTTTACAGATCATTTTAGGGCTTGATCCCAAAAATGAGACGGATATAAATCTAAGGTGGAACACACCACAGGAAAACAATAGTGATTGGATATCCACCATTAAAATCCTCATAAGGCCCACTATACTATTTATTTGACATCCCAACTGTTGATTAGGTCGTACAGACACAGATGAAGGGAAAAGGCAAAGATCAGATTGATCCAAAACATTTATGGCCCCCAGAAAGTTTTTAATGGTCTATGTTCAACTTTGTTTCCTGTAATGTGGTCCACTTGAGATTAGGATATACTTCGTTTTTTGACTCATACCATAAAATGATCTGGAAAAATATATGGACGGCATGGATGAAACACATACATGGTGGTGGGGCCCACAGACAACCGAGCACCTGTCGTTGGCTGGTGGCAGGGGGAGTAGCCAATTTGTCACTTTCTCAGGGGTTGAAACAGAAGATAACTTCTTAATGACTCCAGGACTGTACGACTTCTGAACCAAGGACAGGAGCATTTTCATCCAAAACAATATCCAAAAGTCGTCAAAAAGCCACTCTTGGGATATCTAGAACATCGTACCTCCCAATGTAATTTGACCAAACTTCGAGGTCAGTACGGTCAAATTCCTTTTTCAAGCCCATGGCCCACCATGAAATGATGCATCTGACTGATGGGCCAGGTAGATGTTCAACACACATCGTGTTGGGGCCCACATAGCTCGACCTCATTGGAAGTTCCTATGAGGTCAACCTCATAGTAGCATTTTCCATATACATACATACATATATATATATATATATAGAGAGAGAGAAAGAGAGAGAGAGAGAGAGAAAGAGAGGAATGTTCACCTGCGCACTTTCTTACATGAGCACCCGTGTCATAGGCACAAAATCTGAATGGTACACGTGATGCGCACCCCTTGAAACTCTATGGGCCCAAATTTTAGCCTGATCCAAAACTCTAATGGGCCATAACAAAAAAAAAAAAAAAAAAAAAACACAAATCAAGGGAGGAAATTGTTTCCTTTTGCAATGGCCCACCAGAGTTTTGTATTGGGCTTATGAGGTATAAAGGGGTGCCACATCACATTGACTGTTCAGATTTTGCTCCCGAGACACATGTGCAAAGTTGCTCATGGGTGCTCACGTAAGAAGGTGCGCAAGTGAGGAATTTCCTATATATATATATATATATATATATATATATATATATATATATATATATATCTTCCATTCATCCAATGAGTCACATCTGATGAAAGATTGCACCATGGTGGCCCAACACATAAATATATGGTTGGCGGCCCATCCTCCATTATTCGTTGTGGTGAGGCCCACCCGAGTTGTGAATCTGGTTGATTTTTTTTCCTTGGGGCAAGCATAGAAGAATCCACCTAATGGAGTGAGTGAATTTTACATATACAACATTGTAGACCCTAGCTTGGGTATTCTACGTTGCTACGTGAAACAAGTGTTGTAGAGGACTTCAATTCGTGGTTTTATGACTCATTCGAGCTGTGTGTGACTCATCTGAGTCGAATGAGACTCGGAGGCACTAGATCTTGTTCAATACCATCGATGAACCTTGTTTCTCATGTAATGGCATGGTTCACACGAGTCTCATGAGGATGATGGGTTATATCCATCCATGACTCATACAATGGCATGGTTCACACGAACCTACATTTAAAATCGAATCCATGAGGTCTGTGAATTCTGAACCCACCCTCCCTAAATGCATATAAAAGGGGGCTCTTGCCTTCGGAAAGGGAGGCCAAGAGAGTCAGAGGACGTTTGGCCAAAGAGAGAGCTAGATAGAGATACAACGAGAGAGTCCAAAGGCACCAAAGTCTAGTGAGCCTGAGGAGGTCCGAGATAAAGGCTTTTGCTCTTGGGATCTCTTCTATTTTATTTCAGCTTCAAAACCAGTGCCGTGTTTTCGATATGTCATTTTTCAGTCTGTACATTCCAACCCCCTTGCTATAAGCACCTGAGGTAGTATGTTCTACTCTAACATCACGTAAACTATGCTCTACAGTCGCTTCTCTTAATAATTTATTAAAAAACGTGACTTAAAGGAGAAACCAAAAACTATGTGTTCTTTTTCTTTTTTGTGTTTCCATCAGAAAACAACTCTTTTTACCAGTTCATTTCCATTTTTTGTCTATCTTTTGTATTTTAGACATTTAAAGCTTAATATTTTATTTAAAGTTCTTTAAATCCCCTTTGAAAGTGTATAGCCCGGGAAAGTATAAACCGTGTTTGATAGGTGGTAAAAGGATTCCTAACCTCTTCATTTTCCGTAACTAAGACTGTAAGCCCCATATCCTAGACTGTACGATTCTATAGGCTTCTGCAGTCTTCCTAGTCGAATTCCGGCAACCTTCGAACTTTATCCGACGTTTGCGCGCGGCCCTGAGACGCATGCCACCCTAGTGACCGCGTCGTCGCCGCGGTTCTAATGCCGCATCTCGCGCACTGAGGCAATACCCAAGCTAGGAGATGTGGGCCCGCGTTCGGTTCAAGGAAAACACTGAGCGTTGCAAAACCCAAGAGAATCTCTACAACATGTCACCTCAGTCCATCAATCAATCCCATTAAGGGTCAAGTACACCATCACCTCATACCCATCCCCAAGCAACCCCAAAAGTTAAAAAGTTCTTACACCATCTACCCTAACGTCAAAAAGTTCTTACACTCATCACTCACCACATCCATCACCCATCTCTCTCTCTCTCTTTACAACCCTTTCTCTCTCATTTCTCCCTTCTTTTCCAAGCAACCCAAACACAAAAAATTCCATATGTTCAAGCCTCTCCAAGCCCTCCCAAAACAACAAGTGTGGCCCACTTCCTACCCTCTCATCTCCCATCTCAACCATCCAAACTCTATCTCCTCCGTTAGGATTGAAGCTAAGAAGCAAATGTCACGCACCAAACTCGAAAATCGGGATCACAAAATTTTCGATCGCCGAATTCATTGCCGACAACCTCCATAGTACCCCATTCCCGGCACCCAGCGTCCATACGCCAGATTCTGATCCTGGGATCCTACAAGGATGATTTTTCAATGTACATTTAACTCATATTAATCATAACCACAAGTATACCCAAATCACAAAAGCAGCATCATCATCACATATCCACTTATATAAACTTTGAATACATTGCTGAAAGGGAAAATATATATGTCAAAATAAAATCAAAGCTCCAAAAGGCAGTTACATGCTCTAAGCTCCACACTGCTGCAACCTAACATTACCTACACACATCTATCATGCATAAGCTTATAGAAAGCTTAGAGGGTGGTGTAAGTGTGTACACAAGGTAAGTGTCAAGTATTCAATACAATGCCATAATCATACAATATTGAAAATACTGGCAAGATTATGAATCATACTATATCAGAGTAAGCGAAAATACTGACAAGTCCATGAGTTAATCAATATCAGATTACGCAATACAGATCAGCTATGTAAATGAGGAGTCATAAAGAGCCAAATATAAGATGCCGAAGATGTAATGCAATATACAATTCCTGATGAGTTCACGAATACCATCAACCGTATCTAGACCATATAAATGCAGAAACATAGTAACCCGAAATGCCATATGCCGGAGATGTAAGGAAGTGTGCGGTACGAATGCAATGACCTGCTGAAGTGTGAAGTCGGTATGATAGTACGTTGTATCGTAGTTTACGGGGTCCACCACAAGGACTTCTATCCAAACCAGTCCCATACCTAAATTTGGATAGTCAGACTCAATGTGGTAAACTCCTAATCTTAGGTTAGTCGCACGCCCCAACCGAAATCCTGGCCATTGCGAAGGTACACGTAACAAATAGATGCGCACCACCGGCCCGAGTGGATAGTGAATGAATAAATGAATGCGTATGTAACTCTTGCTCAATAAGTCCACATATCAGTACGGTTCATCTCTACGATCATCACCGGAGTCTAGTACACTCTACATGCAAATCGCCACCCACTGACGCGCGATCATGTAAGTGGAAGAGATCTCACTATCCACCTGGCCAGTAGTCAGCCAATATCTACTCGGCACGTCGATAGCGGACCCATTCACGAGCTGGTCAAACTCAGCCTAACTATGCCACCTACCCTCGGGCAGGTAAGGCCACAACCCCTCCCAACCGACCATGACGCAGTGGGAGACGCGGCCTCCTGGTATTCGGCACTCGGGCGCTCATGTATCCACTCAGTCTCAACGTCGGGGCATCTCCTGGCCACGGAGGTTTAAGAATTTTCACACATAGACATCTATGGCGCTCGTATGCTAGAACCAAACATTTCTGGTGTCCCATCTGGCCATCCACGACATGCCTGTGGAGGCTACGACCCTGATGTCGCTAGGGCGTACAGTAATCACAACACACAATGCAAGATGCATGAGTCATACAATCCAATCATGCATCAATCCTGCGCATATCGTGTACTCATGTGAGACAATCTCCGCCTATCAGGGAGTCTCATAACAACATGCCCAATGACATATGCAATGATCAACCACATCTCATAACAAACATGCAGATTATGCGTATAGGCATGTATCGTGATGCTATGTTATCACATACTCATAATCGGTATCAATAACTAGCACCGACAATTGACATCGAAAATCGCCCTCAACAATGTGGACATTTAACCAACATTGCCCCCAAGGAGTGGCCCACATAAAGCTTAACATATAGCGGTTCCATAGCCTCACACAAGGGCCTAATACACATCACGATGGGCCTCAAATATGGGCCGTATATACATCACAATGGGCCTCAACTACGAGCCGCATATACATTATATGACTCTCAACAATCGGCCTCGGCAATCGAAATTGGTTTCGGTAATCGGCCTCAACAAATTAGAATCGGCTTTGATACTCGGCCTCGACAATTGGAATCGGCAATCGGTCACGACAATCGGAATCGATCGATAATCGGCCTCAATAATCGGAATCGACAATCGGTCACGATAATTGGCCTCGATCGCTAATTGGTCAATCGGTCACGACAATTAGAATCAGCAATCGGACATGACATTCTGCCATGATAATCGGAATTGACCGATAATCGGCCTCGATACTCGAAATCGGCAATCGGCCATGACAATCAGAATTGATCGATAATCGGCCTCGATACTCGGAATCAGTAATCGGTCATGTTAATCGGCCTCGATCGCTAATCGGTCAATTGGCCATGACAATCAGAATCGGCAATCGACCATGACAATTGAAATCGATCGATGATTGGCCTTGATACTCGGATTCGGCAATCGGTCACAATAATTGGCCTCGATCGCTAATCGGTCAATCGGCCACGACAATCAGAATCGATCAATAATCAGAATCGGAATCGATAATCGGCCTCAATGAGAATGGGTCGAACAAGGCCTAAGGAAAGGTCACAATGTGGACATTAAGCCATCATTGCCCATCAATGTGGCTATTTAACCAACATTGCTCCCAAGGAGTGGTCCACATAGAACCAAACACATAGTGGGCCCACGGCCTCACATAAGGGCTTAATATACATCATCATGGGCCTCACCAAAGGTCACAAACGCATCACAGTGGGCCGTATGATATGGGCTGTACTAATGGGCCTCATACACATCAGGTGGGCTGCATCAATGGGCCGCATCAATGGGCCTAATACCATGGGCTTTAAATACACAACAAGCGAGCCTCATGGGTGGGTCACAAATACATCAAGGTGGGCCTCACAGATGGGCCATAAACACATCAAAGGTGGGCCTCATATACGCCAAGTGGGCCGCATCAATGGGCAGCACCAATGGGCCCATATACATCAAGTGGGTCGTATCACGTGGGCCGCACTAATGGGCCTCATATGCTTCACAATGGGCCTTGGCACATGGGCTATAAATATATCACATCGGGCCTCAATCATGGGCCGCATGTACGTCACAATGCGCCTTACCGAATGGGCTAAAAATACATCACAATGGGCCTCTCCAAATGGGCCATAAATACACAACAGGTGGGCCCTGCACATGGGCCTAATATACATCACATTGGGCCACGACCCATGGGCCTAATACACACCACAATGGGCCTCATCACATAGGCTGCAATTGCGTCAAGGTGGGCCTTAACGGATGGGCCACAAATACATCGAGGTGGGCCCTAATGGATGGGCCACAAATATATCAAGTGGGCCTCATAGTAAATCGCATTGGGCCCCATACAAGGGCCTTATAGTAGGTGGGCCTTGCACAACCAGTAGGTGGGCCTATACCTTCCAAATGGGCCCACCAGATGAATAACATGGATGTACAACACATCTATCAAGTGGGTCACAAGTCTAACGGACTGGATGGGTGGCTAAAACACATGAATCAAGGTAGACCCGTCAGACTGACGGTGTGCAAAAAGGGGCAAAGTGGGTATGAAATACATACACCAAGGTGGGTCCCACCTGATCAGACCTGTTGCGTCAATACACAGCCATACAGCTGGTGTGAGGTACTCCAGCCAAGCTGCTTCCCACCGTCCGGTGGTTGGACGGTGGATACAACGCATCCACATGGTAGGCCTTACAGAGATGGACGGGCAGGGATGGACGCAACACATATATCATGTGGGGCCATGACCTGAACGGTTTGGATGACCCACGGAACTGCTGACATGACACAGTAGCTGAGGCTGCTAACCGTCCAGCGAATGGATGGACGGTCCAGATATTACACATGCATCAAGGTCAGCCCACAGCTGCTGACGTCAACAGCAGCATGAGCTGCTGGACGGCTCAGATACAACATCATAAGGTCAGCCCCACCATCCAAAACCAACGGACGGTGTGATCAGACCCAGCACGTGTTGATGTCATGTGGGTCCCATGCGGTGGACAGATGGATGGCAGGGATATACGGCATATGCATCAATCGGCCACGTCCGTGTAATGGACGGTGTGGACACAGCACCACAACATGGTGGGACCCTCAAAGTTGGTGACGTCACTCAGCAGCTAATAGGTGGTGTGACGTACTCAGCCAATCTGTCCAGTAGGTGAGTCCCATATGGGGACCACCACATGCATACACGAGTATGTATAATACTATATTATATTTTTTAAAAAATAAAGCAGCGTCCAGGGGGTCTGGATGCCCGGGACGGACGGTGTGGATTGAAAACCCATACATCGTGGCTGGGTCCACATACATGGACGGTGTATGAGTACACCAGCTAATCTTCTACACAGGTGGGTCCCACGTGGGGCTGCCATAACATTTATTTTCCATCCACAGTTGATAGGGTCATACAGACCAAAAATAATAATAATAATTAAATAAATATTATATTTATCCAAAACTCTAGGAATTCCAAAGAGGTTTCAATGGGAGACGTTCAATCCTTCACTGCTTCCTGCGACGTGGGCCCTGAGCTCCTGCACGGCTGATTTTTTGGGTCCCCCACTGCCTAAAGGGGCCCACCAAATGCACCGTGTTGATGTTTCACACACATCACGGTGGGGCCTAAATCTGGGACCCACGTCCCTGTCCATTACCAACAGGTAGCAGCAGGACGCTGCTGCAGCTTCCTCTGGACGAGCAGCAGCAGCGCCTGTTGCACCTATAAATTTTTTTTTTCCTTATTAATTCCTGTTTTTCCTAGGTGGGGCCTGCATCCGGAGAATCCAAACCATTCATTGGATTCTATGGCTCGAGATCATCCAAAAGAGCCAATATCCGGTATGTTTTGGCGAGTGGAAACATCAAGATGGGCCCTAACGAATTTTAAAGGTAAGAATCACCATTTCTTACGCTATGGCCCACCAGATAATCGGATTTGCCTCATTTTTCGGTTCAACACCTAAAATGAGTTGGGAAATAGGATGGACGGCATGGATCATATTCATACATTAAGGTGGGGCCTATGTGAGCGGTCCACCCAAGTTTTTAAATCAAACTGCTATTTCTGTTTCCATTTCCAACCTCCAGCGTCCAGGGAGGTTGGACATTAGATGGCCTGGACTACCTCCAGCGAGGTAGGGCCCCACATAGCACTCCGAACTAGGGTGGGTCCACACGTGTGTGGGGCCATGGTGATGGGTAGCATGGATAAAATACATAAATCACGATGGGTCCCACCGTCCCAGCTAGACGATGTGGATGCCACACGTGCACCAAATCAGGGCCCCACCGTTTGCATTAGACAGTGGGATGAAAAAGATACAGCATGGTGGGCCACAAAAGGAGAGAGAGAGAGAGAGAGAGAGAGAGAGAGAGAGAGAGAGAGAGATGAGGAGGGGAGGGACCCCGCCACTATGGGCCCTCCCTATATAATACATACATCAAGATAGGTCCCACATATGTGGGCCGTCAAATTATAAAATCAATAAATAAAAGCACTCACCTCAAGATCTCGGACTCTTCCTTCCACCGATGCGATCTAGAGTTCCAATGGATAGACTTCAATGGTTGAGATTGGACTTGCATGGTGGAGATGGAAGGTAGGAAGGTGGGCCACACTAGCTTCTCCATGGAAGCTTGAGAAGCTTATACGTTGGGGCTTGGATTGCTTTGGAGAATGAGAGAGAGAGAGAGAGAGAGAGAGAGAGAGAGAGAGAGAGAGAGGTGATAGGAGAGAAGTGATGGGAGATAGGGATGATAAGTGATGGGAGGGTGTACTTTGTTGTAAGAGAAAGTTGACTTTAGGGATGGGTGTTGGTACTTGGGGATGGGATGTTGTACTTGACATGTGAGGTGATTGATAGGACATTAGGTAGAGATTCTCTTGGGTTTTACAATGCACGGCATTTTCCTTGAACTGAACGGGGGCCCACACTCCTGGCTCGGGTATAGTCATAATGCACGAGACGCTGCGTCGGAACCACAGCGACGGCGAGGTCGCAAGGGTATAAGTTTCGGGTTGAGCCGACTCTACAATACGGGATATGACTCAAGGTTGCACGTAAATGCCGATAACAGATCGCAGGTTGCCGGAATTCGACCAGGAGGACCGCGAAAGTCTACGAAATGGTATGAGCTAGGGTACGGGTCTTACACAAAGGAAGTCAAGGGAGCAAGAAGAAGTGGACGGTGGGTGATCTTAGACCCTCATTCTTATTTTTGGTGATTTAAGGGTCCACTTGTTGTAAGACCCACTTGATATATGTATTGTTCAAGGGAGGGCCCAATAGTGGTGGGGTCCCTCCCCTACACGTCCCTTTCTCTCTCTCTCTCTCTATGATCATGGCCCACCTATGATCTGTGTACTTTACCCATGCTATCCAACTAGTGGGCCACCTTGATCCTTATTTGGGGCCTGCATGACCGGACGTACGGTCACACAGGCTCGGATGAAGGGAAACACAAATATCCAATCCATCTAAATCCGGTGGGCCACGTCTATGTATGACCCACCATGTTGCATGTGTCATATCCATGTTGTCCAGCGTCAGTGAAGTGTTAACGGCAGTAGGGTGTGGTGAGTAGTGAAGTGTAAACTGACGCTGGGGTGTACTATCCAGCTACCCTGGTTATTTTTTTATAATATAATATTATATATTATATAATATATTATATGTATGCACCATGTGTGGTGGCCCACGTGTGGGGCCACACCTTGTTGTACGTAACCATCCAGGTCGTCCAGGCCTGGACGTTAGCATATATATAAATATCATATTATTTCATATATTATTTTATATGTAATATAGACATATGGTGGTGGGCCCTACGTGGGACCCACCTGCTCTGTTGAAGCAGGCAACTGCTAGCTGTTGTATCGATGTTAACACTTCTATGAGACCCACGTGAGATCCAGACCGTCTAGACAGTGGGACCCAGACCCATAGCTCCAGTGGTAGACTGAGTGAAAGATACCTCGTTTCGACGCTGAGGTCTTGGCATCGATTTCCTAGTGGGGGAGGCTAGTAGTGAAGCGTGACCTAACCGTGGGGTCCGTGGGACCCATCCACGACATCCATCAGTCAGATGGGCCACACCGTGATGCGTGTAAGGTCTCCACTGTCCTTGGACGGTGGGACCCACCCCACGTGTGGGTCCACCTTAGTGTATGCGTCCGTCTAGGCCGTCCAGGGCCTGGATGTTGTGAATATTATATATATATATATATTATATTATATATGGTATAATATATTATAATATATTATATTATAATATATTATTATATCCCCTATTTAATGTTGTGGTGGGCCCTACGTGGGACCCACCTCTACTTTTTAAAAATAGGCAGCAAGCTGCACATGAAGCAGCTACATGTCTACTCTCTTGACGTCAGTAGGCCGCAAACCCACATTGATGTATGTACTGTAGCTGCACCGTCCACTATTTGGACGGTGGGGGCCACCATGATGCATGTATTGTATCCATGCTGTCCAACCATTTGTGAGATCATTTTTCGGCTTGAGAAAATGGGTGAGTCAGAATCCAAAGTTCAAGTGGGCCCCACTATTTAAATAGTGGACCGTGGCATCCACCGTTCAAACTCTTAAGGACCACAGTAGTTTCTAATTAAGTTAATATTTGTTTCACTTCCCTATCTCCATATTAACTTATGAATAGGTCGGATGTGAGACTAGACCCGACTTCGCTTGTGTGCATGTGTGTGTAAGTATGCATTCCGTCCATATTGGTCCTGTGGTCCTACCAGTCGAATTTCGGTGACCCGTGACCCTTGGATAGTGTTTGCGGTCATCCGTGAGTCCAGTCATGAAGACCCGATTCGAATCGAGTTGAGACCTATGCCATTGCGTCCGCTTCGTCGCCGCGGTTCCAACGCCGTGTCTCATGTGTAAATCCGGCGTGTCTATCAAAAGTTGTAGGCCGCACATTTTTAGACCATTGATTGCATTTTTTTGGTGGGACCCACTTGGTTTGCACAAATTCCCATGCAAATCTATAACATCATTACCTAGAGAACCTAACCCCTATAGCTAGCCTAGGCTCTAACTCCTAGACCCCTAGCACATAGGAATCTCCTCTCAAACTCATCATGAGTTCCTCTTGCCAAGGCAAGCATGCCTTCATGTTTCTATAAATTCATCATTAATCTCATGTTACATCTCTCTCCCTTCTCTCTTTTTCCTTTCATTTTCTCTTCTCCCATTGCTAGAACCTCCAAAACATCCTACCTTGCTAAAAAATTCCAGCCATATTTCTTCCATCTCTCTCCCCATCTAACCATTAGAATAAGATCTCAACCATAGATGCATGTCCCTTGGAGTAAGAAGAGTAGATTGATGTAACTTTGGAGTGGGATCCATTAAGATGGGTGTGCATGAAATTGCAATAATTCAGATTTCTTCTATTTCTTGTTCTTCCTTTCCTTTTTATGTTGAAGCTTGTGGGGCCCATCAAATGATGGTGGTGGCCCCCAAGATTTTATGGATGGGGCTCATAGCCCATCTTACTTGCATGCATGTTCCATGCAAGGGGCCATTCTTCATGGACTCCTACATGGCTTTTCTTTCTTTGATCAGGGATCTTTGGGTCATTTAGACCCTTAATCCTTGGTGGAGATTGTATCTTCACTATACATTTCAAATAGAAATCCTATGATCATGTAGATCTTGTATATCTTGTGATAGTGGAATGTGTGTGCATGAGTGATGTGGGGAAGGGCCTCAATATGGTGGAGACCCTTCCCTTGTGGCTGAATCCTTATTTTCCTTTGTTGATAACCTGTTGATCATGAGTGTGTGGCCCACCTTGTGGACCAAAAATATCCAGACCATCCATGGAGGGTGGACGTCCATGACAATCCACCCTTAGACGTTGGAGCCCTCTTATCTACCTATATGGGGCACGTGCAAGGGGTATTTTGTAATGGGAAGGATCTGGATGTTTGTCGGACCCACTGGGGTGGTCCATGCCATGATTTTCATGGATTAAATCCCCTTTTAAATAGTATTTGTATTTATTTATTTTTAGTCATGTGTTGCTGTCCAGAACTATCTGGACAGATTTTTGGGTCATTTTGAGGCCAGATTTTTGGGCATTTAGAGGGGTGTTTGGTCCCATGTAATATATGTTTCTTTAAGGTGTAGACCCTACCTATAATCATGCCAAATTTCAGCCCCATCTGACCTTCATTGGGGTCCCAAAGGTGTGGTCCAAGTGAGGTGGACAGTCTAGATTTTCTGCACTGTTCCAACAACATTCCACCCTGGACAGGTTAAAATTCCAAAATTTATTAAAATACTTTTGGGTGTCTAAAAATTATAAAAATTTACAGAAAGGTTGACCACTCATTTTAGGACCCACTTACAAAATTTTGGGGCAATGCATGCCTGTACACACCATGGTGGTGGCTGGATCGGCCCACTATAATATGGTGTCTAGATCATTCTGATTTTCATGACAGATTGACTTATTTAAATTAATTAAAATATTTATAGATGTCCAAAAATTTTGAAATTTTGTAGGGGTCTGGTCCATTTATGGTAGGACCTACATACCAAATTTTAGGGCCAATGGACCCCTATACACACCGTGGCGAGGGCCAGACTGGCCCACCACGTTGGGACGTCCAGGTCTGTCCGATTTTTTAGATAGACTATTTTGTTTAAATTAATTAAAATACTTAGGAATATTCAAAATTTTTGAAATTTTTTGGGAGTGTGGCCTACCTATGTAAGTATCACTCTGTAAAAGTTTAGCCCCAAATAACCCCATTTGGTCATCCAAAAGAATGGGCCAAGATGGTTGGACTGCCAGATTTTTCTGCTGTGCAGTCCAGTCATATGCCTTGATAAAAACCATAATTCAAAAATGTTTCCTCTGATGGTGGGCCACCTTTTTAGGTTTTCTCTTATTATATGTATGATGAGGGACCTTGGCCTTCAATTCTCAGAGTTTTAGAGGCCTTGGACCCACTCTAATGGAGTGCCCAAATTTAGGACAGCAACATGCATTGCAGAAATTTCCTGTACATTATTATCCCCTTTGTTATTTCAGAACTTTTGGGCCCCAGCCCATTAGGCTTTGTGTATGATTAGTTGGAGACCTATACCTGATGTTCTAGGGCCCATTGGGGCCATGATTATGGGCCCCACCATTTTGAGGAAATTGGTCATTTATTGCTTCCTTATATTTTAGAATACTCTTGGGCTTAATCAATGCCTTTTTGGGTTTCCATTGATGATCGTTTGTGGGACCCAAATATAAACCAGATTTTTTGACTCCTAGTGGGCCCAAATTGGGCAGGAATGTCCCAGCTTGGCCTAGACATATGTTGGGTTGACTTCCACCATTTTGATGAACTTATGGGCTAAGATAAGGGTGGTATTGGGCCCTCGGTTGCCCACCTAGATTGCTAGTGGTTGGGCTGATGTAGTGGGGCCCATTTCACCCAACTTAAACTTATTTTTAAGCCAGATTTTTTTTGTGCTCATAGACTGCCCATTAAGTTCAACTGAATGTATGAGTCCTATGGCCATTGTGACTTGGGCCTTGAACCTTGATTCCCCTGACCTTTGAGCCTATATTTAATACACTATTGTGATGGGCTTTTGGGCCAAAATACTCAGGTAGTTGGGCCCTTACTTGCCCATTAAAGTAAACCATACTTGAACCGAGATGTGAGGCCCAACTTGTTTTAAATGTAAGGATCACCCATATGTTAAAATAATGGGCTGCCCATTAGGCCCACCACAATGAGTGAACTCAGGATCTTTATGGTTGGGTCCAACCTTGCTTGAGGGCCCATCATATTGCCTATGTGTTGGGCTTTGAGTATAAACCCACTAAGCCATGGATTGCCTTAGGCCTTGGGCCTTAGTTCATGTTCGAGTAGTGGCAGGCTACCTCTTAGAAACTAGTTGAGGTTGGATGTCCTCCTGGGTGGTCCTAAGGTAAGCCCATGGGTTCTTCTATAGATGGTTAAAGGCCCATCATAGGCCCTAGGCCATTTGTTTAAGGATCAATGTGAATGTATGTGGAACCTACCTTAACGCATGTTTGGTCAAGGCCATCCAAGCCTTGAATCGCCCCATCATGGAGGCACTCTCTGCCTTGGGTTGCTACTAGATTCACAATCCAGTAGTAGGCCCACTTGATCTTTTCTTGATGTATACACACCTTCCATCTGGTGGGGCCCCCTGTGAATATTGTTGGCCTTCATGAGATCATTCCCACTTATTTGACTAATTTTTGGGCTTTAGTAAGCCCAGGAAGTTGAGTGGGCCGAACATTTATCAAGGAGCCTTAAATGTACATTGTTATGGTTGAAACTTTATTGGACATGGGACCCACCATATTGAGAACTTATGTGTGTGTTGCATGCTTATACTTTATAATCCTTGGGCTTAATTAGTGCATTCTTTTGGGTCACCTTTAGTGATCACATGAGGACCCCATCTTAGATCAAATTTTTTGGGCATCCCATGGGCCTGGAGTGGGTTGGGACGTCCCAGCTTGGCCCAACCATATATTGAGCCAACTTCCACCATTTTGATGAACTTGTGGGCTAAGATAAGGATAGTATTGGGCCCTTGATTGCCCACTTAAATTGCTAGTTATTGGGCTGATGTAGTTGGGCCCATTTTATCATCCAGACTTAAACTTATTTTTAGGCCATATACTGTGTACGCGGACTGCCCACCAAGTCCAACTTAATGCATGGATTCTATGGCTATTGGGAATTAAGCCTTGGGCCTTAATTTCCTTCTCGGGGCCCATGTTGTTAAAAGTGGTATTATATCTTTTTATGGCCTATTATGAGGAATATATGTAATGTGGTTACCTTTATTTGTATTTTAAATATAGGCCTTGGGCCTTATATCCATATAGTTCATTGTTGATATGCCTTTATGGGGAATGGTGGTTAAATGTCCCCATTATGGACCCCTCTAGGCCCGGTTGTATTTAAGAGTGATTGGATACTCATCTTAGACTCTTGCTAGGCTCATTTCTATATTACTTAGACCCATAGCTTATATACTTAGTCTTGTGGGCTACCCCAGATAAATGGGCCCCCACTAGAAGTTGGTTTCCTTAACGATATTATCTAAGTACCTAGTCTTGGTTCTCTCTTGGATAGGAGGAATATAATATACATTGTATATCGCCATATAGTGTGATTAAATTCATCCTCATAACCCAGGTACATCATTATATGCTTGGTTAACACTGTGTGTGTGGTCATATTGTGTCATTGGGCACTGCATGTTACCTTCTCCAAGGGACGTAGTATTTCCTCTTGAGCACGTTGGATGCTTGGAATTGATGCATAGTTGATTATGTGATTCATGCATCTGGCATTACATAGCATATGGATAATTATTGTCCTTCCTTCATTAGGCTATAGCCTCCACAGTTACATCGTGGATGACCATGTTTGGACACCGAAAATGTTACTTGAGCATACCGAGTGCATAGGATGCCCATGGGTGAAATTCTCAAAACTTTCATGGTACCAAGGATCTGCTCCAGCGCCGTAACCGGGTGAAATATATGAGCACACGAGGGCCTTATACCGTTAGGCCATGACTTCGACTGTTGTGTAGTTGGCTGGATAGGGGTGTAGCCTTACTCACCTGATGTAAGAGGGCATTACTAAGCTGAGTTTGACTAGCTCATGAATGGGTCCGCTACCGTCAGGCCTTACTGGTGATTGACTGTACACAAGCGGGTAGTGAGGTCTCTTACACTCGTTTGACTATGTGGGGTAGGTAGAGCGGCAGTCATCCAGCAGTGTAATGGACCCCGGTGATTTTCTTATGATGAAAATATACTTGATATGTGGATTGGATATGAGCACTGACATTACTTTGCATTGCATTTGCATCAGCTGTGTAAGCCTCATAATGCATTATAGTACTCATTGCATTACAGTACTCATATTGTATTATAGTACTCATTGCATTACAGTACTCATCGCATTACACTACTCATTGCATTACAGTACTCATCGCATTATATAGCCTTGGTATGGCTTCCTACATTATCGTACTGCCTTTGTATAGTTTCTTGCATTCATGATAGCCTTAGTAAGGCTAGTGGTATTGGTATTGATCATGACTCCCTTCTGTATTCTCTATATTCTTCTGAGCACTATTGTCACACGCTTTTACTACCCTCTAAGCTTTCTATAAGCTTATGCACGATTGATACGTGTAGGAGATCCTAGGCAGGCGTCACAGTGGCAGAGTTTGGATTAAAGCTGAGCTTGAGGACTCAGTGTTTATGTATGTCCTTTTAGACCTTATGGATACTTGTAAAAGTTCAAATTCATATTGGATTTTATGATGTGTGCCTTTGTTATTCTAAGATTTACTTACTATGATCTTGGGTATGCTCGTATTGAAATGACTATACTGTTATGGAAATCCTCCTTGTAAGATCTCAGGATTGGAACCTGCCTCAAGAGCCGAGAATGGGGTACTACGGAGGCTGTTGCGACCAGAACCAGCCATCGGGTTCCTTGTGAGTCCGGTTACCGAGTCTGGAGTGTGACATCGGACTTCAAAACAATATATAAGGGTGGGCCCGTTTGATACACATTTGGCCCATTTGATCGGCCCATTTGAATCGGTTAATTCAACTCGGCCCATTTGAATCAACCTAATTGATTAGGCCCATTTGAATCAGCCCATTGATTCGACCCAATTCGAAATGCCCATTGATTGAGATTACACCATGATGTATGTGATGATGTTTTTGACAGTCATGCCTTGGGAGCAATGATGGTTTGACATCCACATTGTTGGGCAATGATGGTTAGATGTCCTCATTGTGACCTTCCCTTAGGTCTTATTAGGCCCATTCTCTTCGTGGGTTAACCCAAATAAGTGGGCCCCATTCGCCATATGTGATTGACCGATTCTGATTTTCAATTTCTGATTATCGATTCCGATTATGAGTATATGGCAACATAGCATCATGATACATGTTCATACGCATCATCTGCATGCTTGTGATGAGATGAGTGATTGATCATATCACATGTCATTAGGCAGATTGTTATGGACTCCCTAGTAAGGGAAGTTGCTCTCACAAGCGCGCGGTACGCACATGGTTGCTGTATGACTGGATTGCGTGATTCATGCATCTTACATTACGTGACATGGTTACTGTACGCCCTAGTGACGTAAGGGTCATAGCCTCCACAGGCGTATCGTAGTTGGTAAGATTGGATACCGAAAATCTTGTTCTACATGGGGTGCTATACATATCCTTGGGTGAAAGTCTCTAAACCCTTATAGTACTAGGAGGTTGCTCCAACGTCTAGACCGAGTGGGTGAATAAGCGTTGAGTGCCGATTACCAAAAGGTCACACTTTTCACTGTGTCGTGGTCGATTGGAAGGGGGTGCAGCCTTACCCGCTCGAGAGGAAAGGGCAAAGCTAGGCTAAGTTTGACCAGCTCGAAGAATGGGTCCGCTATCGATGAGCCGAGCCCAATATTGTCAGGCGGATAGTGAGGTCTCTTCCACTTACCTTATTACACGCGATGGGGCGACATCTAGTTTGGAGTGTACTAGACCCCAGTTATATTCCAAAATTAAACTGTATTGATATATGGACTTAGATAAGGATTCATATGCTTGAACTGCATCTTGCATTGCATGGACCTGGTATGGCCGACATCATTCATACCTTGCATCGTATGACCTTGGTACGGCCAATGGTACTCATGGATTCATCAGCATATTCCGCATTACTCTGATACTGTATAATTGTATTACTACCTTACGCACACACTTTCACTACCCTCTAAGCTTTCCATAAGCTTATGCACGACTGTTGCGTGCAGGTGATGTTGGACCGTAGCAGCATTAAGGCAGGAGCGCATAGCCGATCATCTTGGAGCTTTTTGTATTTCCGTTTATGCTCATTGTGCTTATAAAGTTTTTTATCATAGTGGAAATGTGATAGAGTTTTTAGTTGTTGTTTGTGGGTATGCCTTTGGTTATGCTTATCACGAATCAAACTGATGTTGAAAATCTTCCTCGTAGCATCCTAGGATCGGAATAGGGTGAATGGGTGCTAGGAGCCGAGAATGGGGTACTATGGAGGTCATCAACCCCGGATTCGGTGATAGAAAATTTTGTGAGCCCGATTTCTGAGTTTGGGGCGTGACAGAAGTTGGTATTAGATCATAACTTAGGGAATAACTGAGAACAACATTACATGTCTACTATGAGTTTAGAATGATTGAGTCCCAAGTCCGGATAGCTTAATGATCTGCTGTTATAGACCCTTAACGTGCGTGCCTTCAAGAGCTTTCAAGGTTGATAGGCACCTTTACTCTTTCCTATAGGTCATGTCGCCCAGGAGAGTGACTCGATCGACTCTCGCACCACCATCTGAGACTCCCTCACTACCACCTACGATCCTCACTTTACCACCAGAGATTCCGACTCCCCAGCCTGAGGATGCCACTCCTCCACCAGAGACCAGTGAGGATCTGACCGTACCTGTGAGTGCCTCCCAGTTACAGCAGATGTTACAGGCTGTGATGGGTGCACTTCACGGGTAGGGTAGCCACCCTATTGTTTCACCGAACCAAGCTGAGCAGGAGCGCGCGAGCACCCTTCTTCGAGAGTTTTGACGACTCGATCCCCCGCGTTTCCAGGGAGAGCCGGACCCGACAGTAGCTGAGAGATAGCGCTCCGATGTGGAGAAGATATTTAATACGATGGGATGTACGACCCAACACCGAGTCCAATTAGCAGTATTTCTTCTCCATGGTGAGGCCGAGCAGTGGGCACCGATTTTGTATGAACCTGGGAGGCTTTTGTGGATCGGTTTAACCGACAGTATTTTCCTGATCACATTCGATGACAGCAAGCATTTGAGTTCGATGCCCTGGTATAGAGAGATATGACAGTGGCTCAGTATGCGGCTCGTTTTATAGCACTGTCCAGATTTACACCATACTTGGTAGATAATGAGGAGCGGAGAGCCCGTCGCTTTGAGGACTGCTTGCGTTACGATCTTCAAAGCCGTGTTATTGGGCATGAGCTCTTGACTTTTAAGGGGGTGGTACGGAAGGCTCAAATTTGCTAAGTGGGCCGATTCTTAGTCTGATCGCGGTCAGAGAAGAGACTGGAAAAAGCATGCTCCTTCCGGAGACTCCCATCAATGTTGACCATAGCAGCAGAGGCGTATAGGTCGCACAGCCTTCCAAGCACCGGCAGCGCCAGCAGCACCTCCAGCACCATCTCTGAGGTAGTTCACCGGCACCTGTTTTGGGTGTGATGTGATGGGACACCGTATGTGGGAGTGTCCCCACCCCCATTAGCAGCAGCAGTCGAGAGGTCCACAACAGCCTCCACTGCAGCAGCAGAAGAGACCCCCACAGCAGCAGCGATAGCAGCCCCCACCACCGAGGCCACCTCAGCAGCAGCAGCAGCAGCAGTACCAGCCTCCGAGGCCGCAGCAGTAGAGACAACAGTTTCCACCACCTCAGCGACAACAGCAACAGTAGCATGATTAGAGGGGACAGGTACCTCCCTAACTGGCTCAGGCTAGGTTCTATGCAGCTCAGTAGGATCCGCAGTCCTTTGGAGGAGTCATTAAGGGTATACTTCCAGTCTTCGCATGCATTGCTTGGGTTTTATTTGATTCTGGTGCTTCGCACTCGTTTATGTTTGAGGGATTCTGTTGTTCGACTGGATTACCGACAGAGTCTGCTCGAGAGGGGTTAACCGTATCGATGCCCTTGGGGAAGACTATAGTATTAGGCTGCTTCTGTTCATCTTGCTCAGTGTTAGTGAGAGAGATTTTCTTGCTCGCCAACTTGTACGTACTGCCAATATCAGATTTCGACGTTATCTTGGGCATAGATTGACTTACTAAGTACCACACCATCTTAGAATACTCCGCGAGGATAGTCACATTCTGTATACCAGGCTTGCCGCAGTTTTAGTTCGATGCAGAATCTCGAGGAGAGCCATTGTCTTGCTTGATGTCCTGCGCCATTGAAGAGCCTATTGCCGCTTGTATTGATCAGTTGCTTGTGGTTTACGATTTTTTTGATATGTTCCAGGAGATTCTGGGATTACCGCCTCGCTGACACACCGAGTTTCAGATTGACCTTGTGCCCGGTACCACGCCTATTTTAAAGGCCCTGTATCGTATGACACTGTTAGAGTTATGGGAACTGCAGAAGCAGTTGGACGAGTTGCCTGAGTTAGGCTTTATCTGTCTGAGAAGTTCACCGTGGGGAGCACCGGTACTCTTCGTGAAGAAGAAGGATGGCTCGTTAAGGCTCTGCATAAATTACCGCGAGCTCAACAAAGTCACGATTAAGAACATGTACCCACTCCTGAGGATTGATGATTTGTTTAATCAGTTGCAAGGTGCACAGTTCTTTTCGAAGATTGACCTGCATTCCGGTTATCATCAGATTCGGGTCCGAGAGGAGGACATTCCGAAGACAGCATTCAGGACGTGTTATGTCATTTTAAGTTTTAGGTCATGTCTTTCGGACTAACCAATGCGCCTGCGGTATTCATGCAGTTGATGAATGAGGTCTTCCGCCCTTATCTCGATCAATTTGTTGTAATCTTCATCGACAATATTCTGATCTATTCGAGGACCCATGAGGAGCACGAGCAGTACATGGAGATTGTCTTGCAGACCCTCCGTGCACACCAGTTGTATGCGAAGTTGGAGAAGTGCAAGTTTTGGTAGGAGGAGTTGAAGTTCCTCGGTCACGTGGTAACGAGGGAGGGTGTCGTGGTACACCCCTCGAAGGTTGTGGCAGTGCGTCAGTGGGGCCAGCCTACGAACGCGACTAAGATCCACAGTTTTCTTGGTTTGGCGAGCTACTACCGGCGTTTCATTGAGGGCTTCTCTCGTACTTCAACCCCGCTAACCAGGTTGACTCGGAAGGGCGCAGAGTTTATTTGGAGCGACACCTGCGAGCGAGTATTTATGGAGTTGAAGGATTGCCTCACATCCGCCCATGTCCTCATCTTCCCTCTGGGAGTGATGGATTTATTGTATTTACCGATGCCTCGCATATTGGTTTGGGTGATATCCTGATGCAGCACGGGAGACCAGTGGCCTTCGTGTCTTGTCAGCTCAAGGTTCATGAGCTGAACTACCCCACGCATGATTTGGAGCTGGCTGTAGTTGTCTTCGCACTGAAGGTATGAAGACACTATCTCTATGGGGTTAGGTTCGAGCTCTTTTCTTACCACAAGAGCTTAAAGTCTCTCTTCTCGCAGTCTGAGTTGAACATGAGGCAGAGGCGTTAGATGGAGCTCCTGAAGGACTATGATTTCGATCTTCAGTACCACCTTGGCAAGGCGAACGTGGTGGCAGATGCCCTCAGCCGTCAGCCATGAGGCTTGGTGGCGCATATGATGATCCGGGAGTGGAGGATTCTTGAAGATATAGCAGAGTATGATTTTAAGTTCGGCCTGCAGTCTTCTATCGTGCAGTTATCGAGCTTGTCAATTCAACCCTCTCTTATTGTAAGGGTGATTGAGGCGCAGCAGGCTGATGAGTTATTGCATAATTATAGGGCTGAGGTGGCATCTAAGAGTCAGGCATTTTAACGGATAACCCTACTATTTCCTATGGTATGGCCCGCTTGATTATTAGATTGGTCTCAAATTTCAGTTCAACGCCCAAAATAGGCTGAGAAATGGAATAGATGGCGTGGATTATATACATACATCGAGGTGGGGCCTGCATGAGCAGCCCACCCTAAAAGCAATTTTTTTTAAAGCTCAACAGTACACACCCATGTTAGTACATGCACTCCACGTTAGCCACACCTACGTCCAGCGTCCAGGGATGCTGGACAACATGTATAAACACATCATCATGGTGGGTCCCACATGGACGTGTTCCACCTGTTTGGACCACCTGATCTTTGTGTTTTTCCTTCCGTTCAGGCCTCCTAATGGGTTGGATGGTGTAGGTCCAACACATCCATCAGGCGGGTCTCACATGAAGGTGTATGGCATGGATAAAGTATATGCTCCATGATGGGACACACACACACACTAGATGGGCCATACACCCCTTCATCATCATCATATAAAGAGAGAGAGAGAGATGGTGATAGAGGGACCCTGCCACTATGGGCCCCTCTTGGTTAAATCACATACATCAAATGGGTCCCACCAACAAGTGGGCCCTAAAATAAGAAATAACGGTGGATCACCCACCTCTAGGTCTTCTCCTTGGTCTCTTAGTCTTCTATGCACCTATGCTCAACGTTTAACGGTGGATGATGGAGTCTTGATGGTGAGGATGAGAGATGAGAGGCTGAGCCACACTTATTGATTTGGAAAAGCTTGGGAGGGCTTAGACGTTTGGAGCTTAGGAGAGTGTTTTTGAGAAATGAGAGAGAGAGAGAGAGAAATGATATTTTAAAAGGGATGGGTGTTGTAAGGAAGGGAATGGAAAGGTATGTTTATGGTTGAAAATTGTAAAAAGAGGGATGGTTAGGGGAGAGAGAGTTGACTTTATGGAGAAAGAGGGATGGGTGCTTGTACTTAGGGTATGGGTTGTACTTAACTTGGGTGGTTGATTGATTGATGGGACACATTATAGAGATTCCCTCGAAATTCACAACGTGCGACATTTTTCTCAAAATAAACGTGGGCCCACATCTTCTAGCCTGGGTATCGGTTCGGTGCGCAAGTCACAGCGTTAGAACCGCGGCGATGGCACGATCGCTAAGATACAAGTCTCCAGTTGAGCAGACTTCGGCATGCAGGACCTGACTCAGAATCGTGAGCAAATGTCAGATACGGGTCGAGAATTGCCGGAATTCGACCGGAAGAACTGCGGAAGCCTACAGAACGGTATGGACTAGGATACGGGTCTTACATTGGGCATACCTCCATATGCCTTTCAAACTCCAAAGTGAAGAGACTTCAAGTTTTAGCTTTTCATTTTCAGATTTTAGGTTTTCAACAAGGGAGGTTTTGAAATCTAAGTTACACATGGTTTTTTTAAAGTAATCTGAAATGTGTGATTTTTCTAAGACTAGATTATCAAAATTTTCTGTTAGTTTTGAAAACTTTTCTTTTTGAAGTTTTAGCTTTACAGTAATTTTACAACTTTCCTTGTATAGGGCATCATAGGCATCTTAAAGATCTTCTTCATTTTCATGGTCACTATTTAGATTTTCTTCACTGGTTGAATCATCGTTATCTGAAAAAGTGAACTTGGCTAGAGTCATTAGGGCTTTAACATCATTACCCGACTTGGTTTCAGAATCTTCTGACTCAGAAGAAGCTTCAGAGCAGGGAGATTCATCCCATGTAGTCAACATACCTTTCTTTTTAGGTTCGTCCTTTTTAGGACATTTGTTCGCTAGATGCTCATATTCATGGTAGTTGAAACATTGGTTGTCTTTTAAAGATTTCTAAGTTTTAGATCTAGATCTTTTCTTTTCAATAGGTTTTTGCAAATCTACCCTTTTTTTACTTTTAAAAATTTTGTAAAACTTTTTAGCTAAAAGGGCTATATCATCTTCAGAATTTTCTAAATCAGAACTGTTATTTTCTTGAGAAACATTTTTAGAAGACTTAAGGGCGATGGATTTACCTTTAGGAGCTTTAAAGTTTAACTCATAGGTCTATAAAGAACCAACTAATTCTTCTACCCTCATATTATCTGTATCACAAAGTTTCTAGATCGTGGTCACCTTAGAATTGAACCATTCAGGCAATGAGAGCAGTATCTTTGCACAGGCTTTACTTTATGGGATTCTATCACTAAGACCCCATATAGAGTTGACAATGTCATTCAATCTAGTATAGAAGTCTATAAAAGTTTCACTTTCTTCCATACGTATTTCCTCAAATTTGGTTGTGAGGATTTGAACTTTAGATTTCTTGACAATTGTTGTTCCCTCGTATGTCATTTCTAAAATATCCCAGGCTTGCTTTGCAGTATCACAGGATTTAATTCTCTTGAATTCATCTGGTGATAGTGCGTAAGTGATTGCATTTAAAGTCTTTGCATTGGCACTACTCTCACTTTTCTTAAGAGTGGTCTAAAGAGAAGTAAGGTGTGACTTTTATTGTTTTAGATCCATCAGTACCAGTCACTTCAGTGGTAGGAGGGGTCAATTGGTCACTGTGGCTTGTCACACACTCTTATCCATAGATTTTAAGAAAATCCTCATTCTGGCTTTCCAATAGGCATAATTGGAGCCATCAAATGGTGGAGGCCTAGTGACTGAAAGGCTATCAAAATTTGACATCTTAAAAACCTCAGATCAATTAGCTCAGGAAATAAATCCAAAAATAAAGCGAACAATTAGGCTCTGATACCACTTGAAAAGGCCGAGCTAAGAGTCCTAGAGGGGGGGGGGGGTGAATAGGACTATACCAAATTAAAAATTAAATGCAGAATTTAAACAAATATAAATAAAGATAGCATTAAACAATCCCACAAAGCAGAAATAAATAACAACCTCAAATGTACAAGTATTGAGAGGTTGATACAGATGTTGTTCTAAGGACAACCTTACACAAAAACCAATAGTTTATGGTAGGATAACCTGATTCCTAGAAAGGTTTGTGTATCAAAATCTCAAACTGATACAGAGGAATAAATAAATAGATAGCAAAGAAAATAAACTAAACTATTACAACATTCCTACACTTGCATAAAAAGATTACAACATTCTTCCACAAATGCTTAAAAGGAAATTACAACATTCACAGAAAGTCATAATCAATCAATCACCACAAGACCAGAAATTACAGTGATTCGCTTGTGTATATACTAACTGTTTAGAAAATAGCCACACAACTACTCCACTCCCAATATCCTCACACAGTGGATATTAGCGTTCACTATGCAATAGGTTTTTCAAGGTTCACCTAAAACCTTCACAATTGTGTCTTTCAAGTGGGCTTACACAATTCAAAAACCCCACACTCTGAGTTTTCTGGATCACCTCAAACAAACCAAAAAGAAAGATTTTTCCTGGCACAATCTCAATAAAACCAAAAACAGAAATTGTAAAATACTTATCTGGATATTCTCCTTTGATGAAGCCTGGAAGAACCAATTCAAAGTAGACGTTCAACTTAGATATTCAATGTCCAAACTCACTTATGAAAAGGTTCTAAGTTCTAAATGATTTTTAAATTAAATCACCTTGGGCTTGCTTGATTTGATTTTGATTCCAAGAAAGGGGAAAACTTCAATCCCTTCTTCAAATAAGATTAGAATGTAGAATCTCAAAATCAAATGCAAAAAAGCTAATTAAAGAGAATATTAAATGAGCACTAAATAACTTAAGAATATCACTAACTTATCTCTCAGAGTGGTGTCTTAATTTTGCTTGAATTGAATGAAAAACTTTGAAAATCGTGCTGTATTTATAAGTGCAGAAACTGTTCACTCGACTGGTCCAGGGGACAGCTCAACTGGTCGAAGGACCAATAAACTTTTGAAATTTCTGTCGTGATAAGATAAGATTACTCCACGACTGGTCGAGTGGCTTGCACGACTAGTCGAACCCTGCACTCAACTGGTCGTGTGGGACCCAATTTAGTTGTTGGACTTTGAGTCGAGCCTGCTCGACTGGTCGATCAATCTGCAGGACTGGTCGAAGGTCTAATAAAAAATTCCGAAAATTAGTAACAAACGTTAGAATAGTCGAGGAATTTCTTGGGCTGGTCGAGCCAGTACTAGGACTAGTCGAACATAGGCTAAGACTAGTCGAGAAATAGCCTATAGAAGTATATAGTGACCCAATTTAAGTATGCAATCAATATGACCTAACCTATGGTCAATCTAGGGTCTTACATACCTTATAAGTGATATTTGAACATTGAATCATCATTTGCTTCGGTTGATAGTTGATCTTAAAGTATACGAAGCTTGATATTGAAATACTTTGAATCTTAAACTTGAAGTACTTGAATAGTATTTCACTTTGAGCTTTGAGTTCGAAAACAAATCACTTTGTCTTGACATAGATGAAGCTTTGAAACCTTCAACATCACTTGATGTTGTACTTTAACTTGTATATCTCTTATACTTGTAATGCTTGAATCTTGAATTGGAACATCTTGAACTTGTACTTGAAGTAAAGACATTTGTTCTTGTACATGAATTACATGATCTTGAATATGTAGATGAGCAACACAAGATACAGATTCCAAGAGGTTTTGGTACTACAAAATTTGACAATCATAGGAGCTAGAAAATATAGCAGTTACAGATCCCAGCTCATTTCATTTCTATTTGAATAGATATAGATTTATTTATTAGTGCATGATGAATCTGATACAATATTACTGTCTTAATATTTTGTTTTAGTATTTGGCATTGATATTTTGTTTTAGTATTTTGGTATTTGTATTCTATTTTATTGTTAGGTGTTAGTATTCGGTTTAGTGCTTTGGTATTAACATTCTATTTTAGCCTTTTAGGTGACTCACTTTGTTGTAACAATTTTGTGCTATTAATTGTTTCAATTATGCTAATGTAGAACTATTTACTTTTTGGTTAATATTTGGTCATGTGTATTGAGGTTAGATAAACTTTAGTATATTAAGTTGATTGTTGCAAATGTATTTAGCAACTTGTTGTAATTGTAAATCCTTAAATGAAGGTCAAAACCTAAACATCCTACATGAAATATATATACATATTCAATCATGGGGACTTCTCCATATGAATAGTCGATCTTGGTAGCCTTGCTTTCAGATGTGGGCCTTGCCCATGCCTACTTGGAGGATGCCTTTTTTAGTGGAGGATGTAGGTCCAACTCATGCAGGTGGATGAAATTCCTACCCGACATACTCATACATCTCATGCATTTAACAAGATTAATGAATATTGAATGTTCTTTGTATTTCTTTGCACTATCTTGGTTTCCTTATCAATGAACCTTGGTGGGAATTCTCATTGGGCTTAGACAGCTCACGCTTTATATATATATATATATATATATATATATATATATATATATATATATATATATATATATATATATATATATATAACCTGAGCCGTTGGCGTGAAAGCACGAAGATGCGGCCGAACCGGTAAATGACCTAAGGGACACGCAGCTCTATCTTACGAAAGAGGAGCTAGCTATTTGGATTGATGATCTCTTTATTCATTTGATTTCTAGAAACATGTTTTTTATTTGTGGGTTTGATTATTGTGGACGTGAAGTTATAACTCTTTGATTGTACATTGGTTGTTTAAATTAAATAAGATCCCAAGTGAGTGGGTCATTAGATGTTTATAGATGAATGGTTATTGAATGAAATTAACTTACAATGTTGATTATTCATATAAAAATTGCTGCCCGTATTTAAGTATATTTGATCGATTCAAGTACACTTAGTGTATGAGTTACGCCGCCAAACTCGGGACTGGGATGCCTAGTCGATATCTAATTTTCGGGTCATGACATCACACGTGTGCCATGTTGACAATTTGGTATATGTGCCACAAAACCCTCCTTCCATCTCATTCAAGAGATTTAGGCCCCGTTTGTTAAATCTGAAGTCTAAAGCCTGAATCTAAAATCTGATGCTGAATCTGAAATCTGAAGTCAAAAAACTTGTTTGGTAATTATTGCTGAAGTCTGAAAATTAAGTACTGAATTTGAAACAATCTGTTTGTTAACAAATATATGAATTGTCTAAAATATGTTGATTTGACATATTTGTCCCTATCTCCTATTTGGAAATATTTTATATTATAAAGAAATTATTTTTTATTAAATGAAAATAAAATTATTCTATTTAATTCAAATAAACTATAAAATACTTAATAGAAAATTAAAATATCATTATTCATGAATACAGATTGCAAATTAATGATTTGTATGTATAAGTGTGGTGGAATTTTTTGGGATAGAGATATAAAATGATATGTAAAAAATGAATGAATTGAATGGATGAAACACATACATCATGGGGCCTCACAGCACTGACCATAACCCACCAGGCTGGTGGCGGGGGAGAAGCCAATCCATTGATACGTGGATACGTGTTGTGCGAAGACGCTCCTCCAGGTCCACCTGGTATGAAGGTTTCAAAGGAGATCAAAGTTACATGGGCCCTACAATAATGTATTTATTATATCCGCACCGTTCATAAATTTTTCAAGATTATTTTAGAGCATTGTCCAAAGAATGAATCATATCCAAAGCTCACATGGACCACACCAAAAATAGCAGTGGGATAATGATTTTCACCATTAAAAAATTCGCAGGGCCCACTATAATGTTTATTTTCCATCTAATGTATTCATAAGGTCAAAAATATCTGGATGAAGAGGAAAAACAAATTTCATATTGATCCGAAACTTTTGTGACCCCAAAAGGGTTTCAATGGTACACGTTCAATCCCCTATTGCTTTTTGCAATGTGGTCCAGTTTATCTTTATATATGTCTTATTTTTTGGTTTAAGTCTTACGATAAGCTCGCAAAATGGATTAACGATTTGGATATAACAAATACATCGTGGTGGGACCCACAGAACTTGCTTACGTCAGTACACTAGCCAATCCGCTTCCCAATCACGTTCCTACTCGGATGGGGACTCCTCGCGGAAGGCTTTCGCATGAAGTTCCTGCGCTGGGAGCTTAGGTGGAGCCTACCATGATGTTTGTGAGAAATCCACTCCATTCAACTATTTTGTGAGTTCATTTTAAGACATAAAGACAAAAATGAACCGTATTTGATACTCAGGTGGGCCAAAAATGTAAGTATTGAACGTCAACAGTTGAAATATTTGTGTGGCCACAGAAGATTTGAATCAGGATAATATTTTTGTTTTCATTTCATCCCAGTATGAATGACATTATAAACGGTATAGATGGCATATAAACCTCACTGTCTACGCCAGGAACATTTCAACGGCAGGAATTTCCCTGTACAGATTTTCCTTTATTGCGGTCCACTTGAGTCTTGGATCCTTCTCAAATTTTCTCTCAAGTCCTAAAACAATCTCAAAAAACAGATGGACAGGGTGGATTTCTCACAAACATCACGGTTGGCCCCACCTAAGTTTCCAGTGCAGGAACTTCCCGCGAAAGTCTTTCGCAGGAAATCCGCGCCCTAACTCAGACGGATTGGCTACCTGGTCAGTGCTCTGTTAGCCCCTCCATGATGTATGTGTTTCATCCATTCCGTTCATCCATTTTTACAGATCATTCTAGTGCTTTATCCCAAAAATTAGAGGGATATAAATCTCAGGTGGACCACACCATAGGAAAACAATAATGATTGGATATGCATCATTAAAATCCTCCTCAGGCCCACTGTACTATTTATTTGACATCCAATATTTTTATTAGGTCATACAGGCCCAGATGAAGGGAAAAAACAAAGATCAGCTTAATCCAAAACTTTTATGGCCCCCAAAAGGTTTTTAATGATCGACACTCATTCAACATGGTTTCCTCTAATGTGGCCCACTTGAGATTTTGATATACCTAATTTTTTATCTCATACCATGAAATGATCTGAAAAAATAGATGGATGGCATGGATGAAACACATACATCATGGTAGGGCCCACAGAGCATCGACCACCAGCCATTGGCTGGTGGTAGTGGGAGTAGCCAATCTGTTCCCATCTTGTGTCCAGGACGAGCACAGAGTTCTACAGGACGCGGATTGCGTACTACCCCCGCCCATCCCTAGCTCAGGCGGTTATGTGGGCAGGCCCACCGTGATGTATCTGAACATCCAAACCGTCAATCCCTTTTCCTGGATTATTTTAAGGCATGAACACAAAAATGAGGCAGATCTAACGCTCAAATGGACCACACCAAAAATAGCAGCGGGATAATGATTTTCAACATTAAAAAATTCACAGGTCCACTGTGATGTTTTTTTACCATCCAACATATTAATTAGGTCATGTAGACGTGGATGAAGTGAAAACACAAATATCAACTTGATCTGAAACTTCTCCAGCTCTCAAGAAGTTTTTAACAGTGGACATTCAATCCCCACTTTATGGTCCAATTAATCATTTGAGTTGCTTCTTTTATTGGATCACACCTTAAATTATCTGAAAAAGTTGATGGACGGTGTAGATCAAACAAATAAATCATGGTGGGGCGTAAAGAAGTTTCACAGGTTAAAGGTTAATTTTGTATTGCGCAAACAATTTAAAAGAAAAAAAAATTCCGTAGTAACTTGTAAAGGGGTACTTTTGGAAGCAAAATATTTTTGTTTAATGAAAAATCACTAGCGCATTTCGCATTCACCATTAAGCCAAACTCCTATCACGGAAAGAATTCGGTGAAAAACCACTTAGCGCTTTCCGTTTTCCGCGTTAACAACGCATTAGCAAACACCACTAAACACAGAAAATTTTCCTTATTCCGCGTTAAGTGCAAAAATTCAGCGTTAACAAACACGGCCTTAGTTTGACAGTTTTCCACATGGATTGCTAGAAAAGTGGGCCCATTGTAGTTATCTTAAAATCAACATTGATCGAATAATTTTAATTATTGATTCCACTTGTCCAACCTGTATGACTTGCAAATTTCTCTCTAACCATCAATCCAATGGTCGCCAATTGGATGGTGATCATGTTGAAGAATATCGTTAGGACTTTAGAACTTTCTTACTCATCTCTTATAATAGTTGTATTGATTACAACTACATCTTCCTCTTATATATATATATATGTATATGTGTATATATATGGGAAAAGGTACAATGTGCTCGAGCTAACGATAAGCTCCCGTGAGGTCGAGCTGTGTGGGCCCCACCGTGATTTGTGTCGACCATCAACACCATGCATTTGATGGGTCCCCTTTAAATTATGGGATATCCCAAAAATCAGCGTTTACGGAACTCAAGTGGGCCATACCATCTAAAATTATGTGAAGACACCGTTAAAACATATAAAAGCACTTGGTGGGACCCACCTGAGTTTTGCATGCGCCTGAAACTTGGTCTAAACCCTCATTCAAGTGGGACACACATAATGGATGGGATGGATTTGCAAACCACATCTCGGTGGGCCCTCAAAAATGGTTATGAATGTTTTAATGGTGCACAGCCCCTCTCCACTTCTGTATGTGGTGTGGCCCACACAAGTCACAGATTGACTTGATTTTTGAGACCTAGGCCCACGATGGAATGGTGCATCTGACTGATGGGTAGATGTTCGTAACGCATCATGGTGGGTCCCACACAGCTCGACCTCATGGGACGGACTCGTGAGGTCGAGCCCATAGTACCTTTTCCCTATATATATATATATATATATATATATATATATATATATATATATAAGGGTGCATATCAAATCGGTATAACCGTGGAACCACACTAGAACCGACCAAACAGTCCGGTTTAGTTTGGTTCTAAAGTGCACCAGTTACGATTCCAAAAATCAAAGAACCAATTACATGGGTTCGGTTCTCGGTTTTGGGGTATATAGAACCGAACTGAACCGTGAACTGATCCGTAGAACCGAACCATGGATCCGAACCGCAGAACCGAACCGCAGAATCGAACCGTGGAACCGAACCAGGAACCTTTCATTGTTTCCATATTTGATTCATGATTTATGGTTTACAATGCACCATTTGATTATTTTCATAAATGTATTTTAGCACACCTTATACAATATTTAAACCATTCATCAAATGGATCACAACACAAATGGACATGGGCTAGATTATAAAATAAAACATGCAATTGGGTTGGATTATAAAAAGCCCAGAACCGTGGAACCGATCCAGAATCAAACTGGTTTTAACGGTCTGGTTCTGATTCGGTTTTAGGGTGTTAACGGTTCAGTTCCGGTTCCGAATATCCTAGAACTGTTGGGAACGGTTCAGTTCCAGTTTCACCTTAGAACCAGACTGAACCGACCCATGTGCACCCCTAATATATATAGTTCACTATTAAGGAAAATAATAAGAAATTTGTAAATCTCTTTTACTGTTTTTGTCACATGGTATCAGAGAAGAAGATCAAGTGTTCAAATCTTGGGGGCAACAAATATGCCTTCATAATATATTCTCTCACGTGGGGTTAGGAAAATCAAGTTTAGCCCAAGGACTAGGAAATCAAGCCCAACTTATTTATGGTGTGTCTCTCTACCATTGCCGAGTATGCTTTTGTGTGGAGCTCCATCCCACACTTACGAGGGAGTGTTAAAGTTGTCCCTTAATATACATTAATACACCATCCTTTAGCGGCTCGGGCTTTTAGAGCAAGTGATTATTTCATAGATCATCATAGTCCATAATAAATTGTGTCAATGCATGCCACTTGTAGTAAATGCTAAGTGCCACTTAGCATTTTCAGATTTTTATTTTTTCTACTACATAATCAGCTAAGGTACTATTGAAGCCGGTATAACAACAGGACATCAATTGATGTGGGGAATGGATGTGGATTGGGTACTAGCCCCCCTCCCAAACTAGGAATGGAAAGGGGCTTTAGGGGCCACCATGATGTATGGGTTTATCCACACCGTCCATTCATTTTTTTTCATGTTATTTTAGGGCACAAGCCAAAGATCAAGCAGTTCCAAGGCTCAAGTGGACCACACAGTGAGGATTAAACACCTAGCATTGAAAACATTTTTGGGAGCCATAGAAGTCATGGATCAAGTTGATGTTTGTGTTTTCCCTTCATCCAAGTCTATATGACCTTACGAACAAGTTGGATGGCAATTAACCATCACGGTGGGCCCTAAGAAGGTTTCGACGGTGTCATTATTACCGTTGCTTCCTATGATGTGGTCCACCTCAGCCTTAGATCAGCCTCATTTTTGGATTTGTACCCTTAAAATGATATGGAAAAATGGATGGACGGTGTGGATAAAGTCCATACATCATGGTGTCCCCTTAGGGCCTGTTTGGACAACTGAATTTTGGTGTATTAAAGGGTATTAAGTGGGATAGGATTCTCAAATCCCACCTGCCCAACTCTCCTGCGTGTTTGGGCGGCGTCATCTGCATAAACTCAGGCGTCCTTCGATGTATTCGCATGAGATAGGGAGGGATTGCGAGATCCCTCCTTCGGATTGCCTTACCTATACATCGTGCATAGGGATTTCTCAATACACGTGTCCCTCCTTCGGATTGCCTTACCTATACATCTTATAATCGATTTCGTTTTAGCTTCTGTCGCGACTCAAAATCCAACCCGTGTCGTCACCCACCGGGACCCACGTGATGAGATGGCCCGACTATTTTAACCGTCCATATCTCCCTTACTAACATGAATAATCTACTAGCCTGTAATCGGGCTTCAGTAATGATCCTAACCTTTGGTTTTTATATTTGAATGTGAGCCATTGAAATTTCCTTTTCGTTGTTCTTACTTATTTTACAGAAGCTGATGGTCGTAATCATCTGTTCATCTGTTATACCGTATAGCATAGAGTCCATATCATGGACGATCCTAATCATATGCCCACTGACCATTGGGCCCAATAACGGCAACAAAGTTGGATTCTGAGTCGCGACGGACCCAAAACTAATTTCCAAATTGGGATACAATACAAGCATGGAAGTTTCTGGTAGCGTACAACACACTTTCTCAGAAACTTTTACCCTTACGCACGTGCTAACGTAAGTGTAAAATCCCAGCGATGAATAAGGTAGTATCCACCGTCAATATACACACAGCAAAAGATCAGGCCACTAGACCATTTCTTTTGAAAGAAACTGACGGTTAATATAAGCCTACCACTAACGGTCTAAAAAATCGACGTACTAGGTAGAGATAAACATGATCACTGAATAAGAATTACTTTTGTGACCGTTCATGTTCAAAGTCCCAACTCATTCACGGCTGAGATCTGTTGAAAAGTGACACGTGTAAAGTGTGCCATGTGTAAAGTTAGCCCGACCTGACGGAATCTGCTCCCGTAAACCACCCGACTGTGGTTATAATGGTTACTGGAAGCAATTTCTCAGTCATCCAAACAGCATTAGCTGGTGGGATTTCTCAATACCACAGCACCCAAACAGGAACGTTGCTAGTCGTGGGATTGCTGTCTACACCCTAACCACCTGACCGTTCACTGGCAGCATTAAATGCGTCATGTCAGCTAATACTATACACCTCAATACACCTAAATTCATTTGCCCAAACAGGCCCTTAGAGCCTTTGTCAGCTCCTTGCTAGGGATGGGCGGGGTAGTACCCAATCCTTGTCCATGTGGAATGTACGATTGGACTGCTCCCTCGCTAAATGCTTTTTTAATGGCATATCTTGTGAAAACTCTCTCTCTCTCTCTCTGTCTCTCTCCCCAACCTTCGTTGTTATTGAGTGTGTTATAGAACTCATTCAACACCCTTAATGGGAAAATAATTCCTCATTGAGGAGTATATATTAATCTCTTCATTAGTGGTTGACCACCAGTGGGCATCATGAGCCCCGCCTCCAGCATCTCTTACTCAACCATGCAGTCATCACAGGTCTACCTTAACTGTTCATGTATGTTGTTACATCCATGTCGTTTGTAGAGTAGCTAATCTTAGTCATGCACGAATCAAATGCATGGCACCACCCGGATTTCATTGTGTCTATATAGGTGTTGGTGCACCAAGTTACCATCTATGGGCTCACAACAACCCCAGTACTGCCTTGTTTGCCCTAGCTTGCACGGCCACATCCAATGGAGTAAACTCATGGTCATTTGGAGTCATTCAACTAACATATTGTTATGGAAAATGATTTTTGTTTTAAAAATGTATATAAATATATATATATATATAATTTGTGAAAAAAAAATTAATTTTTCACCTTTGGGAATAGTCTCATATCAGATAGGAGAGAAGAAAAATTAATCATCTTAATAAGTAAGGTGTTGAGTACCTTAATATTTGCTTGGTGAGATAGAGGAGTACCGAGACTTCGCACTAGAATACACGTACTCGAACACGGTCTTGGATTCAGTGCGAGAGCATGGGCATGTGAGGCAGTGTGGGTGTAAAAGTGCTAGTGACAAACTTCTCATGTGCACATCATGTCGCAAATGGGTCACTCCCTCACGACCTTATGTGAACTAGCATAAGGCAGGTGCGAGTTGCAATGCGATAATAGCTAAGAGAGATGGGTTAGGTAGCTGGGTTTGGAGTGTTGTGGGTAAAAAGTCTGAGAGTGTAATGCCTTGAAAATCGACACCCGAGTACATAGACTCTGGTCCCGAGTTCCCAGGTGTTAACTTAATTAAATGCACATGCGTCTTCATTCTAATTCACATTAAGTCTGCACATAAATAATCAGAGTTGCACGATTCAACTTAGCAGAACCAAAGCGAGGTAGAGATAATAAAATTTTAATAATTATAAGGCAAACAGTCAAAATACAATTGAAAGTGGTATTTGCCCTAATGAGGATTATATAAGCCACAATATACATACCCAAGATGGTTAAAAGTAAATCTTTCAGTTTACGCCTAATACTACAAAATATAACGGCGTTGGTACAACCCGATAGAGGCCTATCTACCTGAGGTCTCACTAGTACCTGCATCAATGATATACCTGGTTGGTGTTTTAAAATACCGTCCTAGGTGGGTGCGAGTAGCTAACTCAGTGGTTCCATTAGTTCTAAGTTACACATGTTATCGACACAATCAGTGTAGTTAATGATAAATAAAAAAAATCAAATCATTCCTAAATACTCTTGTTAATTAGGCATATGAAGATATAATATGATGCATGTCTTTTCCAAACAACACTCTCTCACAAGCGATTCCGACCACCTGGTTCGCAAATGACAACACTTCCTCAACATGCGACTTCAACGCCTGTTTCGCCACATTCTAATCTAATGTGATACAATGAATGATCATGTTAGCCGAGTATTTATTAAGTTCAATTCATCTAGCATATTGGCGAAGCTAGGATACCGACGTTATATCACGAATCCTTATCCAGCTCACGTGGCTCATTGCCGTACGTAACGACTCCTTACTAGTGTCCCTTAATCCAAATTTAGGTGTTACCCGTTTATCTCATAAATTAACAATTTCAAGGGTACGGTATCATACCTAAATGTATGAGGATCAACCCAGTATGGGTCATCACCCAAGCCGAATATGATCACTCAGTTCCAAGGTTGTAACAGCCCACAGCACGCTGATCCGACTGACTAGAACACTATTTTCGAAGGGGGTCCGAATCAAACGGCTCACCCCAACCCACGCTCGGACCACAGCCTAGATGAACAGTGGCTGGGGCAGTACAGAGGTGCAGGCTTATCACATAAAACCAAATTACCATAAGGAAATGGCTCGTCACCCAATTCCATTCACGCACGTGTCATTCGAACGGCACTCTATCAAACAACTATCGGCCGGATAATTTGATGAGGGTCGTTCAAACAATGGTCTATCGCCTCCATCAGTGTTCACTGGTCACTATGGGGAGGCTCATCACCCCAGCATAGGCCGATAGCTAGGACACGGTGTCCCATACCACCATGCCCGGCTCATGAGTCTTAGTGAGATCATATCGCACTAACAGTTATGAATGGACACATCCATTGGGAACGAGATATCCTATATTCCATTTAGTCATGTCATACATTGTGAACATATATGATCAGTCGGCTAGTGGACTAATTTGATTGACCTAGGAGAACCACGACACAACCGGCATTGGGTGCAAATAGCCCGTGTAGTCCAGCTACTGTCGATCATCCGTGTTCAACCCAGGTCAATCAAACAAGTCTAGGGTGGCCGCCTTAACTTAGGCCACCCCTTGATTTGGATGATTTACCGACTGACCCAACATCTTAGCAATCTTAAGTATTTCTATGTACTAAACTTTATATCACACAATTATAAGATAAATTTCACTATGCAACCACTTAGGCATTTCATCGAACACGTGTGCATCCATAGAGTATTACACTCACAAAAGCATTAAATCAAACGTGTGGGCATACGTAAAGTAATTCAATCACTTAGGATAATTCACATGTGAACATTGACAGAGCAACACATTCTACCACTTAGACATTTCATCGAACATGTAAGAATCCATATCCAACCAATAGCATATAATACAATCAAACATAACATATGAACACGCTAGCTATTACAAAACATTCAACATAAGACATCATTAACTGAGACCCTCAAGGGTCGATAAATGGAAACTGAAGTATAATGGTCAGCACCTTAAGAAAAAATATCCGATTTTGAGCTCCTAGGGTTAGAGATTTGGGGAAAATCACAAATTCCTATATAAACACCAAGAACTACATGAGATTTATGCAATTCATTTTAGAAAAACCTAAGTTAAGAAGTAGAATTTGTTTCTTACCTCCCAATCGCAAGTAGGGCGAATTCGGTGAATGAAAATCATCGAGGCTAGGGCCTTAGTTGGAGGAGACTAATGAAAGGAACCACCAAAATCTCCAATTCCAACTCCCACTCTTCTTCTTCTTCTTCTTTCTCTTTATCTTTCTCTCTTTCTCTCCTTTAGAAAATACAAATTCGTATGGAGAGATGGGGTGCTTAAATAAAGCCCTTATATAGTGTCAGATTTGGTGTAAATGGCCCCAAGGGCTAGGTTTTTACTATATTAGCCCTATGGGAGGGTTTTTCTAACCTCTAGGGCCCATTATGGGGTGTACAGGTCGATATACACCATAGGATAGTTAACTCTAATGATGATCTAGGTATGTATATAATCGGCCCGCCATTTGAATGCGTTGATCGACGGGTATGATCAAAAGTCTGTTCAACAGTCACCGATAGTCGATCGGGCCGTGGCTATACAGATATGTTTAGGGAATTATCTTTAGTCGGTACTCCAACTTTTGTTGTGAATTGACGGTCTGAAAGTTACAACTTTATGAAAGAAGAAATGAACTTATTTCACTTAAGTTCCATATTTTCATATAAGATATTCACACAACCCAAGCACTCGACTTGTGAGTCCAAGTTGAATGATTTGAGATGCAATCTTAGCTCGATGTCCTGCGATGGACGTCAAGCCCAACAAGATGGATATTATTCTATAGTTTTGGAACTGGTGGCCCACTAGTGAGCGGTCTAAAGCTTGTTTAAAAAATCGGGGCATTTTTAAAATGAATTAGGTATCAAGATTTCTTGTGCTCAAGTATTAGGGTTTAGATTAACTACGTTCATAGTGTGGCCTATTTATAATTAGCGAAAATGGCGATTCGGTCTTAATAACCTTAAACCGTTGGTTCGTAGGCTAAATGGATAATTGGGTCACTTTGGTTTATTAATTACGATCCAACCCCTAGTTGTCTCGTCTTTGGGTAGATCTTTAATCTATCTGTGGTAGTCTTAATTTGCTAGTGATAGGTTAACTAAATGTGGGCCTCGTGTGAGCAGATCATGCAGTTAAACTTGGTGTTTAAGTGATCGGCTAGATTTGTTGGCCTCCTACGGTTAATTAATCAAATTGGTGCGGTTCTTTATTAGTATCATCGCGTATAGGCTAACATCAAGTGTTAATGGTCAGTAAGCGACAATATAAGTTAATTATAATAAAAATTTTCAAGGGTTTTTGAAAATCCAAAATAACGAAAATCCAAGATGTTACAGAGAGAGACCTCTCTGCCTTATATAGGAGTTAAACTAGCCATTTAAGAGGCCTAGTGTAACTGCTTATACAACAATTAGCTAAACCATGCAGAAACTGATGCATGTGAGTAGCCCAATAGTCATAAACATCTAGCCACTGTGTCTAAACAGCTAGTGTCCACCTAGTCTCCCACATGCAAAACAATTAGAAACTGATAAATAATGGCTAGTTTCTCACTAATAGTAAAAAATGGTACATTACAATAATGACCTTGAACCAAAACGTCTAGTCACGCTTGCCTATATAAACTGAGCTTGGCTAGTTCATTTCAACATCACAAACCATTCGACTCATTCTCTCATATGAACCAATAAGCTCCAAGTGTTCTCTAATCAAGCCAGCAAGTTCAATACAAACCTGAGTCAGCAAGTCCACAAAATCAGACTAGTGTAATGGTATAATCCAGCAAGATCACAAAAACTAGACCAGTGTAGTGGTCTAATCCAGCAAACCCAATTTTCTACTTTCTTTCTTTCCATTTGTGAATTTTCTTTTTGTCTTCATCTAGCAAAAAAGTTGTGTTTACAGAGTTCCATCAGTGGTTCCTCCATGATTGCTGAACGTAAATCCACACATAGGCTCACGTGTCTTAGAGGTTATTTGCCTGCAACTTGTCAGAAGTCTCGATTATTTTGAGAATGGCGAATAATACTTTAAAGATGACGTGATCACACATGCTTCAGTTAGTCCTTAATATTATATTTTTTGATTTTCTATTTCCTTGTATTTTACAATAATTATAAATATATAATTTGAGATTATCAAATTCTCAACACATACATACTTATCAAGTTAAAATTGGTTGTGTTAAAAAAGGAAAAAAAAAAGTTTTCACATGCTCAAAAACCTGAGGTAGATAAGCTAGCTTCACAAGTGAATATTTACCAGCCTAAAAACATGGTGTATTGTCAAGGAAGCTTCCCATGCAATGTAATTTGAAAGGAACTCATGGTGCCGTCGCTTCTCATTGGTACACGTCAACTCCAACTCACAAAATATGCTAAATTTCTCTCCCAAATAGATTGCGTGCTACACTACACAACTTTTAAAGCATAGAGCTTTTCTAGATCCCATTATAACTTTTGTGTTAGATCCACACCATCCATCAATTTTCCAAATGATTCTAGAGCATGAGACCAAAAATGAGATGCATCCAAAACTCAAGTGGACCACAACACAAAAAATAATGGGGATTTAACAAACCTTCCTATGACCAACCGTGAGGCCTATTTTCTATCTAACCCTCTCGTAAGGTCACATACATCAGGATGAAGGTAAAACAAAAATATTAGCTAGATTAGAGCCTTCTGTGGCCCTAAAAGTTTTCCACAGTAGATTTTTACTATTTCCTATGCTATTTTCCACTTTAGTTTTGGATCTACCTTGTTTTTGTGCTTATATAGTAGACTGATCTTAAAAAATAGATCAACAGTGCAGATCTAAGAAATAAATAATCACAGGGGCCACATACATTTCACATGCGAAAAAATTTCGTTGCTTGTCGTTGTAGACACTCCACCCAAGCTAGCAGCTTGATGAGTCATGGATGATCCTTAGGAATAGAACCAGAACCCCACATCCTATCCCAAACCAAACCTAGGTTATCCAAAAGCCCAAGAAGCCCAAAAAGCCCAAAAGTTCATATCCAGAGTCCAAACCCAAGCCCACGAAAAGAAAGCTAGAGTCAACGGTGGCCAAGCGGTAATCGGACTACCGCCAGTGGTAATCCAATTACCACCCTCTCTCGACAAACGTGCCCTCTGAGCATACGGTTGTTGTAACGACCCTCAATTTTCATCGTGAATTTAAACTTAAAAACAGGAACGACCACCTCCACTTAGAATTAATTAAATCTCCAAGTACAACCCTCTGCAAGAATAGAACTGAGTCGATCTTCAGTCCAGAGCTATTCGTAAACCCCGTACAAGGAACGTGTGGCTCAGATTAACCACGGGTAATCAGAAACCACGATAACCTATCACTTACCAATTACAAACCTTTGGAAGACAAAGACCCAACCATTTGTATGTACCAACCTTTGAGTTGTAGACACTAGGAGAACTTTCAAGACTTATGGTCGGCATGGATTGAACTAGATCATGACGTGGACCCCATGTCTGAGCCGAGTGTGTACATAAATAGAGTACATGCACTATACATGAGATCAAGTCATTGGGTCAAAGAAGCTTTGACCCGATGAAATTCGTAAATGGGAAGGAAATTCAAAATTTCCCTCCCACCCGTCGTTGTTCAAAAAGGACCGCTCGTTTGACTGTGTAGACAGCCACCATCCTAATACGAAGGTGCGATCCAAACCGTCCATCTGATAGGTAGGGTCCCACCGACCCTAACCATGATTAAACCTGTGATTGAAAGTTGCCTGCACAAGCTCGAGCAACGACTGGTAGAGCAGTCCGAACGGAAGACGCTGACGAGAAAAGCATAGCCACGTACGCCATCTCACTGGCAAATCCAACTGTTAGGAACCATTAATAGTAGGCCACGTACGCAAGGACATTCTCGTCACCCCTACCATTTCCAAAAACACCCTCCTACTCGTCGGATTACGGAAAGAATCATTCCGCTTATAGTAATAACCCATCTCGTCCAATCATTGGCCTTTGGAAGCTTTTCTCGAGCTGATCCAGGGATTGAGACTAGGGCTATCTGGAAAATCTCATAAGGAAGCCGAGATATCGGCGAGTTGCAAGCACACCTCGAACCGCCTTCATTTTAAAAAGAAGCGTCATCAACGGTCCACCTTGCACCATATATGGACCCCACAAGCCTGATGGATACCATCTGGACCATCTGAGCATCCCAATTCGAGGAATCAACCGCCCAATTGAAAGATGCCATTATCATCCTTCATCTTCCTCAAATTGACTGAGAAACCCACATTTTGCAAAGGTGGCCCATTCGCCCATCCAAGCCATTCATCGTGCAGCCCACCCCATTTAAACTCCATCTAGGCCAATCGTGTTAACCCTTGCATCAGATCTAATGTTTAGGGAGGCCCTGACAGCAAACCTTTCTTAGTTTACTCACGTAATCTCTACGTTAATCCTCGTGATTAGCTGTAGAATCCTCCAAAATCAGAATGGCTATAAATAGCCGTGAATTAGGGCGAATCCCAAGGAGGTAGAAAAAGAAAGAAAATAGTAGGGAAGTAGAGAGAGAGAGAGAGAGAGAATTTTTTTTGGGGCCATTGAATCGAGTTGCAAGCTTCGTAGCAACTCGACTTAGCCACTTAGCCACTGAGTCAGAGTTAGGTCCTAACCCATTTCCTTTGCTATGAGAGAAAGAGAGGGTGAGTTGAGAGAAGATAGAAAGAGAGGCAGAAGAAGAGAATGTGAGCGAACAGCTGCTGGAACAGATTTTCAGTTGTCATCCAACTCAGTAACTCTAATCAGCTCTATAGAAGGCAAGTCACAACTAGTTTCTGACCCGTTTTACTGTTGATTCGTGAGTGATTTTGAAGAGGTAGGAATCCTTCCACACCATTTGTTGTCGGGTCTATTTTGGCCGAGCGGGATGGTGCAGCGAGTCGAGTAAACCAGTGCGCTCACTGACTCACCTTACCAACTCCAGTTTAGGTATGGAAATCGAATTCACCCTGTCATTACCTTACACCCAGCTCATTTGTAACCCAACCCAACGTGTCGCTGTGACAGGCCAGAACCCAACTAGGTGACAGGGATCGAGTTAATCCCTAATTTCCCGTCGAGCTCGGAGCTGAGTTCACCACGTCCAGACTCTCCCAACGTCCCCAAGCAGCCCCTGATCAGGTAACCTTGCTCTATCTCCCTCTGTGTTTTCAGTTTTCATCCCCCATCAACCAACTGAGTTCGCGACCATCCCAACTCAGTCACGAGTTGTGTGACTCAACTCCGCATCCCAGGGTGGAATCCCTGGTCTGCCGCCATGGTTATGGTCGATTTGTCTGGTGTTGGAACCAGCGTCATGAATCGAGCTTCGGTCCGCCTCGACCAGCTGATAGTTGGGCCGTCTGGCTCTTGTCACCGCTGAGTCAGTGACTCGGGTCCAAATCGGGAAGGAAAAATCCGACTCAGCTGGGCCTGAGTAGCCCTTTATTTCAGCAAGTTTAGGTCCCAGTCAGGGACAAATCAGATCTGCCCAGTTATGAGTTGATTGAGGCGATTTTCATTCTGAGTCGACCCGACACTCGGTTGTGGGTTGACTAAGCCAATCTCCCAATTGAGTCAAGTCGACTCCATATCTGGATCTACAGATAAGGTATCAGGTAATATTTGATCGAAAAGACTATTAACCTGACCGTATGATCAGTAAACCCTTATATATTACTTCACTAGTCAATCGTTGAAGACCCTAGTTGAGTCAACTCGGTCTTGACTCACTAGTATATTGAAATGTATCATCCAAGTGTTGTTTGCAAACTAACACTGTAAGATACTCTTTAGCGGTCAATCTCGTATCAAGTGAGTGAAAGCAATCTCAAATTATCTATGGTCCATACCTAAACTAGAATATAATTTGATTTACATTTCCTTGAATCAAAACTCATCAGACTCACCTCACAAGGAAGTACAAATTAAAAAGAGCATTCACTCCACCCACTTCAGGTGAGGAACATCCCACTTGGCTTCTTTCATTCATGATAATCAAAATAGGTTTAAACATAATTATTGGGATAGTTACAAATCCATAACCCTCTTGTTTAAATTGATACTTTCATATCATGTTAATCCAACTTCAATTTATTAGTTTTGGTAATATACTGTACATGCTTATACTTGAAATTCTTAGTAATGTACACTCCCTTATTAGTATGAATGAGGTATAGAATCTGTTTCCATATATCTTTAAAGTTGTGTTATTATTCCTTGTATACACTAGACTCCACTTAGTGTAGACATAGTACGTATGAATTAGTGTGGATGGTGATTGAACTACTACATTTCTATCATGTATAGATGAACATGTAGGAATACTCTATTTTACCACTTAAATTCCTAATTGGCTAAATATAATTTACTCTTACATATTCTATGTCCTTTCATCATTATTAAGTTGTATGCATATTTAAATTAATGATATGAGAGTAATCAAGTCTCAATTCATACTATGTGGCATTTCATAATACGAAGATTGTGGGTGGGATGTTACTTACTAAAAGAAATATAGTTTGAATTTACCACTCTTGATCCTACTTGATGTGCTACACTGTTGGCCTTTCTTTAAACCAATAACATGCAAATGAATGTGGACACTCGATATACTTGGACCACTTTTATGAAAGTAGATCTTGTTAATCTCATAGTGTGTACATAAATATCATGATGCATGACATCCACGCATGACATCTGAGCTTTTTCAAGTGTTCAACGTAAGTCATACTCTGATTAAATTTCTGAATGTTCTAGTACTTCAGTTAAATTCACAGAACATGTGCATTTGTGTCACTTTGGGTGCTCTTAATTTACATGAGGCTTTTCTGGGATTAGACACTCCTCGGGCATACCCTGTGTATGTTTCTAGGAGTCAGGATATCCTTAGGCGCTCTCACTTGCATGGTCTTTTCCTGGTAGCCTATGCACTACGAGCGACGCTTTATTTTGACAGCTGGATGTGCATCCCTAGATCTGTGACTTGAGCATGCATTCATACATCCATGTACTTACATTTAAGTTCACATTATCATCCATATGATTGAATATGTTTGATTTAAACTGTTTTGGAATGAAGTGGTATGCATGAATCCTTGAGAAAAATTTCCACTGAGTTTTCACTCACCCAATAGTGTGGTTGCACCAAATAGATACAGGTATGATGGAGGAAGATGGCGCCTATGATGGGGCCCCTAGCTCAGCTGTGAGGAGTATGGAGAGGAAGGACAGTATGCTGATATGATTGAGCCGTTGGAGCTCAACTGATGATATAGGATTTATCTACTTTCTTGTTCTTAGACATTATCTTCATGTTGCTTATTTGAATTCGTAACTAAAAATCCCCTACAGTGGGATCTTGCTTTATTTCCTTATGTTCCACTCACATATGTTGAATTCTTCTTAACAGTTTATAGAATAGTTACATTTCAATGTTATGAAATATGTTAGACATTAGTTGAATGATTGTTACATAGCATGACGTGACCCTCGGGATTCTCATACTCGAGCGGTCATCCTCGGGTTATGAGAATCAGGGTGTTACAGTTGTTCCTCCCTCCCATAGTTAACTCTCCCATGAAATTAACTCCAGAATTTGCCTTATTTACTATCCTACCAAAGCTTAAAGACCAATAAGAGAGTATCATGTGGCATTGCCCTCCCCTCAACCAATCACAAGCCGCTACATCATCATTTACCCTTTAAAATCCTTAGAATTACCAAAATGCTATCCCAAAAAGCTATAAATAGCCCTTACTTCTCTTCATAAGGAATAAATCAACAATCAAAGGAAAAACAAAAGCATCACCAAGAGAAGGAGAGGGAGAAAGAAAGAGTGTGAGCAAGTGAGAGTGAGGAGGGTTCAAGTTTTCAAGCCTCTATCCTTCTAACCTCCTCAGTCATCCTTTAGCTTACTCACCTCCATCTGAGTTAAACCTCCCAACCATAGCATACCAAAACATCTAAGCCTATGCAAGCTAAAAGTCACACAATCATCATACTTCTTAAAGCATCATTACTTCCTTTCTTAACCCCCTTGCTGCTCTAGACTACCACTGAACGTATGTTATATGACTTGCCAGAACTCTGGATCCTGTCATATTAGAAACTCATGGTAGCCTAGTCCATATTCCATCATCATCATTATCTGTTTAAAAATCCCTCTAGACATTCTCTGGACGTATGCTTTGTGGCTTACCGAATTTCTGGACCTTGCCACATCAAAAATCCGAGTCTGCCTAGCCCATCTGACCTATCATTCCATCCCTTAAGAATATTTTACTACACGAAGTAGAGACTATACATCTGCATGGACAGAGATGGTGCTTAACACCTTCCCTCTTTGTAACCGAGGTCCCTTACTCAAAAGCTCAAACCACATATCAGGAGTCAATTTAAAGCAAGAGAGTCTTCGGACTCTCTAGCTTCACATATTCTATAGGTTCTAGCCGACTGCAGGATTTCGAGTTAAGTGACTAATGGCGACTCCAAGTTTACTTTACATCAACAATCCAAATTAGTTCGATAACCCCCATCATCATTAGGAAACCAACAACGAAATCTGCATGGGCGCCGATTTTCCAGCGTTCACAGAATGACGACTCCACTAGGAAAGTGCTAGATCGCACTAGCCGAGACCCAATTCGAAAAGGTGTGGTAATCCAATCTTAAGGGATACTCTTCAAACATTTGCATCCATAAAAAAAAAAATCAATCTTTGGTTTGCATTTGCTTAAACATCAACTCCTGCTATGATTACTCGATCTCGCACAGCGATGGCTAACCAAGAAGAAGAATCGGCAACCTTGCCAGCTTTCGAAGCATTGGCACCGACACCACTACCAGCATCTCCAGTAAATCCCACAGACTCGCTAGCTACCGCAACCATGAATGAGATGTCTCAAAATCTTAAGGTAATGCAGGAATTACTACTTCTTCTGGTACTAAGAATCATACCAAGCATGTAGGCACCACAGCCTAGTGCTCATAACGGTTCAATCCCAAAACTTCCTCTGGCTTTCTCTCTTCCTCCAGCAGCAAATCCAATTTAATCTTTCCCTACTGAATTAACACAAGATCATCAACATCCTCCCTCAAACGGGAACAACCTTCCCACACATATTCCAGTACATTTTTCAGTACATCTCCCCGGAAATGGCAATCCCAATCAGATACAACACAAGCTCCCCCTAACGGGAGTCACATACAAGAATTGGTGGATGCCCATAAAGAGGGCCAATTTCGAGTCCAACATACTCCCCCTAACTAAAGTCACAATCAGGATTTAGCAAATACCCCAGGCGGGAGCCATTTCCGAACATCACACCCTCCCCCAAAAGGGAGAGGAGTTCAATTCCAACTACCTCCCGCAACCGAGAGCCCATCCTCTTTTCAACAACCCCCCATCCATGGAAATCATCGGGTCGATGAAATGGACCTTTATGATGAAGAAGCAACCCAAGCTATGCAGCAAGGGGCAAGATACCCTCAAGCAAACCAGTCAGAAATTAAAGAGCTATGTGAATAGATCCAATTGATGCAAAATCAACTACAAAGGCAGCAAGGAGTGGATCATCCATCTACTAAATTTAGGGATTTATGTCCCTTTCCAAATGTCAGGGTACCTCAAAACTTTGAGATACCAAGGTTAAAGAGATACGATGGTAGTGGGTGCCCCACAACATATTTAAAAGCCTTTTGTGGGGAACTCAATGCGATTGAAGGGAATGATGAAGCACTGATATAGCTCTTTCAGAAATCCCTTAAGGGTGACGCTTTGGATTGGTATACGTCACTCAATAACCATCAGATTCGGACTTGGGAACAACTTTCTCAGGCCTTCATCTATCGATTTTCTTACAATCTGAACATGGCTCCAAATAGAGCAAACGTGGCTGCCCTAAGGAAAAAACCGATGAATCATTATCCGTGTATGTGGGACGTTAGCGGGCCATGGCCTCTAGGATGAGAAACCCCATTGATGATGAGGAACAAATTTCCATGCTCATCCATTCGGCAAATCTGAATATCTCTGAATACTTAATCTCATTCCCCTATGTAAACTTTTTCAGCTCATTCGTGTTGGAGAACAGGTAGAGGCCAAGATAAGAGCCAGAACCATCTCCCCATGGCCACATCAGGCCACTTCAATCAAGAGAAACAAAATCGAGGAGAAACCCATTGGATAAGGGAATAGAAACGACAATGCTCTCATACAACGTACCACAGAAGTGAACAATATCGTGGCAGCCACTCAGGGTAATCAATATACTCCTCAATAAGAGCAACATCAAAACCAGCAATACCATCCACAGTAAACTCAATAGGGATATCAGTCACACCCATCACAATAGCCGCGACAGCCAAGGGGGAATACACAGTACTCATACCAGAACAAGCAACCAATGTTGGTAAGGAAGTTTACTCCATTAACACAAACATACAACCAAATCATGACGATGTTAGTGGAAAAACAACTTCTCACACCACTCCAACCTCGGCCTCCACCAAACCCATTACCACCCAGTTACAATGAAAATGAGTATTGTGCATATCACCAATCTTGAGGCCATCCTACTGACCGTTGCTTCACTTTGAAACATCCGGTCCAAGACTTGATCGAAAGCCAAAAGATCAGGATCACCCCTTAGACCAATGCCACAACTCAGGCCAGTATTCTCCAAAATCCCTTGCCATCACATCAAGCAGGGCCTATCTCATCAGGCACCTCTACCATCAATAATATCAAGGAAGGACGTCCTTCGTACTCCTTTTCTCATCAATCCATACATGCGATCATGTCCGACCCAGCAAGTTGGTCATAGGGGTATAGACAGACACCCCCACTAGAACCACATGTATTTCTAGAAGCAGCACCAGCAGTAGAGCCTCTCATCCTCCAAGGGGCACCCCCCATCAAATTTCACATCTCAAAGCTCAAACAGGTCAAACTTTGAACCTCTCATCTTGTAAGGAGGACCCCCAAATCCATTGGTCTTACAAGGGGTACTTCTTGCCTAGGAGTAATCTCATGTTTTTCTTCTCTTACCCCATCAATTGGCATATGGCAGAAGAACCCCTCCCCCACAAAACACACCCCAAATAGGGGAGGAGGGTCTGATCATGGAACAACCAAAACCCTAAGAAAATTTGGTTGTGTTCCAAGGAAAGACACCATGTCCACCACAAAACATACCAAAATCAGCAACACCACCTGTCTCGAGATCAGGTATTTCTGGAAGGAAAATTAATTCCTCCCTATGACACGAAATCAGTCCCATGACATTACCTCGAGTGCGCCAAGGTCGGCAACATGAATCCCAACGAGAGGTGCTTTCAGAGAGACAATCGGAATCAGAATGAAGCTCGGTGAACTTTGTTAGGAATGGCAATAAGACTAAAGCTGCCTATAATGTAGCGGCTCAGCTTAAAACCATTCTTGTATAAATCTCCATTTGGGAACTGTTGTATACGTCAAGGTCACACCGAGAAATATTTGTAAAGACCTTAAATGATGCACACATTTCTCCAAATGTACCACCCGAGATGATTGTGCACATGATAGGGAAACTCCTCGCACCACAAGCGATCACATTTACTAACGACGAGCTGCCACCAGAAGGCCGTAAACATGGGCGCTCGCTCAACATAGCTGTCCGTTACAGGGATCTCAAGGTCCCCCTGGTCCTTATTGATAATGGATCAAGCTTGAATGTTTGCCCCGTGAGGACTGTCGACTGTCTTGGGATCAAACATTCCTCCTTCAAACCCAGTAACATGAGCGTCAAAGCCTTTGACCATTCCCAAAGGCAAGTAGAGACAGAAATAGACAAAGAGATACAAATTGAACCAAATGTATTTACTGTCACTTTCCATGTTCTTGATATCTCTACCTCGTTTAACCTCTTGTTAGGATAACCCTGGCTCCATGTCGTCAGGGCCATCCCATTAACTCTCTACCAAAGGGTTAAATTTCCTTCTGAAAATATAATCATCTTTGTACTGACCGAACCTGAGATCATCCTGCCAGCAGCAATCACTGCCCCAGAACCTGATATCCCGGTAATCGATATTCAGCACACAGATGGTGACATACTATATCATAGTTTCGAGTTTGAAATTGTGAATTCCATCACCAACCCCTACCCACTCGCTTCAGAATATGTCATCCCTCCTGCTAAACATCAAATCCTTAACTATCGAAAAAGGTATGATGGTAAGACAAGCCGTGGCAAATGAATGAAGACAGGGACTGGGGTGTCAACCCTCGCCGGAGGAGCAAGGCACGAGGCCTAAGAAGAGATAACCATTCAAATGCACACCCATCCGGTTTGTCCAATCCAGGATGGTTTGTGGGGACAAGGTGTTTACCCTTGAAGAACAATTCCAGGGCTGAATCTATCCGAAAATCACAGCCAGAAATCCATCTGGCCACCAATACGATGGGATAAGATCATTAGGACCCTAAAAGAACATCCAATGTAAGGGGCAAAACCACCCGACCCATCAAAAAAAATTAGGGACATGAAAGTGGGATCACCCACAAAAGAGCACAACCAAGGGCAATAGGTGCCCTCTACAGGACCAACTGACAAGGATGGGGCGTCACCTATCCCCATCGTCAGCCAGGGAGAGAACCTTGTATCAGCTAGTCAGAGCAGCAAGGGGCAAAAGCAGCCCATCCATTAGACCGAAAAAAGGAAGTGGCCTTCCCTTGCTTGGACAGACATCAAGATCCCACAAGAATGTGGATCGGAGGAGTCGAAAGAACTCCAACTTCTAAGTGAAGAAAATGGGTCAGACATGGATTCTGAACCTAGTCCAACAGATATCATGGTTATTGGATCAGATGACCTGTCAATATAGCTAGATCAAGCCAGCAAGATCAAGAGCGAGAAGGAACAAAATTGGTCATCCATTCCCCAGATAGTTGAATCGGCCATTAAGCCATCTAAGGGTATCAGTCTAAAAAAATGCCAATGTAAATAGCAATTGGCATCCCGAACCAAGTTAGGATTAGTCATGGTTTACAACGCCGTCTTGTTCGGGATCCCTTGGAGCAAAAAAATTTTTTAAAAATCCCCAAAATTAAAAAACAATAGATATTTTAGAAACACCAAAAAAAAAATCATATCTTTGTCAAAATCTTTATAAAAAAAAAAAAAGCAGAAACTCTTCAAAAACCAAAAACAACAGAAAAAATTTTAAAACCCATTAACAACAATGTGCCAAATACACCAGTCACAGCACCATAGTTCAAGGTCGACTCATATGATTTCGATCTAGAGTTAGACTTCGAACTCATGGGTTTGGATAAAGCCTAAGATGAGGAAAATGATGACCCAGCTCTCGAACTAGAGGATTCCCTCAAAAAGTTTGAAACAAAGGCTAATGTTGCTATGGATGACTTCAAAATTATAAAATCTGGGATCATCAGAACTCCCTAGAGAAGTGCGCATCGGTAGATCCTTACCTCAGAAATACAAGTAAAGGATGATGGAATTTTTGAAGCCAAGATTATCTAACTTTGCATTCTCTTATGAAGACATGCCTGGGCTCAACGAAGAATTGGTAGTACATCACTTGCCAACAAAGCCTGAAATGAAGCCGGTCAAGCAAAAACTCTGAAGAATGAAGCCAGAATGGGCCCTGAAAGTCTGTGATGAAGTCATCAAGCAATACAATGTAGGATTCCTATTAGTCCCAAACTACCCGGAGTGGCTCCAAATATCGTACCAGTTCCGAATAAAGACGGCAAAGTCAGGATGTGTATCGACTTCCAGGATCTGAACAAAGCCAGTCCCAAAGATGATTTCCCATTGCCTCACATCGACACACTAGTAGATAATATAGCATGATACAAGATTTTCTCATTCATGGACGGTTTCTCTAGCCACAATCAAATTAAGATGGCCATTGAAGACCGTGAAAAGACATCCTTCATCATGCCTTAGGGAACCTTCTACTACAAAGTTATGCCATTCGGGTTAAAGAATGCGAGAGCCACATATCAGCGAGCCATGACTGCCCTATTCCACGACATGATAAACAAGGAAATGGAGTCTATGTGGATGACATGATTGTCAAGTTTGGTACAATCGAAGGATACTTTGAAGAACTTAAGAAACTCTTCGATAGACTGGAAAAGTTTAAGCTCCGCCTCAATCCATAAAAATGCATCTTCGGTGCAACCGGGGGCAAGCTGCTAGGCTTCATCGTCAGCGAAGACGGCATCAGGATTGATGAAACCAAGATAAAAGCAATCATCGAAATGTCGTCTCCAAGACCTGAGAAAGAAATTTGGGGCTTCCTCGTCGAATACAATACATCAGCCGATTCATTGCTCAGCTCACACCCATTTGTGAGCCCAAATTCAAGCTCCTAAGAAAGAACTCGCCAAAAGAATTGAACGATGATTGTCAAGCGGCCTTCAAAAAGATCAAGAGGTATCTGCTGAAACCCCCAGTGTTAATGCCACCTACACCAGGTAGACCATTGTTGCTCTATATATCTGTTGCAACTGAAGTGATTGGATGTGTCCTTGGCCAACACGACAACCCAGGAAGGAAGGAACAAGCGATCTATTAATTAAGACAAAAATTCACTGCTTACGAGTCCAAGTATTCCAACCTAGAGAAAACGTGCCTTGCTCTAGTCTAGGCAACACAACGGCTTCGTCAATACATGATCGCCTACCCAATCCTTCTGCTTACTCGCATGGATCCATTAAAATACTTGTTCGAAAAGCCAACACTAACAGGCAGAATCGTGAAATGGAAACTACTACTCTCTAAGTTCGACATCACCTATATCACTCAGAAAACAATCAAGGGGCAAGCACTAGCCGACCACCTAACAGCACACTCCGAGGCTAATTATCAACAATTGAAGACCTTTTTACCTGACGAGGACATCCTCCTTATCAAGGGAGAAGAAGAAAGAAGGGCGGAGGAGCAGACACTCTTCTTCGACGGAGCCACTAATTCAAGAGGAAGTAGAGTAGAAGTAATACTCTATTCCCCCGACAACGTCCCAATCCCTATCTCTAAGCGGTTGGCATTTAATTGCACCAATAATGTGGCTGAATATAAAGCATGTATCGTTGGCTGAATATAAAGCATGACTCACAACTCATCATTAATCAGAAAAATAGTGAATGGAGGACTAAAGATGAAAAGTTGATCCCCTATCACATCTATCCAGAGAATTTAAGCAAGGAGTTCAATAAAGTCACATTTTCATACATGCCCTGAGCTAAAAATCAGTTTGCGGATGCCCTTGCCACCCTTGCATCAATGCTGGAGATTCCTAAGGGAATTTCTGAGTGGGAACTTACCATGAAGCTTCAAGAAGAGCCCACTTTCTTTCTACAGATCAATGAAATAGAGGCCTCCCCTAGCAGCCATCCATGGTACACAGACATCAAGAAATATCTTGAGCACCAAAAATACCCTGAAGGAGTTACATCAACCAATCGTTGTACTATCCAAAGGCTGGCAGCCCAGTTTACAATCAGTGGAGGTGTCCTCTATAAGCGATCCTTCGATCAAGTCCTCCTTCGCTGCATGGACGAAACAGAAGCAGCCGAAATCATGTAAAAAATCCACAAAGGGGTATGCGGCCCACACATGGATGGTCATATGATGGAAAAAAAGATTCTACGACTCGGTTACTATCGGTTCATGATGGAGACAAACTGCTGTAAACATGTCAGGAAGTGCTTCAAATGTCAGGAACACACAAATCAAATTCATGTGCCTGCTTCCAAACTATATAATTTGACAACACCTTGGCCTTTCTCTATATGGGGCCTTGATATCATCGGAAAGGTCAACCTAAAAGCTTCAAATGGGCACGAATACATCCTAGTGGTGATAGACTATTTCATGAAATGGATAGAGGCAGCATCCTACACTACCATTGAAGCGTCTCATTTGGTAAAATTCATGAAAAAAAAACATCATTGGCTAGTATGGAATCCCTCATGCCATCATTACATACAACGGGTCACCTTTCGTCAATAGATGGATGGACAAATTCCTCAAAAAATTTAAAATCAAGTGCCATCGATCAAGTCCCTACCACCCTCAGATGAATGGTGGGGTTAAAGCAGCTATTGGGGTATAAAATTTGGTTAAGGGGAGAAGCTTCAAGGAGGAAATTTGGTGAAAGAAATGAAAGATAGAAGTAAAAGGCAGGTGAGTTGCGCAGGACCTAAGTTGCGCGAGAGCTGAGTTGCGCAGGTCCACGCAACTCGTCCGTAGTCATGTTGGGCCGCGTAACTCTCTTTAGAGAGGGATGGAATAGGAATGCAAAGTGGGGTCTACGGCATAGGATTAGAGGGCTCACACATGCGAAAGCCTATAAATACCCTCTACCCCCTCATTTCGAGCATCGGACGTTCAGAAGACCAATGCCTCTGGCAGGTATTGGAGATAGAGAGAAGGAGAGGGAGTGCAAGGTGTAGAAGGTCCGGGCCGCGCTACTCCTAGCGAGTTGCCCGGGTACTCTTTTAGGCAACTGTCATGTTGTAATTTTCCAGATCGGCTATTCCAGATATTTCAAAGGGATCCAAACACTCCTTTATCATGCCAATAAGGGACGAAATACATAAGAAGCCTTCACAACTCATCTCCCCTGGAGATATGATCAATATTATCTAAAATGCTGCCGAAATTCATATTTTGAATTTACTTAACTTTGTATTTCTTGCATTTTTAAAAGATTCGATCCTAGAATCAAAGGACTAAAAGGATGTAAATGAACTCAGAATAAATGAAATTTGATGATTATTCTTTTCATTCTATCTTTTGTTAATATTAAGTGAGATAATTTTCAAATCAAATGCATTTCGTTTCTGGTCGAAACAAAGTGATGACTCTGCTGGGGATATTTATCTTGCTTAGTATTGACTTAAGAATGACTTAGAGAATGTCATCACTGTTTGGCGTTCTATAAGGCGCCAAAATGGTGACTCTTAGTGGGAACATCCTTCCTTTCATCTCCAGGATAGAATATGTTTGTGAATAAATACTAACCAATATTGCATATGTTCTCTGATAGAGAAAATTACATGGGACGTATGCATTCGAGCTCTAGATTTCAGGAGATATGGCGATCTTAATGAAAGAGACAATTTTCTACTTCATACCGATAGGATTTGTAGTCGAGTATGCCTCTGACCAACCTCAGACTCAGTAAGAGCAGCCTGTGTTGAGCAAGAAAAGCAAATTTTTAGTTACTGTTGGGGTTGTAACAGTCTCCCCAACAGTGCAAGAAAATGAGAACGATTGGATAGTGGTGGAGCGGCAGAGATTAAAAGTCGCAATCAGGATGACTCCATCGGTGCCAAGAACTAGGGGACCTGTTACACAAAACGTGGGAAAGAAAAATCCCGAACTCGCTCCCCTAGCAATATATCCAGGAAAATCTTCATCTTCACCCTCGCGCTAAGAACTTTGAGCCCTACCTGCTACAAATGCTCGATGGACTAGAAAATAAAAAGGTAAGTCACATATGGAGAGTTCGCTGATTTATGTGTCACCTCGAAGTCTTTCGCCTCGCATTATGATGCAATCAGTTGAATCTTACGAAAGCACGGAAGGATTAAACAAAACTCCTTTTCCAATAAGTCCCATCAAACCAACCTATTTTTGCTCCACCTCGATGACAGCCTCGTCAGGAAATAAAGAAGTTGCAGTATGTATGGTCGGAATGAGTAAAGACCTCCCGCCTACCATCAAGGATAGACTAGTTGAAATGGTTCAAGCGTAAAAGATGTTAATGGATGAGTGTAAGAATCTTCAGGAAGCTCTGGCTACTCTCGCACACAATGTAGCCCAAATAATATCACCCCCAATGATGGCTACTATGAATGAACGGGAACAACAACCTGAAGGTTCTCAGCCGCCTAGAGTGAGATCTCATGGATCCATTCCCGTGACGAGAATTATAACTCAGGAAGAAGAGCACCAAGTGGTTGTGGAAGCCGTCAGAATAGAAGGGAATGTGACAGTACAGGAAGGTTCTGGTATCGAAGGTCGTATCCAAGGAAAGTAGAGGATGTACCTTTCCCGGTTAATTTCAAACATCCTAAGTTTCAGAAATTTAATGGAGACGGATCCCCCGACGAACATCTGATGCATTTCATCACGTCTATGGAGAATTTTTCTGTTATTCCCCAATATTGCTTACGGCTATTTGGGTCTTCCTTAATGGGCAAAGTGTTCCAGTGGTATTCAAGCCTGGCCTCAGAATCAATATAAACTTAGAAACAGATGCAGGATGCGTTTGTGTCGAATTTCTTTTCATCGGACCATGATGTTAGTATTGCGAAATTAGCATCCGTAAGACAGGGAAAATGAGTCTGTGAAGAAATTCATCAGCAGGTGGAAAACCTTAGGGGTATCATGCCGACAATTACCTGAAGAGAGGGAGCAAGTGAAAATGTGTCTAAGATACATGGACACAAGGATTGCATTTGGACTCACCATCGCCAATATAAGGACTTTTAGAGATCTGGCGACCAAAGAGCATGCGTTGGAGCTGATGACTAAAAAGAAGTCATCCTTCCAAGCTAGAATTGAAAGAGGAGAGCCGAATAGGGCAGTAGTAAATGCTATTGATCAGGAGAAAAAGAAAAACACCTTTCGCGACAGGAGGGAAATGAGAGGAAGAGAAGACTCAAACCGGTGAAGGGACTATAAGAACGACAAGCGACCGCAGCCATATGACTCACACAGAGAATATGTATTTGAGAAAGAGGACGTATTACCAATGATGGAGCAGTTATTGGTCGTCAGAACCATTAGGATGCCCTCACCAAGATATCCAGAAGAAGCTGCAATGATGAAAGAAAGGAATTACTTTCATTATCATCGTTGTTGAGGCATCAAAGAGAAGATTACTTCACACTGAAAAATATACTGCAAAGAATGATAAGACAAGGAGAAATAGTTCTGAAAAGGGACAATGAACAACGATGGAAGGCAGCAACGAATCTGACGTCCGATAATAGACAAAACTGGGGTATCACATCTCAAATACCCCGATGAAAGAGATGAATGAGGTGAAAGATATGGAATTGCAGCATAAAGCATTTTTTCGCCAACACTCCTATATTTGGTTTATTGACGATAAGCCAATCTGAGGAGCAACAGTAATTTTGGTTTCAAAAAGTATCGGCTCCATACCTTCAAAACCAAAAGGGGGCAAGATAGGTAATAAGAAAAATCATCATAGAATGTATTTACCTTTCTATATAAATGAAATGCAGGTTTTCAGGTACTCGCCAATGATTATCGCCAATAATTGTCGCTAATGATTATCGCCAAGGATTATCACCAAATGACCATTATTGAAGCACCAGTGATTATATCCAGAGTTGCTGCAAAAGCTGTCATTATTATTATCATGATACTGATGCGAGGCCATTTTATTATTTAAATTTATCAAAATTAATAACACTGCTAAGCTGATATACCATTTTAACCATAAGATTTTGTTGACTATTATCAGCAAGCGCAGTATATTAATTTCGATTCATTATCCCAGCGAGGCCAGTTCATCATTTGTTGCAACAAAATGAGCTTATAAAGCCAAATATAAGGGTCGTAACAGTAATGACGATCTATCATGCATGACAGTGAGAAAGACGCTGCTATGAAGCCAAATACGTATAAGGCTTATCATTATTGGCGATGGCGATATGGAAAAACTATACGGGTAATAGTGTCGCCTGTGGCCTTAAAAAGCCCGGAAAGAGCATCACACGCACCCATGCTGGCAGTAACCTACGCCATCTATACAGCTTCAGGCAGCGTCACGTGGGCGGCCAAAGAGCGCCCCCTCATGAATGGGTCTAACCTTGCAGATGAAGGAAAAGTGAGTCTCTGAAGCAGGATGACTCCCCAGATCCCTGGTTTGATTTCAGTAGTAACGCATGAGGGAAAGTCTTTGAAGCAAGATGACAAGTCTCTGAAGCAAGAGACCCCTCATTGATGGACTGGCGGCCTTAGATTTGACACCCGACGGTATCCTTGTACGCCCCTTGAACTCTAGAGAGTTACTTGGCCAACCCTGTGTGTAAATCGTACTGAGTTCACTGCCCCAGTAGCTTCACTGGGCCCCTTTGTTGGATGACAATTTGTGAACTCCCCAGCCACGATAAGCCCCGTAAACTCTAGAGAGTTACAGTGGCTATTTGCGCAAAACCGACTCCAACTACTTATAAGTCTAAACTGTGATTACTCCAATTACTTACGAGCCTCAACTGTGTGTGCTACTAACTGAAACCGAAACTTAGCACCGCCCATACGAGATAACACCATATAGGCAACGCTATATGTTAATAATAAAAATACCAATATGAAAAACAATGCTAACACAAAAAATATATAGTTGGAAGAATTGACTGATCAATATTCATTCATTCATAGCATTCATGATTCATCAAAGTTCGTTTATGATATCAAAAGAAAAAAGTAACAAATGCAAAAACAAGCCATGATAAATATCAAAAGAAAATTCAAATGTCTTCTGAAATTCCTAGAGCAAGCATATATCAGCGCAGGTCGTCTCTAAACTGAACCTTAGGGGTCACATTGTCGAATTCGGCATCAATAATAAGCCTGGCCTGGTTCGGAGTATCGATCGGCTCTTGCTCTAAGGAAATTATTGCTTCCTCCCCCTTTGAGACCTCCAGCTGTTCCAGATTGGCTATCTGCCTATTGACTTCAATATCAGCCTCGAGTTGGCTAGTTCTTGAATTAGTTTCGCACTGCTAAGGCTCTAAGTCCAAAATTTGCTGCTTGAGGTATGCAATCTTCTCTTATATAGTCGCCAAGGAATGCTTAGTAGCTTGACTTGCTCCTCCAAGGAATGAAATTCTTTATCATAACTAGAAATTGTCGTCATTGCCTTTGAAACTTTTTCTTTAAGTTGTAATAATTCCTGTTGTCGAGTAAGAATTTCAGGTGCGACGATCATATTTCTGGCATCTCCCAGTTTGCGAAAAGTTTCACAGAAATGGGATAAAGACTCGCGCAGAGGGAAAATATTAATCCTGGTAATTTGTGCTGCATTCTCCAGAGAAGACAACACTATCTCCAAATCGGACCATTGGGATGGGTCTTTAAAGATGTAAATGGGTGCTGATACTGAGCTCTACAATAGGGATAGTGTAGGAGGAGAGATCTTTTCCAGGGATATGATATTCGATACAGTGGCGACAAAATTTGAACTTGCAGAGCCACTAGAGATAGCGCAGACTACGAAATACAAATAAAATACATAAGTTAAGGTATGGATTGTAGGTAAATTAGTATAAAGTAAGGAAATAAAGTAAAGTATACCTGCAGCTACCGAAGGTGCAGTAGCAAGAATTGCTGCTTCTGCAGATTGCCTCTCTTCTGGGGGAGCAAATGGTTCGGGTAAATTTGGAACCATATTGGCGAAAGACGGCACTTTGGTCTCAATACTTGATGCCACGGTAGTTGGAGTCGCAACATCAGCGGACTCTGTTTGGAAAATTATTCCATAAGCCACGCTGCTAGTCTTGACAGGAAGTTTGAGGGGTTCCCTCATTTTCTTAGCAGAATGCTTGCCAGAAGCAGAGGTCGGAAGGGTAGCCTGAGCTACATCTGTGGGAGCCAGGAGAGTCTCTAGAGATGCTACAATGTTTATCAGAGAATTTGAAGGTGTCATGCGCGGAAGAGGAGAATAGTTGCTGCGAAATGATATAGTCAAGTCAGCCCCAGCTGTATCATCATACTCCCCATAGTCCAAAGGTTCTTCTTCTTCGTCAACACTCGTAATAGTTGCTGGGGGAGTGTTTTCTTGTGGAATTTCTTCATTGATTTCAGTAGTCACACCAATTCCATCATCTTTGCCTACATCCACTTCTCCTTCTTCTGATACTTCCTTTTCTTCGGCTTCCCCTGTGTCTGCATTTAGTTCAACCTCTTCTTCTGAGTCACTAGAGGATGACTCCTGATTAGTGGAAGTAGAGTCACCAGAAATGGATTATCCATCTTCCCCCTCTGCGGATGATGAAGATGATGATGATTCCAGAGAAGATTCTTCAATAACCACTTTTTTTTTCCTTTCCATATTGATTGCCTCTTTCTAGTAGAAGCAGGGTCTTCTATGGCAGTGGTCATCGGGGATATAGAAGATCTCGCTCGTGTTTGTGATCTGGTCACGGGCGATGAAGAATCTCTGCAAGGAGGAGGTGGTGGAACAGATTAAGGCGCTTCCTGAGGTTCTGAAGGCCTGACGACCTCTGGAGTGGGGGCAGGGTCTGTAGAAGTGGGAATATGGAGTGTTTTGGTGGCATCTGCGGGAGCATTTTCTCTGTTTGTAGGCTTTCTTTGGGACTTGAAGTGTGTTAATGGAAACCCGTGGGTGATCCAACCATTAAGAGTGTTGACGGGTTTGACTTCACGTATGTGTTCTTCCACAGAAATTCTTATGCAAGCTTCGTTGGGGGCAGGAGCATGGTCGTGTTCGACAGTGTAGCCTATCCCTTCTATCATATCGCATTTTCTGATTCGAGGGGTCGGAAGCCATATTGGTGAGTCTACTAGCAGACATCAGTGGATGAGAAATGTTTGGTGTGCCCTCCATCGCATCCATGGGTAGGTCGTGCAAATAAAACAGCCAAAGCCTGGAATAATAAATTTTGAATTGATTCGGGCCATAAGTAGTTGCCTCCAGATTAAGCCCCAGTTGTAGGGCCCCACACCGTAACTTCGCATGCTGCGAGTCACTTCTTCAGAATGCTCGGGAATAGTTTGGTCATATTCGAACTGTCGCGCAAACCGATTAGGATAGTATGGCTCCCTCCAAAACTCACTTCCCTCTCGTAGAGGCAGGTTGTTGGACCGTATTGTTATAAAGAAGGCTCGCTCGGCCAGAGAAAGGTTCTCATCATCAACAGCTTCATGATTTACGATGTATCGAGCAAACGAGAACTGGTAGAAGTCAATAGCATTTGTTGACTCAATAGTATCAATCACCCATTTGTACATTCGTTTCGGCATTATCCTTCGCTGGTAGTGACATAAGGGGAGTCGTGAGGGATGTACATAGGATTTTTCTAGATCATCATATGTCCATGGAAAGTATATGCCTAGCCATCTAAAAAAGTAATGTCATGGGGTGAATGTCGAACTGGCTCCGACGGACGAGTTTTAACAGTGCGTAGCGATATCTCCGAAGGCACGATATATGAACAAAGTACGAGAGGCACTAATGAATATTTTTGCCCTTCTGCCAATCCGCCTGTGACGACAAATACAGATGGTCTGATTGCATCCGCCCACTTAGAACTTGGTAGAATTACTATACTTAGCCAGTATGCCAGGAAGGCCGCTAGCTTGCCTTTGGATGAGAATTCTAATGGGTTCCTTATTCTGAGACGTGCATTTTCCAGTTCATCTGAATACTATTCTTAAACCTGTCAGAGAAAGAAGGGTACGAATGAGAATAATGCTAGTAAATGTGTAAAATTACAATAAAAGGAAAGGAAATGTACCACAGCTCTTAAGAGAAATGAGCCAGCTAAAGGAGATCTGGAATCTTTTTTATATCAAGGAATTTGGACATCTCCTTGAAGAGTTCAACGGAAGCGTTCGACACCAATGCTTGTCCTTTGGAAGGGAAAAGTGTGAGAATTCCTCGTTAGTGGGAATGTACTCGTCATAGAAGCGACCAGTTATGGGGAGGCCTGCCATCCTATGAACGTCCCACAGGGTGAAACTGACTTCACCAAGAGGTAGATGAAAAGAGTTCGTAGTAGGGCACCAGTAACTAAGGAACCCCTTATAGATCATATGATCTTTACAAAAATATTCAGAAGTAGCCACAATTGCACCATAAAGGCCAACCTCCATCAGCATCGTAGAATGTTTGGTGAGAATGGCCTTAGCCCAGTCAATATAATATTTGTGAGGTGATAAAAATCCGCCTATGCGGAATTCTTTAGTCCCCCATAATAACCTTCTCTTCCTGAAGCATTGGCGTATTGTCTCATGGAAAACTATAGAAAACAGTGCATGAGGACTGTAGCATGGAATCAGCAATCGCATTGGATGCGCTTCACCAATTTGTTGCTTTGACCCTCTCTAAAAGAATACCCTCCAACATTCTGGGTTCTCAAATTGACCAGTTGAAAGTATACATCATACGACTCTGTGTCATTTGATTCGTTACTCACTTCGGAGAATAGACTGATGTCGCCAAATGTTCAATGGGATCGTTATTAATTCGTTCCTAAAAGGGATGTTGAATTTTATGTAGCCGTCTTGAACCTTCACGATGTCCCAAGTATTTCGGAGCTTCCTCCTCTTATGCTCTTGGATCTTCTCTTGGAGTTCTTAATGCTTCGATTTCTTCCGCTTCTTCTGTGAAAGTGTTAGCAGTGGTGTATCTTCTCTTGCTGGAGATCGGACATTATGATGTTTTATTTAAACCAACATGATTTAAATGATTTTAAACTCGCAAGTATACGAATCAGATGCAGATACGGTACGTATTACGAGATCGTTCCCACGAGGACTGGTCGTCACAACTCGAATCTATGATTCTCCTTAACTAATCCAAGAAAGAATGGAATGAACGACTAAGCACAATTTTAAGAAAAAATAAAATAATTAAGAACATGGAAGAACATTCAATCAGAGAGAGAGCACTAGGACTTTCGAATCCACCCCTAATTATCCTAACCCTTGTTTTGTCTGTTGATTCACCTTGATCTAGATTGATACCACTTAAATAGAGAAAGCACAATCTGTGTCCTGAATCGGGCATACAGAATGTCTAATTCCTTTAAGCAATGCCATGAACAATACATCCCATGTCCTTGGTCGGGCACATGGTATGTACGATTCATTAAAGCATCCTGTTTCTTCCTCTATAAGAAACCTGTTCTTGATCAGACCCAAGCACCTGTAATAAGCATCCAAACAACATCCATATATATACTTTAGTCAAGTTCATAGATGGAGAAGTATGGAATTTAAACCCATAAAGCCCACTTAGAGAAAGAAATAAATTAATTAATATTCAAAGTAAATTAACCAAAACAAGAGCTAATCAAATTAGGGGCTTCATCTCAGCCCTAGCTGAGAGATTAATGACCCATGAAATCCATAAAAAAATATTAAATAAAATTCATAAAAATAAAACGTCAAACCGATCAATCTCTCTCTCTCTCTCTTCTTTCTTCTCTTTCTTCTCTCCCAGCTCTCCTGGATCTCGAATTCGATTCTCAATGCCTCTCCCACGTCCAAAACTTCCTTTTATAGTTGCTGGATGGTGGAATCGGTGGCAGAGTCGTAGACGGACTCGAAGTGCAGATTTTTACAACCGTGATCGGTGGGCCCCACAGAGGTATTTTCTGGAAAATCCACCCCGTCCATTGGATTCAGGATGAAATTTCAGTCAAGAATGGGTGGTTTTGAAGGTCCATTAGCGTGGCCCACAGAAGAAATCTCAAAAAGATCAGATTTGAACGTCGCCGGGTAGCCTTTTTGTGGCCTCTGTATCACGCACTTGTGTACTCATAGGAGTGAACTATCAGCATGGTTTTGTAGTATTCGTGGCCCTCTACACGATGGACGGCTCGGATCGTCCGGAAGGTTGACGAGTGGGGCCCACAATCCGCCGCAAAAACGGCCAGCGGCCGTGCGTTACGCGGACGCGAACGACGGCTGCGATGATGGTGGGGTCCATAACTTTGATTGAACCGAAAATCCACTCCGTCCATTGGTTTCAGCTTGAAATTTCGGTTGGAAAAACCTATTTTTTCTCCATTTTTCTGTGGCCCACGGAAAATCTTGTTACACCGTCCAACCTGCGTTTGAACGGTTAATATCTGATCCTCACTCTCTTTCGCAATTTCGCCACCTAGGTGAAGGTGAGATGGCCTTTAGAAACCTAATGGACGGTTCAGATGGTGGATTTGGAGGATGCGTGGGACCCACAACTCGATCCAACGATCGAGCGCGGAAGACGCTGTTTGCGTTTTTTCGTTTTGAGAGAGACGGAGTCGGTCAGCGCGTGCGCTGACCGTCTCAGCCGTCCGGTGCACGGCAGGAGGCCTATATGCCTGGTGTACATGCATCATGTATGGGGTCCACTGTGATGTTTTTGAGAAATCTGCACCGTCCATCCTTTTTCCCATATTATTTAACCAGCAAAAACCAAGATTGATGTATATCCAGATATCCAGCGGGCCCCACTTAATGAATTAAGGGGCTGATCTGGCCGTTAGACCACTTCCCGAGATCCTCAACGGCTGAAATTTAATATGTACGGTTAAATTATGGCCCTCATCCCATGTATGAAGTTTCGAGTTGATCGGATTACGGAAAACATGTGATCTTGCATTCTGGACCATTTTCGAGCCCCTTTGGCTTACTTTCCTCAAATCCCAGGCGTGTAAAATCTTCATTATTGGTTTTCTGGAGTCCATCCCGTGCTCTGGTAATTTTGGAGCGTCAAATCCATGCTTTTAACATCATTTTGCTATACATGCTCCCAATTTCCTCCTGTAACAAAAATATAATTAAAATCTGGCATTAAACATTATCATGTATGTAAAATCAGATAATTACTGGGTCTGATATGCAATATTTGACCCTGATCACATTATCAATATGCAAATTGGCTGTTAACTTTAGCCAGGCTTCCCAGTCAACCTCCCGACCTTGCTTTGGAGGTCCTGTTATTTCGCCAGAAATGATCTCCTGACAAATTGGCCAAGATAATGTTTTGATTTTGCTAAAGAAGTCAAGAATAGACAAGACTGGTTCCTTTATATACGCAGGCTATTTTTTGGTTACTTTGACTTGTTTTCGTTAAGGCTCTTCACGTGATAGAGGGGAAGAAGTAGCTACTTGGGTTGTAAATGAAGGTACAGGGGCTATAGGAGCCGACGAGGATTCAGGGGCTTAAGGAGAGTCAGGGAGACATGCATAAGAGGGCTGATCTGTTGGCACTTCTACAAGGCGATAGGTTCTCTTGGTATGGGCCATGGTTGGAGAGTTTAGAAAAATTGCTTGAAGTTTGGAAAGTTAGAAATTTCGGTAGAGTTTCAGAACGAAGGTTTTTAGCACTAAGTGTTGAAGGGTTGTGCGGCCGAGTTACGCATGCAAGTAGCGCAGAACAGTTACGCACAAGGGATGTTCGCCAAGGGATAGAAAAAATTTAAAGTGAGGAATGATTGAGTAGTCTGGTATTTATAGACCAATAACAACAATAATGAGTTACGGGGCAAGAGTTGCGAGGACCCGCGCAACTCAAGTTTTGCAAAAGGATGTTGATCCTTCAAGTTCACTTAGAGAAGTCAAGTTTCGAATCAATGGGGCATCTGTTGGGGTATAAAATTTGATTAAGAGGAGAAGCTTCAAGGAGGAAAATTGGTGAAACATAGAAGTGAAAGGCAGGTGGTGTGCGAGACCCGGGTTGCGCGGGAACCCTGTTGCGCAAGAGATGAGTTGTGTGGGTCCACGCAACTCGTCCGTAGTCATGTTGAGACGCGCAACTCTCTTCAGAGAGGGTCGGATTAGGAATGCAAAGTGGGGTCTACGGCATAGGATTCGAGGGCTCACATGTACAAAAGCCTATAAACACCCCCTACCCCTCATTTGGAGCATTGGATGTTCAGAAGACCAATGCCTCTAACAGGTATTGGAGATAGAGAAAAGGAGAGGGAGTGCAAGGTGTAGAAGGTTCGGGCCGCGCAACTCCTGGCGAGTTGCGTGGGTACTCTTTGAGGCAACTGTCATGTTACAATTTTCCAGATCGGCTATTCCAGATGTTTCAAAGGGATCCAAGCACTCCTTTATCATGCCAATAAGGGACGAAATGCATAGGAAGCCCGCACAACTCATCTCCCCTGGAGATATGATAAATATAAGCCGAAATGCTGCCGAAATTCATATTTTGAATTTACTTAGCTTTGTATTTCTGGCATTTTTAAAAGATTCTATCCTAGAATCAAAGGACTAAAAGGATGTAAATGAACTCAGAATAAATGAAATTTGATGATTATTCTCTTCATTCTATCTTTTGTTAATATTAAGTGAGATATTTCCCAAATCAAATGCATTTTATTTCTGGTCGAAACGGCCACAAACAAAACTATCATTCAAATACTGGAGAAAATGGTCAAAACATATCGTGATTGGTCGGAAACACTCCCATACGCACTTTGGGCCGGTTTGCTACAGGTGCAACTCCTTTTGAACTCATATACGGAATGGAGGCAATACTACCAGTCAAAGTCAAAATTCCATCTCTCCAAGTATTATTAGAGAGCAAGATCGAGGAAGGCGAGTGGCAATAAGCACGATATGATCAACTGCACCTGGCAGATGAAAAATGCATGCACGCACTGAGCCACTCATAATGCTACCAAAGGAGGATCACACGAGCCTACAACAAGAGGGTCTGAAAGAGGAGCTTTAGGGTCAGTGACATGGTTATAAAGCGCATTTTACTGTCGCATTTACCAGATCCCATAGGCAAGTTTAAACCTTCATGGGATGGACCGCTGATCATCTGTAATGTACTTTCAGGTGGCACCCTTCGGCTCACAAACCTGAGAGGAGATCTTCCAGAGCCCATCAACACCAACAACGTGAAAATCTATCACAAGTAACCATACCTAATTTCATCAATAATTACAATCATAAAGCTGAGGCCAAAAAAAGGCCACCCCGAAATACACCCGTCACTTCTTCCCAATATAAGTCCAAAAAAAAAAGAGACAAACAAAATGGAAAAGTATAAAGTTTGAAATTATTATTTTTTTTTAAAAGAGAAAAAGAAAAAAAACCCAAAAAAAAATCTTGCAAAGCCATCCCGCTTCCCCTAAATAGGATAGTCTGAACCAAATAAACAACTTATGATTGTAATCAGAGACAAAGTCAGGAAGGCAGCCAATCGGCTAGCAATGAAGGAAATCTCCCCATCTCTCTCGTTACTAAAAAAAATAACGTGCCTAAGCGAGAAGGGCGAGTTGAAAACCCAAAAGGGCGGCTCGAGTAAAAATAGCGGGCATGTAATGGACTTAGTGAAAACCTGAAAGGGTGCCAAGGGTAAAAATAGCACAACTGGCAAGGGGCAGGCAAGAGTAAAAATCTAGGATGTAGTGAAAATCCGAAAGGACGCTACGGGCAAAAATGACGGAAAGCCGGTCATATTGAAAACCCAAAAGGGCGTTATGAGCAAAAATGGCCAAAAAAAAAGTACAAGTACAAAAGAGGCAAGGAAATAGTCGAAATGAAGAAACATAAGGAAAAGATAAATCATGGATCAAAATTTTATCAGACTTTACCCAAATCCAAGGAGGATGATCTTAGTATGCGCTACCTTCAAGGAATTGGGATCCCAAGTAAACAACTCACTTAGAAAACTGGATTCGATGTGGGCTGAGTCCAAAGTTCTAATCCCATCATCTAAAGCACAAATCCAAACACAAACACACACTGACAAAATATGACACAAACAAAAATGTTTCTTTCCTTTCAAAGCTTTTTTAAACATCTGTAAAAATTTACTATTTTTCCACAAAAACTGCTAAAAAAATACAACCTTCTTGAATAAAAGACAATAACACAAGCAAAGTCAAAGACCGCCCGGTAAGTCTCCTTCTCCTCCCTCATACATCGACAGCTGCTGCCTGAGTCTATCAATTTGCATGTGCGGGTAGAAGACCTCATCTCTCTCTAATCTGCGGGACGCTATTGTACTCTCATCATATCGACGCCCCGCCGCCAGATGACGGGCCATATCCTCGTAAGCATGCCAAAGCATATAAAGCTCAGACAAGAGATGGTTGTGTGTAGCTGACAAAAAGGAAGGGTCAATGAAGGGCCTCTCTTCGAATGCTTCAAAGGATTGGTCGACCCTTTAAGAGAATGAAGCAGAATCCCCAACGATGTCTCTATCATCCTCATCATCTATTAGGTGTCAACCAAGAACTTAGTGGTAAAGTGACTGCTCTGCCACCCACCACTGATATGGCACTGTCGCCAAAGGGGGAGTCCAAGACTCGAAATTCAAGGCAGTCACATCAAGGCAACCCTCCCATGAAGTCTGAATCCGCTGGCGAAGAGCCGACATACGTAGAGGAATGGGAGCATGCCCAAATCCCGAGAAGGAAAAAGGTCGGGATGTCCTGCTAGTAGCCAAACTAACGAAGGAAACAGATTGGGTGATAAGAACAATAACCTTAGAAGCCCAGTAGGAGCAAAGGAGTATGAGCGGCACTGCAAATCAAAGGCACTCGACAGAGCCATGAAGCCTCCCAGCTAACCTCTCATCCACAAAGACGGGAGAACATCCGGTGATAAAGGGACTCGGTAGCCTTAGCACCAAGAGGGAGCCCATCTAGAAGCAAAGACAAGACATCGGTATGACGGGAATCGGGCTAAGAGAGGCAAAGTGTTATGAATAAGTGCTCCCATAACCACACCTAAAAAAGAAAAGATCATACATAAGGAATAGGAAAGGAGAAAAGCAAAAGAGAAAAGGAGGTGGAATGTGAAGTACCTGGAGAAAAGAATAGCACCCTCTGAGGATGTGAGTCTGCCCAAGCGAACACTCAAACAAACCTAGGAAAAGCTCTACCAGCACCACTAGAACAATACTCTGGCAAGAGAGGACGCGGCAAAAGGCATAAAAAAGAACTTTCAAAGATGATCGCCGCCATCCCGAGAAGAGCAACTCTGCCAAAACATAAAATATCAGTGCATTCAAGCATTGAAGCTGACGAGCAGATCCATCACCTCCTTGAGCAGACAAATATCGATCGTATAGGAGCACAAGGGAGAAATCGCCAGTGCCACCATCGACTGTGGGGAGAGCTGCCGAAAATTCGAACTAAGGCTCGAAATCTAAAGATCGCATCTTACAGGATGGATGAAGATACGGCTTCTGAGAGAAAGGGAGGCCAATCAAACAAGACAACTCCTCCAGAGAAGGTCCAAACTCCAAGTCATTGAAGGAGAACAAGTTCAGCGTCGGAACCCAGTCAAAGGACGCAGCACTCAGCAAGCGCTAATCCAGGCAAACTCGATAAAGATGCAAGACCTCTCTAAACCCCAGAAGATGTAGCTGGCTACTCTCAGAAGCAATTAAACTCCCTATCCAGATGCGTAGTCTCTCTGAGCATGAACCATGTAAGACCTGTACCCTAGTTCGTACTGTTATGTAGGCTTCCGCGATCCTACCGGTCAAATTCCGGCAATCCTTAACCCGTTTTCGACGTTTGCGTGCGATCCTAAGCCGGCTCCCGCATACCGAAGTCGTCTCGAACCGAAACCTGTACCTTGGCGACCGCGCCGTCGCCGCGATTCCAATGCAAGGACTCGCGCACCGAACCGATACCCAAGGTAGAAGATGTAGGCCCACGTTTAATTCGAAGAAGACACCGCATGTTGCAAATTATGAAGGAATCTCTACGAGATGTCCCATCAATCAATCCCATCAATCAAGTTTCCATCACACATCAAGTCAAGTACAACAACCCATACATTGTCCTTACCTCTCTCTTACACAAGCAAGCCTAAAGTCAACCCTCACATCACTTCACATTTCTCTTCACCCATCACTTTCTTACAACTACCACATCACCCCATCACTCCATCACCTTCTCACCCCATCACTTCCCTCTCTCTCTCATTCATTCTCAAACACTCTCCCAAGCCCAATACGTCCAAGCCCTCTTCTCTCCCCAAACCACAACAACAAGTGTGGCCCACTTTCTCCACCCCTCTCATCTCTCATCTCCACCATCAAAACCTCATCAACCACCATTAAAAGTGTAGGCAAGGAGCTAAGGAGGCTAAGGGGAGCAAGAAGGAGGCCTAAAGGTGGGTGATCTTTGAATTTCTACCGTTGATTTCATAATTTATACGGGGCCCAATTTGATGTATGTGTTGCAATCATATGAGAGGCCCATAGTGGCGGGGTCCCTCCATCTATACCGCTCATTTCTCTCCTTTCCTCTCTCTCTCTCTCTCTCTTTTATGTTGGGTGTGGCCCACTAGATCCACGCCGATCATGGACCCACCATGATGGATGCATTTTTTTAAGGCCATTCATCTGTATCATCCAGGCCATTTAGTGGGCCTGGATGATGAGAAAACACAAATATCGCGTTGATCCGAATGGGGTGGGCCACGTTCATGTGGGACCCACCATGAGATCCATGGTTATCCAGGTCGTCCAGCATCTCTGGACGCTGGACGTAGGTGGCTAACATGGAGTGCATGCGCTGGCATCGGTGTGTACTTTCAAGCTTTTTTTAAAAAAAAAAGAGCCATTGGAATGGGCTGCTTATGCAGGCACCACCTTGATTTATGTTTTCAATCCGAGCAGTCCATTCCATTTTCAAGCTCATTTTAGCCGTTGAGCCAAAAAATGGAGCTGATTAGACCTTCTGGCGGGCAATAGTTTGGATAATAAAATCTCCACCATTCAAATAACCCCTGATGTTTCGGTATGCCCAAACCTACCCAATATTGGGCTTGATATGCTGGTATTGGGCCGTAGTGAACCATGGCTGGGCCGGATTTGTCTGGGGCGGGCCCCACCTACCAAAAACCACCAAAGTAGTGGTTTTCAAAAATAAATAAATAGCAAGGCAGCAGCATCTGTTGCTGCCGCTGTCAGAGGGTGGGCGGACGGTCAGGGCTGGGCCTCACGGCCCAGTTGTGGGTCCCACCGTGATGCGTTTCGAACATCAACACCGTGCATTGGGTGGGCCTTCCCCTTGGCTATGGGCCACACAAAAATCAGCTGTATACGGAACTCAGGTGGGCCACACCGTCTAAAATCATGTGAAGACATGCCTAAAATATATAAAATCACTTAGTGGGGCCTACCTAAAATTTACATGCAGTTGAAACTTGGTCTGGACCCTCAATCAAGTGGGACATACATAATGGGTGGGCTGGATTTGTGAACCACATTTCGGTGGGCCCCACGCCCACCCCCACGTCCAAGTGACCTTATAAACAGTTTGGATGGCATATAAACTTCACGGTGTGCCCCCAGGTCTGAGTGACCTTATCAATGGTTTGGATGGAAAATAAACAATACAGTGGGCCCCCCTTTGGTCCACGTGACCTCATGAATAGATTGGATGGCAATAAACATTACCGTGGGCCCATGGTCCACGTAACCCTTGAACACTTTGGATGGCAAACAACGTCACAGTGGGCTCCCTGGTCCACGTGACCTTATGAACAGAATGGAAAATAAACATTGCAGTGGGCCCAGTTTTGGTGGGCCCAGGTCTATATGACCTTTTCAACAGGCTTGAATGGAAAATAAACATTTTTGGTGGGCCCCAGGTCTGCATGACCTTGCCCACAGGTTGGATGATATATAAATATTACAGTGGGCCCAAGGTCCACATGACCTTATGAATAGATTGGATTGAAAATAAACATTTTAGTGGGCCCTAGGCCCATGTGACCCTATGAACAGTTAGGATGGAAAATAAACATCATATTGGGCCCCATTTGGATGGAAAATAAACATTATGTTAGGCCCTTGGTTGGGTGGAAAATAAACATTTCAATGGGTCCCACTTAGGACCCACTTATGTATGTATTGTGTCCACACCTTTCATCAGTGTGGACCTCCACCATGGAGTATTTGATTTATCTATGCCTTCCATCCCCATGGGACCTACTATGATGCATGAGTTTCATCTCAACCGTCCGACCATTCTGAGATTATTTTAAGGCCATGTGTTAGGCCCATTTTGGTGTATTTGTGGGCCGTCCATTGAGGCCCACTTTGATATATATGAGACCATGGTTTGAGGCCCATTTGGTGTATTGAAGGCCCATGGGTCGAGGCCCAATGGGATGTACATGAGGCCCATTATAACGTGATTCTACCATAGTTTATGGGTTGACTATTGTAGTGGGCTATGCCTTGGGAGTAATGATGGTTTGACGTCCACATTGTAGGATGATGCTGGTTAGATGTTCACCTTATCACACTCCTTAAGGCCCCCTGATAGGCCCATATTTGTAGTAAGTAGGCCGTTTAGGCCCATCTCTATGATATGCAGAGCCCGTCCCTATATATATGTTTAGTATAGATCCACGATTCATTATCATACGCATCATATGTATGAAATATGCCTTCGAGCAAATTGTTTATGGGCTCCCTGATAGGTGGAGTTGCCCTACATGAGCGCATGGTTCACGCAGGACTGTTGCATAACTGGTAGTGTGACTCATGCACTTGTATTGTGTGATTGTAGTTACTGTATGCCCTAGCAACACTAGGGCCACAGCCTCCACAGACACATCGTAGGTAGCTGGATTAGATACTGGAAATGTTTGGTTTTAGCATACGGGCGCCATAGATGTCCCTCGGTGAAATCCCTAAACCCGATGGTACCAGAGGATGACTTCGACGTCGAGACCGAGTGGATACACGAGTGTGCCAGGGCCGTATACTAATAGGCCGCCTCTCCCACTGTGTCGTAGTCGGTTGGAAAGGGGTGTGACCTTACCCGCCTGAGTGAGGGGGCAATTTCTAGGTTGAGTTTGACCAGCTTGAGGAATCGGTCCGCTATCGATGAACCGGTCCTGATATTGGCAGGCGGATAGTGAGGTCTCTTCCACTCTCCCAGTTGTGCGTTTGGATAGGGACGGTAAGCTAGCGTAGAGTGTACTAGACCCCGGTGATTATCCAGACTGAGAACCATATTAATTTAATGCTCTAATGAGGAGTTGTATTGATATATGGATGTGGATTGGCATGCTTGACTTGCATTATGCATTGCATGGCCTGGATATGGCTGATAGCATTTATATTCTGTACCGCATAGCCTTGGTATGGCTGATTACATTCATATACCCATTGGCATGTTTCCGTATTATTCTGACTTTACATTCCAAGTACGATCGTATCGCGCACACACTTACACCACTCTCTAAGCTCTCTATAAGCTTATGCACCATTGATGCGTGCAGGTGACGCCAGGACGCAGCCGTAGTCTCGCTGCAGTTGGAGCGTGTAGCTGTGCTTTTGAAGTTTTTGTCATGTTCAATATATTATGTTTTACGCCTTGTACTTAAAAGTTTTTTATTATAGTGGATTTTGTGATGGTATTCTTGTGGTTATTGTTTGTGGGTTATGCTTGTGGTTATGCTCATTACGAATCAAATTGATTATTAGAAATCTCCTTGTAGCATCCCAGGATCGGAACCTTGTATATGGGTCCCGGGAGCCGAAAATGGGGTACTACGGAGGCTGTCGATGCCGGATTCAACGATTAGAAATTTTGTGAGCCCGGTCTCCAAGTTTGGGGCATGACAGAAGTTAGTATCAGAGCATAAATTGGGAATAACTGAGAACAGTATCACATGTTTGCTATGAGCTTAGGACAATTAGGTTCTGAGTGCGTAACCTTCCAATTGAGTTCCCTAACATGCGATTCTCAAAATTTATTGACGCCTTATCTTTTCCATAGATATGCCGCCCAGGAGAGTGACCCGAGTACACTCCACTCCACCACCTGAGGCTCCAGGTTTACCACCTGCGCCTCCCGTTCCACCGCCAGAGATCCCAGCTCCCTTGCCTGAGGATGATATTCCTCCACCTGATGCCGGTGCAGTTCCGACCATACCTGTGAGCGCCTCGCAGTTACAACAAATGTTGCAGGCTGTAACTGCTGTGCTTCAGGGACAGGGCAGACGCCCAGTTATTTTACCTGCCCAGGCCGAGCAGGAGCGCGCGAGTGCTCTTCTTCGAGAGTTCAGGCAGCTTGATCCTCCGTGTTTCTAGGGCGAGCCAGATCCGACAGCAACTGAGAGATGGCGCTCCGATGTGGAGAAGATCTTTGATACTATGTCATGTACGACCGAGCATCGAGTCCGATTGGCAGTATTCCTTTTCCAGGGCGAGGCCGAGCACTGGTGGACCTCCGTTACCCGCGTCGCAGGACCTGATCATGTCTAGACATGGGAGGACTTTACCGACCAATTTGAGGAGCAGTACTTCCCCGACCACATCCGACGTTAGAGAGTACTGGGGTTCGAGACTCTGGTGGAGGGGGACATGACCGTGGCATAGTACACGGCCCATTTCGTGGCGCTATCGAGGTTTGTGCCATACATGGTTGATGATGAGGGGCGAAAGGCCTGCCGTTTCGAGAACAGCTTACGTTACGGTCTTCAAGGCCGTGTTATTGGGCACAAGCTCCCGACCTTCCAGGGGGTAGTACGGAGGGCTCAGATTTATGAGGCAGAGTGGGCCGGCGGACAGAGCGATTGAGATCAGAGGAGGGGTCAGAAGAGCAGGCCCCCTCCATTAGCTCCCAGCAGCACCAACGACCGCAGAGATACAGGATCCGCCCATCCACCAGAGCACCAGTAGCCCCGTCGGCACCTCCAGCAGCACCACCTCAGAGGTAGCTTTCTGATAGTTGTTATGGTTACGGTGGGGTAGGACACCGTAGGTGGGAGTGTCCTTGACCTCAGTAATAGCAGCCGAGAGCACCACAACAGCCTCCACAGCAGCCAAGAGCACTGCAGCAGCCTCCTCAGCAACAACGACAGCAGATTCCACCACCGAGGCCCCTCAACAAGCAAGACCGGACTACTGACCTCGAGACCGTAGCAAAGAAGGCGATTTCAAGCACCTCGGCGACATCGAAGAAGAAGGACTCCTTCGAGGGGACAGGCTAGATTCTATGCAGCTCAGCAGGACCCGCAGACTTCCGGAGGAGTCGTTGAGGGTATACTTTCAGTCTCTTCATGCATCGCCCGAGTATTATTTGATTTCGGTGCTTCACACTCGTTCATGTCTGAGGTTTTTTACCGATCAACTGGGTTACCGACAAAGTCTGCTAGTGAGGAATTGACCGTATCGACGCCCTTAGGGAAGACCACAATATTAGGCCATTTCTGTTCGTCTTGCCCCGTTCTGGTTGGTGATATCTTTTTGCCCGCTGACTTGTATGTGCTGCCGATGACGGACTTCAACGTTATCTTAGGCATGGATTGGCTTGCCGAGTACCACGCCATCTTAAACTGTTCCGCGAAGATAGTCACGTTCTGCATACCCGGCTTGCCATAGTTTTAGTTCGTTGCAGAGCCCCGAGGAGAGCCATTATCTCGTTTGATGACCTGCGCAGTCAAGGAGCCCGTTGCCTGTGTATCGATCAGTTGCCGGTGGTCTGTGACTTCCTCGACGTGTTCCAGGAAATTCTGGGATTGCCGTCGTGCCGTCATATTGAGTTTCAAATTGATCTTGTGCCTGGTACCACGTCTATCTCGAAGGCCCCGTACCGTATAGCACCGATGGAGTTACGTGAGCTGCAGCGACAGTTGGACGAGCTGCATGAGTTGGGATTTATTCGTCCGAGTAGTTCACCTTGGGAAGCGCCGGTACTCTTCGTCAGGAAGAAGGATGGCTCGTTGAGGCTCTGCGTAAATTACCGCGAGCTCAACCTAGTCACGATTAAGAACAAGTACCCACTCCCGAGGATAGATGATTCGTTTGCTCAGCTGTAGGGTGCACAGTTCTTTTCGAAGATTGACCTGCGTTCCGGTTATCATCATATTCGTGTCTGAGAGGAGGACATCCCGAAGACAGCTTTCAGGACACGTTACGGTCATTTTGAGTTTCAGGTCATGTCCTTTGGACTGACCAATGCACCCGCGGTCTTCATGCAGTTGATGAACGAGGTCTTCCGTCCGTATCTTGATCAGTTTGTTGTAGTCTTCATCAACGATATTCTGATATATTCGATGATCCATGAGGATCATATGCAGCATCTGGAGATCATATTGCAAACCCTCCGTGCCCACCAGCTGTATGTAAAGATGGAGAAGTGCGAGTTCTGGCAGGAGGAGGTAAAGTTCCTCGGTCACGTGGTGACGAGGGAGGGTGTCGCAGTGGACCCCTCGAAGGTTGAAGCAGTACGTCAGTGGAACCAGCACACGACTGCGTCCAAGATCCGCAGTTTCCTTAGTTTAGCAGGATACTATCGACGTTTCATAGAGGGCTTCTCCCGTATCGCGGCCCCGATGACCAGGTTAACTCGGAAGAGCACAGATTTTGTTTGGACTGATGCATGTGAGCAGGCATTCGTGGAGCCGAAGGACCATCTGACGTCCGCTCCTGTCCTCACTCTTCCCTTTGGGAGTGATGGATGTGTTGTATTTATTGATGCCTCACGTATTGGTTTAGGTGTTGTCCTGATGCAGCACGGTAGGCCAGTAGCCTTCGCGTCTCGTCAGCTCAAGGTTCATGAGCTGAACTACCCCACGCATGATTTGGAGCTGGCAGCAGTTGTCTTCGCACTGAAGGTGTGGAGGCACTATCTCTATGGGGTCATGTTCGAGCTCTTCTCTGACTATAAGAGCTTAAAGTACCTATTCTCTCAGTCTGAGCTGAACATGAGATAGAGACGCTAGATGGAGCTTCTGAAAGACTATGATTTTGACCTCTAGTACCACCCAGGCAAGTCAAACGTGGTGGTGGAGGCCCTCAGCCGTCAGCCACGAGGCCTGGTGACACACATGATGATTTGGGAGTAGAGGATGCTTAAGGATATAACAGAGTATGACTTTTATTTTGGTATACAGTCTTCTATCGTTCAGCTATCGAGCCTGTCGATTCAACCCTCTCTTGTCGCAAGGGTGATCGAGGCTCAGCAGACAAATGAGTCGTTATAAGATTGTCGAGCAGAGGTAGCATCTGAGAGTCAGACAGATTGGCAGATTGGTTCTGATGGTGGACTTTGCTTTAGAGGCCGATTGTGTGTCCCGGATATTCCCGAGTTGCGCAGAGATCTTATGACCGAGGCACATTGATCCCGGTTTTCTATCCACCCTGGCTCGACAAAGATGTATCGTGATATGAGGAGACAGTACTTCTAAGCGGGGATGAAGCGCCAGATTGCCAGTTTTGTGACTGAGTGTGACACATGCCAGCATGTCAAGGCCGATCATCAGAGACCCCCTGGTCTATTGCAGCCGTTGAGCGTCCCGATGTGGAAGTGAGAGCACGTATCTACAGATTTCATTATGGGTTTGCCGAGGACTCAGCAGGGTCATGACGCCATCGGGGTTGTCGTTGATCGTCTGACGAAGTCGGCACACTTTCTTGTGATTCGTGCGACTTGGCCTTTAGACCAGCTTGCGAGATTATTCATCAAGGAGATCGTGAGACTGCACAGTATTCCAGTCTCGATCATTTCTGACCGAGAACTGAGGTTCACGTCTCAGTTCTGGAGAAGCTTTCAGAGAGCGATGGGGTTTATTTTGCAGCTCAGCACCGCATATCATCTGCAGACCGATGGCCAGACCGAGAAGGTCAACCAGATCCTTGAGGATATGCTTCGGGCCTGCACGATTGATTTCAGGGGTAGCTGGGATGAGCATATGCAATTGGCTGAGTTCGCATACAACAACAGCTATCAGGCAACCATTGACATGGCTCCTTTTCAGGCATTATATGGCAGACCATGCAGATCTCCGAGTTGTTGGACCGAGGTTAGAGAGCAGCGTCTCCTAGGTCCCGAGCTTGTGCAGGAGACATCAGAGGCTATTGATATCATCAGGCAGATGATATACACAGCTCAGAGCCGGCAAAAGAGTTTTGCTAATCGCCTGCGTCGTCCCTTGGAGTTTGATGTAGGGGACCATGTGTATCTCAAGGTATCGCTCATGAAGGGCGTAGTTCGATTTGGAGCGAAGGGCAAGCTTGCCCCGAGATTCATTGGACCTTTCGAGATCACTGGGCGCGTTGGCGCTGTGGCCTATCGGCTTGCCTTGCCATCTCAGTTGTCTGGCATCTACAACATTTTTCACGTCTCTATGTTGAGGAAGTGTGGGTCAGACGTACGTCCTGTTATCGATTGGTAGCCGTTGGAGGTTCATGAGGACGCTTCTTACATTGAGCAGCCAGTTCGTATCCTTGATCGAAAGAAGCAGGTCCTCCCTTAATGAAAGTTCAGTGGGGTCACCATTCTATTGATGAGGCGTCTTAGGAGCGCGAGGCTGAGATTCGAGAGCACTATCCCCATCTCTTTGATGATTGATTGTATGTTGTATCTTGTATGTTGTCTTCGATTGTATATGACGATACCTTGTTTCCCCTTCTATTATGAGTTATGACTAGTTACGATGATTGTGCAAATTTCGAGGGCAAAATTTTTATTTGGAGGGGAGAGTTATAAGACCAGTACCCTAGTCCGTACCATTCCGTAGGCTTCCGCGATCCTACCGATCAAATTTCGGTAATCCTCAACCCGTTTCCGACGTTTGCGTCTAATCCTAAGCCGGGTCCTGCATACCGAAGTCGGCTCGAACCAAAACCTGTACCTTGACGACCGTGCCATCACCGCGGTTCCAACGCCGCAACTCGCGCACAAAACCGATACCCAGGGTAGAAGATGTAGGCCCGCGTTCAATTCGAAGAAGACACCACACGTTGTGAATTACGAGGGAATCTCTACGAGATGTCCCATCAATCAATCCCATCAATCAAGTTCCTATCACATATCAAGTCAAGTACAACAACCCATACATTGTCCTTACCTCTCTCTTACACAAGCAAGCCTAAAGTCAACCCTCACATTACTTCACCTCTCTCTTCACCCATCACTTTCTTACAACTACCACATCACCCCGTCACTCCATCACCTTCTCACCCATCACTTCCCTCTCTCTCATTCATTCTCAAACACTCTCCCAAGCCCCATATGTCTAAGCCCTCTTCTCTCCCCAAACCCAAACCACAACAACAAGTGTGGCCCACTTTCCCCACCCCTCTCATCTCTCATCTCCACCATCAAAACCCCATTAACCACCATTAAAAGTGTAGGCAAGGAGCTAAAGAGGCTAAGGGGAGCAAGAAGGAGGCCTAGAGGTGGGTGATCTTTAAATTTCTACCGTTGATTTCATAATTTATACGGGGCCCAATTTGATGTATTGTTGCAATCATATAAGGGGCCTATAGTGGCGGGGTCCCTCCATCTATACCGCTCATTTCTCTCCTTTCCTCTTTCTCTCTCTCTCTCTCTCTCTCTCTCGCTCTTTCTCTCTCTCTCTCTCTTTTATGTTGGGTGTGGCCCACTAGATCCACGCCGATCGTGGACCCACCATGACAGATGCATTTTTTTAAGGCCATTCATCTGTATCATCTAGGCCATTTAGTGGGCCTGGATGATGAGAAAACACATATATCCCGTTGATCAGAATGGGGTGGGCCACGTTCATGTGGGACCTACCATGAGATCCATGGTTATCCAGGCCGTCCAGCGTCTCTGGATGCTGGACGTAGGTGGCTAACATGGAGTGCATGCGCTGCCATGGGTGTGTACTTTCAAGCTTTAAAGAGAGAGAGAGAGAGAGAGAGAGCCTTTGGGATGGGTTGCTTATGCAGGCCCCACCTTGATGTATGTTTTCAATCCGAGCCGTTCATTCCATTTTCAAGCTCATTTTAGCCGTTGAGCCAAAAAATGGAGATGATCAAACCTTCTGGTAGGCAGTAGTTTGGTCTGGACCCTCAGTCAAGTGGGACATACATAATGGGTGGGCTTGATTTGTGAACCACATTTCGATGGGCCCCACACCCACCCCCACGTCTAAGTGACCTTATAAACAGTTTGGACCGCATATAAACTTCACGGTGGGCCCCCAGGTCTGAGTGACCTTATCAATGGTTTGGATGGAAAATAAACAATATGGTGGGCCCCCATTTGGTCCATGTGACCTCATGAATAGATTGGATGGCAATAAACATTACTGTGGGCCCCCATTTGGTCCACGTGACCTCATGAATAGATTGGATGGCAATAAACATTACCGTGAGCCCATGGTCCACGTAACCCGTGAACACTTTGGATGGCAAACAACGTCACAGTGGGCTCCCTGGTCCACGTGACCTTATGAACAGAATGGAAAATAAACATTGTAGTGAGCCCAGTTTTGGTGGGCCCAGGTCTATATGACCTTTTCAACAGGCTTGAATGGAAAATAAACATTTTTGGTGGGCCCCAGGTCTGCATGACCTTGCCCACAGGTTGGATGATAAATAAATATTACAGTGGGCCCAAGGTCCACATGACCTTATGAATAGATTGGATTGCAAATAAACATTTTAATGGGCCCTAGGCCCATGTGACCCTATGAACAGTTAGGATGGAAAATAAACATCATATTGGGCCCCATTTGGATGGAAAATAAACATTATGTTGGGCCCTAGGTTGGGTGAAAAATAAACATTTCAGTGGGTCCCACTTAGGACCCACTTATGTATATATTGTGTCCACACCTTTCATCAGTGTGGACCTCCACCATGGAGTATTTGATTTATCTACGCCTTCCATCCCCATGGGACCTACTATGATGCATGAGTTTCATCTCAACCGTCCGACCATTCTGAGATTATTATAAGGACATGTGTTGGGCCCATTTTGGTGTATTTGTGGGCCGTCCATTGAGGCCCACTTTGATATATATGAGACCATGGTTTGAGGCCCATTTGGTGTATTGAAGGCCCATGGGTCGAGGCCCAATGGGATGTACATGAGGCCCATTATAACGTGATTCTACCATAGTTTATGGGTTGACTATTGTAGTGGGCTATGCCTTGGGAGCAATGATGGTTTGACGTCCACATTGTAGGATGATGCTGGTTAGATGTTCACCTTATCACACTCCTTAAGGCCCCCTGATAGGCCCATACTTGTAGTAAGTAGGCCGTCTAGGCCCATCTCTATGATACGCAGAGCCCGTCCCTATATATATGTTTAGTATAGATCCATGATTCATTATCATACGCATCATATGTATGACTAATATGAGAAGTAACTGATCATAGCATATGCCTTCGGGCAAACTGTTTATGGGCTCCCTGATAGGCGGAGTTGCCCTACATGAGCGCATGGTTCACGCAGGACTGTTGCATGACTGGTAGTGTGACTCATGCACTTGCATTATGTGATTGTAGTTACTGTATGCCCTAGCGATACCAGGGCCACAGCCTCCACAGACACATCGTAGGTGGCTGGATTGGATACTGGAAATGTTTAGTTTTAGCATACGGGGGCCATAGATGTCCCTGGGTGAAAATTCCTAAACCCGATGATACCAGAGGATGACTTCAACGTCGAGACCGAGTGGATACACGAGTGCGCGAGGGCCGTATACCAGTAGGCCGCGTCTCCCACTGTGTCGTGGTCAGTTGGAAAGGGGTGTGACCTTACTCGCCTGAGTGAGGGGGCAATTTCTAGGTTGAGTTTAACCAGCTTGAGGAATCGGTCCGCTATCGACGAACCGGGCCCGATATTGGCAGGCGGATAGTGAGGTCTCTTCCTCTCTCCCAGTTGTGCGTTCGGGTAGGGACGGCAAGCTGGCGTAGAGTGTACTAGACCCCGGTGATTATCCATACTGAGAACCGTATTAATTTAATGCTCTAGTGAGGAGTTGTATTGATATATGGATGTGGATTGGCATGCTTGACTTGCATTATGCATCGCATGGCCTGGATATGGTCGATAGCATTTATATTCTGCACCGCATAGCCTTGGTACGGCTGATTGCATTCATATACCCATCGGCATGTTTCCATATTATTCTGACTTTACATTCCGAGCACGATCGTATCGCGCACACACTTACACCATCCTCTAAGCTTTATATAAGCTTATGTACGATTGATGCGTGCAAGTGACGCCAGGACGCAGCCGTAGTCTCACCGCAGTTGGAGCGTGTAGCCGAGCTTTTGGAGTTTTTATCATTTTTAGTATATTGTGTTTCCCTTTCTTACACCTTGTACTCAAAAGTTTTTTATTATAGTGGATTTTGTGATGGTATTCTTGTGATTATTGTTCATGGGTTATGCTTGTGGTTATACTCATTACGAATCAAATTGATTATTAGAAATCCTCCTTGTAGCATCCCAGGATCGGAACCTAGTATATGGGTGCCGGGAGCCTAAAATGGGGTACTACGGAGGTTGTCAGGGCCAGATTCGACGATCAGGAATTTTGTGAGCCCGGTCTCCGAGTTCAGGGCGTGACAAACCACATGGCTGCAGGTGACAGGTACGAATGGGCATACCCTCAACTATTTGAAGGCTTGGATCAGCTGGTGAGTCATAAAAAATAGGCATCCCCTCGTCCAAAAAGTTAATCTCATGGTGGCGAAAGAAGCTTAACGCTCCTATAGCCTCGTGAAGCATGTCCTAAAAAGCAGCGATAGGCAGACCTGAGTCACCTACGATCATCGCATCCAGAGCTGTCAGGAAAGTACATGCCCTAGGAGTCGTAATACCAGGGCCACTAGAACCATCAGGCCCACCACCCAAATCTCCACTATCACCCAAATCAACAACTGCACCACCACCACCCATCACAATCGCATAATCTGAGCCGAAGATCTTTAGAAAAGTAGTAGAACTTGAATACTCTTTAGCTTGAATTATCCATGACTTGAACTTGTTCTTGCACTATCCAATCTTCAAGGTTTGTTCTTGAAGGTGAACTTTCCATCACTTAAGATGTTTTGTCTCATCGAAATTTGACAAACAAAAGTGTGCACAACACTTACAATCTCCCCCTTTATCAAATTCGTGACAAACACTCAATCGCAAAATAACATAATTGAATGTAGGACTCCCCTTTAATGAGATCTTCGAGCTTCTTTCTGCTTTGTACCTTTCTATTTCACATGTATTAGCTTTGTACCTTTCTATTTCACCTGTATTATAACATATACTCCCAATGCAATGCACAATTCCAACAAATATATTGCCATTCATTATTCTAATTAACAGATTAACCATTCATCATCCATTCATTAATACTATTTTCTTCCCCTTTTGTCACAAATCAACAAAGGAAAGAGTATCAATGTGAACATATATATGACTGAATCATCAGAATAAGAACTAAATAAGCATAACTGAACCACAAGATAGGTAGTATAATTAAGTTTAGCAAGTTCAACACATAATAAAAGCATAAAAAGAGAGTATGTTCCACGAGTTTAACAAGTCATACAGCCCAACAAGAGTTAAAAGTTATACAGCCCAACATGTAAAGAAAACCAAATCAACCTAATCAGAACCAGAGGAGGAAGGAGGAGGTATATATGGGTCAATCTGGTGAAGTCATTTAGTAATGCGATGAAAGTATTTACGCATATACTTCATTGAAGATTTGTGACTTTCTGCCAGATTATCCTGGGATACCTTCAATTCAACAACCTTCTCCTCTAAGGATCGAAGCCGATCATCAACCTGAGAAGGCTGAAAATCAGGGTCAGCTTCATCGTATGATTCTATATTAGCAAATTTGTCATCCATAGTCGTGTCTGCAGGTAATGATATTTCCTCTTCTTCTACATCATCCTCATCTCACTGATCGGGGAGGTACTCCAAGTTCATCTTGTTAATATTTGTGTTATTAAAAGGTAGAACTACCTCAGGGGCCACAGTCGAAGGAATGACAACATTGCAATGGATAACAAGAGTTGTCATGAGATAGGAAAATGGGATGGAACCATGATGGAACCATGACCCAGATGTATATGAAATTGAATTATTAAATAACATATCAAAGATGGGAGACAGATAGGTAAGCCAGATGCAACGGCATGAAGAATACGTGCCATGAAGGGAGTAAGTTCAGACTTATTCCCAAAGCGAGGATACACATTTGAAGTAAAAAAATGTGATGAAGTACTCTAAATCTAGGAATCATCTCAAGAGCATTACCAGAACTCCATTTGGCATCAAACCAACATAGTTTTCGGGTAATCTCCCAACGCTCAAACTCATACATTCTATCAATAAGTGGAGGAATCGGTATGCCTTCATCATTTACATTCACATCAAGTAATCCTTAGATCAGGTGCCGGTCAACTAGAAATATCCCTTCTCTAAAGTTAATAGAGAATGTAAGATTTTCAAGAGACAATTCTCCTATGGAGGTATACATTCCTTGAGCTATGAAGCGGTATGCCGTTTCACCCTAACCCAGAATGTTTTCCCAACCGACGGCAGACAAGATGGGCAAGAGGTTAAAAGGAGCAATGTGATCAAGATTTAAAATCCTTTCTATGATTATATCTCTAGTGCGGAAATCTCGTACATGCTCCGAATCTTCTTCGAGAGCTCTCAGGGTTCTCACCCTAACTGGAATCGTCCGGGAGGAGGAGCCACTAGGGCCCTTGGGAGAAGCCTTCCTCTTAGACCGATGCTCCATGTTGAGTTTTCCAAAGAAGATGTAAATGTTGGGTTTGGCTTAAATCAGATTTTTGCCCAAAAACTCTCTATGGAAAGGATGCAAATCTCAAATCAACTACAAAAGGAAGATTAACTAGCATACAAGAACCCAAATCTAGAAGAAAATAAAAAATAAAACACTTACAATGACTCTATGAAGGTGGATTTGAGGAATGGAACCACGACTAGTCGAGGAAGATAAAAGAAATGGCATGAAAAAGGGATTTTTTTTTTCTCATTTAATGGGTCAGCCCATAGTCCACGACCAGTCGAGTGCTGTCCTCGACTCATCGAGGGTTAACTGGTCGGAGACATACTCGACCCGTCGAGCGAATGGAGAAAGATCTTATTTTTATTATTTTTTAATTGTTTGCGAGTTTTATTTATATGTAAACAAAATAATAAATATACAACATAATTTACTTAATTAGAAATACACATACCAATATCATGTTTTAATTTGGAATATCTATTCCTATTGTGTGGTTTAATCATAATGTTAGCAAGCTGATTTTCAGTCTAGATATATTCCAATGAAATGCTTTTCTCCTTAACCAATTCTCAAATATAATGATATCTAATGTCTATATGTTTCGTAATTGAATGTTGAATAGGATTTTTTGAAATATTGATTACGCTAGAGTTATCAAAATACAAGATCATTGTATCTTGCGCAATTCCGTAATTAGCTAACATTCTTTTCATCCAAACCAACTGGATACAAGCATTACCAGCTGTAATGTATTTAGCTTTAGCTATAGATAAAGATACAGAACTTGGTTTCTTACTATGCCAGGAAACTAAGCAATTTCCAATATAGAAACATCTACCACTGGTAGATTTTCTATCATCAATGTTTCCTGCCCAGTCATCATCAGTATATGCAGCAAGTTGTACATTTGTATCATGCAGATACCATAGTCTGAGATTAGTTGTACTTGTTACATATCTAACTATTCGTTTAACAGCAATAAGATGAGACTCTTTTGGATCATATTGATATCTAGCACAGATTCTAATATTAAAAGCAATATCTAGTCTGCTAATAGTTAAGTATAAGAGACTACTAATCATGCTCCGATATAAGCGATAGTCTATACTTTTACCTATTTTAACCTTTGAAAGTTTGAGAGTTGTACTCATAGGCATATCAAACTTTATACCGTTCTTGAATCCAAATTTCTTTACCAAATTCAAAGCATATTTAGTTTGAGAAATGAAAATACCATCTTTCTATTATTTTACTTGTAAACCTAGAAAGTAATTCAATTCTCCAACCATACTCATTTCAAACTTGGATTTCATAAGCTCTGCAAACTCAATGGACAAGTCAGTGCTTGTAGACCCATAGATAATATCATCAACATAGATTTATACAATCAGTATGTGTTCATTATATTTTTTGATAAATAAAGCTTTATCAATACTTCCCATGATAAAGTTGTGACTGAGTAAGAACTTAGTCAATTTCTTATACCATGCCCTAAGAGCTTGTTTTAGACCATAAAGTGCCTTTTTAAAACGATATACATAATTTGAGAGTTTAGGGTCCTCAAAACCCTTAGGTTGTTTAACATAAACCTCTTCATGTAAATCACCATTTAAAAATGCACTTTTAACATCCATTTGATATATCTTGAATTTTTTTAAAACATGCAATTGATATAAATAATCTAATGGATTCAAGGCGAGCTACTGGTGCAAAGTTTCATCATAATCGATTCCTTCTATCTGAGTGTATTCTTGTATAACCAGTCTAGTCTTGTTTCTAATTATATTTCCTATTTCATTAGATTTGTATTTGAAAATCCATTTGGTTCCAATTATATGTTTATCAAATGGTCTTCGAACCAAATACCAAACGTCATTTCTTACAAATTGATTTAACTCTTCTTATATGGCTACTATCCAATTTTCATTGGTAAGTGCTTCTTTTATATGAGCCGGTTCAATTTGATAAAGTGAAGCAAACGTAATTACAGATCTCTAACTATTTTCTTATTCACACACCAATAAGAGGATTACCTAATGTCAAATCAGTAGGATGGTTTTTTACTGATCTTAGTTCAGCATTAACTAGATTAGATGTAGAGTCATGTTTCTCAATAAAGTTGACTTCATCATTATCTACACTTGATGTGGGTGTGATCAAGTGATCGTCAATTACAACATTAATAGATTCCCGAATCACTCCTGTTTTTTTATTAAGAACACGATATGCTCGACTATTCAAAGTATAACCTAAGAATATTCCTTCATCACTCTTAGCATCAAACTTCCCTAAATTTTCTCAGTCACGTAATATGAAGCACTTCTAAAAATTTGAAAGTATTTGACAGTTGGTTTCTTATTGAACCATAACTCATAGGCTATTTTATCTTTTAATTTTCTTACATACACGTGATTTATTATGTAGCACGCAGTATGCACAGCTTCAGTCCACAAGTTTTTTGGTAAATTCATGCTATTTAACATAACATTGGCCATCTCTTGTAGCACTCTATTCTTCCTTTCAACAACCCCATTTTGTTGAGGTGTTTTAGCAGCAGAGAACTCATGTGATATGCCATGATCTGTATAGAATTTCTCAAACTTGTTATTTTTGAATTCAGTACCATGATCACTTCTGATCTTGATTATATTTACTTCTTTTTCTGTTTGAATTCGTTTCAGTATTCTTTTGACTTCATTGAGGTCTCAAATTTCTCTCTCATAAAGGCTACCCAAGTAAATCTGGTAAAACCATCAACGATAACCAGAAACTACTTCTTTTCGCCTCTACTCTCCATTTTTGTTGGTCTAACTAAATCCACATGGAGAAGTTCAAGAGGTTTGGTTGTGGCTAAGGAGTTCACTTTCTTGTGACTACTCCTTGTTTGTTTGCTAAGTTGGCATGCGCCACATAGTTTATCAACCTTTTTAAAATTGGGTAGACCTCGAATAAGATCTATTTTGACCAATCTATAAAGATTTCGGTAGTTAACATGTCCAAGACGTTTATGCCATAATTTTGTTTCATCTATTTGGACCATGTAACAAGAGAAGTTAGAAGAGCATGACTCATTGATAATATTACAATTTTCAGAAGTCCTACGACCATTTAATATCACACAACATTTTTCATTTGTTATCTCACATCCGTAATTAGTAAATTTCATGTTGTGTTTGTTATCGCAGATTTGAGATACACTTAGAAGATTGTGTTTAAGTCCTTCAACATATAAAACATTTTCAAATGGAGGAAGGTTAAAAAGTTGAACAGTACCTTAGCATATAATTCTACAATTGCTTCCATCACCAAAAGTAACTGAACCGTCATTCATTTCTCTAAAGTTGGTGAATATCTCTTTGTCACTTATTATATGTCTTGAACATCGACTGTCCAGGTACCATTTTGAATGGCTAGAAGCTTTGAAGGCAATGTCGGCAACAAGACAAGTAACTTTTGAAACCTATTTCATTATAGTTCTAGGTTTAGGAGTTTCATTAGTTTTTCTCTATTTATGAGAGTTGGAATTTCTCTGTCTATTAACTCCAATTTCATTAGAGTTAGATTAAGAAGTTCTTTGAGTAAGTCCACTAATTTTTCAGTTAAAAGATTATAACTTTGATTTCTATAGCTGATGTTATTAATCTTAGAAGCTTGAAAAGGTTTAAGATTTTTGAAATCGTTTTAGTTAGAATTTCTCAAATTCTTACCTTTTGAGTTTGAGGATTCTCCTTTTACAAATATAGGAGATACATTTTTGTTTTTCATTGAACTATCTTTGATATAGCCCAGACCCAATTTATCGCCACATTTTCTAGACCCGATTTATCACCACATTTTCTAGATGCGGTTAATAATTTTTCCAACTTAGGGTCTCCATGAGCATATCTCTAAGTATCTTTAGAACTCAAAAAAGAAGAAACTTCAAGTTTTAAATTATCATTTTCAATTCTGAGTTTTTCTAATTCAGAGGTTTTAATATTTAAATCAAGTTTTGCTTTTTCAAAACAATCAGAAAGATGAGATTTTTCCAAAATATTGTTTTCAAGTTCTTCTTTTAGTTTAAGATATTTTTCCTTCTGAATTTTTAGTTTGCCAGCTATTTTGCAACTTTCCCTGTATAGGGCATTGTATGTGTCTTGAAGATCATCTTCATTTTCATTTTCAAGGTAACTCCTGAGATTCTCATAATTAAATAAATTACAACTATCTAAGGAGGTGACTTTGGCTATAGTCATCAAGGCTTTTACTTCATTTGAAATTTCTTGTTCTGAATCATCTGACTCAGAAGAACTTTCAGAGTCGAATGATTCATCCCAAGTAGCAATCAAACCCTTTCTTTTCGACTTATCCTTTTTAGGACATTTATTTGTCAAATGCCTGTATTCATGGCAATTGAAACATTGACTGTCTTTTACAGATTTTTAGGTTTTAGATATTCCTTTTCTTTTATCAAAAGGTTTTTGAAAATCAGATTTTTTTTTTCTTACTTTTGAAAATTCTGTAAAACTTCTTAGCAATTAAAGTCATATCATCCTCTGTATCTTCAATATCAAAATTAACATTGTTATCTTTTAAAATAGATTTGGATGATTTAAGAGCAGTGGACTTACATTTAGGGGCTTTAAAATTTAACTCATATGTTTGAAGAGAACTAACTAACTCCTCAACCTTCATTAAATCAGTGTCTTTTAGTTCCTAAATGACAGTTATTTTGGAATAAAATCTCTCAGGAAGAGATTGCAGTATTTTAGCACAGACCTTGCTTTCTAGGATTCCATCTCCTAGACCTCACATGGAATTTACTATATCATTTAATTTCATATAGAAGTCCATGAAGATTTTATTTTCTTCCATATGAATTTTTTCAAATTTTGTAGTGAGGATTCGAACTTTAGATTTCTTAACTATAGTAGTTCCTTCATGTGTCATTTCAAGAATATCCCAGGCTTGTTTAGCTATATCACATAAAATGATTCTTTTGAATTCATTAGGTGATAGAGCACAAGTAATTACATTTAAGTCCTTAACATTTACACTTCTTTCATTTTTCTAAGGTGTAGTTCATAAATAAAAAGGAATTTCTTTCATGGACTTAGTTCCATCACTGCCTAAAACTTCAGACACAGGTAGTTTCCATTTGGTTACCGTGGCATGCCACATGCTTTCATCTAAGGATTTTATGAAAATCCTCATTCTGGCTTTCCAATATGCATAGTTAGAGCCATCAAAGGGTGGTGGCCTGGTAATAGACAAGCTATCGAAATTTAACATAATTAAAGCTCTAGATCTTTAAACTCAAGGAACTTAATACAAATAAATGAGCAACTCAGCTTTGATACCACTTGAAAGAGTCGAGCTAACAGTCCTAAAGGGGGGGTGAATAGGACTATACCAAATAAAAATTTTAAGGTACTGAAATAATAAATAAATTAAATTAAATCACTAATCTCAATAGCAGTAGTATTGAGAAATTGATTCAAACTTTGTTCATAGGACAACCTTACACCAAAAATAGAGTTTTAGGTAGGACAACCTGATTTTATGAACGTAATAAGGATCAAGATCACAAACTAAGCAAGAGACAAGAGTGAGCTATCTATTATAAGCATTCACCACATAAGCATAAACAAATTACAACTATTCACCACATATACAAAAATTTAAACTATTCACCACAAACACCAGAAGTTATAGTGGTTCGATGTATACATCAACTATTCTCAAATAACCACACCTACTCCACTCCCAATAATCACAACCCACGTGATATTGGCGTTCACTAATAAACAAGGTTTTCACAGGTTCACCTTAAAACCTATACAGTTGTATTTTTAGATGGCATATCACAAATAAAACCCCACACTGAGATTTTCTGGCTATCTCAGTCAAAACCAATATAAGAGATTTTTGGGATATCTCAAAGAAACCAAAAACAAAAGTACAAAATGATACTTATATTCTTCTTTGAAGACATTCTTGATGTAGCCCGTAGAACCGCTTCGTTTGATGTAGAATATTTAATACCCAGTAATACAATTAAGGGTTCTATGTTCTAAATTGATTTTAAATTAATTCAAACCTTAAGCTACTTGTTTGAATCCTTTAAATCTCAAAAGAAGATTAATTACTCTCTTTCTTTAAAAAGTAAGATTCATAAATGAGAGATCAAATAATCAAAACAAAATCTATATAAACAGAAATATAAAATACTGTGCAATAGCTTGATGATAGTGGAAACTTCTCTCTTTCTAAATGAAGACTTTTCTTAGCTTAGATTGGTAATTTCATAATGAGAGAAGGCCTCTATTTATAGGTTGAAATGTTGTTACTTCGACTCGTCTAAGGTCTCTTTCGACTCATCTAAGATCTAACTAAATTTCAAATTTTGGGTGTGATTGGATAAAACCGTTCTTCAACTGGTCGAAGGCCTTGCTCGACTGGTCAATGGCCCTCTTCGACTAGTTAAGCACAGGTTTCGACTGGTCGAGGGTGCTAAAAATTAGTCGCTGACTTCAAGTCAAGCACCCCTCGACTGGTCGAAGGTGTCTCTTCGACTGGTTGAGTAGCCTTCTCTACTAGTCCAAAAACAACGAGAGATATCCATTTTTTGAGTTTGAATCTTGGACTGATCAAAGATATTCTTAAACTAGTCGAACTAAGGCTTAGACTACTAAAACCTAACCAAAGTAAATAAACCCGTATAAGTTTAACGTTTGAAAGCACCTAAGTTTAAGGTCTTCCTAGGGTCATTTATACCTAAGAAAACTGGACGTTGAAGTGTATAAGATGAATCTCCTACTTGAAGGTTGAGCTTGATCTTCTACTAAAAAAGTAGTAAAACTTGAATACTCTTTAGCTTGAATTATCCATGACTTGAACTTGTTCTTGCACTATCCAATCTTCAAGGATTGTTCTTGAAGGTGAACTTTCCATCTTTCTTGAAGATGAACTTTCCATCACTTAAGATGTTTTGTCTCATCGAAATTTGACAAACAAAAGTGTGCACAACACTTACAATCCAATAAAAGTGCACACAACACTTACAATAGGCCCACCTAAACCATCAAACAACCACCCATCTCCCAAACCTCCTCCCATCACCTCACCAAAACCAATTTCACCATTAATGGTGGTTGGAGCCACACCAAAAATAACATTCACTTCTTCAAGAGGCCCCACCAAACCACCATTAAGAGCCTCATCAATAACAAGATTCTCTTCAATCATCACCTCCTCATAAAAGTGGTCAAGAGAAGGATCATTTACCTCAATGATTGGACCCATGCTCCCACCATTGTTGGACCCACCAAAGCTTCCTCCATTTCCAGCATTGAAAAAAGGTATGAGGTAGAAGATAAGATAGAGAAGAAGACAAAAGAGGGGATAAAAGAGAAGGAAAAAGAGACAAAAGGGAAGATTCGAGCTACAAATACGGAGAGGAATGTCAAAGACAGCAACCTCGGATGAACAGAGAGGAAGTTGCTGCTGCTAGAAGAAAAGCCGAATAGGGCCGGTAATTGGATTACTGCTCGCCCTCGACATCTATGCCCACTGCTGCAGCACCTGTAAATCTTGGCAGAATGGCAGAAGTCAATGGGCGGTACTCAGATTACCGTCCATGGTAATTCGACTACCTCCTGGACGTGGATTTCACATCGGTTATGCATGGGGTCTGCCATGGAAGCTAGGGGAAGCCAAAAAATCAAAATGTTATGCAATTAGATCAATAGGAGGGCTTGAAAAATGCGAAAGGCGACATTGGATAAACAAATTCTAATATATATGGGAGGATGTACACAGAAGATACATGGACAGAAAAGATAAAAAGACACTATTCATCAGCTACATAATCATCTGTATCCTTTGAAGGAACTTCAGGACCCAAAAGACCCCCTCCAGCAAAGCATGCACCGCCATCAGGAGTATAAGCATTCCTCAGAATGGGACCAATGCTGTAATGATGGCACCAGGAGCAATACTCTCTCGCCAGATCAACGAAAACGCTAACATCATAGCCCTCTAAAGTAGCTGCCAACTCACGATCAGGAACTGCTCTCCAGTTTGCCGGTTCAGAAGGTGGGCTGAATGATACAAGGGGATAACTAGTCAACTGCCAAAAGAGTCTTTCCCCCAAGTACCACTTCATCACCCGAGTATCCTCCGAAATGCGACGACAACGTAAGGCTTGGAAAGCTTCCTGGGCCTCAAGAGTAAGAGTGGCAGCCGATCGAAAGTAAGGCCTGGTGTGAAACTGGTAAAAACAATCCAAGGTCAGGATAAGAATACAAACAAAGAGAAAAAGACATGAGAAGATGATTGATCACATCATCAGGAACTAAGGCATCCACATTTGATCTCCAGGTGAGATCTGAAAACTGGCGGGTATGGCTGTGATTATCCTTATACTACAGCATCATGCGAGGGAAGGGAGGGGTATGATTTATCAGAGTGGGCCCCAAATGTGAAAAATGGTCAAAAAAGCAAACCTGCACAAGGATCGATCATCAAAATATGCATTCAGGAGGAAAAAGACAAGGGAAAGAAGTCGATACATACCTCGATAACTGGATAAAAGTCAGTCATTGACCTTCTGCTACAACGACTAGCCTTGTCCAGCTCTTCGTACGAGTGGGCTAGGAGCGCAGTGTTCTAGTTATACGGCGCAGAAAAAGTGATATCTGCCATGAGCGACAGCAAACGGGAGCTCACTAACTCATTTCCATGATAGAAGATGATGGCTCCCAAAGTGTACAAAATTAAGGTGTGAGCTTTCACAATAGCTTTGGCCTCAGTCTGCGGAACCCGTCGAGAGAAATTCGCTGATAGCCAGAGCAACTTGAACCGAGGTCCCGAGAAGTCTAAAAATGAGGAACCATCCCTAGAAGACTCATCCAGTCATCCTCACTGGGAATAGGGAGATCCTCCTTGAAAGGAATGGACCTCCCTTCCCTTCTCGTATCGAAGACCAAGCTGAATGAAAATGTCATAGGGGGTGATTCCCTATTCTCCAAAGGGGAGATGAAATGTATAGGTTTAAGCACACCATCGCTCAGTCAACATTGATAAAAGCGCCATATTCACCTTGCTCAGATAAACTCCTAACAAGCCATAGAGTGGAGTACGCTCCAACACCTGAAAAAACAATGGCTGATGATCCATGAACCAATCTGGCCAATGGCTGCAGACCTCACGACCCCTCAAGACAGCAAGAGCCCCTCCTTCTCGAGACACATCAGAAGGTGTCAACCTTCTTAAGGTACGTAATAAGGATCAACAGACTCACTGGAAGGCCCAGCCTCACTCCGACCACAACGGGGCATGCTGTAAGGCCAACATTAATAGGTAAGTATCCGCCCCTACCTTCATAAATGGCTCAAACTTTCCAAAAGAAGAAGACACATCATAAATGGACCCCTAAATGCTCATGATTTTAAAGCCCGTCTCAAGGCCCACATTCTGAAGCCCATTAACCAAGGCATATTGTCCAAAGCCCACATTTTAAAGCCCATTGGCCAAGGCCCATTAATAGGCCTTTTGTCCAAAGCCCACATTCCAAAGTCCATTGTCCAAAACCCATTTTCCATGCCCAATCCAAAACCCATTGGCCAAGGCCCATTCCAAGGCCCCATTGTCCAAAGCCGATTGGACAAGGCCCATTATGCAAAGCCCATTTTCTAAGCCCAATCCAAGGCCCATTACCGCTGGTCAATTGACCTAGGTCCATTGTCTAAACCCATTTCGAAGCCCATGATCCAAACTCATCAAGACATTTCAAGGCCCACCTAGAAAATCCTTCAATTCAAAATCCACACCTAGGACCAAAATCATGTCAAGGAAGAAAGTGGGGCCCACTCCAAAATAATGGTGCACCATCAAAATATGAAGATCCAAGTGGGACATGAATCATCAATTCGGCCCATCAAATCAAAGGATTACGTTCTAGAGGCCTACCATTTCATGATGTGTAAGGCTTGGACCTTCTTCTTCACAAAAAATTAATATATATACACACACACTCACTCATGTACAAATAAAGAATGAGGCACTTTTCTTGTCACACCCCTCCATAAAAAAAAAATCATCAAAAATTACCGCAAGCCCAAAACTTGTAAGAGGAGGAGAAGTCTCATCCATGGATTAAAAGAAATTTTCCCAGCAAGAGGCTGGAAATTTGAGGACCATTCCAAAAATCACAAATCCATGGCCATAAAGAGGTAAAGTCCAGAAAATCCATGCACATGGAATACCAAGATCCACCAAAAGAAAGAAGCTGTGAAAGAATTAGCACCTGAGAAAGAGAGTCCAAAAGAGGATTGTAGTGAGCAAAAGTATTTGAAGAAAGGAAGAATAAGAGAGACCTTGTAAAGAGATAACAATGGTGTCTGTAGAAGGAAAAAATGGGAAGAAGAAACAGGAGAGTAGAGGCTCTCCTTCGGACCAGCGCCCACCTCAAACCAATGGGCAAATGGGCGTAGGGCGGTACTCCAACTACCGCCCGCGGTAGTCGGACTACTGCTCCCTACCCAAAGCACAGCCCTGCGCGCCTGTCCCCTTTGATGTGATGTAAGAATCCCGAAAATGCTTTGGTCCAACGGACAAAGAGAAGAAATGGAGGAGAAGAGAGATTCTCATGAGATAAAGGGAAAATGAATATCTCACGAGAAATTGAGAATCTTGAGATGAGAAAATTGAGGAAATTTCAAGAAAAATACATAAAAATAATACAAAACCAAAATAAAATCCAGATCTATTGATCAGCCCCGTAAAATTTACTGGTGGAGGTAATAGAACTATTTGGACTTATTCCAAAAAATACAATTAAAAAAAACCAATGATGACGCCCACCTGCAAGATCAGACGAATCTTTTCAAAATTTCCATTTGCAATAAAATTCCCAAGGAGAATAGCTTCTCATAGGATAGTTTTCAAAATAATAAAATTTTTAAAAAATTAGCATTTAGCATGCAAAATGCTAAGAAATCTCCTATATTTTCCAGTAGCAGCCGGTGCAAATGGTAAAATAAGATTCGACCTCTTCTGGCTTCCCCAAGAGATAATCAAATCCATATGTAATACAAGTACGATTGGCCTGATTCTCAATATCAGGACAGTCATGCAAGAAATAGAATGTGAATAATGATTTGATCCACCTCTGGTCAGAAGTAACCAATTCAAAGTGGAGAAAATCCATTATAACCAAAATGTCAAAATCAGAAGACTACATGGAAAAAGGTCACCTGCACATATCTAGTCCAGAACACTTGGAAAGTCCGATCAAGTCCAAGTCAGCGTAGTGAGCTCCCCATAAGGCCGCAGCACGCGCAAGACTGCTAACCACTTGATGATCAAACGAAACAAGTACTCCTAGGGTGATTACGTAGCAAAGGAACAACAAGATCCAAACAGTATGGGAATCCATGTAAAGCCGCAAAACGCACTAGGGCCCTACTTTTCAGACTTATTCTCCGATGCTATTATCGATCCGATACGAAAAGGTTGTGATTCGTGGCCCGTAATGCCGCAGAAATTATAAGGACAATCATAACGTTTTCCTCAAACCCTCATGATATGTGTGAGTTATCTCTCTTCCAAACAGTAAGTTGACTATGATACTATGGCAGGTAATAAATCTAAACCACAAAACTTTTCTGACTAGAAGGGTGGGGTGCTCACTCACTTTGGCATTCGATTGCACCTAACCTCTGCCAAAGAGGGACATCTGTCGATACCCCACTCAGGCTAGAAGCTTGATAAGGCATGGATGATCCTTAAGGATAGAACCGGAACCTCACATCCTATCCCAAACCTCAGCCAAACCAAACTTAGGTTACGTAAAAACCCAAAAAAAACTTTAAAAAGCCCAAAAGTCCATATCCAGATTCCAAACCCAAGCCCATGAGAAAAAAGTTGGAGTCAACAGTGGCAGGGCGGTAATCGGACTACCACTGGCGGTAATCTGATTACCACCTTCTCTCGACAAATGTGCCCTCTAAGCATACAGTTGTTCCTCCTTCTCAAAGTCATCTCTCCCATGAAATTACCTCCAGAATTCACCTTATTTACCATCCTACCAAAGCCCCTAAAGACCAATAAGAGAGTGTCATGTTACATTGCCCTCCCCTCAACCAATCACAAGCCACCACATCATCATTTACCCTTCAAAGTCCTTAAAATTACCAAAATGCATCCCAAAAATATATAAATAGCCCTCACTTCTCTTTATAAGGACCAACAATTAAAGAAAAAATAAAAGCATCACCAAAAGAAGGAGAGGGAGAAAGAAAGAGTGTAAGCAAGTGAGAGTGAGGAGGGTTCGGGTTTTCAAGCCTCTATCTTTCTAGCCTCCTCAGCCATCCCTTAACTTACTCACCTCCATCTGAGTCAACCATAGCATACCAAAACATCCAAGCCTGTGCAAGTAAAAAGTCATACAATCATCATACTTCTTATCACATCATTACTTCTTTTTTCAACCCCTTTGCTCCTCTAGACTACCATTGAATGTATGTTATATGACTTGCCAGAACCCTAGATCCTATCACATTAGAAACTCGTGGTAGCCTAGTCCATATTTTATCATCATCATTATCTATTTAAAAACCCCTCTAGACATTCTTTGGACGTATGCTCTATGGCTTGCCAAATTTTTGGACCTTGCCACATCAAAAATCCAAGTTTGCATAGTCCCATCTGTCCTATCATTCCATCACTTAAGAATATTTTACTACACGAAGTAGAGACCATACATCTGTATGAGCAGAGAGGGTACTTAACACCTTCCCTCTTTGTAACCGAGGTCCCTTACTCAGAATCTCAAACCGCAGATCGGGAGTCAATTTAAAGCAAGAGAGTCTTCGGATTCTCTAGCTTTACGTATTTTGCAAGTTCTAGCTGACTGCGGTATTTCGAGTTAAGTGGCTAGTGGCGACTCCAAGTCTACTTCGCATCGACAATCCAAATCAGTTCGATAACCCCCATCATCATTAGGAAACCAACAGCAAAATCTGTGTGGGCGCCGATTTCCCAGCATTCACAGTCGTGTGGTACAACACATTACAGCGAGAGTAAAGGAAATGGGTGTTGACAAGTGGAACTTCGATAAGCCCCATCATGATGTACGCATCAAATCCACACTGTCCTTCCAATTTTCCATGACATTTTAGGACATGATACCCAAAATGAGGCAGATCCAAGGCTCAAGTGGGCCACAATAAAGGAAACATTAGGAATTGGTCGCCCATTGTTAAAAACTTCTCAGGGCTACAGAAGGCTCTAATCAAGCTGATATTTGTGCCTTCTCTTCATCCGAGTATATCTAAGCTTATGAAGAAGTTAGATGGAAAATACAGCTCACAGAAGATCCTAAGAAGGTTTCAATGGTAGTCGTTCAATCCCAGCTACTTTTTGTGTTATGTTCTGCTTGAGCTTTGGATGTGCCTCATTTTTTGGCCTCATACTCTGGAATGATCTTTAAAAATTGATGGACTAGGTGGATTTAACATCTAAATCATGGTGGGGCTAGAGAAGTTCCACACGTTAAAACTTGAGTTGTGTAGTAGGGAATCTATTTAGGAGAAAATATGTGTGTTTTGTTACCTCATCGTCAATGACACGGACCAATGAGAAGTGACGGCAATGAATTAATTTTTATGTCTTCAACATACATGATCCACGTTCAATTTAAAATCAACTAAGATGCTTCCTAAAAACTAAAGTAGTGTAACTCAATCTTATCCTTGGACAACTAAAAACACTAGAGTCATGGCATATAACATGCACTAATCAGATTGAATCACGCAACTACAGATCCAACACATCAATGAGCATGTGTTTTATTCATTACTGATATTCATGTTATGTGAATCATACACATCTCATCTTTAGTTCAACTCATGATATCCTCATCCTCTATCTATCATTAAGGGAAGTTGTTGTGTAAACTTCTCCTCATACACACCTAACCTCATATGTGTAGGTTTTTCTATCCCATGTGAATGGGTCACAACCTGCAGAGAAAAAGTGGACCACCTCAGTTGTGATCACAAATAATACAAATGATATGGTTGTCCTAACATATAATAGTTGTATACTCATTAACCACAATAAAATGAATACAACGCAGTAAAATAATCAATCAAACACATCCATGATAAGCAAAGTAAAGAAGTAAAACAAATAGAAATCATCTGTATACTCAAGGAAATAAAAAGCAATGGGCTTGTAATTGCAAGTCACAATTGTGCCATTATCTGCTTGTGGGTTCTATGATTAAATATATTCATTTATGGGTCTATCTTATCAATAGCAATTATTTGTCCAATGAATTCATAAAGACATGTACATCCATTAAATACATTATCACTATTGCATATGAACAATTAATAGTCGTCGAGTGGGACCGAAAAAAGTATGTTGCAACATTAATGGTGTGACCCACTTAAATGATGTATAGACCTTTAATTAATTTCAAGCTCATCCCACCTTCTTAATTACTAAACTCCTTTAGTAAATGTCACTATGAACTCCATCATATACACCGATACACAACACATGCTAAAATCAATACATAATAATCATAAAAGTAACTATTTTCTAATATAAATCAAGGGCCATTTTGGTTTTAATAAGACCCAAAAAGGACACATCAACAACTTTGAAAAGGCAAGACCCACAATTGCCACTTTAAATATTTGGTTTTTGTTGGTTTGATAATGAAGTAACCCTCAATCACATGCCTAGTAAATGTTTTAATTCAATTTATAAGAGTATATATGATCATTAGAAATGCATCATAGTGGGCGGTAATGGTTAATTTTCATCATTATACATCAACCAGGCCACCATTAGTATAAATGGGCCACATCACTATAAAGATTATGTTAAAATAATCTCTTTTTGTCAGGCCTAATATCAATTAGCTAGGAAATAGTTGACTAAATACTGTCTTTAGTTCTAACCAAGTTTACTCACTAATTAGTATATGTTTTGTGTTGAATACATTCCATTAGGCTCCTGTTCTACGCATATTTCTAGATTGGTCCACGAGGCTTGAACTATCACGAGCTAAGTTGAATATTCCACATCCATATATGTAATTCAATGTTTTTATTTTAAAAGTGGCCCATTGACAAGTAAAAAGAAGTGATATTAATATTTATAATAACCCAAAATTGTTTTTAGAGCAACGCCAAATGGGCCGTATTTGATTGGTCCATTTGATTACAATGGTTTTAGCTTATGGTTCTTGGTATGATTCGGCACATACACTACAGTCTGTATAGCCCAAAAATTATCTGGATGTGTGGCATCATTATCCTCATCTCACGGACATTAAATTTGGCCCACATGGCCCTTACTAGCTCAGCCCATCAAGCCCTCAATGATTCGTATGACCTACAAAGGTATGTATTTAATAAATTTAGAGGGTCCAATCTGTCCATTAGATCTCATATTTATGGTCTTCATCTGATAGATTTTCTATAAAAGGCAGAACCTGGTCTTGGGCTGATCCATCAAGGATGGGCCCGACAAACGTAAAACACACTATCACGTGCACACGTGCAGGTGTAAGACTGGGTTTTCAACATATTTTTACTAATTGGATGGAAGCAACAAGAGTTGGAGGCTGTTTGATAAGACTTTCAGCACTTATTACTAAAATTTAATATTTTCAATGATTTTCACTTATTCAAATAATTTGACAAATCTATAAACTTATTAAATGCTTAAATTAATTTTCATTGAAAATGTGGGTCTTTTTTCAACTCTCCTATCTTCAGTTAATTCTGAAGGTGGAATGCTAAAAGTGGTGGTGCATTAATTTTTTTTTATTTTCTTTTTTCACTTTCGAATATATTATCTCTAAAATTATTTTAAAATTACAATTTAGCGCTTTAAGTTTTTGGCACTTAAATTAATTTTTAGAGTTTATTTTTTCAATTTATCAAATGGCACATTAATCTAAGAAAATCAACTATAGTATAATTATATCTTAAGTAAAAGAAAATTGTAAGCAAAAAGATTACTAATGAACAAGTTCCATTCATCATAAAAAGTCATTCATGACCAAGATCTAATCATCAATAAAATCAAGTTGGATTTCAAGGGCATATGCTAACAACGTGGGCGGCCCGTTATACCAACTACTAGAGAAAAACAAAATAAGCCCACCCCTACAATTCAATTGCATGGATGGGCTCTAAGACTAAGATGATCAAATGATTTACACAATAACAATTAGCTCACTCACTAGATGAATGGTTTTTTAATGGTTGTCTCAACTTTCTCATTTTCAAAATCAATATGCATAGGATCTTTACAATAAGGGATGTTTTTATAGAGGATGTATATCATGTCTCTTAATGGGTAAAAATCTCTTGATTAAGGAGGATTAATATACCAGTAGAGAGATAAGGAGAGGATGTATCATGATGCACTAGTAAGTGTTGGGTGGAAATATCTACACTAACAAAAATGACAACCCCATTTGATATTCAAATAAATAAACCATCAGGTGGGGTCTTGATGTAGAGCGGGTCATGGATAATTTCATGGCCAAGATGGACCAGAAAAGGCCCGATCGGAGACGGAGATGATCCGAATCATTAAAACTTAAAATGGACGTATCTCACAAACCGGAATGAGTTATGGGACACACCATGTATGATCTGGGGGTAGGACGAGCTACGTTAGCCACCCAACCCCACTACGCAGGGTTGCACACGTCGAATTTGTGTTATTCCATCAGATCGGCGGTCGAAATCCCTGTTTATTTTCATTTTTACTATTTTTAGTAAGTTTTAGTTTGATTATATAACTCGTCGTACATTGGGCTTGAGTTGTGTCCAAAACAAAAATTGCTTAGAAAAATTAGGAGAACATCATGGTTCGACCAAATAGGACACATTATTTTTGGCCAAAAACCATGCACACTAGTAGGAATCACAACTGTCTATAAATAGTAAGTCTACTATTTATAGTAAGTCGCGATTTCTAGGAGTTTTAGTTTCTAAAGGTTGTAAACTGGTTTATTTGGATCATCAATCAATTTACAAATTTCTAAAAAATATTTCTTATTTTCTTCTTTTCCTCGTGGATTCGAGGTATCTCTGTGAGGCGTCCAAAGAAGTTCCGTGGATTCGGAGTAGTTGTCCCTTGAGGAAGATGGTGCTTGACCTCAACACTTCCTCCCTTATATAAGGTCTACATTCCATTAATAGTTGACCAGCAATGAGCTGCATGCTAGCCCCATGTCTAACAATCCCTCTGTGATTTAGCTTGCTGGATTTTAATTCTTTTTCTTTTTAAAGCCCTATTTGGAACAGAAAAAGGAAGCGAAAAGGAAATCACATAGAATTACGGAATAATGGAATAGTATGGAAATGAAAATAATTTTTTTAAGTAAGAGAACTGATTACTTCTTCTTCTATTTTTAGAAATGAAAGTTGGATGTCTGGGATATTTTTATTGCCTTGTAACATAAAAAACCAGGATAAATTAAGATGCCCTTTCACATAAATGAGACATTTCCACGGGACGACAAGCAGTCAAAATTCAGTATTTCCTAGAAAATGCAATTCAATAAAGGTACTTAGCTCTTTGAAGGTAACCCTAGTTTGTTTTCATACATTTGTTTCTGTTCAAAATAGTTTTCTTCTATTTTCATTTTGTTTGGCAAAGTATTCCTTAGGAGAAAAAAATGGTTTCTTTAGCAAAATGGCATCTAACTTTGTGTGGCCCATCGTATCAATATTGACATGTGCATATCTTTATTCATTGTATTATATTAAGATTTTTCAATATGCACGCTATGCATGTGTGAATGCGATTGTTTCATTATAATTCATATATAAATATTCTGATTGGTCATCACAATAATGTGTGACCAACATTCGTTGATTAAATGGCTTGGTATGCTTCTTGCATTATATATATACTATTTACTGGTATGCATAATAAGAGTGATGCATATTAAGATACATATACATATTAGATGCACCATTTCCCTTATTTATGAGATGATTAAGATGAAATCTCAAGTAGATCAATATAATCAGTTCTATGTTGGTCAAACCCATGTTTTGTAACAGAGATAGAATTGGATGCTTGATGATGAGATGATGACGTACGTGATTAATGCTTGATTATTCACGATGTGTGAATTAATTCACACGTTCTATGAGATTAAAAATCTACAAGTGAAGAACCAATTTCAATCAGAGTTGTAGTGTGAGTATACTAGTCCCAAAGACAATTCTTCCTTGTTACTTTACAATCCCTAGTGGGATTTAAAAAACAATCCAATCAAGATCAGGTCACACTTAGGAATTAGAGGAAGATTGTAGATGATCACAAGGTGGCGATGATGTGTAAGAGATGAATCAAAGTCATCAGATCGAATGGACGATTAGATCTTATTGCGAACATTTTTGAATCTAGTGTGAATAGCACTACACCAAAATTGCCTTCTGAGTACGGCTACTCCTTTGGTTCAAAAACGGATTTAGGCCGTTTCTGATCTGGAGCGGCTTTCAGCCGTACTCGAACTTTCATTTCCCACCGTTTTAACGCACGAACCCCACAAACCCAAACCCTACTCTCAATTCTTCCTCTCCCTCCGCATCTGACCGATGGAAGCGTCAGACCCCTCGCACGCAGCGCATCGTCTTCCTCATCGATCTCCATCATCTCGTCCACCTCCAAAACCCTAACCCTTAACATCTCCTCCATTCTCCTCCTCCAAAACCCTCATTTCCTTCTCTCCTCTCCCCTCCTCTCTCTTCGTTTTCAAGCTCTTCTTCTTCTCTCTCTCTCTCTCTCTCTCTCCACATCCAATATCCACCGCCTTCTCGGCAAATCTGCCGCTTTCATCTCCTTCGATTCCCCATCCCAAACCCTAATCTCTCTTTCCCAGACATTGATCTCTCTCCTGTCTCTTCCCTTCCCCCGACGTCGCCGACGATCGTGTCTCTCCGTCCCGCGTGTCGTTCATCACCGGATCGCTATGCCGGATCACCCACGACTATGCCTGGGAGCCTCGAATTCGACATCCGAAAGGTACGTCTCATCTCGATGTCTTTGCTGTTCGTTCGAATCTGGTCATTCTCTTTGATATTGGTATGCTATTGGATATTCCATTTTCGCATAAAGCTCCAGGGCTTCATGTCTCTTCATCTCCTTCCCCATTCACTACGTTTCAATGAAGCCTCGATCTGTGGCTGGGATTCCTAAAACCCAAATGCAAGGACTGATTTGAATGTGTGCAGATCTGTTCTCTGGATTTTGTAGCAATTTTGGGTCAGGTAGTTGGGTTTTTTTAATAACCATTTGTTCTCTTTTTCTCTGAATTTTTAGTTTTTGTTTTCTTTTGTTCTCTTTTTTTATTTTTATGTCTTATTTGGTTACGAAATTTGGGACTTCTAATTCCCAATTGAAGGTTGGAATTGTTCTTTTTAGTTTTGCTGAATTTTTAGTGTGTTTTTCAAGTCTCTTATCTGGTTTGAAATATGCACGTTAACCATTTCAAGTCTTTTGAGTATTTTAGCTAAGTTGTATATCAATGTTTTGCAGTATGCTTGCCATTAGATACTATATTGGTAAATTGTAGCATTTTTTGTAGTTTGCAATAATTTCTTTTCATATTTTCTTTGCACAAGATTTTAAAGGTTGGCTTGCTTCCAACACTAGTCTGGGTAAAGGTGTGTTGATATCAGGTGGGCAGCCATTCACCAAACCTTTGCCAAACAAATCATCGGTATCCATTTTTTGAATCTACTAGTGAAACAGGGTTTGCAAAACTGACCCTAAATTGCCAGGATAACAATATGATGATGATAATCACAATTTGGCAAGGTGCAAGCTGACAAACCTGAACTTGCATTTAACTAGAAATAGTCAAATCACGTTCTCCATGAGTAACATTAAAGATGAAAGATGATTATTGCTTGAACTAGTGCAAGCACCTCTCATCATCATGCTAGTCATTAAAATATGGCCATGTCACGTTCTCCATAAGTAACATTAACATTAAAGATGAAACAAGGATTTCTCATTACCTGTATTTTCATTGGCCATGTCATCAGTGATGACATCAGCACTATTGCAATGATGTCATCCATAATAACATGGCCCGATGAAAATGTAGTAAATGGGAATTTCCTGTTTCCAATAGCAGAGGATCTGGATTCATAAGCTGTATAGTTTTATGTGTGCTTACCAACATGCAATGTAGATTTACCTCACAAGACTAGTGTTCTTTGGTTTTTTATACCACTAGCCCCAACCCAACTACTTCATGGGCTTGTTTGGATTCTGGCAAAGTTGTGTCGCAACTAGCAGTCTATTTGCTATTGGAAAACAAATACTCTGTGCATCCTCTTGCATTTATCAGGGTTTGATGCAATTACAAATTATTTATGTGATATGGCATGGTTCTAAAATACAGTGATATGATTTGGAAAAAAAATCAATGGACTTATTTTAGTGGTTTTATTAAAATGTTTTAGCATTCTTTCAAACTACAATTTCTTCCGATCAGCAAAGTCTAGTTGCCAGGGGAGGATTTAGTTGTAGTCTCTGCCCTCTTTTGTTTCATCTCTAGCACATCTTGTGGATTTAAGCTGATTTAAGGTTGGGAATTTACTTTTCTGGTTCCAAGTAGTTGAACAGGTCCAGGATATGGTGTTTTCAACTCATTTGTGTTGATTTGTGGGGGTATTTGTGTTATATAATATTTTTGCTGCTCGACCTAAATTAACAGTGTTTCAGTTCAGAACTGCATTCCATACAGGGACTTTGATTGATCTAGACGATTCAACCCCCATCTGACAACCTGTCCTTTTGTATTGGCTTGCAAGTGGATGGCTAAAAAACAAATATTGCCAATTGTCCACATGCAACTGGAAAAGCCTATCCAGTTTATGACTGAGATTTTTTTATTTCTTATTTTTGCATTCGTGTGTCCATTATTTATGCACAATCAGCTTGTCAGATGAACAATCTAGATTTTTTATGGTTTCTGAGGTATTAATTATAATTCAAGATTGGGTTTCTCTTTATGAATAATTTAGTATTGATCGGCTTGTTAGATTTTCCAAGCTGAATTGGTAGATTTAATTAGTTCAGTTTCTGGCTGATCAGCTGTGTTTGGGAAGAAGTGTGGATGTGTTCGATGAATTTATAAAGGACAAGCTATTTATTTTGTTCTTCTTTAGTTTGAATCACAAGTTGTAAATTGTTTAAGCTGAAATCTGTTTATAGCAAAATTTCAAAATTCTAGCTATTAGGCTGAAGTTCAGTTGCAGGTAAATAAAATCAGTTTTTTGTTTTTTTTTTTTTTTTTTCGCGCCTATTTTGATTATTGGGGGGGGAGGGGTTTATGGAAGTGCACAACATGAACTGCCATTTGGTTCAAAATGGTTTAGGCCTCAAAAGCCCCTTTTGAGGGTGTGTCCAAATGAGCTCTTAGCATTCATAATGGGGAAGTAGCCCTCTAGTTGCAGTTACGTTTCTTTCAAATCCATCTTGAAAGCATTCATAATGAGTCCAAGCAGATACTGGTAAACTCATATCCTATATTATTCTTTCACAAATTTTCTATTGTTGACTAGTTTCATTTTCTTAAAAAAAAACCATTGCCTTATATTGTTTATGAATGTGGATTGCATTTTTTGCTTATGAAGTAAATAGAAAGTTATCTTATTGGCATTTCAAAACTACTTCTTGATGCTGGGAACTAGCGTAATCATTCCATCATGATCTGGGTACTCAGGCTTTGATTTTGTGGTGCTGACTAGTGTCAGTGCCAAGCTTCTCAGCCTCTTGTGTGTGTTTCCAATAAGCATGGATGTGAATGAGAAGTGGCACCCAAAGTTTAAATAGATGTGCTGAATTAGTTTCTACTGTTAGCTGCGAATTAGAAATGTTGAATGTGTGAGTTAGGAACAAACAACTAGTTCCATTTTATGGATTTAGTTTGAGTTGATATATTGATTTAGTTTCTATTGTTTCAGTGTTTTGATATGAATACCTTTTGATGATATTAGGTGCAAGAAATTCAAAATTTTGAATGTTCTTCTCAAATATTCTATCTCTCTCTCTCTCTCTCTCTCTCTCTCTCTCTCTCTCTCTCTCTCTCTCTCTCTCTCTCTCTCTCTCTCTCTCTCTCTCTCTCTCTTTATGAATTAATGTTTTCATCCAAGAAAATAGTAACATATATTCTAGAATAATGTTTCACATTCGTCCACTAATGTCCACAATGCCATCACCATGCTTCCAATGATCCAGACATGTCACATGTGCAAGTATATGTCTGGAAGCCAGTCATGTGTCCATATGTGCCATTGTGCTGAATGTTTACGGGAGACAACTACCTGGGCATGTATCTAAATATCAATCACTAGGGATTTTTGTCCATATTTATTTTTGTTGCTGTTGATTGTCTCTTTTCTTAGTATGATCTGGGCTAGATCAATCACTAGGGAAACTGAGTTTAAGAGCATTACCTGTTGGGATATATGCCACCAAGAGCTTTGGTAAACCAACGCTCTCTACACTCAGCTTACAATGCCTCACATGCCAAACCGTATGTATGTATGTGTGACAACTCTGTTGTGCATCGGGTGGGCTACTTGACTTACCAAGTGTGCAAGACGAACAAAACATTGCCAACTATCAACTGCCTACTGTTATCTGTCTTAATGTTTTCCCAATCCTGATGTTTTGGCCAGGTCATTTATGTAAGTACTGTAGGCATTTTAAGTAGAACTGTAGAGACATTTATGATTCCGTTGCTGCTTTTGTTGACATCTTCTTAACTTGAAGAATCATCCAATGGTTTCCATCAAGCTTGAATGAATCCTATGCCACATTTCTGCTGCTTGAAGCTGTGGTAGGTTGGCTTCTCCAGATTGTATCATGGAATCTGTCTAACAAATTAATTGAATGGTCGTATGCCAATTTTCTTTTTTTCTTCTTCTCTGTTTGTTTTTTTCCTTTTTCCTTTTTCTTTTGTTATTAGCGCCCCTTGATAAAAAAAAAAAAAAAAAAAGGGAGTCATTTGATACTTGGGCAGAGTATGCTGCTTGATATGCAGGCACTGAGAGTTGTATATATGTATAGTAACTCAAAATAAACTGCATAAACTTTTGAGTTCAATGTAACTGAGTAACAATTCCCAAATCAGAATCGTTTACAAATCCTAGCTTCTGATTAATGAACTTTTTTTTTTTTTGGGTGGGGGGGGTTAGCTTGTTAGTACACACCCCATTGTTAGTACACACCTTACTGTTAGCCATACCCCACTTGGGAATCAATACCAAGACCTTAGTGTTGAAACGAAGTTATCTTCACTCAGTCTACCACTTGAGCTATGGATCAGTGTGTATTGAACTCTTTTTCCCTGTATAGAACTGTTGGATATTTTCACCAATCCGATAGTATAGTCATCTTTGACACCGAAAGTTTATGAACGGGACCACAACTAGATCGGACCCACAAATTGGTCCTGTATATTGAGTAGTTATTTTATGAAAACGGTCTAGTAAGCCTTGTCTATAAATTATCCATAATATAGTTTTTATTTTTTGGAGATGATCTTCCTCAGCTTTTAGGTCATGTGTGTACCTAAAGTATGTATGTAAGACACCGTATATACCCAAAGTTAGAGTGATGTAACCTCTAAGCAATTGTCATTTGTTTAGTGAATTTGAGGATTGATTAATTTTATGTTGTCCACCCATTTCATGCCACCAATTGGACGGTCAAGATCATCCAGTTACTATGGTACTTGGTCTATGACTATCTACAATGAAATCCATGTCTTGGAAGGTTTGGATTCAAGTAGATTTATGCCAAGTGAAAGGTGGAGGGTCGGGTATGTTTGATCCAAGTTCCCAGCAACAATCCCCTGGAGAAACTAGGGGTTGAAATCAGGCCCGTAGGGTCCCAACCCAACCTCAAGATGAGTCGACCCAAGGTCCTACCCGACCTTGGAGCCAACCAAAAGCCCAATCAAAATGATGGAGTACTCAGTTTAACATGACTCAAGCAGGGTTGGATTAATTGGGTTAGGTTGGGTTAATACCTTCAACTAATTAACTAACATAAAATCAAATATCTAACCATTAACTAACATTATTAAAGTAACACCCATACCTAATAACACAATTTTAGAGAGAGAAAAAAAAAAAAAAAAGGCTACAAAAATCATGCCAAATTCAACTAAGAAGAGCCTTTTAAATTGGATGGTTGGGATCTTCTACCTTGAAAATGTAAGAACTGTATAAGGTGGGCCTTATTGATCAATGGTTTGGATTGTCCTAAGGGTTGGATAATGTGATCGGGTGCACCAGTGTACCCCGCTAAGTTGTGATGCATCCAGAATTTCGTATAAGGGGTAGTGTGCTACTACTATGATACACACATGGTGTTGTAAAAGAACTAGGATTTTCAATTCGTGTGGAGGCCCCAGGGAGAGGAATTTTGATGCCTCCTATAGCTATAAGAAGAGGCTGGGTACCCAATCCAACACCAACCGTGAGAAGTTCTAAGCCCATCACTTCTTCTCAAAAGGGTGTAAGGAAAGGAAGATCCTAAAGCTCCGATTTCACAGCAATGGCAACAGGTAAGCCATCTTCTTCGTAGGTCCTGCATATCCAATACAAGGTAGATCCTACGGCTATTCTGCATCTAAATCTCACAGAGAAACCATAGAACATCTTATATCCACTATAAATAAGCTATTCTTTGTAATTTTAATTCATTGATGACCCTAGCCATTAATTATTTAGAGTTGAAAATAAGCTATTCAAAATTTTCTTTATGATTTTCAAAAGTCTTCTAAATATGGCCATTGTCAAGATCATTTGTTTATTATTATTTTGTTATTGCAGCACATGGCTTGTGTCAGCTCCTAGCATAAATCCTATTTTCTATGCAAGCCATGACTAAACATTTATATAGTATATAATAAGCATGGCTTATATCTCATATATAGATCTAGGCAGAATCCAACCTGATCCGGTGAATCCGACCCGATGTAGTGGATCTGACCCGATCCGAACCGAACCGAAAGCCTGGATCGGTGCGAATCGAATGGGACCACTCAGATCCAATCGTACATCGGATCGAATTCGGATTGTGGTCAATCCAGACCGATCCAATCCAAGATTCGAATGAACCCTAACCCCTCTTTCTCTACCCGAAGGAGGCGCCGCACCCATCCATCTCTCCTCCTTTCTCTCCCTCTTTCTCTCCTAATTTACCTCCTCTCCTTCCTTCTCTCTTCCTTTCTCTCCCGGTTTCCCACATCTCCTTCTTTCTCTCCTCCTTTCTCTCCCTAGACTCAACTCGATCTGACTCGATTCAGTTTCCCAGACCGAATCAAACTCGGTTTGGGTCAGGCCAGCAAGGATTCGAATTGGATCGAGTCAGCTCTGCTGGACTTGGTCCCAGATTGGATCGAGTTTGGGTCAGGCTCTTGAAAAATTAGATCGAGTCAAGTTGGACCCAATCCGGTCCGACTCGACTCGATGCCCCACCTCTACTCATATATATTCATACAAGGTAGGGTTTGGGTTAGGTTAGGTTAGGTTGGGGGTTGGGTTGGGTTGCTTGATGCCTCAGACCAAACCCAATTCAACTTGAGTTTTAATTGATGATCTTCACCCCAAAGCCCAATCCAACCTTACATAAAGTTTGGGCTGGGCCAATCGGGTTCAAGTAAGCCCAACCCAAATTGCACTGCTAGTGCAACAGCATGAGCCTCTCTATTGGGCCTTTTCCCCTGGTTTATTATTAGGTGGGCCAATTGAGATGGATTATACCTGGGGCTTTTAATGGGCCGGTCTGGCCTGTCAAGCTTTTCGACCTAGACCATTTTGGGTTGGACTTCAGCTAGCCCATGCCTAAGTTAAAGTCCGCTCATTAGTTGACCTGGGCTCCTGCTGTCTAAGAGCCGTCGGCAGCATAATTATGGTCTCAACGGCATTTTTGTCATAGATCACATAACGGTGCACCACACAGTAAACAGTCCAGATCTAGCACAAAGGTGGTGCCCAGAGTCGGGCTTGGGCCATGCATAATCATGATTATCAGGGCTTGGGCCTATGTGTATTGGCCCATCAAGGATCTGAGTTGGTCTCAGACCCTGGAATTACTATGCGAGCCACGCTTGGACAGACCTTGGCAGACCTGGAAACGCCGGTTGAAAGCCTTTCATAACCGGACAATCCTTCTAATAGAAATGTCTTCCCATTTGCAGGACCGTAATCGTCTACAGCACCTGTTTTACACAGTGCGGAAAACACCCAGCCTTTGTGGGGTCCACCAGTTGTATGTGTAAAATCCAATCCGTCCATCAGATTCTATCCTTGATTCTACAAATTGGGGTAAAAGACAGGCAGATCCACAATTTAGGTGGGCTACGCACGGCAGGGAATAAATGGGATGGAATGCCAAGCGTAGGTTTGTGATGTAGAGCGGGTCACGGACAGTTTTATGGCCAAGATGGATCAAAAAAGGCTCGGTTGATGACAGAAGTGATCCGGACTGTCAGAACTTAAAACGGACATCTTGCAAATCAAAATGAGCTATCAGATGTACCATATATGATTTTAGGGTAGGACTTGTTACTTTAGCCACCCAACCCCACTACACCGAGGCCTAATTTGTGAAATACCATTATATCTAGTAAGTTTTAATTTAAGTATAACTCTTCATCCATTGGGCTCTAGGAGTTGAGCCCAACATGAAAAGTGCTTAGAATAGTTAGGGAACATCATGGTTTGGCCAAATAGGACACTATTTTTAACCGAAAACCATGTGCACTAATGGGAATCACGACCGTCTATAAATAGTAAGTTTACTATTTATAGTAAGTCACGATTTTTAAGTATTTTAGTTATAGTTTAATTCCGAAACTTCTTCCATTGCTTAGTATGCCTATATAAAGGGGTGTAAACTCGTTTATTCAATCATCAATTAATTTATGAATTTTCTAAAATTTTATTTCTATTTTCTTGCTCTTTTCTCATGGATTCGAGAAGTCTCTGTATGGAGCTCCGAGAAGCTCCGTGAATTCAAAATAGTTATCCCTGAGTATGTTTGTGTGTTGAGTCAGAAGTGAAGAGAAATAAGATGGCCCATATACCCAAGCGAGCTATGCCACGTGAACTTAGTGTCAGTTTAGTTGGAGTGAAATACATGAAAGGCCTGTACCATCATACTAATTATGATTTTCTTTACCAGTCGGCCGTGGCCACTAGTAGTTGTCTTCGACCGGGGATTTTCAGTTTGTATAACTGGGCCTCATGATTTTCTAATCTGGACCGTTGGTCTATATGGACCCATCATGAATTCAGCATCAATGAAATATCTTCTAGATAAAACCATCCTATCTTCTCGATGTTGGGCCTTCTAGCTTGACCTACCATGGATGGGCCCCACCTAGCTTCCGCCGCAGGAAGCCTTTGGCAGGCGATACGCAGCCGGCAACTCAGGCCTGTTGGGTGGAGTCCAACCCAACCTCGGATCCAACAAAAGCCCAATCGAAGTGAATGAAAATTCAACCCCTTCAACTAGTTAACTAACATAAATCAAGCATATAACCATCAAATAAGACCGTTAGCCCATGATTATTAACATGACATTTGAAAAAAAAAAACAAAAAACAAAAAACAAAAAATGGCCTATTAACTTTCATGTTATACTCAACTAAGAAGAGCCTTTCAAATTAGATGGTTTGAATATTCTAGACGAGCCTTAGGAAATTTCCTCAAATTCCACCGGAAATTTCCTCCACCCCTACGTACTCCAGTGTCGTAGTTTTCACCGCATGTCCATGAATTAGCCTTGGGATTCGACGGCGGGCTTGAAAAGCCACCTATGGACAGTTTATTTTAGGCACAATAATGATTGCATCCTCTTATCACTACAAGAAAAGGGGGCTTTAGCCTCGCTTCAAAATTGAGGCTAAAAAGTTAAAAAACTGAGGCTAAAGCCTTTAGCCTCAGTTTTGCCTCATTTATCCAAACCGAGGTTGAAACCCCCGTGGCTAAAGGCTTTAGCCTCAATTTTAGCCACCGAGGCTAAAATGACTTTTATAGCCTCGATTCTTCAACTAAGGCTAAAAGACCCTTTTAGCTTCAGTTTTCTCGAAATGAGGCTAAATTAAAATTTTAGCTTCCCTTGTTTCCAATTGAGGCTAAATCCAAATTTTAGCTTCGGTTGCCTCCAATTGAAGCTAAAACTATTTTTAACCTCAGTTCTCAACAACCGAGGCTAAAGCCTTTAGCCACGGGAGTTGCAGTCTCAGTTTATGTAACTGAGGCAAAACCGAGACTAAAGATGGATTTAGTATATTTTGGCATCAACCGAGGCTAAATTCGGTTTTTGACCTCATTTCTCTATCAACTAAAGCTAACAATATCATAATCAACAAATGATTGAACCTGTGCATATTTCACCCATTTAACATTCATCAAGACAACAATCAGCACAACATCAACAAAATAATTAATGGTCTATTTAAAGTACTCAAATCAAACTACAAATGTCTTCCTTTCCTAGCCTTCCACATGAACTGTTTCAGTAAGGTCCCCTTTGGACCGATCAGATATCTTCCTTTCCTAGCCATATCTTCTGGCAAGATGTCTACAACACCAACCTCACTGGCCATGATCACGTGTCCACTATGTGTGATGTAAAAGTGACTGGGGCGCAATCCATTCCAGTCCAATGTCGCTCCAGGATAGCGGCCATCGATAGAATCGCATTTATACAATAAATATAAGTTCAAAATAATCATGTCACATGCGAGAATCATTAAAGCGTGAAGCGGTTCAAGACAAACTTCACATGATATAAGTGCGGAGTCTATCCCATGGCTCAATAAGAGCTGAAAAATATTCATACAGGGCCTCAATTACAGCATAATCATTTTCAAAACTGGAAAACCTCAATTAAATAATCAGACAGTTGTCCATGTTGAAGTCGAAGACCTCGGATTAGGGCCACAGAGAGTCGAGTTCATGTTTTAGAACCTTGCTCCAGTCATAATTATATCAATGGGAAGTTGCTTACAGTGGATATGGATTATAAGAAGTTTATCTATGAATGGCAAAGAGTCATCTGTTTTAGCTCTGCATGCTTGAGATCAGGGCGGAATGGTAAAGTTTATCTATGAATGGCAAAGAGTCATCTGTATTTCGTGAGGTATTGTTCAGAATTGCTCAGGTCCAAAACTCGAGAGGTATTGTTCAGAATTGCTGAGGTCCAAAACTACTCACAGAAAGAGTTAACCAGGATCTTGAGACCAAATGCATATGACATAAAGTATAAAGAGACCACCACTGACATTACATGATATATGATCTTACACTCTTAAACACAAACAACTCTCAAATAGTTTTAGGTTACATGATCAAGAAACTGAAAAGAGCATAAAAACCATAGACAATATAAATGATCTAAGATCCAGAGCGTACCACATAACAAGGTACAGTTGATCCATTCCATAAGACTCCAATTGCTCTTACCACATAACAGAGGTACAAAAACCCAATCATCCTTGACACAGCCTATCAAACAGGGCTGTAGTACAAAAAGGAGCTATCATCTATCAACATAAAAAACATCCTGTAGTTTGTATCAGTCATAGGAAACAAAGGATGTTGCCTATCTACATCAGAAATACTTATACATCAAAGTGTCCAACAGGCCCACGTAATGACTATTTCAGCTATAATCACCTTGCAAATCAATGCGATTCCTATTAAAAAAACAAAAGGATACTGACTATCATTGAGTCGAGGATCATGCAATTCCTATTAAAAAACAAGGATTGAAAATTGAAATAAGAATATTATAACATCCCTGACTCACCATCGTCTAATACACCAACGACCTTCTCAAGTGCTTCGCTAAGTTCTTTTTCATGCTCCTATTTATTAATAAAAATAAAAAATAAATAAATCACATCAATTGCAAAAGATATGATCTTTAATATCCGATTTTTTTTAAATCCAATGTGTGAGACCATTAATAAAGCAACAGGGAATTATGGAAGATGCTAAGCACAATTTTAGAAGCATCCATATCTATCATTTTACATGGGCAGATGCACGGTTTGTCAAACTCGATGTTGAGACATTCTTGGCAACTTGCAATGATACCGATGCTTCTTCTTTTTTTATTTCCATTAGTTTTATATTGATGATCAAACAGAAGCTTCTATTAATCCATGAACCTACCATTACAACTAGGCACGTGGTTCTTTTGAGAAAAAAGTCAGGTGCCTTTGACGTTGGGTGCTTGAGTGATACCGGAATGGGACCAACTTGGATCATGAGTTCATTTGTGACTCAAAAATCACAGCATGACCAGTGAAATCATGTGAAATGAGATCTCTCTCTGCATGATCAACCTAAGATGTGTTTGGGGTGATCGAAGGTTGCAAGGCAAACTCAATTCATGGGTCCCGTTCTTATCTCATTTGAGGTGGAAAAAGAAGGAAAACACTTCTCCACTTAATGCAGGCTTGCATTTTCCACACAGCTCAAAACACCAAGCATGCTAAGCTATGATACCCAAATACCTCAAAATTAGTATTGCATCTGTGTTCTCCAGAGTCCTATAGATTATTTTTGTGTGAGATCTGTACCCACACGGTATCCACGACATATTCACACTGTATCTAGGAATTGTAGTCTAAGTTCGTTTCAGAATCCCTGCAAACCATAATTGATGGAACACCCAAACACGAACTTAGTCAATGACCGGCTAACTAGTTCCAACACATTGGGTGGATCGATTCGGTAAGCATCATATGATTATTGAATAGAACCAAAGTAATAAAGCCCACCAATACAACCGTCATTCTGACTACCGATTTCTTATGAGGCTAGAAGGATCTCTACAACAGAAATCAAGCTCAAGGACAAAAGCAATAGATCAAAAACCAAAACTAAAACATGCCCATCGGCAACCACTCATCTTCACAACTAAAATATGCATTCAGCTCCAAAATGCATATATATTCAATTCAAAATAAGTGAAACATTAACATAGATCCCAAACATTAACCAAACAGCATTTATATGCATTTTGCTGAACTCTTCAGACTACAATTAAAGAGATTTAAACAAAACATTCAACAATGTCAAAACAGCATACACATACTTAGGGTGCGGAGAACCTTTGATCGGCTTTTGGCCATACTTCCTCCATGAATACTCATCAGGAGGGATATCTGCAAGCTTGTTACTAATAGCAGGGACCTTGATCGATCGCTTCACCTTTGGCTTCCTACAACCAAAAAACGCCAGGACCAGTTTCAATTCAATGCAAAATACAGCATAAATTAAAAAAGATCGAAATCAATTGATCACAAATTCAGCGTCTAAAACCCAACCTCCGTTTCGAGCAGTGACATCTCCCGCTTGTCCCGCACTTCCCACTCCCATCTTCCCCTCAACCAGAACACCTCCGCTTAGAAGGTCAGTGTGTGCTCCGAGGTTACGATCGGACGGCGTCTGTGAGCTACCGATCAAATGGAAGGCCTTCCCATCCAAGCTAACAACACTACCATCCATACTCAGATGACGACATGAAAGACCGGGTGGACGACATGGTTGGCATGCAACTAGAGCTAGTGAACTTGAGATTTATACCACTTGTTGCTCCTAAACATCATATCACCTTGCAATTTCATCCGTTCGATTGATCTTTGAAACATCTGTTGTTGCTCCTGCTGCTGCTTTTGGAGGAACTGCAAATGGGGGGGCTGTTGGAGATGAGCAGCAGAATCCATTTCCATTGTTGGGTTTTCTAGAGATATCGTCTTCGATATTTGGATGGGATTTTTAGTGGATGAATCCATTAGAGTTGGGTTCTCTACAAACTTCCTTTTGGCATTTGAATCTGCTATGGCTATGGGGTTATCTAAGAGGATTTTTGGAGGTGGAGAGGATTGGATTTTGTTCAGCATCCTAACTCTCCCATGACCCAAACTAGCATTGAGAAGTGAGACCACTTTTCTGAATTTCAATATAGCTTCTCCTGTTTCGCCATCAGATTTCTATAGTGTAACCGATCTTGGTGAGATAACAGATTCAAAACCCCGTGGCAAAGATTTCACACTCCTCCATTAGCCTCTTCAACTTCCTCCATACCCACCCAAATGATGAGACAAACCTAAAAAGATCTAAAATAGCCTAAAAAACCCAAAAGTCAGACAATCAGAAAACCACGAAATCTACTCCCCTTATGATGATCTCTGAAAGTTTATAGAAGACGAAATGGAGCAGAGGAAAATCCCAGAAAAACCCACAACACTCAGAAAAACTTGCATCCAGTCCAGATGTAGGCTCGTCCATGAATATTATAGACGGATTAGCGATGAGCTCCACAACAATTGTAAGCCTCTTCCGCTGCTCGGTCGACAGCCCATTCACACCAGGCAACCCAACAAGTGCACCCCTCAATGAATTCAGCTCCACAAGTTCCATCACCTCCTCAATAAACATCTGCATTTCATCAGTTTTAGCGGTCACTTGATGCCCAAAGGGACCAAAGCATGTATGGAACAGTGGATTCTGTTTTAGTCCACCTACCTTTCTTGCATTCAAGTCAACATCGTCGGGTAAACGGAGCCATGCGAGTAGAGGAGAGACTCGTGAGCAAGTGACATGAAGAGAGTGGATATCATTCTGTTCACAGTATCCAGATATGCGAGCGAACGTCTCTTGCTTCTTGGGATAGCCAGATATTTTGATGTCTCCTTCTATGTATCCGCCAGTTTTCCTTTCGGCTAACACATCCATCAGGGTGGTTTTACCAGTTAGCGAGAGAGAGAGAGAGAGAGAGAGAGAGAGAGAGAGAGAGAATCCAATTCGAACCAGTTCAAATCCATTAGAATCTAAGAGAATCCAATTCCAAAAATGATGGGATGAAATATAGATTCGGTGGGATTAAAACCTCTATGTGGATGGTCCGAAATCCTACTGGAGTCAGAATCACAGGATTTCAAAGAAGCAAGGAGAGAGATAGTTAGAGAATAGAAATTTCTTCTTGGAAGCAAGATCATGAAAAACAATTCGAGGATCAAATATTATTTTACAGTCAAAAGCCTGAAGAATGGGAAATCCAACCAACTCCATTGACATCAACATTCCGGACGTATTAAACCTGATATGAAAGACTAAGGCACTATTTGTTAGACGCCTAAAATGAAATCAACTCATATTAAGATGAGATGAAGTCATTTTTAAGCATCTACCAAACAGGGCCTAAGAATTTCCAAATTGAATAAGTACAAGCTTGTAAAGAAAATAATCTTCTAAATCCAGCAAATCGCTACACAACCTAATGAGTAGAGAAGGCTGATTTTTGCACAAGGTGGTCCCCTATGGTGGGGCCAACCTATTGAAAAAGTTGGATGTCAGACGTACTTTAGATAAGATGCAAGTTGACCATCACTTGTGGTCCAGCTGATGAGGTTTGAGATCTTCTTATAAAATAATAAAATTGTAAAAAAAAAAAAATAGTAATAATAATTTCCAACTGTTCTAGAACTTTCGGTTGGAAACCTCCTCTTCCCCACTCTTTAAAATTCCCACTTCCACGAGCTCTTTCCTTGTGGGATATTGCTCTCATTTCTCATCTTCAATTCCTTGGAAGAAAAAAATCAAAGGCTAAAATATATATCTTCTCTTCTTCTTCCTTCTCTCTCTCTCTCTCAATTATCAAAGCTGCAATGAAAAATATCTTAGCAACTTTGCTTCTCCTTCTCAATGTATCTCTTTCCATTCCCACCTAAAGAAGCAGCCTTCTTTGCATTTCTTGCATTGCCCATTTCTGTTTTTTGAGCATTTTCTTCTTCTTTGAACCTCTATTTGGTAGAATTCGGCTAGCTTTTTTGGCTGAGAATCTTCCATTGAATGTTCTCTCTCTGCATTCCAATCAAGATATCGGCGGAAAATTAGCATTTTCTTCTATACTGCTTTCACTGAAAAATGATGCCTTGCATATTTTCTCTGCTTCTTTCCAATCTTCCAGCATTTCCATCAAAGCCCATATCTATTTTCCAATAAGAATCAATTCTTTGAGAAAGATCTCATTGCTTCCATTGTAGCTTTCATCTTCTTTTTTTTCACTTCATCTGAATTCGTAACTTCCTTGCCTACGAAATCTTGTATTTCCACCAAAAAAACAATTTCTATTTCGATATCGAAAATTTCAGCTTCTCTGTTTTGCAGCCATGAATCCACCTAATACAGTGAAAGAAGAGTTCTCAGGAGCAAGCTCCTCCTCGTATTGGGGTGATGATGCTTCATTGACGGTCCTTCCCCAGCCGATGGAGGGCTTGCACGATATGAAAAGGGTTTTAAGTAATGATTTTAGTCCAAAATAAATTGGGGTTTAATTGGGGTAAAAAAGCCTATGATACATCTAAATAGGTGCAATTTTTTGTTCATGATACATCTAAACTGGGAACGATAATTTCAACAGTTTAATTTGACTTACTCTATGACATGTATGCAACTTCTAAATGCAACTTCTAAGTAATTTCTAAGAGACTGTGTATCATCCATCACACGCTACCAGAGTATCAAAGTCTCCCTGAGAGAGAGAGAGAATCCAATTCGAACTAGTTCAAATCCATTAGAATCTGAGAGAATCTAATTCTAAAAATAATGGGATGAAATACGGATTCGATGGGATTAAAACCTCTATGTGGATGGTCTGGAAATCCACTGGAGCTGTAATTGCAGGATTTCAAAGAAGCAAGGAGAGAGATAGTTAGAGAATAGAAATTTCTTCTTGGAAGCCAGAATCAAAATGAATTTTAAATCAACAATGGGTTTTAAAATTCAGGCTGGTTTTTAAATCAAGCTGAGTTTGGACTATGTACAAACATTCCATCATCCTAGCACACCAGCCTGACTTTTGGGCTAGAGTACATATACTTGGCATCTGCCCACAAACCTACATCCAGGAGTAGTATTGCATTTCTTGCTGTGTGTACATATACTTGGCATCTGCCCATCACCTTCCTCTGTAGGCGGACTATGCCCTTTGCTTAGAGGCACAAGCTGTGAAGCCTTACCATTGGCCTCTAAATTCCTCACCTATTCTTCAACATTCTTCTTGGTAGTCCTGTCTCGCTAACTGTTCCTGGGGAAGAAAAGACCTGCTGCGGCTGAGAACTGAGAGGTGGAGGATCAATGGCTTGAAAAACTTCCTGAGGAAGGGTGCCTTCACCACGCTGCAGAGTAAAGAAAGGCAGGAGGTGATTACCAAGAATTAACACATTAGTTCTTGAAAGTTTGCTGATATCAGAAGTCAACATAATAACCAGTTACAAGCCACTAGCTAATGGAGTTCATTAGCAAACAAAGCATGAAGCAAAAAAGCATGGCCCACCTTTTTCCAATCTGCAACCCTCATTTCAAGACAGCTCTTGGATTCTTTCGCATGTCAAACACATAAATACAGATAAATACGATTTGACCTGAAACAGAAAGGATCAACTATTCAGTGATGGTGAACTACAAAAAATAAAGGGATCATAAAACCCATGATGGTGAACTACAAAAAACTCATGAAATGTAATAAAACATAAATATACATGTAAAAGATCACACATAAATGAATCTCAGCAAAAAACTACCTATTGATTCTTCGAACCTTCGACTGAGGTCCTCACCTCGGGTCTATCCCTAGGAGTGGATACTTGAGTCGGCCTCTACATTTAGTACATTGCCCGAAGTTTGGTCTGTTGCAGCCAATGAGTTCATAGTATCTCTCATTCGTGCCATCATCTGCTCCGTTATTCGCTCTGTCATCCGTTGCTTCATCTGCTCCGTTATTCGCTCTGTCATCCGTTGCTCCATCTGCTCTAGATGCTTAGCCATCTGTTCTTTCATCTGCTCCTCCACCAGTTGCTCTACCCGCTCATTCATGTGTCGTCGCAACTCATCAGTCTCCCTCCTGAGTTCTGCAATGGTATTTCTCGTGCGGACCCGACCTGGATGCTCTGGTCCCAATATCTGGGATAAAAGATCGTCTCAGGCAGTGCTACTCTAAGAGGACTCAGCAGTTTGAGTTGCCCGTAACTCCTCGATCATTTCCTGCAGTGTAGAAAAACATTAAATAAGTTGTTCAATATCATGACTTAATGAAAAATATTAATTGAGATGTCAATGATTGATAAATTTCTACGCACAATAACATGAGCCGACTCCTCATTCACAACACTCCCATCTTTCTTCCGATGGGTCGTTATGAACAACGTTGCCCGATCAGGAGACTCTCCACCAAGATTCTTTGCCCGCTTTTTTCATGTAAAAACAAATAAGTTGGTAACAATCATATTAAAGCAGAATGATGACATTTCAAGTTTAGAAATCAAAGAAGAATTTACCTCTTCTTCATGCACTTGAGCAAAGCCCCTTGAGCCGGCAGTGTGGGCCATACGATGCTTGCTGCGGTTGATTTTATTCCTTTGAGTGCAGGCCTATAATGTGACATAGTAAAATAACTAAATTTTAATATAAATAACAATATACACCAACATGGATATAATTTTTCTTTATGTTTAATTTTTACATGTCCTTCATCACTTGACCAATAGGTGACGAGCCACTTCTAGTGTGTCGGCTCCACTCGATCAGGACAGTGAGCTAGTCGTTCCTCATTAGTCAAATATCGGTTGTAGTGTTCTTTTTTTAACCTCTTCTTCCACTCCTTCCATGAAGCTCCGATGGACCTCATTACCCAATTTCGACGCTCCTCGTTGATATTCCACTTGATCTGCAATACATCAATTATCGATTATACTTAGTATATAAAATACAAAAAGAGTAATTGAATTTTTGATTTCATATTACCTTGACTTCATTCCAAATCTCGTTCTTGTTAGATAGTAGCACATAATGCCAACTATCGTGATCAAGAGGCGCTAAGCGCCCATTCCTAAATAAAATGCCCAGCCACCTTGTAAATTCGGTGTACTTGTGTCCAATGGGCTGCCCATATTTATTCCAACTGATATTCAGCTACTTATTAGGTGGCAAGTTCGCCACCTCGCTGATGACTGTAGGGCCTCGAAATCGTCTATTATGAATACCACCCTCTTTATGAAACAAAAGAATAGATACGAGCATTCTAAATATTTGAAATATAATATCTACATTTAATTAAATCAAGAACAGAACAAAACTATAAAAGTTACAAGCTTAACTTCACTTCACTTAAATTATATATTTATATACCCGGAGTCGGTGCTGAACTATCTGAACTCTGTCCGACCTGGCTGGTGGTCGGGACCGGGTCAATAAAGCTCGAATGATGATGGTCGGAGGTTGACATCTTCATTTCCTTCACAATATGAAAATAATATATGTAATGAGATTGGAGTTAACCAAATAATTGTGAGCATAAAAATAAAAAATAAAAAAATAAAAAAGAAGAAGCATGCATCACATTTGTGTTAGGCATCAATACCTAATCATCAGATTCCGACCCAGAATTGTGGTCCTCTTTAATCAAATTAGATAAGTTTTGTGGAGTGTCAACTTCGTTTCCCTCCACATCCGTCCTATCCCAACTCACATTATCATTATTGGCAAGCATAGTCGCTTCCAATGTATGATTAATGCAAGGTAAGCTCTGAAGGTATGTATCATTATTAACAAATGAATCATTCATGCCCATTTTGAACAAATCCCTCGGTTTTGACCTGATAACAACATGCCAATCACGATCTATGGCACACCATAGTAATCCGCATCCCCTATAACAGGGTTTCTATCACTTGTACTTGCAAAGCTTGATGTCTTTGCCGTCACTACAACTCCACTATTTTGTGTTTTCAAGTCCCTCTCGCGGTCTCTTGTACGAAACCTGAAACCATTAATGATGTATCCTTTAAATCTTCTTGCAACAGTGTTAGGGCCCCGGGCCAGGCTTCTAACTTCTTTCGGAACTTGATCATTCCCAACATGGTCCACATGCTTCCCAAGCCAATCTGGAAACTTTTCATTATGGATGCGTTCGAGGAGCCTCGGTGCTCTTCGGGGCATCTCCTTCTTAATCACTTTCCTGTGTTCACTGCATTTTATTCAATTCGATGAATAAGTTATAAACAAGTGAGATTCTTATGACTTATCGTTACAAATAAAACTACTCTTACTCAATGAATGGTGCGACCGCATTGGTGTTGAACAACACATATCTATGTGCCTGTGTCTTATCAACATATTCGATAATAAACATGTCAATCTTTCCCAATGGACGACCTACTGCCACATCCCTAAAGTCCTCATTTCGAATCAATCTGTTGAATCTTGTCTCAACACCATGTAAGTACCAAGAGTAGAATGTTAGGCATTCTTCAGCTAGGTACCCCTCTGCAATCAAACCCTCTGGCCGACTTCTGTTTCGAACATAGGTCTTTAGTCTCTGTAGGTACCTATAGTCACATAATAGACATATAAGTATACATGATTTTATCTATTACAACAAGATAAATGAAAGTTCATATTGAGACCTTAAAACACACCTTTCAATTGGGTACATCCAGCGGTACTGTACTGGCCCAGCTAACATTGCCTCGTTGGCTAAATGTATAGGCAAATGCACCATGATATCAAAGAATGACAGCGGAAAGATCCTCTCTAAATGGCAAAGCGTTAAAGCAATCTGAGATTCAAGAAACTTGAAATCCTGCATCCGACCAACCTCGGAACACAAATCTCTAAAGAATCTGCTTAATTCAATTAGGATTGAGCTCACGTTTGGAGGTAATGTCCTTCGCACGGCGATCGGAAGTATTTGTTGCATCAAAACATGAGTGTCATGGCTCTTGAGTCCTAAAATCTTCTTCATTTTGAGATTGGTACATCGTGAGGTATTACTCGCATAGCCATCTGGTACCTTCATGTTCTTTATGACTCTGCAGAAATCATCCTTCTCCTTATTCGCCATTGTAAAGCACGCAGGGGGCAAATATATTTTGCCTGATGGTCTTTGCTTTGGGTGAAGTGTCCGTCTTATCTTCATTTCTTGGAGGTCCAGACGAGACTTCACATTGTCCTTTGTCTTCCCGTCAATGTTCAACAACATCCCAAGAACATTGTCGCATACATTCTTCTCGATGTGCATCACATCAAGGCTGTGACCAACATATTACCTGCCCAGTATGGTAAATCGAAGAAAATACTTCTCTTCTTCCAACAAGATGCCTTTCCCTTTTCCTTATTATTGTCTCGATTTCTCTTCTTTTCAACTTTGGTATCAGACTTCTTTCCAAATATTATGTTAATTTTGCTCACTTGAGCTAACACTTCATTTCCAGACAGTTGTTTTGACACCTCTCTCAACTCCAACTTTCCATTAAAGTTTCTTTTATCACGTCTATACCTATGATCTCTATCCAAGAATCAACGATGACCTATGTAACAAAACTTATGGCTATGTGCCAACCACTGGGACTCTGTGTCCTTATTGCAGTTAGGACAAGCGAGCTTACCTTTTGTGCTTCATCCTGACAACATTGCATATCCAGGGAAGTCACTAATAGTCCATAACAAAGCAGCACGCGTTCGAAAATTCAACTTCGATAATGCATCGTAAGTGTCGACACCGACCTCCCACAATTTAAGCAATTCTTCTATCAATGGTTGTAGATACACGTCGATATTATTGCCAACACCATGAGGGCCTGGTATAAGTAGAGACATCATGATGTAAGGCTGCTTCATGCACATCCACGGTGGTAAATTGTACGGCATCAAAACAACAGGCCATGTGCTATGAGCAATACTCATCATCCCGAAGGGATTGAATCCATCAGTTGCTAACCCAAGCCTGACATTACGACTATCACATGAAAAATTCGGGTGTTGCTCGTCAAAAGATTTCCATATAGGAGAATCAGCAGGATGTCTCATGCACTCATCATTGGTTCGTCCCTTGTCATGCCATCTCATGTTTTTAGCTGTTTGTGCTTCCATAAATAATCTTTGTAACCTTGGTATCAATGGAAAATGCCACAATGTCTTTGCTGGAATCTTCTTAACTTTGGAGGGAATAGTTGTTGCCTCATTGTCATTAGAATTATGTTCCGTCGTTTTCCATCTAGATATACCACACACAGCACATGACTCATCGTTCACATTAGTCTTCCAATACAACTGGCAATCATTGGGGCATGCATCGATCTTGTTATAACTGTGGCCCAGTTCTTTAATAATCTTCTTGGTCTCATAAAAGGAACTCGGCAACGTCTCACCCTCAGGGAGTGCTTCTTTCAACAATTCAAGCAACATAGTGAATGACTTGTTGCTTCATCCATTTAAGCACTTAAGTTGATACATTCGAACAACAAACGAGAGTTTCGTGAACTTCTTACATCCCGGGTACAAGGCTTGTTCGGCGTCTTGCAACAACCTGAAAAATCTTTCAGCTTCAGGATTCGGTTCCTCTTGTATTGGCTCCTGTGATGGCAACTCAGTCGGCATGTCATCCACACCTGATATTCCAAACACATCATGCAACAATCCATGCATGTCATCACGTGGAGGCATATCATCATGTGTACTAGTTGCAGGGCTGGAAGTCGATGAAGAAGACGCCTCCCCATGGAACACCCAACGGGTGTAATTCGGCATAATTCCCTCACACACAAGATGATCTACCACTTCTTTATGAGCACGCCAAAAGAGGTTGGCGCACTTTATACATTGACATAAGATTTTCCCCTCGCTAGCAGCATTGTTGAATGCAAACTCAATGAATTCCTTCATGCCCTTAACATATTCCAAGCTCACCCTATATTGTCCAAGGAAACAAAGGGAACTCTTAAAACAATGCAACTTTACAAGGAATCCAAATTCGAAGGAGACAGTATTGCTCAACACATTACCTTGACTTTTGCATCCAACTCTTATCCATCACTTGTATCCAACTTTGAACAATGCAATACTCTGCTCAAAATTCATGTCAATCCACTGTAGTTATTACTCTACTCAACATTGGTCCTGCTACTATCTTATATTCTAGTATAAATTGGTCGCCAAGGCTTCAGGACTCCTCTAGAGTCACCAACACATCCCTTAGCTACTACTAAGGGAGCACGGCTAGAAGTGTTACCTCTTCTACCAAATGGGCTGTTGTTTTAAAGAAATTTAAACAAAGAACCTCGTATATCTAATATATACTAGTAACATACAAGCAGAGAGGGTATATACTAGTAACCATGTACACCAACTTGCAACTTAACCTACTGGGAACCGTCATATACTGTGATGTCTTACAACAGAGCGAGTTCTGAGGAGTTACAAGTTGGACCTCTAAGAAAGAATATAGATGATGCCATTAAAATATAAATTAAATAAGATCAATTAAGAACATGCAACAAATCAATTAAATAATAGAGAAATTAAGAATGGAGGTGTGTGACTATGTCACTTTTGTGAAGATGATTTGTGCCAATTCCTTTAAAATAACTTATATGATCCACAATGATCACCTTTGGAATACAACCATGAATGATTGCCATCTCAAAAAAACTAAGTGTACATGTGGCAGCTATACAAATCACAACGATGGATTCAATCCTGGATTTAGTTAGCTTGTTAGTACACACAACATTGTCAGTTCAAACCTCACTGTTAGCCACCCCTACCAGGGAATCGAAGCCAAGACCTCAATGTTAAAAACGAGGTATTTTCACTCAGTCTGCCACTTGAGCTATGGATCTGGATATGGGTATTTTCACTCAGTCTGCCACTTGAACTCCAAGGCACCTAATTAAATTACAAAACCCCTAAACATCCACAGCATGAATGATTGCCATCTCAAAAAAACTAAGTGTACATGTGGTAGCTATGTGACATTGAGGTAGCTACCAACATGTAAAAATGATCATTAGTCTTATATACGTTAGTAAATTTCCTCATCTGTCCTTTATGTATCTAAATTTCCTTTTAGTCTTACATACGTTAGTAAATTACTTACTTCCAAAGTCTCTCAATTCGTCTATAACTTTCTTATCCTACCCATTGTGTGTTTCAGGATATAAGGATGAGGAAAAGGATTGGCGGAGGACATGGAGTGGTGTTCTCTGTTATCTGGACTGGGAAGGAGTCAGAGCTATCATGTAGATTACATCCCCTCATTAGCGGAACCGACAAATGTGAGGCAATTTTAGCTAAAAGAACTACTCGTAGTTTTACATAGAGAAGCAAAGGGCATATCTTATGTGAGATATATATCACATGGTTCACAGAACCTTAGCCGCCTTCCAAGTAAGGAATCATCAACTTTCAAGTATGGTAACTAACTAATCATCAAAGGAGATATTGTGGTTGGCTTATGACCATAGATACTGAATTCACTTAAACTACAAGATTAAAAAAAAAATAAAAAAACTGGTTTTGTTTAGCTTAAAAAATGAAAATCTAGTTCTTTTATTTTTTTATTTTTTTTTATTTTTTAACACTGATCTTAAAGTGTTGTTCGGACTTCTTGAATCCTGAATTTTACAAGACTTCAATGGAAATGATCTGATTTGATTTTTAAAAAAATGGTAGATTGAAAATAGGTCATATTCCCTTTTTAAAATTCCTTTTCATTTTTACAAATGGATAGAGGCTATATGATCCGACCCCATTAGTATGGGCCATCCAAACGGGTCCATATAAAATTTTAACTAGGCATATTTGAATTCTAGCTTAGCCACTAACACATAAAAGTAGAAAAAAAAAAAAAAAGCAATATAAAGAGCTAACTGAAAGTTGAAACATTCGCGCCTTTTCTTGCACCATGACTCATCTTATTCACATGTACTCCAATCGTCCCCAAAAGAGTACAAAAAGGTTCCTTTCATGCATACCAGCCATGACCGACATAGATACATTTCCATACACACTACGAATTCTGCAGCAACCAGTATGAGGGATTTTTTATTTTATTTTTTGCATGTGTCTAAAATCTCATTCCTAGAATAAATACCCATCAGAAATATGCACATATAAAAATGCACTACGTTCTACCATATTAGACTTATCTGGCATAGAAAATGCGCCGTTGGACATAACTTTTTTTTAGATATACTTTTGTAATGCATAAATCCCCATTTCAAAAATACCTATACATGACATATTTACAGAGGTTTGAATTTAATTACTAAATCAACTTTAATATCCCCAGTTGGTGATATATATAGTTTTTGACACTATGGTTGTGATAAGCCCGCTAAAATATATGTTTTGCCTAAAAATGATGAAATTTCAAGTCTTAGATGGACCGCAAGCACAAGATCATGTCTAAGTGACTAACCAACTATTTTTAATCGTTGATTAATATGGACAATGTTTGGATGGTGCTGGAAAATATTTGGACGGTGTTGATCTAGCTATAGTAGGACTGACTCCAATCTAAGAAAATATCAGCACATTCAACCTTGAAATTTGAAAAAGGGAAACAATTCAAAACTTTGGAGAATGATTCAGCTTTTTTATCCCTTACCACCACCTCTTTTCAAGAATTATTTAATCACTGGAGGCTTGTCGAGGCACCAATATTTTAGAATGATTTTTTACTTTTTGCCAGATGAAGCATCTCCTTCTCCTGTACAGTACAATTTGCAACAAGAGCTCATCTGCTTATCATATTCTAGAAAGAATTTGATGAAGTTATTGGGAAGATGTACCCTAGGCTTGCATGTATACCTCATATGTCTTATGGCAAGGTGACTTCTCAGATGAAAAACCTTATAAGGAAAACAAACATACAGGCCAGAACCATAGTTATTGGAAACAACAACCAAAAAACAGAGTCAAAACAATAAGGAAATGGAAGATTTCAATTTGTAGAGAAGCACAACAACTAGAAATTTGGCACAGCTCTAGGAAGAAAACTGGGGAAAAAATAGCTGGGAAGACGGATAAATCTAAGATCTACAAGGTTAATTATAAATAGATCACTCGTCATACTAGAGCTAGTTATCCACAACCGCTCCCAAATGCAAAATTATCTAAATTGAAGATGAATCACATCCATCTCCAATGAGGATCAATTTCTTCTAGCAGAGGGAAGTTGACTGTTCTAATTTCTATTCTAGATAATCCTGATGGCAGGGTCCACCTTATGCACGGTTCAGGTTTCCCGCACAATAGGCCACCAACTAAAATAAACATTTCCAGCCAATATGGAAACAAATAGCCAGAAGCAACATCACAATTTTGAATTCAAGGCTACCAATCTGCCTTCAATAGCACAGATCAGTGATACAATTTATCGATCACCATAAGAATAACAAAAGCATATATTCTCGTGAGAATTTAGCTCCCATTACAGAGCCATCAGTTACAAAAATGTCACAAAATAACGGACGATGAAAAGGGAAAAGGAGAAGAAATAACATGAATAAATGGTTTGCATTTTTGTTGAAGATCGAGTAGGAAAGCTCCAAAAATTAGGCAGAAAATACCAGAAATGGAAAGAGGAGATCTGAAAGTTTTTGGCTCCTCCAACGTTACCTCCAAATGCAGGACGAGAATGTAAATTGCTCAAGGCAAAAGTTGCAATCACTCCAATCGCATCAGATCAAAGATCTAGACCTCGAAAGAGGATCTTTGAGCCGCTGATGCGTGCAAAAGCTTTCTTTCGAATAAAATCCCTAGATCTGATAAAACACAACAAAAAACAGGAGATCTCTCCCACTTAAAAAATCGACGATCAGAACCTCAGAAATCGCAGATCTTCTAAAATCGAAATGTCTCGATCAGGAAAAAAAGAAAAAGGAAAAAGGAAGCACAGATCGATTGATATCCCTTCCGGTAAGGTAAACATAGCTTCTTTATCATCGATCAAAGATCTAGGCCGCGGAGATCACAGATCTTCACAACTAAGAGCTTCCGCAGCCGAATTTGCTTCTATTTGAGCCGATTGAAGATTTCGAGTTCAGAAGACACGTATTTTCGCATCTACGAGCTTTCCGGGTATGAATCTCTCAATTAAAGATCGGAAATTATCCGAAAAAAATGGAAGGAGAGATCGAGAGAATAGGGGCAGAGACTAGGGTTTCACTCTTTTCTAGAAATCGAGATCGAGAGAAAAGGAGCAGAAGGAGCGAAATGAAAAGAATCGAGCTTACCTTGAACTGATTTGGATCTGGATCTGAATGAAAAGGAGGTCTTCTAGCAGCTCTCCTCCTTCCAATCGAGAGAGAGAGAGAGAGAGAGAGAGAGAGAGAGAGAGAGAGAGAGAGAGAATGGATTTGGATCTGGATCTGAATGATAAGGTCTTCTAGCAGCTCGAAAACATGCAAAAAGAATCAAAATCTGCAAACAAGGAAAAGCCTCTGAGTGAGAGGAACGACGGCTTGCTTTTGTATCTGGGCTTTACTGAAAGTAACGAAAACGCAAGGTCGATATTAGCCTTATACTTTCTCATAACAGGGGCACGTGTGTGGGGCGATATTAGCCTCAGTATTCAATAACCGAGGTAAAAAGGCATCCCTGGCCCGTGAAGCAAACAGCTCCGTAAGGCCCACCATGACATGGCATCCACTCCATCCACCTCTTATGACAGATTAACAGATTATTTTAGAATGAGACCCAAAATAGTAGGCTGATTCAACACTCTAATGGGTCATAATGCATGGATCAGTGATAATGGGACCATTTACCTTGGAAATCTTACCGTGGCCCACCGTGATGAGTTCGGTAGCCTCGAGAAGGCTTCAATGATAGACGTCTTTAAGAAATAATTTTTTGGCCCACTTCTATAAATGAGTTTCCAAAAATAATGGACAAACTTTTAGCCTCGGTTACTAACCAACCAAGACAAAATGACAGACTTTTGGCCTCAGTTACTCACCAACCGAGGCAAAATGGTAGATCTTTGGCTTCAGTTGTTCACCAACTGAGGCAAAAGGACAAACTTTTAGCCTTGGTTGCTCATCAACTGAGGCAAAAAGGTAAACTTTTGGCCTCAATTTCTCACCAACCGAGGTAAAATGACAGACTTTTGGCCCAACCGAGACAAAAGGGTAGACTTTTGGCCTCAGTTTTCAATAACCGAGGCAAAAAGGTAGGCTTTTGGCCTCAGTTTTCGATAACCGAGGCAAAAGGGCAGACTTTTAGCTTCAATTGCTCACCAACTAAGGCAAAAGGGCAGACTTTTAGCCTCAATTTCTCACCAACCGAGGCAAAAGGACAAACTTTTAACCTCAGTTGCTCACCAACCGAGGCAAAAGGGCAGACTTTTGGCCTCAGTTGCTCACCAACAGAGGCAAAAGGGAAGACTTTTAGCCTCAGTTTCTCACCAACCGAGGCAAAAGGGCAGATTTTAGCCTCAATTTCTCAACAACCGAGGCAAAAAGGCAGACTTTTGGCCTCAGTTTTCACCAACTGAGGCAAAATGGCAGACTTTTGGCCTCAGTTTGTCACCAACCGAGGCAAAAGGGCAGACTTTTGGCCTCAATTTCTCATCAACCGAGGCAAAAGGGCAGACTTTTGGCCTCAATTTCTCATCAACCGAAGCAAAATGGCAGACTTTTGGCCTTCGTTCTCAACAACCGAGGCAAAAGGACAGACTTTTAGCTTCAGTTTTCAACAACCGAGGCAAAAGGGCAAACTTTTAGCCTCAGTTGCTCACCAACCGAGGTAAAAGGGCAGACTTTTGACCTCAATTGCTCACCAATCGAGGCAAAATGGTAGACTTTTGGCCTCAGTTTTCAACAACCGAGGCAAAATGGCAGACTTTTAGCCTCAGTTGCTCACCAACTGAGGCAAAAGGGTAGACTTTTAGCCTCAATTGCTCACCAACCGAGGCAAAAGGGCAGACTTTTGGCCTCAATTTCTCACCAACCAAGGCAATAGGGCAGAGTTTTGGCCTCAATTTCTCATCAACCGAGGCAAAAAGTGAATTTTTAACCTCAGTTCCTTTACAACTGAGGCTAAAAACCATATTTAGCCTCCTTTTTTTAAACCGAGGCTAAAGGCCTACTTTCTTGTAGTGTATCTTATTGCGGCTGCTAGCATAGAGTTAGCCAATGCTTATTCCTTAGAAGCCGTTATTCCTTTTTCTCAGGGAAAAAAAGTTCAAGACCACTAGACGACCTTCTACCTCTATGCGGCATTACTCCGTTAGGCTTTCGTCTATTGTAAAAAGTTCTCCATTGATGTTTCTCATAGGATTTTGGCACGTGTCTCTGCTCTAGTGTAGCTGATCATCCTCTCGAAGTAACTACTTTTCGATGCAGAAATCTGGTTAGCCTTCCCCAGGCCTTCATGTACATGCACAAGGAACTGACAAAGGAGACCCTCGCTAGTACAGGGAACCCTCCGATGCCTAAGTCAGGTAGAGAATCTAAGTCTGATCGTAAACGGAGTTTTTGGCTAGAGATTGTGCGTACCTTTCACCATTAAAGGTGCTTCCCTTTATAGGTGAGGAGAAGTGATGGCGTAGAAGAGATCTTCCTACTAAACACAATCCCTGCTTAGTAGAGATTGTGCGTACCTTTCACCATTAAAGGCACTCCCCTTTATAGGTGAGGAGAGGTGATGGCGTAGAGGAGATCTCCCTGCTTAGTAGGGACGTGTTGTGGTAGGATTCATGTCCAAAATGCATGGGGGATCTTGATCGTATTGCAGATGTCCTCCTAGATCTTTGGATAAGATTTTAGAAGGATCTCCCTTAGATAAGATCTAATTATTCAGAGTTAGCGGGGGTGTGCAGTAGAAGTCCGAGGTGAGATTATGCCGACCTGACCTGGAAATAATATGCGACCTGGAGTTACACCGACCTGACTCCTTCGGTAAGTAGTCGAGCTTCTTTTAGCATTGGGTAGATCAGTGGATCTTCCGACCTGCTGACGAGAAACCAAGCTCGACCTCATTTCCCTCTCGGTCTAGGGTCAAAGGGCGGATTTTTAGTCGTGTCTGTCGTTATCCAATCTGGCGGAGTGCACGAAGTTCTGACCTAACCTCTTATTATTGGTGGGTCCATTTTTCTCATAACACTATTGATCATCATCTTGGTAAGCTATTGCCTCACCACATATCTAATCAAATGCAAGTCCCTCGAGCATATTCCTCCTTTTACTCCTTAGCCTAAGGGATATAAGTAGCCATTTTCAATTGTTGTTCCTCTCCCAAGGGCAAGTTCTTACGCGTTACTCACCTGCCCACCACCGGAAACACCACTTCCCATTCGAATTACTTGTGTAATTAAGCATGCCACTAGAGTTCATCCTGAGCTAGGATCGAACTTTCCATGAAATTCGTAACTACATTACTTATAGCTTCCATGTTTGTAGACATAGTGGATTTAAAATTCTTTTATTCCAAGGCATAACTCCATAATCATAATTCATTGATGACTCTAACCTTTGATTTTCTAGAGTTAAATACAAGCCATTGAAAATTTTCTTCATGATTTTCAGAAGTCTTCTAAGATGATGGCAATTGTCAAAATCATTTGGTTAACATAATTTTGCTATTGAGGCCTACATAGCATAGAGTCAATAATATTGATAGATTCGACCATTAGACCACTTAGCACGTGGGCTCCATGTCAGTTCCTATCATGAATCATATTTTCTATGCAAGCCATAACTAAACATTTACATAATCTATAATAGGCATGTGATGTGGGAAGTGGCACAGATACATTCCTAGCATGGTTGGACCTGAGAGAAGGCCAAACGGAAGTAGAAGTAATATGTCATATCTAAGGCCCAATCTTACATAGGGCATAACACAATTAGGCCCCAGGCATGTCCAATTAGAAGAAATTCAATCTGCATAGGGAGAAGTCAGTGTGAACAGTAAATCGGCCATAACTTTTGATTCGGGTATCATTACGGGACGTATGACCTATCAATCTTTACCATAATAGGCCATTCAAGGTTGACATTGTGGGTCACGTCTATCCGTTTCATAAGAAAACACACGCTTCTAGTTCAAAATTAGGATTTTAAGGAAAATTTACTATTTTTAGTAATTTCAATTTTTGGCATATTTTTTTATTCTTAGAATTTTAAATTTTCATATTTTTTAGAAATTACTTATAATCATGTTAGGACTCCTTCGGTAAAGTTAATTTAAGACGTTCTATTTTTTAAAACTTACTATTTGTGGTAAGTGTTATTCTAATTGAATTAGGACTTCTATTAGAGTTAGAATTTTGCTATTTTAGGTAATTTTGAATTAGGATTTTATTTTTCTTTGATGGGTTTTTTTTTGACCCGTTGTCCTTTCACAACTGGGATGCGCAAAGTCCTTTCGAAACTAGGATGTGCAAGTCCTTTCGCAACTAGGATGCGCAAGTCCTTTCACAACTAGGATGCGGAAAGGAGTTTCCTAAAACTATAAAAAGGGGTCCCTAGGATTTTTCTACATATATTGTGTTGATGAGAAAAATACAAGAGGGCTATCAAAGGTGAGAGAGAGGAGAAAGAGAGAGAGCTTATAGAAGGGAGGTTACTGCTGGGGAGGTTTTTCTACTTTGCAATTTATATCTCGGCGCTTCTATGTCCTCATAATCGGTTAGATCTCTTCGTTTTCTCTATTTCTCTTATCGTTCATCCACTCTGCGTGAGTGAAGAAGGTTATAAACGTTCTACTTCATAGTGGATTGTTGATCGGACGAGGTCCCGTGGTTTTTACCTCTTTGAGAGTTTTTCACGTAAAAATCTCTTGTGTGGTGTGTGATTGATGCATTGATTATTTTCATTGCTTTATTATCCATAATTATGGTTTGTTACGGAGGGCTAGATCCTGGGTTTTGTGCAAGGCCCCAACAAAGTGGTATCAGAGCTAAGTTCATTGAACGGGTAGGATCGGTTTGAATTATGGAAGGTGGCTCAAGGATGATCAGCCTCAATGGTTCTAACTGGACCATATGGAAGGCTAAGATGGAGGACTTGCTTTATTGCAAGGACCTATATTCTCCAATCTCAGGCATATCAGCAAAATCCAAGGATATGACTGATGATGATTGGAAGAAGTTGGACCGAAAGGCGGTTGGGTTTATTAGACAATGGTTGGATGATTCTGTGTTCCACCATGTGTCTACGGAAACCTCAGCCGAAAGCCTATGGCTAAAATTACAAGGGCTGTATGAGAGGAAGACAGCCGGTAATAAGATATTTCTGATAAGGCGACTTGTAAATCTCAAGTTCAAGGATGGTGGTTCTGTGGCCGAGCATATGAATGAGGTCAGTAATATAGTGAACCAACTCACCTCTATGAAGATGGTCCTGGATGATGAATTGCAGGCTTTACTATTGCTTAGTTCATTGCACGACGGTTGGAGACATTGGTGGTGTCTCTAAGTAACTCCGTGCAGGACGGAAAGATATCCATAGAACAGTAACAGTTGTCTCTTCAATGAGGAGACAAGGAGGAAGTCTCGAGGGTCTACTCAAGTGAGGCTCTTGTGACGGAATGGGGGAGAGGAAAGAATAGGAAGGGCGGGAGGCTGAGATAAATCAAGAGGCAAGTCAAGTAACGAAAAGAGGTTGAATCTTTGGAATTGTGGCAAGAAGGGCCACTACTGAGCATGAATGTCGTGGTAAGAAAAACGACAAGAAAGGAAAAGGGAAGGAAGAAGAATCGATTCCACTTGCGGTCGCTTCAGATGGCGACATGGTAGTTATTCTTTCTACAGATCACGATGTATGTCTCACGGCTACGAGTCAGGGCACCGACTAGGTGATAGACTCGGGAGCTTCTTTTCATGCGACTCCACACAGGGACTCCTTCACAAGCTACAAGTCAGGTGACTATGGGACTGTGAAGATGGGAAATTCTAGCGTATCAAAGATCGTGGGAGTCGGTGATATTTGTGTGAAAACTGATGTGGGCTGCACATTGGTTCTCAGGAACGTGAGGCATATCCCAGACCTTCGCCTCAACTTGATGTCGACGGGAAGGTTGGATGATGATGGCTATGAAAGCCGGTTTGCTGGTGGGCGATGGAAGCTCATCAAGGGTTCATTGATCGTGGCTAGAGGAAAGAAGTGTTGCACCTTGTACAAGGCAAGTGTCAGTATGTGCAAGGGTGGGTTGAACGCAGCGGAAGATTCGGCTATTGACATGTGGCACAGGCGTCTAGGCCACATGAGTGAAAAAGGGCTTCAGCTACTAGCAAGGAAGCAACTCCTTCCAGACGTGACAGGTATGCCTCTCAAAACCTGTCTTGATTGTTTATCAGGGAAACAGCATAGAGTTTCATTCATTAAAACTGCTTCTCATGTTAATAAAGTGCATGCATTAGATTTGGTTTATTCTGATGTTTGTGGTCCTATGAGGACAAAAACCTTGGGTGGGGCATTGTATTTTATCACTTTTATAGATGATGCATCTAGGAGGGTTTGGGTTTATGCTTTGAAATCCAAGGATGAGGTCTTTGGTGTGTTTAAGTTGTTTCATGCTATGGTCGAGAGAGAGACAGGTAGACCATTGAAGTGCATCCGCACTGACAATGGTAGTGAATACATTGGCGACTTTCACGAGTACTGCAAGTCCCAAGGTATACGGCATGAACAGATGGTTCCCAAGACCCCCCAGCGTAATGGTGTAGCCAGTGTTCGAGTTGTCGGTATCGCTACAAGTTTCGCTGGCCGGAGATAAAGATATTATATCGTTATCGCCGATAATATCGCTGATAACCAGAAATGCAGGAAAACCTGGGAGAAACATGGAGAAAATAGTGGAATTTTTCAGTGAAACTCCAGGACATGCCTAAATACACATATTTGCATATTTAGAAATAAAAAAATTACAAAAAAGAAAGCATTACATAATAAGTTTTCATTTAATGGAGCCCATTTTAATGTGTTATATATCCATGTACGTCCATCTATTTTTCTGGATCATTTCAATGCATAATCCCACAAATGAAATTGATCCCAATCTTATGTGGACCATACCATAGGAAACAGTGTTGATTGACCATTGAAAACTTATGGTGGGCCACATAAGTTTTGGATCAAACTGAAATTTGTTTGTTTTTTTTTTTTTTTTTTTTTTTTTTTCTTTTTAAGGTTTCTCCGAGTTTATGACACCTCATTGACGGTTTGAAGGGTCAACAAAACAATACAGTAGACCCTAGCAAGTTTTTCAAAGATAGGGATGTGGGTGGGACCCTGACCATGGGCCCACCTCAATGTATGCGTTGTATGTCTACATGGTCCATTCTTTTTGCCAACTTATTTGAGTGCATGACCCAATAATGAAGTATATCCAAATCTCAGGTGGACCACACACATTACCTTGATCCAAAACTTTTGTGGCCCCCAGGAGGTTTTGGGCACTAGGTAGTCGGTGCCCACTGTTTCCTATGATGTGGTTCACGTGGGAATTCAATCTGTTTCATTTTTGGGCTCATCACATAAAATGATTTTTCCAAATGGATGGACAACGTGGATAAAAATCATGCATTACGGTGCGCCCTAGATGTTACCGGGTTGTACCCAATCCGCTTCCTATTCGCCATTTGTGGGGACGTGGATTGTACTGACGCTGCCAATAAAGTAGTGGCTACTGGTCGATGCTCCTTGGGCCGACCATAATATATGTGTTATATCCAAACCGTCCATCCATTTGGCGAGATCGTCTTAAGGCTTGGGACAAAAATAAGACAGATCTAACTATCAAGTGGACCACACAAGTAAAACCAGTGGGGGATTGAACGTCTACCATCAAGCCCTTTTGGGGCCACAGAAGTTTTGGAACAAGAAATTTGTTTTTCCTCTTCATTCAGGTATTTGTGACCTTATGAACAGATTGGATGTAAAATAAACGTTACGGTGGGCTCTAAAAAATGTTTAACGGTGAAAATCATTATCTACGCTGTTTTTTATGGTGTGGTACAGATGATCTTTGGATATGATTCATCTTTTGCATAATGCTCTAAAATGATATCTAAAAATAGATGAACGGTGTAAATATAATAAATACATCACTGTGGGGCCCACGTAACTTTGATCTCCTTTCAACCGTCTGTATAACTCGGAGCTCGAGAAGCGTCAGTGCTCGTCTTCGCACGACACGTACCTACAGCAGCTACATAGCTGGTACGAGGTACACCAGCCATTCCGCTTCCCTCGGTACGCAACCGCTTCTACTTCCGAGGCTCGAAGTATTTTTTTTTTTTTTTTAACACAAAAATATCAGAACCAGAGGATTTCTCGCCGAGGGGTTTTTGACCGACGGTTTCAAGGCCCTAAATCAAACCCAAATCGAAGGGAAATCCGGCAAAATTTCATATTTTTCGCCGAAATTGCGACATTGATATTTCAATCGGAAAAAAGGGAAAATTTTGTAGGTTTTTCCTACCTAACAGGGCTGTCAATCGAGGCCAAAGGGGATTTTGTTCTTCCGAGTTCCAATCAGGTACGAAAATCGTGAAATTGAAGGTTTTTTTTTTTTTCTTTATTTCAGCCACACCACGCCGATATTCTCGGCGAGAACCCATTTTTATCGATGATATCGCCGAAAAATGGGTTTTCGCCGAAAATTTCGCCGATATTCTGTAGAGAAACGAAAACTTGGGGTTTCGGTGTCGCCAGTGCAGCGACACCGATATTATCGGCGATAATATCGACAAATCGTCGACAACACGAACACTGGGTGTAGCTGAGCGAATGAATCGCACCATTGTTGAGAGAATCAGATGCATGTTATCCCATGCGAAGTTGCCCAAGACGTTCTAGGGAGAAGCAATGCGCACGGCAGTGTATTTGATAAACAGGTCTCCATCAGCCCCGTTGAATGGAGAAGTACCTGAGAAGGTGTGGGCGGACAGGATCCATCGTACATCATCTCAGTGTGTTTGGATGCAGGGCATCCGTTCACGTACCAAAGGACGAGAGGTCCAAGCTCGATATGAAGATCAGGCAGTGTGTGTTCTTAGGGTACGGTGATGAAAAATTCGGTTACAGGTTATGGGATCCGACCGAGAAGAAGCTCGTCAGGAGCAGAGATGTGGTTTTCTTTGAAGATCAGTGTATCGAAGACATTAGTAAGCCAGAGAAGAACCAGCCTAGTTCAGGTAAGCTAGAGGACATGGATCCGATTACTCCTCCCATGGTGCCCGATGACGGGGAGTACAAAGAAGGTGCGAGAGGACGAGAGAGTTCCTTCGGGAAGATGGACCAGGGGGAGCGGCCCACTTGATCCACTGTTGAGCCACGGTGTGAGGAGGTCATCTAGGACGACAGGTAGTCCAAGAGGTACTCGCCGCATGAGTACATTATGCTAACCGATGGGGGAGAGCCAGAAGATTATTCTGAGGTCCTAGCCGACGAGCATAAGGGGGAGTGGTTGAAAGCTATGCAAGAGGAGATGGAATCCTTGCATAACAACCACACCTATGACATGATGAAATTGCCTAAGGGCAAGAAAGCTCTGAGCAACAAGTGGGTGTTTAGAAAGAAGATTGAGCAGAAGAATTCACAGACGAGGTTCAAGGCCAGACTTGTGGTGAAAGGGTTTGGTCAGAGAAAAGGCATAGACTTCGAGGAGATATTCTCACCAGTGGTGAAGATGACATCCATACGGGTGTTGCTTGGGTTGGCGGCTAGCATGGATCTGGAGATAGAGCAGCAGTTAGATGTTAAAACGCCTTTCTCCATGGTGACCTGGAAGAAGAGATCTACATGCACCAACCAGAGGGGTTCGAAGTCAAAGGCAAGGAGCATATGGTGTAGGCTGAGGAAGAGCTTGTATGGGCTGAAACAAGCTCCACGGCAATGGTATAAGAAGTTTGACTCGTTTATGTTGAAACATGGGTATGACAGAACAGAGTCGGACCACTGTGTGTTCACGCACAAGTTCTCAGATGGTGATTTCTTAGTTCTGCTATTATACGTTGATGACATGCTCATCATGGGAAAAGACATCAAGAAGATCGACAGGCTGAAACAGGAGTTGGGCAAGTCTTTTACGATAAAAGACTTGGGCCCGGCTAGACAGATCCTAGGAATGGAGATAACCCGTGACAAAAGTAGCAGGAAGCTCTGGCTGTCACAAGAGCGGTATATTGAGAAAGTCCTAGAGCGATTCAATATGAATGCAGTGAAGCCGGTCAGTACTCCACTAGATGGTCACTTCAGATTGAGCGACAGGCAGTGTCCCAAGAGGAAGGCAGAGGTGGAAGAGATGCAGAAAATACCCTACGCGTCAGTTGTAGGAAGTTTGATGTATGCTATGGTGTGTACACGCCCAGACATAGCATATGCGGTTGGTATTGTCAGCCGGTATCTTGTAAATCCTGGCAAAGAACATTGGGCAGCGGTGAAATGGATACTACGGTATCTAAGAGGCTCATTCAGGTTGAGCCTATGCTATGGTGACGGAAAACCTGTGTTAGAGGGCTACACAGATGCAGATATAGCAGGTGACATAGACTCCAGGAAGTCTACATCGGGGTTCATGTTCACATTTGCAGGGGGAGCGGTTTCTTGGTAGAGCAAGTTACAGAAGGTCGTAGCATTGTCAACTACAGAAGCCGAGTACATTGCAGTCACAGAGGCATGTAAAGAAATGCTTTGGATGAAGAGGTTCCTACAGGAACTTAGCCTAAAGCAGGAGGAGCACGTGGTCTATTGCGATAGTCAGAGCGCTATACACTTGAGCAAGAATCCAAGTCAGCATTCCAAGTCAAAGCACATAGAGATTCGGTATCACTGGATCAGGGATACTTTGGAACAGAAGGTGTTACAGCTTGAGAAGGTCCACACGGACGATAATGGGTCAGATATGATGACCAAGGCCTTGCTAAGGGCAAGTTTGAGGTTTGTAGAAACCTGGCTGGCTTAAAGAAGGTGAATCCCTCCTTGGTCAAAAAGGGGGAGATTTGATGGGTTTTTTTTTGACCCGTTGTCCTTTCGCAACTGGGATGCGCAAAGTCCTTTCGCAACTAAGATGCGCAAGTCCTTTCGCAACTAGGATGCGCAAGTCCTTTCGCAACTAGGATGCGGAAAGGAGTTTCCTAAAACTATAAAAAGGGGTCCCTAGGATTTTTCTACATATATTGTGTTGATGAGAAAAATACAAGAGGGCTATCAAAGGTGAGAGAGAGGGAGAAAGAGAGAGAGGAAGCTTATAGAAGGAGGTTCTGCTAGGGAGGTTTTTCTACTTTGCAATTTATATCTCAAATTTCTATGTCCTCATAATCGATTAGATCTCTTCGTTTTCTCTATTTCTCTTATTGTTCATCCACTCCTGCGTGAGTGAAGAAGGTTGTAAACGTTCTACTTCATAGTGGATTGTTGATCTGGACGAGGTCCCGTGGTTTTTACCTCTTTGAGGGTTTTCAACGTAAAAATCTCTTGTGTGGTGTGTGATTGATGCATTGATTATTTTCATTGCTTTATTATCCATAATTCTGGTTTGTTCTGGAGGGCTAGATCCTAAGGTTTTGTGCAAGGCCCCCAACATTCTTCAATCCAAAAATCATACACATTAGATAATTATATAATAAAATTATTTGAGTTTTCTGTTATTATTTCTTATGAATTCAAGAAGTAACTTGTGGATTCAAGGTTTTAATCACTTTTCTCTTCACGCTCTTCCCTACGTTAGTTGGTATCAGAGTGATGCTTTTTCCTCGGTTTGATAGCATCTAAAAATGGTGTGAGAAAAAATCCCATGGACGGTGCTCCAGGGAACAATCTTATGATAGTGATGGCGTTTAAAGCCCTTCTGATGAAAGAATTTATGTGCCATGCAAAGGCTGAGCAACATAAGATTGACGATGTAACTCATGGTCATCATGTTATGTGACATTGGTGATGAATCGTAGACCACCACCCAATGATTATGAATTATAAGCCACCACTCTAATCATGTGGAAGTTGTTATACATGCCAAAGGAGGAGATAGATTTACAACAACACTACATCTTTCAAATGAGATGCACCGTAAACCAAAGGGTCTGTGATTTGATCAAGATAGTAGGAGTAGTGAGAACCTCGTGTTGAAAACTATAGTGGAAAAATTGCAACTAAAGACAGAAAGGCACCCATCCCCATATATGATTAGATGGATTAAGGATGGCATGCTTCGAAATTTGGAAGCTGAGTACAGTGACCCAAATCCCAAGTTCCAATGTGTGAATTTAAATTCGAGCATAGATTTTGTGATATTCATTCCTACACAACTTACATTCAAACTGAATTCAAATAAATTCCTATTAACTCAACATAAATTTAAATTCACGACCAAACTCTACTTAAAAAGAAATCTAAGTGCTACATTACACACATCTACACATGTGGGAAAGCATTCGTGTATTTACTTATGCTCAAAAAATTTTGGGATATTACATTCTACCACCCATACAAGAATTTCGTCCACGAAATTCAAAAATCTACTCGTGCGTGAAATTTTCGGGATATTACAAAGGAAGGCAATGAAACAACAATAATTGAATGATATCATATTCCATTCTCCTTTGTTAAATATTATAAGGACGAAGTAATGTGTAACTGGGTCGATATGAAAGCTTGTCACAAGTTACTTGGTCAACCATGGCAGTACGATGTTGATGCCAAGCATAAAGGCGAAGATAATATTTTTATTTTTATTAAAGATGGTAGAAAAATTATCCTTGCCTCTACAAGAACAGAGAACCAACCCAAGACTTCTAAAGTGGAGGAGTGATCTCTCATAACCATATTAGATTTCGTTAAAGAATATGAGACAGGAGAGATCAATGCATTAGTTGTAAAGTGAATAAAAAATTTAACCCATGAACATCCAAGAGAAGTTGAAACTAGTGTTGCAGGAGTTCAAGGAGATTATGCCCGACAAACTTCCCGACAAGCTGCCTCTCATAAGGGATATTGCTCTTTCTCAGGTAGAATTCGCCTTCAACAACATGCAGAATTGATCCACCAGTAAGTCCCCATTAAAGGTTGTGTATGATCGTATTCTCAAACAAACACTTAAATTAATCCATTTTGTCAGGTTAACGAGTATGAGTATTGCTACCAAAAATATGGTGGACCAAATCGTGACAATACTTGTCAATGTCTAGAATAAATTACAGGAGTTTAATGTCAAGTACAACAAAGAGGCTGATAAACATAAATGCCAAAAGGTGTTTGAAGTGGATGATAACATACTAGCTCACTTCCACAATGAGAGGTTTCCGACTATGATGCATAACAAACTGAGCAATAAGAAAAATAGAACCTATTTAATCCTTCGAAAAATCAATAATAACGCCTATGTGATTCATATTCCTGAGGGCATAGAAGATCTCACAAACTTTCAATGTAGCAGTCCAATATAAGTATCATGAGCCAAGTCTGTTAAATAGCTTGAGGATAAGTTCATTTCAAGTGAGGGGACTAATGTAGGACGTGGCACAAATACATGCTTAGCATGGCTAGACCAAAAGAAAGCTAAACAAAAGTAGAAGCAGCCTCTCATATTTGGACCTAGTCCTACGTAAGGCATGACGTAATTGGGCTTAGGTACGTTCAATTCGAAGAATTCAATCCGAATAGGGAGAAATTGTCGTTTAAAGTGTGAACCGTAAATCGACTATAACTTTTAATCCAGGTATCATTACGGGATGCACGACCTATCAATCTTTACCGTTACGGGTCATTCGAGGTCAATATAGTGGGTTATTTCTATCTGTTTCACAAGAAAATGTAAACTTCTAGTTCAAAAATGGAATTTTAGGAAAATTTTGTTATTTTTAATAATTCTTTTTTATTATTATTTTGTTATTTTTAGATTTGTATATTTTTTATCTTTTTTTTACAAATTACATGTAATCATGCCAACACTCGTTCAATAATGTTGATTTAGGACTTTCTATTTTTGAAAAAAAAAACTTGCTATTTTTGGTAAGATCTATTCTAGTTGAATTAGGACTTCTATTAATGTTAGAATTTTACCATTTTGGGTCATTTTGAATTATGAGTTTATTTTTTTATTAATGGTGTAATAAAAAAATCATACACATTAGATAATTATTCAATAAAATTAGTTGAGTTTTATCTTATTATTTCCTATAAATTCAAAAATTACATTGTGGATTTAAGGTTTTAATTACTTGACAGTGATCTTTCTCATTGTCTTTTCACGCTTTATTCTACATTAGCATGACTCTTAACTCATTATGTATTGCGTACAAGGTCAGGGTCAAGTTGAGTCAGGTTGCTTGATGCCTCCACCCAAACCTAATTCAACTTGGGGTTATTTGGATAACCTTCAACCCAAAGCCCAACCCAAACTTATGAAAATTTTGAGTCGGACCAATTGGGTTTGAGTCAGCCCAACCCAATTTGCACCAGTAGGAACTCTCTAGTAGGCATTGTTTCTCCTTGTTTATTACTAGGTGGCCCCATTGAGATGGATTATAGTTGGGGTCATTAGCCATCAAGCTTTTAGACCTAGCCCACCTTGGGTTGGACTTCAGCTAGATTGCTAGCCCAAGGACCAAGAGCGTGCCTAAAATTAAAGCCCATGTTTTAGTTGCCCTGCCATCTAAGAGCCCGTCAACGGCATAATTGTGGTATCAACGGCATTTTTGTCATAGATCGCAAGATGGTGCAGCACACAATGAAGAGCTCAGATGTTGCACAAAGGTAGGGGTGAGGTTCGGGACCTGGCCATGCATAATCATGATGATGAGAGCCTGTGCCTATGTGTTTTGTCTCGTCAAGGGTCTAAGTTGATCTAACACTCATTATTTACTATGCGGATTGAGCTTGGACAGACCACCCATTAAAAGCCTTTCATGACTAGAGAATCCCTTTGATAGAAATGTCTCCCCATTTGCAAGACTGGAATCCTCTCCAGCACCTATTTTAGACTAGACGGTGCAGGAAATGCCCAACCTTTGTGGTTCACCAGTTGTACATGTAAAATCTAATAAGGTCTATCCTTGATTATAGAAATTGAGGAAAAATAAGCCAAATCCACAAATTAGGTGGGCCATATGATAAGGAATAATGGGATGGACTGCCAACCATGAGTTTGCATGTGGGGTCCGAATGGGGTATATGTTTATCAAACCTATTAATCAAATGTAGAGGTGTACACGAGTCGAACCAAATCGAGTTTGGCATAGCTCAACTCAGCTTGGCCACTAGCTGATCGTAGCTCGAACTTGGCTCAGCTCGATCCTTGAGCCTGACTAGCTAGTTCGGCTTTGTTCAGTCAGCAACTCGAGTCAGTTCAAGCCGAGTTCGAGCCAAGATCAAGCATGTACAGCATTTTCACAAACACATGGAGTGCACTTTCAATTTCTTCTTATAAATAAAACAGCAGCAACTGCTTACAGGTATTTCATCAAACATCTTGTAGGAAACATCAAAATCAAGAAAAAATGGTATTTGTTTCAAATACATACCTTCCTTACCACCAGATGACACTTCATTGAGTCATTTCATCAAACACTTGGTGAGCAACATCAATATCAAAGTAACCGAGTCACTGAACTAGTTCAATTCGAGTTAGGGTTCGATCTGATTCGAGTCGAGTGTGGGCAAGCTCGAACTCGGTTTGAAATTTTTTCGAATTCAAAAAATTAGCTCAACTTGACTTGAACTAAGTTTCAAAGTGAGTCGAATCGAGCTTTTTCGAGTCGATTCGAGTAAGCTAACCGAGCTAATCAAATGTAAGGTGATCCACGCCATGTGAACTTAGAGCCAATTTGATTGGAGTGAAATACACGCGATAACCCCATATATAAAGTCATAATAATTATGATTTTCTTTAGGAGTCACTACAGCAAGTAATTATATGAACCTTTTATCAAGGTTTACACATAGCATGCTTTAATTTTCAGGTTGGACAATTGAGTCTCATGGTTTTTTAATCTGGACAATTGGTCTATTTGGACCCATCATTGATGTAGCAAAAATAAGATATCTCTGAGATGAAAGTATCTTATCCTCTCAATCTTAGGGCCTTTCATGAATGGACAACCGAGAGGATCGGTAAAAAAAGATTTGAAATTGCAGGACCTCTCTTTTCAAGAGTCCGAAATTGGATTGGGTGGTGACCTTAGGTGTTGGAAAAGCTCTATAAACTTCACTATGATCTATGTGTTTTATCCAAGCCATTCATCCATTTTGGCAGCTCATTTTAGGGCATGAGCTAAAAAATGAAGAAGATAAAAGTCTCAAGTGGACCATATCATAGGAAAGTTTTTAAACGCCCATCATTAAAAACTTCTAAGGCAACAAAAGTTTTGGATCAAGCTAAAATTTAAGTTTTTCCTTTGTCCAAGTCTTTGCGACCTAATCAATGGGTTGGAAGGAAAATAAACATTATAGTGAGCCTTGGAAAGTTTTTAATGGCGTTCAAGCATCACCATCTTTTATAACTTTTATAACATGGTCCATTTTATATTTGGATTGCCTCATTTTTAGGATCATGCCCTAAAATGAGCTGGCAAAATGGATAGTCAATGTTGATAAAACACATACATCATGGTGGGAGACATGGAGCTTTCATCAACACCAACCAATACTAAGGTCGGTAGTGATGGTCACTACCGCATCCAATCCTTTTCAAATGCCTTGCTAAGGTCATGTGTTTACCATGGTTTACGAATGGGTCATTTCAAACAAACCTTAGAGGTTGCCGGAGCAATTTTACATGGTAGTGGATTGCGTGATGTGCCATACACCATCGACCTTGGTGTGTTTACTTCATCACCAAGTTCTTTGGGCCCACCATGATGTATGTGTTATATCCACACCATCTATAAGACCCATACCCCGATTAATTGACCATACGCTTCAACTTTGGCACTAGCATGTTTTAGGCGGATCAGATCGACGATTTTTTCTCGCGACCCTATTTTAATATCGCAACAACCTGAGACTTGTATCCTAGTGACCATACAGGCGCTGCGATTCCAACGTCATGCGGCACACCCTATTACGATATTAAGAGTAAAAGATGCATATGCGCGCACTAATCGAAGCAGGTCGCGTTACATACGTGTGGAGTGGAGCCCACTTGCAAGGAATCTATAAGAGAATATCTAATAATTAATATTTCTAAATTCCCAGTCTACCCTCACCCATACCCATCTCAACTACCATTAACCAAATTATCAAGAATAGCCCTATAAAGGGCACCTCCACCCCTACTGTTCCCAAAATGCCCCTACTACCCATCCCCTCACATCACACAAATCAAAACATCCTATGATCTATTTCCCTTTAAGTCAAACCACCCCTACCCTCTCTCATATCAGCCCAAACCTCTCCATACCCTCTCTTAACACCCACCCCATTCCTTTCTCTATTTCCCCATCCATATTCTACCCTTGCTTTTTTCCTTCTTTCCCTTTGTATCCCAACTTTCTCTACAAACACACCTCTCCTAAAGCCAAGCCCCATACGTATTCTCTGTGGATAGCTAAGGAAAGAAAGAAAAGAGAAAAAGAAGAGTGAACAAGGAGAGAAAAGAAAGAAAGATTGGGGAGTAATTAAAGGGAGATAGTAGAGAGATTAAGAGAAAGAAGAGACTAAATGAGAGATTAGGGAAAGAGATTAAGGGCCCATTTGGGAGGGTGGATTCGGAACCCCGACCCCTTGGATTTGAAACCCCCTGGATTTGAAATCCTCCTAGTGTGTTTGGCACCCTGGATTATAAATCAACTTTAATCCAAACGTAGTTATATATGCATGGTATATTTACAAGGGTTTGAATGTAATTACCAAATCAACTTTAATATCTCAAATTAGTGACGTATGTAATTTTTTACACAATGGTTGTAATAAGCCCACTGAAATATATACTTTGCCCAAAAATAATGAAATTCCAAGTCTTGGATGGGCCACAAGCACAAGATCATGTCTGAATAATTAACCAACGATTTTAACCATTGATTTACATGGACAATGTTTGGACCGTGCTTATTAGCGTATTAAAGTAATTATAGTGATGCAATTGATAATCTAATTGTTTTTTGATATCATTAGTGGGCTATGTGCCCAATAGAATACTAGTATGGTGACACACATATTACACATGCAATTATTGAAAGGATTTTAAGTGTAATCCAAGTTCTCAATGTGGATTTCAAACCCCCTCTTTGAGGGGATTTGAAACCCCCTAGATTTGAAACCACCGGTTATTTTATGCTGCCAAACAACCAAAGGATTTGAAATCCCCTCAAATCCTTCCAAATCCATGGTGTCAAACGACTCCTAAGAGTAAGAGAGAAAAGGAAAAGAAAATTAGAGGAGATTAGGAGTAGAGAGGAGCTTGGAGGACCCCAATAACATTCAGACCATCCGATTGCCGATCCGGACCATCCAATCATTTGTCTTCGTCGTGAGTGTAAAGGAGGATGAAAACCCCATTTTTCTTTGTGTTATTTCATTTTTGGTGTGCCCACAAGGGTGGGACCTACCTTAATGTGTGTATAGATGAGCAAGGAGGGTCCCGTAGTGGCGGGGCCCACTCGATCTCTGAGATATTCTTTTCTTCCTCCCATTTTCTCCTCTTTCTTTTATTAAATTGTGGTTTTGTGGGGCCATGCTGTTGGAAAGCATGCCCAGCATGCTGTAACAGTGTGGCCCACATTGTGTAGCCCACCACAATATTTATTTTTATCTAACGTACTGATTAGGTTCACACGTATCTGGATGGTGAAAAAATACAAAAATCAGATTGATCCAAAGCTCCTTAGCCTGTATTGAGTTGGCCAACTTGATGAACAGTTCAGATCTCCCATGTAGACCCCATGTACAGGGGAAATAATCAACATGAAAGGGTCCAGACTTTTGGGGGCCTTGCACAAAACTTTAGGATCTAGCCCTTCAGAACAAACCAGAATTATGGATAATAAAGCAATGAAATAAATCAAAGCATCAATCACACACCACACAAGAGATTTTTACATGGAAAACCATCAAAGAGGTAAAAACCATGGGACCTCGTCCAGATTAACAATCCACTATGAAGTAGAACGTTTACAACCTTCTTCACTCACGCAGGAGTGGATGAACAATGAAAGAATAAAGAAAACCAGAGAGATCTCACCGATTACGAGGACGTAGGAGCGTTGAGACATAGACTGCACCGTAGATCACCTCCACGAGCATAACCTCCCTTCTATAAGCTTCCTCTCTCTCTTTCTCCCTCTCTCTCTCACCTTTGATAGCTCTCTTGTGTTTTTCTCATCAACACAACATTCCCTAGAAAAACCTTAGGGACCTCCTCTTGTCTTCCTCTTGTGTTTTTTATAGTTTTAGGAAACTCCTTTCCGCATCCTAGTTGCGAAAGGACTTGTGCATCCCAGTTGCGAAAGGACTTGTGCATCCTAGTTGCGAAAGGACGACGGGTCAAAAAAAAACCCATCAAATCTCCCCCTTTTTGATCCAGGAGGGATTCACCTTCTTTAAGCCAGTTAGGTTTCTACAAACCTCGAACTTGCCCTTGAGCAAGGCCTTGGTCATCATATCTGACCTATTATCGTCCGTGTAGACCTTCTCAAGCTGTAACACCTTCTGTTCCAAAGTATCCCTGATCCAGTGATACCGAATCTCTATGTGCTTTGACTTGAAATGCTGACTTGGATTCTTGCTCAAGTGTATAGCACTCTAACTATCGCAATAGACCACGTGCCCCTCCTACTTTAGGCTAAGTTCCTGTAGGAACCTCTTCATCCAAAGCATCTCTTTACATGCCTTTGTGACTGCAATGTACTCGGCCTCTGTAGTTGATAATGTTACGACCTTCTGTAGCTTGCTCTGTCAAGAAACTGCTCCCTCTACAAACGTGAACATGAACCCCGATATAGACTTCCTGGAGTCTATGTCGCCTGCCATATCTGCATCTGTGTAGCCCTCTAACACAAGTTTAGCATAGGCTCAACCTGGATGAGTCTCTTAGATATCGTAGTATCCATTTCATCGCTACCCAATGCTCTTTGCCAGGATTAGCAAGATACCGGCTGACAACACTAACCGCATATGCTATGTCTGGGCGTGTACACACCATAACATATATCAAACTTCCTACCGCTAACGCTTAGGGTATCTTCTGCATCTCTTTCACTTCTGTCTTCGTCTTAGGACACTGCCTGTCGCTCAATCTGAAGTGACCATCTAGTGGAGTACTGACCAGCTTTGTTGCATTCATATTGAACCACTCTAGGACTTTCTCAATATACCGCTCTTGTGACAGCTAGAGCTTCCTGCTGCTTCTGTCACGGGTTATCTCCATTCCTAGGATCTATCTAGCCGGGCCCAAGTCTTTCATCACAAAAGACTTTCCCAACTACTGTTTCAGCCTGTCGATCTTCTTGATGTCTTTTCCCATGATGAGCATGTCATCAACATATAATAGCAAAACTAAGAAATCACCATCTGAGAACTTGCGCGTGAACACACAGTGGTCCGACTCCGTTTTGTCATACCCATGTTTCAACATAAACGAGTCGAACTTCTTGTACCATTGCCGTGGAGCCTGTTTCAGCCCATACAAGCTCTTCCTCAGCCTACACACCATATGCTCATTGCCCTTGACTTCGAACCCCTCTGGTTGGTGCATGTAGATCTCTTCTTCTAGGTCACCATAGAGAAAGGCAGTTTAACATCTAACTACTCTATCTCCAGATCCATGCTAGCCGCCTACCTAAGCAACACCCGTATGGATGTCATCTTCACCACTGGTGAGAATATCTCCTCGAAGTCTATACCTTTCCTCTGACCAAAACCTTTCACCACAAGTCTGGCCTTGAACCTCGTTTGTGAATTGTTCTGCTCAATCTTCTTTCTGAACACCCACTTGTTGCTCAAAGCTTTCTTGTCCTTAAGCAATTTCACCATATCATAGGTGTGGTTCTTATGCAAGGATTTCATCTCCTCTTGCATAGCTTTCAACCACTCCCCCTTATGCTCGTTGGCTAGGGCCTCAGAATAATCTTCTGGCTCTCCCCCATCAGTCAGCATAATGTACTCATGTGGCGAGTACCTCTTGGACGGCTGTCTGTCCCTAGATGACCTCCTCACATGTGGCTCAACAGGTGGATCAAGTGGGGGCTGCTCCCCTGGTCCATCTTCTGAAGGAACTCTCTCGTCCTCTGCACCTTGCTGTACTCCCCCGTCATCAGGCACCACGGGAGGAGTAACCGGATCCATGTCCTCTAGCTCACCTGAACTAGGCTGGTTCTTCTCTGGCTTACCAATGTCTTTTATACACTGATCTTCAAAGAAAACCACATCTCTGCTCTTGACGAGCTTCCTCTCGGTCGGATCCCACAATTTATAACCGAACTTTTCATCACCGTACCCTAAGAACACACACTGCCTGATCTTCATATCGAGCTTGGACCTCTCATCCTTTGGTACGTGAACGGATGCCCTGCATCCAAACACCCTGAGATGACTGTATGATGGATCATGTCCAGTCCACACCTTCTCAGGTACTTCTCCATTCAATGAGGCTGATGGAGACCTGTTTATTAAATACGCTGCCGTGTGCATTGCTTCTCCCCAGAACATCTTGGGCAATTTCGCATGGGATAACATACATCTGATTCTCTCAACAATGGTGCGATTCATTCGCTCAACTACACCATTATGCTGGGGGTCTTGGGAACCGTCTGTTCATGCCGTATACCCAGGGACTTGCAGTACTCATGAAAGTCGCTAATGTATTCACCACCATTGTTAGTACGGATGCACTTCAATGATCTACCTGTCTTTCTCTTGACCATAGCATGAAACAATTTAAACACACCAAAGACCTCGTCCTTGGATTTCAAAGCATAAACACAAACCCTCCTAGATGCATCATCTATAAAAGTAACAAAATACAATGCCCCACCTAAGGTTTTTGTCCTCATAGGACCACAAACATCAGAATAAACTAAATCTAATGCATGCACTTTATTAACATGAGAAGCAGTTTTAACAAATGAAACTCTATGTTGTTTCCCTGATAAACAATCAAGACAGGTTTTGAGAGGTGTACTTGTCACGTCTGGAAGGAGCCGCTTCTTTGCTAGTACTTGAAGCCATTTTTCACTTGTGTGGCCTAGACGCCTGTACCACATGTCAATAGCTGAATCTTCTGCTGCGTTCAACCCACCTTTGCACGTACTGACACTTGCCTTGTAAAGGGTGCAACACTTCTTTCCTCTGGCCACGATCAATGAACCCTTGATGAGCTTCCAGCGCCCACCTACAAACCAGCTTTCATAGCCATCATCATCCAACCTTCCCGTCGACATCAAGTTGAGACGAAGGTCTGGGATATGCCTCACATCCCTGAGAACCAATGTGCAGCCCACATCGGTCTTCACACAAATATCACCGACTCCCACAATTTTTGATACGCCAGAATTTCCCATCTTCACAGTCCTATAGTCACCTGACTTGTAGCTTGTGAAGGAGTCCCTGTGTGGAGTCGCATAAAAAGAAGCTCCCGAGTCAACCACCCAGTCGGTGTCCTGACTCGTAGCCATGAGACATACGTCATGATCTACAAAAAGAATAACTACAACGTCGCCATCTGAAGCGATCGCAGTGGAATCTGATTCATCTTCCTTCCCTTTTCCTTTCTTGTCGTTCTTCTTACCACGACATTCATGCTTGTAGTGGCCCTTCTTGCCACTATTCCAGCATTTAACATCTTTTCTGTTACTTGACTTGCCTCTTGATTTATCTCGGGCCTTCCCGCCCTTCCTGTTCTTTCCTCTCCCCTGTTCTTATGTCACAAGGGCCTCTTGCTGAGTAGACCCCTGAGACTTCCTCCTTGTCTCTTCATTGAAGAGACAGCTAGTTACCTGTTCCATGGATATCTTTCCATCTGGCACGGAGTTACTTAGAGACACCACCAATGTCTCCCAACTGTCAGGCAATGAACTAAGCAATAGTAAAGACTGCAGTTCATCATCCAGGACCATCTTCATAGAGGTGAGTTGGTTCACTATATTGCTGACCTCATTCATGTGCTTGGCCACAGAACCACCATCTTTGAATTTGAGATTCACAAGTCGCCTTATCAGAAAAATCTTATTATCAGCTGTCTTCCTCTCATACAGCCCTTGTAATTTTAGCCATAGGCTAGCGGCTGAGGTTGGACACATGGTGGAATAAAGAATCATCCAACCATTGTCTAATAAACCCCACCGCCTTTTGGTCCATCTTCTTCCAATCATCATCAGTCATATCCTTGGATTTTGCTGATATGCCTAAAATTGGAGAATATAGGTCCTTGCAATAAAGCAAGTCCTCCATTTTAGCCTTCCATATGGTCCAATTAGAACCATTGAGGCTAATCATCCTTGATGAGCCACCTTCCATAATTCAAATCGATCCTACCCATTCAATGAACTTGGCTCTGATACCACTTTGTTGGGGGCCTTGCACAAAACCTTAGGATCTAGCCCTCCAGAACAAACCAGAATTATGGATAATAAAGCAATGAAATAAATCAAAGCATCAATCACACACCACATAAGAGATTTTTACGTGGAAAACCCTCAAAGAGGTAAAAACCACGGGACCTCATCCAGACCAACAATCCACTATGAAGTAGACGTTTACAACCTTCTTCACTCACGCAAGAGTAGATGAACAATGAAAGAATAAACAAAACCAGAGAGATCTCACCGATTACGTGAACGTAGGAGTGCTGAGATATAGACTGCACCGTAGATCACCTTCACGAGCATAACCTCCCTTCTACAAGCTTCCTCTCTCTCTTTCTCCCTCTCTCTCTCTCACCTTTGATAGCCCTCTTGTGTTTTTCTAATCAACACAACATTCCCTAGAAAAACCCTAGGGACCCTTTTTTATAGTTTTAGGAAACTCCTTTCCGCATCCTAGTTGCGAAAGAACTTGCGCATCCCAGTTGCGAAAGGACAACGGGTCAAAAAAAAACCCATCACAGACGTCACAGCGCCTGGACGCTGGAACCGTTTCAGCATCATAGCATGCATGCCTTGAGTGTTGGGTGGGACCTCCACTCGTGGGAACCACCATAATGTATTTCTCATCTACACCGTCCATCTATTTTTTCAGATCATTTTAGGCGTTGGGCCCAAAACTCAGGTAGATCTACAACTCAATTTGACCACACTGCAAGGAACATTAGCGCTGGAACCCATGTCCCAGACACTGCATGCAAGGACGTGGGAAGTGGGGTCCCACCACTATGTAGATGTTCCATCCATGCCATCCATCTATTTTTCCAACTCATTGTAATCAATGGGCCCTAAATTGAAGCTAATCCTAGTGGACCACGCCATATAAAATAGTGGCGGCAATGGCAGCTACTGTTGAAACCTTTTAACGCCCATTGTGATGTTTCTGGCCATCAAAATATACTCAAGTCAGGGTTTATTAATCCTCTAATGAGCTAGAAAATCCTATAGACGGATTGGATCATTCAAATGTTCCCCACCCAGGTGGGAAAATAAATAATAATAATAAACTTTTTGTCAGGGCGCTGCTGCCGGCCTCCCAAGACTACGGAAGCCCGTTTTGGGCAGGGAGTGGGGTCCCACTCGTGGGACCCACCATGATGCATGTATTTAATCCACACCATCCATCTGATTTTCTAGATCATTTTAGGCGTTGAGTCAAAAAATCAGGGTGATCCATATCTCAGTTGGACCACACTGTAGGAACAGTAGGTTGGGAACCACCCCTAGCACTCCAGACGCTGTTTGTAGCACTGTGGGAAGTGGGTCCCCACTCATGGGTCCACCATGATGCATGTATTTAATCAACACTGTCCATCCGATTTTTCGGATAATTTTAGGCCATGGCCAAAGGATTGGGCAGATCCAGCTTAAAGGTGGGCCACACCACAGAAAAACCGTGAGGACAATGATGTCCACTGTTGAAACCTCCCTGCGGCCACCATGGGGTTTGTTTTTCCATCCAATATGTGGCAGGACCATGGACTGGATGAGAGGAAAGCTACGAATACCAATTTGGTTCAGAACTTGTGGGGGAACCCCTACATTTGAAATCCCTGAACTTGTAAGCCCTGGATTTGGAATCCCCTAGATGTGTTTGGCACCCTATGATTCAAAGTTCTTGTTATCCAAAAGCAGTCCATGTATAATATATTTACAGTGGTTTAAGTTTAATTACTAAATCAACTTTAGTATATCCAATTAGTATAAATATATAAGATTTGATCCAAGGGTTGCAATAACCCTGGCCTGAAAATGATGAGATCCCAAGTCTCGAATGGGCCACAAAGATAAGATCACATCCTAGTGACTAGACAACGATATGTAAAAGTTGATTTACATCAGCAATAATTTAACAGTGCATATCATCCAAGTAATTATAGTGACGTAGTCGATAATTTGATTGTTTTTAGGATATCATCCGTGGGTCATGTGCCCTATAAATTAGTAGCCTAGTGACACACGTGTTGCACATGTGGGTATTTATTTAGGTCATTCCCGGTTGTTGACGCAAGGATGGGTAAAGATCGGTCATTGTCTTCCCCAAGGGGATAATTACTCCAAATCCACAGAGCTTCTCTGGACTCACAGAGATTCCTTGAATCCACGAGGAGAGATAGAAAATAAAAATAAATTCTAATAAAATTTAAAAAAAAAAATAAATTGATTGATGGTTAAAAATGAATTTAAAATCCTTTAAATAGTGATACCAAGCCTAGGAAGAAGTTTCATAATTAAACTCCCTAAAAATCGTGACTTACTATAAATAGTAAACCTATTATCTATAGAGGTCACTATTTATAGACGGTCATGATTTCCACAAGACTTCTTGGTCTTCAGCTAAAAATAGTATGTGTCCTATTCGGCCTAACCACATTATTCTCCTAAATTTTTTAAGCCTTTTCATGTTAGACACAACTCCTAAAGCTCAAAGGATCGAAACTTATGATTGAACTAAAACTTACTATAAATAGTAAAAATGGAAATAAAATAAATTTTTGACCATCGATTTGATAGAATCTCGCAAATTCGGGCAACTCGGCGTAGCAAGTTGGTTGGCTAAAGTAGCTTCTCCTACCCCAAAATCATATATGGTCCGTCAAATAACTCATTCAGGTTTGTTACATATGCCTGTTTTAGTGTTTTGACGATTCTGATCACTTCCACCTTCGATCGGGAGTTCTCTGGTCCATCTTGGACATGAAAGTGTCCGCGACCCGCTCTACATCAGTCCCCTCCACCTCAAAAGAACTCATCCTTGAGTTATTATACTACTTCTGTTCATGATAATCGGTCAAGTCTGCGACATTGAAAGCACATGAGATCTCAATGTCATTCGGAAGATTAACAACGGAAGCATTATCATTAATCTTTCAGAGGATTGATACTAGTCCAATTTTCTTATTCTTCAACTTGTTGTAGGTCCCAGTTGAAAATCTCTCCTTGCGTAAATGGACCATAACATGGTCGCACACCTCAAATACCTTTTGTCATTAATGCTTTTCAACTTACTCCTTCTACTTGTTGTTCGAGCATGCAACTTAGCTTGCACATTCACATGAATGCCCAAAATTCGGTCTACCATATGTTTTGCTGCAATACTCATGCCCCGGATCTTGGGCAAAAGGACCAAGTCAAGTGTGTGGCATGACACTCGACCATAAACAATCTGGAATGGGGACTTCCCTATCGAGCGGTTCACCATGTTGTTGAATGTAAACTCCACTTGAGATTAGGCCAATTTCCACTGCTTCAATTCTTCACCTGAAACACATCGAAAAAGGTTTCCCAGCATATGATTCACAACTTCAGTACGCCCATCGGTCTATGAATGGTAGGCATTATTGAACTAAAGTTGTGTACCGAATCGATTTTACGAAGTTCGCCAGAAGTAGCTAATGAACTTCGTATCACGGTATAAAGTAATGATCTTAGGAACCCCATGTAGCCACATGACCTCTCCGAAGAATAGATTCGCCACGTGTGTTGTATTAAGGGTCTTCTTGCATGGGATAAAGTGCGTTATTTTTTAGAAATGATATACCACCACGAACATTGAATCTATGCCCCGTTGTCTTCATGGGAGACCAAGTACGAAGTTCATAAATAAATCCTCTCAAGGGCCGTCAGGCATAGGTAATGAGGTGTAGAGACCTGTATTCTAAGACTGCCCCTTGAAGGTCTAACAAACATGATAGCGTTGCACTACTTTTCCCACATTACATACCAAGTGCAGCCAGTAATACTGCTCCTCCACAAGAGCCCACGTCTTGTCTTATCCAAAGTGTCCACCAAGGCCACCTCCATGTAACTTTTGAATAATCTGTTCTCTCAGTGAACTTTGGGGGATGCACAATCGATTCTCTTTGAAGAGAAAACCATCTTACATATGTAGGTCACTAGGATGACCTTCTTGATACCTCATCCATGCATCTTTGAAGCCCTCGTCTTCAGCATACAGCTCCTTGAGACAGTCAAAGCCGACTACCTAATTTCTCATTGTAACAAGTAGTGAAGTTCGACGGCTAAGTGCATCATATAACTTATTCTGCTGTCCTGACTTATGCTTCACAACGAACGTGAATTCCTACAAAAATGCAACCCATCTGGCATGCATACGATTCACGTTAACCTAACTATTAATGAATTTAAAAGCTTGATGGTCTGTGTAAAGAATGAACTCCCTCTGAATTAAATAATGTTGTCAATGTCACAGTGTCTGGACCACTGTGTACAATTCAAGCTCATAAGTCAACTACTTTTTGTGTGCATCACTAAGTTTTTCACTGTAAAAGGCTACTGGCATGCCTTCTTAAGATAAAACTCCCCCAATTTTAACATACGAAACATCACATTCAATCTCAAATAACTTGTCGAAACTAGGAAGAACCAAGACCGGTGTTGTGGACAACCGATGCTTGATTTCAGCAAAGCTCTTGTTAGCCTCATCAGTCCATCGAAATGGCCCCTTCTTCATGCAATTTGTAATCGGTGCAACTATCGTGCTGAAATTTCACAAGAATCGACGATAGAAGGTTGTCAACCTATAGAAACTCCTCACTTTATGAATGTTCGTCGGGATTAGCCATTCCCTGATGTCTCACACTTTTTTTTATCATCCACACGGATGCCCGTGGATGTCACGACAAAGCCCAAAAACAACATATTATCAATCAAAAACCTACATTTTTTTATATCGAGATACAACTTGTTTTCGGTGAGCACTTGAAGGACTTGTTTAAGGTGTTTCCTATGGCTTACTTCGTCCTAACTGTATATTAAAATGTTATTAAAATAGACTACTATGAAACACCCAATGAATGACTTTAGAACTTGATTCATCAACCTCATGAATGTACTAGGCGCGTTCGAAAGATTGAGGGGCATGATCAACCATTCATACAACTCTTCATTGGTCTTAAAAGTTATTTTTCACTCATCACCTAGCCGTATTCGAATTTGATGGTAGCCGCTTCTTAAATCTAATTTAGAAAATAATTTTGCACCATCAAGCATGTCCAACATATCGTCTAGTCGTGGTATGAAAAATCTATATTTTATGATAATCTTGTTGATCGTCAGGCTGTTGACACACATGTGCCAACTCTCATCTTTCTTTGGAGTTAATAGGGCCAGTACGGCTCATGGGATCTCGATTTCTTAGATTAGACCCCTACGGATCAATTGCTCCACTTGTCCTTGCAGAATATCGTACTCATTCAGACTCATTCGATAGTGAGGGAGATTGGATAAATCGGACCCGGGTACAAGGTCGATATGGTGATGAATATCTTAGTTTGGGAGGTAACCCATCGGGTAACTCTTCGGGCTAGATTTTCTTAAATTTGTTCAGCAATGGCCTTAAATTTGGGGGAATGTTTAAGGGTTCTGATTGCTCACAATTTACCACTACGGTGTACACCTCGTCAATTTCATTGGGTTCCTCCATGAAATCTTGAATGGTTAGGAGGGAACTTCCCTCTACTTTAGAAGCTTCTGGGTAGTTCTCTGGTGTCATAGGGGCAAGGACCATCTTCTGACCATCCTTGACAAATACATAAATATTGTCTTGTCCTCGGTGGGTCACATCACGGTCCAATTGCCATGGTCGACCAAGTAACATATGGCATGCTTACATGTTGACCACGTCACAAAGTACTTGATCCTTATAATTTTTACCAATTGAAAATAAGACAGTAATTGTTCAGTTACCTTGGCCTCATTCACCTTTTTTATCCCGTCAATCGAGTAAGGGGAATGTGTAGACACTCCACCCAAGCTAGCAACTTGATAAAGCATAGATAATCTTTAGGAACTGAACCTAAACCCCATACTCTACCTAAAACAGTAGACATTTTCCAAACCCTAACCGAACCTGAGCCATTCCATTACCCTAAACCCAAACTTAAATCAAGTCATCACCCAAGCCAAAGTATACCCAAACCTTTACCCAAAATCGATCCATTTTTCAAGCCATTTTCGGGTCATAGTCGAGCCATTCTCAGGCCATTTTTTAGCCAAATATCCAAAAACGGGTTTTGGGTCACTCTTCGAGCTCGAAAAAAGCACACTGACCAAACTTCGGAAGCAATTACATGGAGGCAGTAATAAGATAGTCATCGATGGTAATCGGATTACTGCCCCTTCTCGACAGATGTGCCCCCTCTAACCTCCTCCAGCCATCTTTAAGCCTTACAGTTCTACTTGGGTCAATTATCTCCAATCATGGTGCACCTAAATATCCAAGTCATTTCAAGCGCAAGCCAAAGATCATACAATCATCACTAGCATTCATATTTTATTAATCATATCATTACTTCCCTTCTCAACCCTCCTGTTTCTCTATATTACCATTGAATGTATACTCTGTGACTTACCGGAATTCTGAATCCTGTCACATCATAAACTCATAATAGTCTTGTAACACCTCGAACTTTTCAATACCCGAGTATTAAAAGTCCTCGAGTGTCACCATGAATTTAAATTATTATATACACGTGTGTGGTACTAATCTAGCTGACCTAACCCTGTATCTATCCTCCAACGTAAATCTGACAGAAAAATCAAGTTATTCGACCGTTGATTATGTGGTTTGATATACGTACCTTTCCTTGACTAAACCGGTGAATAACCCTTTATCCATATGATTTAGACATAACTCCTTTTATAAGAATCACTGGGAAACATGCTTACAACCATGAAGAACCCTTAGATTTTACAAAACTCTTAGATGAGCAGTAATTACGAAAATGCCATTAACCTACACCCCTAAATTCTAGATCACATGGTTCTCATGATCCGTTTTATGTGAAATTTTATACCTGACATATGTATCATAAATTAACCATGCACGTCGAATTTCAACCCTTATATCATTGAAAAAATGAGCCAATTAACAGATCAACCCCTTAACCGTTGATTTTAGAATCCTCCTAATCTTTGGACATTGGGCTCAACCCCTTAAATTAAATGGAAAAATGAATGGATGGTGTAGATTTCCCAGAAGAATCACAGTGGACCCCACTTGGCGACCTGTGAGTGCACTAGTAGGTTTGCACTCGCGTGACACCGCACCTAGAATCGGGTCAAACCAAGTTTGACCGGACACTTCCGCTCGAAAACTCCTCTCCTCTCGTTGCTTTCCGGCGAGTACATTTTGCACAGCTGGTGACCCACCACCACGCGACGATGATCCGATCCAAACCGTCCATAATGTCCAGATGATGATTCCGACCAGATCCAGCTCTCATCTTGCTAAATCTCAGATCCGGTCAAACGAACGGTGACCCGATACTCTTTCAAAAGAAGTAATTCCCGCCGCACCTGGCAACCAGACAGCGTCCGATCGAAGTTGTGGGCCATCAGGACCACCCATATACTCAATCCAAACCGCCCACCTTAAATCTAGGCCAAAACCGAACAAATCCTAGGTTGGTTCACATAGGGGCGAGATCACACAAACGCACAAAACCGATCACAACTGGACTGTGCAACCTGGTAAAAATGGATGGCAATTCATTTTGCGTCGCTGATAACATGCGTCCCTGCAACACCAATCGGTGGATGAAAACCATCTCCACCATCCAATCTAAGCTAAAAAAAATTTCGCCTCTAACCAAGAATGCCAAAAAATTAAGAAGGATTCCACGACTCCATAAAAAATGGGGGAGCCCGTCCGAAGGCTGCGGAAAGAACCGATTTTGCAGCATCTTGGAACCCATCACCGGACAAATTCGGATCCTTGTTTATGGAAGATCCATAGCTTTTCCGGTAAATCCAGGCCATCCAGATGAAACGTTTTAAACGAATCTGGAGCAGAAGTTGATTCGTCATTACAGGAGAAGTGTCTTCCTCGCCCAGAAACCATGATCAAGAAGGGGATCGCTGACCCCACCAGAAGATCCAAGGCATCTAGGCAGTGGTACATCCAAATCCGGCTGGTGGAATGGGAAGCACCAGCAAGGAGGTTAGAAACGGGACGGCTGTGGACAGCGATCGCACGCCCTGCCCTTGCGCAACCTGAACAACGTAGGGTTTACGCAAGAACATTCCAGATTCACCAAAACAATATAAATACACCCGCCCAGATGCCAGGAAGTACACCAACTAGGAAGAGAGAGAAAGAATAGGAGAGAGAGAAGAAGGAAAGAAAACAGAGAGGAAGAGAATGAAAAGAGAAAGGGAAAGAAAAGAAAGAAAGAAAGAAGGAAAGAAAGGAAAAAGAAGAAGAAGAAGATTGAGAGAAGGACCGAGAGGGTGAGACGGAGATGTCTCCCTTCGCTGACTGGTTCCCGCAGCCAGACCAGTGACTCACCATTTAGCTCGGGCCGAGTCCGAGTTCATCCAAACGTTGGTCTAAATCTCGCCTTCACTGTCTTCCAGGATAGAAGAAAAGGAGCGAGTAGAAGGGAAAGAAAGCAAGAAGTAGAATGTAATCCACACCTTTCAAGGCCATTAAACTAGGTGAGGTATAACGATGTTATAAATAATCACTAACCTTATCATTCAATTTGTGTAAGTTAAGACAAGAGAGTGGGTTCTGATCCTAGGATTACTCGAGGCCTTTAACCTTACTATTAGACATAAAATAGTCTAAGGTGAGGATTTTATCCTTTAAGCTTACTTTAATTTAATCGATATATCCTTTCTTTTCATCCCTTTAATAATATGAAATATCATGCCTTTCATGTTTATATGTTTTATGAGAATCATCCTTTCAATTGATTTAGTTGATATCATCATTTACTTATCCTTTGAGAATTTTTGAAATCACATGTGATCTTCATAAATTTATGTGGGCCCTGAGTACAAGCCCTGCCTTTGCCTTATCAAATTTATTGAGTTGGCCCTGTCACTTGTCTCTTTATTTGAGTTGACCTTGCCACTCGTCTCGTTATTGAGCTGGCCATTATCACTCTCCTTATTATTGAGTTGGCCATTGCTACTCGTCTTTTGTTGAGGTGACCCTTGTCACTCTCCTCTATATTATGTTGGTCATTGCCACTTTTTGAGATGACCATTGTCACTTTCTCTTTATTATATTGGCCTTATCCTATTTACTTATAAGACTTGGGCATGTGTCTTGATATTCCAAAACTCTCATAATTCAATTTATAGTGCAAGTGATGTGTAAGATGTATCACAACTAGTGATTCAAACATATTATCATGGACGTAATGCGCTCTGGGTAGAGATTCTCTTGGTTGTCACGTAATTTTATGGGCCTTTAGTTAGTGGTGCACAAATTGATGTGTGTAATTCGCAAATGCAGTATCACATCATTTCCGGGATTGGATGTTGCAAATAGTCGCTCCATGATCAAATCGTGTATGTAATTCACCTAGTTCATGTGTTGTGTGCCTTGAGGAGTTCACGTAAATCCACAGTAGTGTTGGTCATGCCGGCAAATATCCGTAATTATGGGATGCAAGTCAAGCCAGGTTTTCTATAAATCGTATTCCACATTGTGATGATAGTACGTATGATGAGCCTCACACAATTTGCTAGGCATGCATCTCATGTAGGTTGTTTGCGCATTCTGATATCCTCGTATAAGTGAACTACGGGACATATTAGAACACTTACATTACCGTTATGAATCTCTTGAATTATTGTTAATCTTAAAGGATAACTATCACTATGAGTAGGGTGTTGACTCTCTCTTAATCTTACAGATTATGCAGGTGACGAACAGATTGAAGACCTAGAGAACAAACTCCATATGGAAGATTATATTAAAAGAATGAGAAGATTGTCACGCCCCAAACTCTGAAACTAGGCTTACAAAATTTTCGATCACCTAATCCGGTGTCGACAGCCTCCGTAGTACCCCATTCTGGGCTCCCAGTGCACATACACCAGGTTCCGATCTTGGGATCCTACAATGAGGATTTTTCAATGTACATTTATCTCATAAGAAGCATAACCACAAGTATACCTAAATCACAAAGGCAACAACATCATCACATATCCACTAATATAAACATTTGAATACAATGCTGAAGGAGAAATACATATATCGAAAATCAAAGCTCTAGAAGACGCTGCGTGCTCCAAGCTCCACTCTGCTGCAACTTAACGCCACATGCATGCATCTATCGTGCATAAGCTTATAGAAAGCTTAGAGGGTGGCGAAAGTGTGTGCATAAGATAGGTGTCAAGCACACAAATACAATACCATAATCATACAATATCGGAAATATTGGCAAGATCATGAATCATTCGATATCAGAGTAAGCAAAAACATACAGGTAAGTGTATAAATCATTCAATATCAGAATACGCAATGCGGATCGGCTATACAAATGCGGAATCATAGAGAGCCAAATATCAGATACTATGGATGTCGATGATGCAATGCAATATGCAAATCCTGTTAAGTCCGTCTAGACCATATAAGTGCAGAAACATAGCAACCCAAAATGCCATAAGCCATGAATGTAATGCAATATGCGATACAAATGAAATGACCAAGCTAGAGTGTGAAGTCGGGATGATAGTACGTAGTATTGTGGGCTACGGAGTTCACTACAAGAGACTTCTGTCCAAACCAGTCTCATACCTAAATTTAGATAATCAGACTCAATGTGGTAAACTTCTGATCTCAAGTTAGTCACGCGCCTCAACCAAAATCTTGGCCATTACGAAGGTACACGTAACAAATAATTGTGCACCACCAACCCAAGTGGATAGTGAATGAATGACTGAATATACAACTCTTGCTCAATAAGTCCACATATCAGTTCCGTACATCTCTAGGATCATCACCAGGGTCTATTACACTTTACGCCAGTATAATCTTTGTTGATATGGCTATAAGTATAAATCCTTATTATATTAGTGTTTTGTCTTGCCACTCTTAAATATTATTATAAATAGTGGATCGTAATATTAATTATTATCATAATGATTATTAATAGTATGTTAGCTAGAATAAATTATAACACTAACGCTAATAATTACCTTATAACTATTAAGTTTAAATTATAACTAACACACCAACTAGAATCCAAACCCTAAAGTCTAAGCCTAGACCTAGACTCTAGGGTGAAACCCTAAACCTAAGTGACCCAAACCCTAGGTTGTAAGCTTGATCATAAATAGTATGTAGAACCTTGATCTAACCATACGACCGTATGGTTCATGGTAGGACTCGAATCAAAGGGCGACCTAGCGATGATGTGGGTGGTTCAAAGTATAAGGTGATAATTCTTCCCCTTGAACTTTCTATCTTCTCATTAGCTTAAATTATAATTTTTATTTAAATTCATAATTGATATCTCCCTTTATAATCACATGAGTTAGCTGGTGGAAATTGAATTGTTGTATTGCATGCTTTATGATTATCATGTATAATTGTTCATGCTTGTGGATTATTTGTGGATTGCTTACAGAACTTAAACTGGTACATTAGTGGGAAATTCCCACATATGAATGTACACTCATACTTGAGATGTAACTTAACTAGTTGTGATCGTAATGGACCTTCGACTTAGTGGTTATTGAGTGGTGGTCTAGATGGATCATTGATGTGGGCCTACCATCCAGGGTTGTTGTGTCCAATGGTTTTTAAGGATGGTCTTTATCGTATGGTTTTGATATTTGCCCTATGTGGCATATTTTGATACTCGCCATACGTGGTTTTATTTGATATTTTTCCTATATGGGTTCAATGTTTTATACTGTACAACCATGTGATGGTAAGTCCTTTATACTGTAATATGATTAGCTACTAGTCGACAGGTTTCCATTAAACATCCTCTCATGAGATGGGGATGGTGGTATGGGACCTATGCCCAAGCTGTCGGCCTATGCTGGGCCATGTGCTCCCCGTAATGACCGTGAGCTTATTTAAATTGGCTGGTTGTAATTGGATTAATAATGGATTGGCTAATCATGCATACATGACACAGACCAGCATCTATTGCTATCGTATGTGAGGTACATATTGTTCCGACTGGATGATGTTTCTCAGGTTTGATGATTCCAACTGGATGATGTTTCCTAGGTTCGATGATTGCACGGGTGACGGCCCACTGTCTGCACGGATGAGCATCCCTGGGGCGATGATTGCATTCACGCATCCATGCATCTAATAAGACCTGCATTATGTATTGTTTTGTATGCTTTGTTTTATAACTATGCTTACCTAATGCGACGGTGTGTAATCTTGAGGGGGATTCACACTGAGTCGGCCACTCATCCATCAAATAAATATAACCGTACAGGTAGCACAGGTGCCTTAAGTGGATTTTGGGTTCAAGCTAATGAGGAGCAGGGTACGATCGCCAGGGATGCATGACTGTATTTGCCTGAAGGAGTTGTGTGATCTTGCGGCTTATATTTATATGCTTTCTATTATTCTTCATGTATTGAATCATGTAAACCTGGTACTTGTTTAGATTTTGAGACATTAGTTTGTATAAGTTATTATGAGCACTCTCTTTTATATTCTAAATAATAATGAAATTTTTCCTTATGCTTACTTATCCATTCTACGCTCATCTGTTCTGATAAAAGATAAAAGAAAAATATATACTCGACTTTAACCATCCTTTAAGGTTAACACTCGGGTTTTTGGGAAACGAGTCGTGTACTCGGGTCCAAAAAAGTCGGGGTGTTACAGCTAGACATTAGCGAAGTGGGCCCCACGTGTAGACGGCGTGGATATAACATATCATGGTGGGCCACACACACATATATCAGGTGGGCCACGCATCATCACAAGAGGGAGAGAGAAAGAGAGAGAGAGAGAGAGAGAGAGAGAGAGAGAGAGAGAGACGTAGGATGGTGGAGGGACCCCACCACTATGGGCCCGTCTTTACAATGCATATATTAAGATGGGTCCCACCACAAGTGGGCCCTCAAATCATCAAAATCAACAAATAAAAGCACTCACCATTAGATCTCCTCTTCCTTCTTCCGTCAATGCATGCTAGAGCTCTCATGGATGGATTTCAACGGTTAAGATCGATCACGGAGGGTGGGATTAGATGGTAGGAAGGTGGGCTACACCTAGCTCTTTCTCATGGAGAGCTTGGACGTCCACCTCCCATGGTTGCTTGGGAGAATGAGTTTTGAAATGAGAGAGAGAGAGAGGATGGGATGTAAGAGAGAGAGGGATGGGTGAGTGAGTGATGGGTGATGGGGAGAGTTGACTTTAGGGTACTTGTATAAGAGAGAAATAAGGGTTACTTGTACTTAAGGATGGGATGTATTACTTGACATTGATTGATGGATTAATGTGATGTGTTGTAGAAATTCCCTCGGTATTCGCAATACGCAGCATTTTTCCTGAATTGAACACGAGGCCACATCTCCTGGTCTGGGTATCGCCTCGGCGCGCGAGAAGTGGCGTCAAAACTGCGGCGACGGTGCGATCGCTAGGGTACAAGTCTCAGGTCGATCCGACTCTGGAATACGGGATATGACTCAGGGTCGCGTGCTAATGCCGATTACAGATCGCGGGTTGCCGAAATTTGACCAGGAGGACCGCGGAAGCCTACGGAACAGTACGGGCTAGGATACGGGTCTCACAAAGATAGTTTTTATGACTTAGTTCTACACTTCCGCTGCCATTTTTGATAATGTAATAAGCTTCCATTGAGAAGGTATTTGATTATTTAACAAATTTTTTTACTCTAATGAAATAATTAATACAGTTGATTTTATTCTTGTGAATGTTACCTTCAAAAATGTATCTAGATGTGATCTAAATGAAAAAATATATATATACAGTGTAATTTTCAAAGCATCCAAGTTTTACATTATTAACACTCAATTTTCTCGCGCATGAGTATAAACTCTGGCCATGAAAATTTGGGATGTTATAAGTCTAGTCCTCTTACATAATATTCTAGCATCACCACATTTACTCTTAACCTCCTTTCTTCTCTAGGCATTCTTTGGACGTATACTCTATAGTTTGTCAGAATTCTGAACCCTGCCACATCAGAAATCCAAGTCTGCCTAGTCTCATTTTGGTATTTCATATCTTATCATTTTATCCCTTAAGATTGGCCTACCACACAAAGTAGAGACCGTACGCTTGTACGAGCAGAGGGGGTGTCTAATATCTTCCCTCTTTGTAACTGAGGTCTCTTACTTAAAATCTCAAGTCGCAGATCAAGAGTCAACTTAAAGTAAGAGAGCCCTTGGATTCTCTGGCTTTTACAGATTCTGCAGGTTCTAGCCAACTACGGGATTTTGACTTAATTGGGTAGTGACGACTCCAAGTCTACAACATCTATAATCCAAATTAGCCCACATCACATCAAAACAAAGATCACCAGCATGGGCGGCGATTTTCCAGCTTTCACAGAATGATGCTTTGTCGTAGGTAGTCGCAACTTGTCTACCATCATTTTCGAGATGATGTTCTTATTGCTGCCACTGTCTATGATTATATTACAGACCTTGTCGTTGATGGTACATTACGTACGGAATATATTGTGTCGTGTTGGATGCAACTCCTTCCATGGGGTGTACAACAATCGCCCCACGACCAAGGATTCACCATGATCCTCGACCAACCATTCCTCATCACCAGCTCCTCCCTCAATAGCTTGTTCATCTTCATTAAATCTAGGGCTTTCTTCCATTGCATCATCTTCAGTGCCCCCTTATTAATGGTTAAGTGGGTTGTGGGGCGTTGAGGGTAGGTGTTTGATAAGTGGCTTGGTTGGCCAGAGCGGTAACAAGTGTTCAGCCTTGGCCGACCATAAGGATTTAGAATCTTACTTAGGCCCGCTTTTATGAGTACTACACGTTGAGACCTACATGGGCTGCTCCCAGTGTCATGATTCGTGGTTGTAAGAGGTTGAGGATGTCCTCCTATTGGTTCTTTTTCTCGCACTAGCACTAAATCATGTGTGGGACCCATCGTGGGGAGTCAAGTTGAAGGATAAGGCCAAGTAAGGACTCTTGCAAGCTGTGTTTCTACCCTACCTGCCAACTGAACCGCTTTATCCATGGTCCCTTCTGAGCGCATTTGAACTCGCTCCTGAATCGCCAATCGTAACCCACCTATGAATCATGCTACCTTCTGCGATTTGGTTTCTGACAAGTCATTCTACACCACTAACTATTGGAATTCTTCGATGTAATCTATGACAATTTGATTCCCCTGCCGACAATTTTGGTATTACTGGAACAATTCTTACCTGTAATCACTAAGGAGGAATCGTGATCGAAGAAAACGACTCATCCGTGGCCATGATGAGATGATTGCCTTGTTCTCTCAAGCACGTGAGAGTTGTAATTGCTTCCACCATGTAAAAGTACCAAATTTTAATTTGAACGCTACTAATTTCACCTTTTTATGTTCTGACACATTCATGTAATCAAAATATCTTTCTACTTCGACTAATCAGTCAAGGAAATCTTCTATACGTAATAAACCATTAAAATTAGAAAGTCTGGCCTTACCTCGATAGTCTCTTTCAACACAATTTAGTCGATTACTTCCATGCACTGGTCGTCACGCAAAGCCACCATCGATGTCCTCGTCGCTAGAGCTCGGCTCATCTAGTGTATCCCTATGATTCACCACTGGTAGTGCCTTACAGAAGTTTGGGTTGTGTTGTACAACAATCACGAGCGATTGAGCATCACCTTAGGCTCGGGGCGGAATTAGTATATCTGCAAGACGGTCGAGGGTTTCCTACAGCCCTTGCATGTTTTACTTACTCTCCCGGTGGAAAGCTTTCATTCTTTTCAAAAGATAATGAATCCCTATATCGACATCCATGAGATTTTGCTCCATACCGTCTTTATTTACCATCGATCTAAGGGGAGTCCTGGCTCTGATACCAAACTGATGAAGGGATGGGTGTGATGAGGTTGATCACTGTCTTCCTCAAGGGGATAGTTACTCTAAATCCATGAAGCTTCTTTGGACTCCTCACAGAGATTCCTCGAATCTACGAGGAGAGATAGAAAATAGAAATAAATTATAATAAAATCATTAATAAATTGATTGATGGGTTGAAACAAATTTACAATCCTTTAAATAATGATACCAAACCTAGGAAGAAGTTTCAGAATCAAACTCCAACTCAAACTCCCTAAAATCGTGACCTTACTATTTATAGACGGTCATGATTTCTACTAGACTTCTTGGTTTTCTGCCAAAAATAGTAAGTGTCCTATTTAGCCTAACCACGTTGTTCTCCTAAATTTTCTAAGCCTTTTTCATGTTAGACACAACTCCTAAAGCTCAATAGATCAAAAGTTATGATCAAACTAAAACTTACTATAAATAGTAGAAATGGAAATAAAATAGATTTTCAACCATCGATTTGATAGAATCTCGCAAATTCGGCATGGGAAACCCGGAATAGTGGGTTGGTTGGCTAAAGTAGATTCTCCTACAATAAAATCATATATGGTACGTCGAACAACTCATTTCGATTTGCGAGATATGCATGTTTTAGTGTTCTAACGGTCCTGATCACTTCCACCTTTGATCGAGCCTTCTTTGGTCCATCTTGGACATGAAAGTGTCCACAAACCGCTCCACATCAGTGGGTCAGGCCTTGGTTTATGTATTTTATTTATGCCTTACATTCGGTTGTTAGACCTTTTTAATGTACAGGCTACATGAGGAGCCGATGTTAGTTTAACGTGGGTCACACCACATAGACCTTTACATTTCTAGTAGGACCTACCGTTCGGGTCCCACTCCATGTGTGTACTATGCTAATTAAGGCCGATCATCACATGATATGTCAAATAACATGCGAGTGCACTTAGTCTAATAGGACACGCTGATAACATGCTTAGTATAATGGATATCATGCCCATTTATATACCCTTACACATCATTTGTATGCCCATTGTGTATGACGATTGTTCATAGAATATGCCCTTCAGCTTGAGATGCTTATGGGACCTCATACGAGATAGGGTTGCCCCACATGATTGCACGGTATGCACAAGTTTGGTGCATGACTTGAATAGTATGACTCATGCATTTCGCATTTTGTATGTCATGATCGACTTTATACCCTAGTGACATCAGGGTTATGGCCACCACAGACATATCATGGCTGGTAAGATTAGTTACCAAAAATATGTCCTAGCACTTGGGCGCTATAGATGTACTTGGGCAAAAGTCCCTAAATCCTGTGGTACCATTAGGATGCCCCAACGTCGAGATCGAGCGGATAACATAAGCACCCAAGTACCAAATCCAGTAGGTCGCGTCTCCCACTGTGTCGAGGTCGGTTGGAAAGGGGTGTGACCTTATCTAGCTGGGTGTAGGGAGCTATAAGCTAGGTCGAGTTTGTCTAGCTCGTGAAATGAGTCCGTTATCGATAAGTCGAGTGGGCATTAGCATACCACTGATAAGGCAGATAGTGATGCCTTTTCGACTCACTTAGTCATGCGCGCTATGGGCAACAACTAGTGTCGGAGTATACTAGACACTGACGATGTTTTCAATATGAACAATTCTGATATGTGGAATGGTTAGGGATTGGCATGTTTGCGTTGCATCTCTAGCATATGACACTCAGTCACGTAGGCCTTGCGTTACATAACCTTAGTATGACTAACAACATTCATGGACGTAGTAGCTTAGCCCTCCATCATTTTTCGCTTACTCTAATATCTGTATTCTTGTCATATGCATTGCGCATACACACATGCACTTTACTGAGTTTCGTAGGAAGCTTATGCGCGTTTGTTTACGCTACAAGTGATATTAAGGCGTATTAGTAGCATTGAGCCCAGATCATGAGATTGAGCTTTTAGACTTTTTGTTATATTTTATATTTTACTTTCTAATTCTGTATTCAAAAATTATATTAGTTGATATGTAATGATGTTTTGTGACTTTGGTACACTTATGGTTATGCTCTTTTACAATAAATAAATAATAATAATAATTTGAAAATTCTCCTTATGGGATCCCATAATCGGAACTTGACGTATGAGACTAAGTGCCGAGAATGGGGTACTATAGAGGTGTTGGCATCGAATTCGGTGGCCGAAAATTTAGTGAGCTCAGTTCCCGAGTTTGGAGCATCACACCATCCATCTATTTTGTGTGATTATTTTAAAACGATCGTATACAAAAGTGATGTGAACTACACCATAGAAATAGGGGTGTCAATGAGCTGAGCTTGGGCTTAAAAAATCAAAACTTTAAATAGGCCGACCCGATGGCCTAGTTGAAATAGTTCAAAATTTGGGCTAAAGACCTATCAAGCCTTGTGGGATAACAGCCCTAGACAAAGCCGCGAATACAATGAATCCCACGATTAAAACCTTTAGTGGGTGTTTTGCGCGGTATTAAGTGGGATGGAAATGTAAATCCCTAGGTTTGAAAAATCATCCCTATTTGGTTCATTATAAGTTTCCAACATTAGATCCCATGCACGGAGTAGGGAGGGCTAGGGAGGGCTTTCCCCAATTCAAGCAGGATTTGCAAAATTTATGGGATTTCCTCCTAAAAGCATGAGCTAGGAAGTTCTTAAGTTGTCCATGGAGGTGGGGCCCACCTTGATATTTGTGAGGAACCCACCCCATTCATCTGTTTTAAAAGATCATTTTAGGGCAAGCAACCAAAAATGACGTAGATTTAAAACTCAAGTGGGCCACACAAGAGAAAACAATGGGGATTGAGTGACAGCCATTGAAACATTCATGTGGCCACAAAAGTTTTATATCATGATAAAGTTTTCTATGTTGTTAGTTTATCCCAACAGGAATGAACTTATAATGGTTGGGATGATGTATAAACATCAAGGTTGAGCTTGGGGAGGTATCAATGGTAGAAAATTCTTTCCCCACTCTTTCCTCTCGTATGGCTCACTTGAGTTTTGGATCCGTTTGACTTTTGTAGCATGTCCTAAAATGATCTCATAAAATGGATGGACAAGGTGGATTACTCATAAACATCAAGGTGGGCCCCACCTTGTCACTTGTCACCGTAGTTTTCAAACACCATTTTCATATGAGTCCGGATCCTCTATTACCAGGTCAACAAAGAATTCCTAATACCCTAAAAATCATTGGTCCACGTCAATGCTCACTGAAAAAAAAAAAAAAAAAAAAAAAAAAAAAGCTTTGGACGCCAAACCACTACTAGGGTAATAAGAAAATCCCGTTGACCCCATAACAAAGGATCCCGACTCTTTTCATGATTGGTAATTATTTTTCGTATCCAACCAAACACTACATGAATTAAAACAAACATGTATTTAAACCCTACACAATACATGATCCCCACGAAAGTGAACAGAAGATTGAGAGACAATTCAGCCAATTGCATTTATTGTAAAATAATAATAATAATAATAATCCATCTCACTTAATACCGTGTAATTCCATCACCAAACACCCTCTTAAATGGCCATCAAGATATATACTTGCCCGTATAACATATTGATGAGAGACGGTGGGTACATTGTTCCCGTTGCTTTTATAATGTGGCAACCAGAGCTTCGGATATACGTCATTTTTGGGGCGATGTCCTAAAATGATGTCGAAAAAAGATTGGACGGTGTCGATGTGACACGTACATCATGTTAGGACTATACCTTGGTGATGTCAACACACAAGGAGGTCAGTGGTGTTTGGCACATCACGTAACCTACAACCTTTTACATCTTCCTATTAATGCGCTTGTCGGAGCTTTTTAATTAATCGGAAGCAGATTGGCTGATGTAACACACATTGGATCCTGTGTACAAATTAGAGTTGTACGAACGGTTCAAAGGAGATCAAAGTTACATGGCCCCACAATGATGTATTTATTATATCCGCACCGCTCATCAACTTTTTGAGAACATTTTATAGCATTAGCCAAAAAATGAATCATATCCAAAACTCAAATGGCCCATACTAACAATATCAGCAAGAATAATGATTTTCACCATTAAAAAATTTACAGGCCCACCATAATATTTATTTTCCATCTAATTTATTTATTAGGTCAAAAATACCGGAATGAAGAGCAAAAACAAATTTGATATTTGATCTGAAACTTCCGTGACTCCAAAAAGGTTTCGGTGGCAGACTTTTAATCTTCACTGTTCCATCTTATCTGTAGATCTGTCTTATTTTTGACTCAAGCCTCACGAAGAGCTTGTAAAATGGATGGACGGTTTAGATACTACTGAACTTGCTGACGTAAATGCACAGTTATATAATACGCACAGCTATATAATTATGATGGGACGTGAATTGCGTCCTACACCCGCCCGACTCTAGCTGGAACGAGCAGGAGCTTTGAGTGGCCACTGTTACGGATGGTTCCTATCTACACCGCCGTAAGCCAAAAATTGTGGCAGATCCCAGGTTCAAGTGGACCACAGCATAGGAAGCAGCAGTGATAATGATTCTCCGTTGAAACTTTTCTAAGCCCCACCGTAATATTTATTTACCATCCAACTTATTCATAGAGTTACATGGTATAAAGTTACGTAGTGGATGAACTGAAAACATAAATATCAACTTATTCATAGAGTTACATGGTATAAAGTTACAGTGGATGAAATGAAAACATAAATATCAGCTCCGGTCAAAACTTCTTAAGTGTTCAACAATAAAAGTTTAATCCCCATTTGTTGACCACTTAAGCCTGAGATCTGCCTCATTTTTTGACAAATATCCTAAAATGATACTAAAAAATGGATGAACGGTGCGGATAATACGCATACATCACGGTGGCCACTCAAAATTCCTGCCCATTCCCAGCTCGAGACAGGCGGAGGTAGGACGCAATCCGCGTACATTATGGTGGTATTTTTTCGTACGGTTGAAATAAAGGTTTTCACCTGATGGACGGTGTGGATTTACAAATACATAATGCTGGCTCCCACATGTCCTGGGTCTTTCACACAGGAGTTGTCGATGGTTCCGGTGCGCTTTTTAATGGTCCATCACACGGCCATGAGCTGGATGACCGTTGATTTGTAACGGCGTTATCTTGGGGCTATGCTCCCTCCATAATTGGAAAGCGATTTTGATTTTGAAAGCAACAACAAACGTGTACATGGGTGGGCCACCATTCTCGTCGACACCTAAAAAAAGTGAAAATAAGTGATCAGTGCACCGCGAGAGCACAGTCTTCCAGTGGTTGGGCACACCAATGAGTGATCACAATCGTTCAACTGCTTGACCCACCATAGATGAGCAAACGGCAAAGTACATCTCCATACAAACGACACAATATGGCAAGTGATCGAATGGATCTGAATTCCGCTCGGGCCCACCGATACTAGAGCCCGAACGGCCTCGAACACTCGTCCACATGCCCTGCACCCGCGGTCTACCATACCTATCCTTTTTCCGAAAATGCGCCTTTGCGTGTCAGTGCGTCAAAATCGAGTATTTGAAATCCTACCAACGGCTATTTCGCTCTGCCGCACAGAGTCCAACGTTTAAATTATCTCCCACGACGAGTTATTGCTACATTGCGGGATTTTGAACATCTATATACACGCATGTAGATTCTGTAAATACAACACAGCATATCTCAATCCGAACAGTATAAAACGTGGCTATGATTTTGTATCTTGTGAAAATTAAATGTACAGTTGATGAAAGCAGAGGAAAATGTAAAAACTAGTCCATGGCGAGGATTACATAATAACTCCAGATGCTCACGCCATGCGATGCGAGAGTATCCATGCTTTTCTTCCTCTGCAGGAGTTATCTTCTTCATACACAAGCACTCAAAAATTGCATCATTGAGGCACTTTACTGAAATCAAAACCTTCCAATACGAGGGAATATCTTAAATATTTAAACCACCAACTCAAATTTTTTGGACCATTCTGTATTCAGATTATAGGACCATTAAATCATTTTTCATCTAGATCGTCGATCTGATTCCCTACGATCGTCCAGGTAGGTTATCATATCAGTGAAATTTTTTACTTCCTGACCAATATAAAAGTGAGGCCCACAATTTGGATGGTTGAATATGACTTATACGCTTTCCACGTGTACATTTCATGAATGCACGCGCATGAAGTTTGAGCAAGACCCCGGAGATAAGTAGACCACTATTTTCAGGATGATGTGACTCATCCTCCTCACGTGGGAAACGGATTGGCTACTCCCCCTGACACCAGCCCCGGAGCTGGTGGTCGGTGCTCTGTGGGCCCCACCATAATGTATGTGTTTCATCCATTCCGTTCATCCATTTTTAAATATCATTTTATGTTTTTATCCAAAAAATGGGAGGGATATAAATCTCAAGTGTATCACACCATAGGAAAAAAATAGTGATTGGATATCAATCATTTAAATCCTTCTAAGGCCCGATGTACTGTTTATTTGACATCCAATCCGTTGATTAGGTCATAAAAACCCAGATGAAGGGATAAAACAAAGATCAACTTGAACAAATACTTTTATGGCCCCCAAAAAGTTTTTAACGGTCGAAGCTCATTAAACACTGTTTCCTGTAATGTGGTCCACTTGAGACTGGGATATACCTCATTTTTTACTGTTTTATCATAAATTGATCTACAAAAGTAGATGGACGGAATGGATGAAACACATACATCATGGTGGGCCCACATAGCACCGACCACTAGCTCCGGGGCTGGTGTCAGGGGGAGTAGCCAATCCGTTTCCCCTCACGTGGTACTCTGTACGGCTATCAAGGCTATCTAGACCATTCAAATTCTGAGGCACGTTGTGTATGGTGCATATCTCTGAAAGTACACTTATAAAGCAATTTCAACCGTCCATCAAATGGATATTAAATGGACGGTTAAAATAAATACTGATTCATCAAAATTGAAAGGTCAACATAGAATGGTTAATACCATCTTTTTCATGGTCGTTTTTAATGTATGATCATGGTCAACACGCTCAGCGATTTGGACGGTGTGGATTTCCGTACAATTGATCCATGCCCATGGTTGAAGAGTCAACCGTTTTAACTGCGTCAAGCCTGAGCTGGCAGAGTACGAAAACCTTCCCATCTTCCTCCCCAGAGAAAAATTACTCTGGATGAATGTAATGAACTATATACAGGTACTTAGAAAATGCCTACGTGGCATATAATTAAGTCAAATTAAACTGTAAAAATATGTTTCTCACTTTACATGTACCATGAATAAAAAACCTAGGCAAAATTGATCATCCGACCATCAAATTACTGGACATTTTTTGGATGAGTAAAATTAAAAGTAAACGATGGTCCAATTTAGAAAAACAAAGTGCCCGAAGATTAGGACTCACATTCGGTAGTAACCCTGGACATGGAAATCGGTGTTGTGAGCCCCACCATGATGTATGTGTTTTATTCACGCTGTCTATCTATTTTTTTTACTTAATTTAAAACGTGAGCCAAAAATGAGATACATCATTCTGGTCGTGATCATTAAAAATTTCTTAAGAGTCTCCTAATGCTTATCAGCAATCTGACTTGCTAATTATAGTCACGTGGAGTTAGATAAAGGGTAAACATAAATGTGAGTTTATTGGAAATTTTCTTGAACAAAAATGTCTCCACTTTTAGAGGTCGTTTGGCACCGTGGAGTCCAAAGGATTTGAGGAGATTCCAAATCCCCTCAAAAAGGAGAGGGGGTTTAAAATTGATAATGAAAGCTTAGATTACTTCTAAAACCTCTTCAAAAGTTGCATGTGTGTCACTAAACTATTAATCTATTAGACACGTCCCACTAATGATATCCCAAAATAATTAGATTATTAATTACAACGTTATAAATATTTTTTTACGATAATGATCAATGTCATCCAAACATTGTTTATATAAATCAATGATTAAAATTCATTGGTTACGTGATCTTATGCTCGTGGCTTATCCTAGACTTGAAAATTCATCATTTTCGGGCAAAGTATATATTTCAGCAAGCTTATTATAACTATTATGTCAGATATTACATAGATATACTAATTAGAGATATTAAAGTTGATTTAGTAATTAAATTCAAAGCTCTGTAAATATATACCATGCATAGTTACTTTTGGATTAAAGTTGATTTCGAATTAAGGGTGGCAAACACAATAGGAAGATTTCAAATCCGGGGATTTCGAATCCACACTCCCAAATAGGCCCTTTGTTCTTTTTCCTTATTTTTTAAAATTAAAAAAATAAATTTAAAATTTCTTTAATGATTTCTTCTTTTCTTTTATTTTTTCTTTTCATTGTTATTGTTTTTTTTTTTTTTTTTTAAATGCCTCCTCCTTGCTCTTCTTCTTTCTATTTTTTTTCTCATTAAAAAAAAAGGATAAATATATTATTAGGAAAAATTCACCTCCAATATTTTAAGTCTTTTTTTTTTTTTCAAAATAGAAAGAAGAAAATAAAATATTAAATAATTTTTTACATTCGATTTTTGTCTCTTTTTTCACAAAATAAGGAAAAAGAAAACGAAGAACAAAAAGTGAAGACATTTTCATCCCAAAAAACTTTATGCAGCACTAGAGGTTTACTTTTTTTTTTCAAAGGCATGCCTAATTATATAGTTATGCCATTCATGAGACTATTTTATTAATAAACCCTACAAATATCAATTTGATTGGCTTCCAAAAAGTTTTTAATGGTGGGTATTAAATTACCACTTCTTCTTCTCCTTCTTTTTTTATTTTTTATTTTTATCGGTGGGTCTATTTGAGATTTTGATCTCACATATTTTGAGCCAGTGCCCCAAAAAAAAGTTACAAAATGATGAATAAAACACATACGTTATGGCATGAATAAAACACACACGTTATGGTGAGCTCACGGCACCAGCAGAGGGGTCACTACCGAAAATCGATTCCATGAATCGAGTTTAGATTTACTGAAATGGGCTCCATATTTAGGAATTCGGGATGCCGGAGTATCAACATTCGCACTTCGCCATAGTATCAAATAACCCCCGCTTTCTCCTCTCCTCCGTCTTTTGTTCGCTCCTCATGATTAAAAACTTCCTGCCGTGGAGTTCACCATAATCACCATTTCCACCCCTCCTCTTCTGCACTCTCTCTCTCTCTCTCTCTCTCTCTCTCTCTCTCACACACACACACACACACACACAGCTCAGAGAAGAGTGAAGAAATGAAGTTGTTATGGTTTTGGGTTTTTACAGCAGCATCTTTATTCTTCAACACTTCCTCCTTCGCTCTCACCCAAGATGGTATGCAACGAAAACCCATCATTCCCTCCTCTCCTCCTCCTTCTTCTTCTCTCTGTCTCTATCTATCTATCTGTTGTGTGCAGGCAAGACATTGCTGATAATAAAAGGGGGTTGGAACGACACTCGGCATGTGCTGAAAAACTGGAAAGCTTCAGATCCCAATCCCTGCAACTGGACTGGCATTACTTGTCATCTCAATGACCAAACCGTCCGTTCTATGTACTTTCTCCTTCCTGCATTTTTTTTTTTCCATTCATTTCTACCCATTCCATTTTCTTCTATTTGCATTCATCTCTTTTATGACTTTGTATTTTCCTTTCTTTTCCGCTGCCTAGAAACCTACCCTACATGCAGCTTGGCGGCATCATCTCTCCAGAAATCGGGAAACTCAGTCGATTACACAGACTGTGAGATTTCTATTCATAAAATATAAATAATGAAAAATTACAAAAAAATAAAATAAAATCTGTTTCTCTCGTTTTTTTTTTTTTTCCTGATTTTAAAAAAATAAATAAATTTTGAGGGTGTCAGGGCACTTCATCAGAACAGCTTACATGGATACATTCCTGCTGAAATTACACAATGCAAAGATCTTAGAGCACTGTAAGTCGGCTGAGAGAAGGAATTCCTTCCCTTCTTTATTTTATTATTGTTTTTTGAAGTGTTCTATAGACATGAATAATGTTTTCTGCAGGTATTTGAGGGCTAATTATCTGCAAGGTAGCATTCCGCCGGAGCTTGGAAATCTTTTGAATCTTGTTATCCTGTAAGATTTATGTTTTGAATTGCCGACTTGCTGTTCTTCTTCTTCTTTTATGTTAGGAAGTGCGGAAGTGTGAGCCCTCAAGATCTGACGGTCTACACGATATTAAACCTTCACGAAGCCGAAGATGAATGGTCCACATCCAGCGGCCCACCTATTCACTCTGGAGCAGATGGGTCTAATCACCCCTCTGATTCAACGGTATAGATGGCCCCGGATTATGATCTATGGCTTAGATCGTCCCAAGGACAAGCTAAGCGGACAAATTTCTATATACCAACCGCTATTCCTCTTTTTACTCTCGGTATTTCTTGAGACCAGAAGTTATCCGGTCTTATCCCTGTCTAATCATATTCTAACGGAAGAGGCCTAAACACATGCTAGTGATTGCCCACCCGTGGGCCCCACTGGCCTATGTCCAACATTTTACTCTTCAGAATTTTGTGACCCTTTGTTCCATTTTGGTTATAGTAAAAAAAAATAATTTAGTGCTGTTATTTTACATTTATCGTGGAGGAATTGTATGATTCTCGTGCAGATGAGATGCACTGCGTACTGGGTTTTTCACTTTTTACAAGCAGGGCCTATGGATCCATCAGGCCTCACCATGAATGGACCATTCTAAGGGAATGTTTTGGATTTCAGGTGGAATGGAAAAGTTCATTGTTACCAAATAATTATTTCAATGATCACTACTACAAGTGGATTCCAACTTTAAGGGTATTGTTTGGATGGCAAGTGAGAATCTAATGCAGGGGTATTTTCGTACCGGGCTCAAGTGGGGAGTGGCTTGTGGGATGCAGGGGCACACTCGGAGTGGGCGGCCCATGTGAGGCGAGCCCTACCTGTGTGAGGTGGGTTGCTCGTGTGAAGTGGGGCCCACAAGGGGGGTTTGGCTAAGGTTCTAACCCATGGGATGTGGGGCCTGGGCTATGAGATAAAGGGATTGATTCGCCATGATCTATCCGTTCGAGCTTTTAGAGCAAGTGATTAATTGTCCTACATCAAAGTAGTATCGGAGCAGGAAGTCTTGTGTTCGAGATTCCTCACCAAGGGTGATTAATGCAGGGATTGATTCGTCATACTCTATTAATTTGAGCTTTTAGAGCAAGTGGTTAATTGTCATACATCAAAATCATAATTATTGCTCTATGAAATCTTCTCGTTTCCATCATATCCGAATGTTATGGCCTGTTATATCAATGGAAACTAATTTCCTTTTTCCATGGAAACATGATATCCAAAACATGGGCTGAAGTTTTCAGTGATATGACAATCCTAACCTTTCAGCTTTTGGCCTGCAAACTGACAGCCACGATCAAATGAGAGAAGAAAAGGCATAGTATTGGTGGCTAGATTTCTTTCAATCTAGAAAATTTTGGGGGTTTGCCCATCAATTGTGGGAACCAACAGACCGAGGGTTAATCAATTAACCATGGGCAGCCACTTGCACTATCTGAAAAACGGAAAACAGTGTACGCATATCCTCAGGTCAAGGGTCATGTAATTCATCATTCTTACTAGTGCTGAGTTTCCTGCTTTCCTTTTTATTACTTCATTTGAATCTTTCCTCGTACATTGTAGGGATTTGTCAAGCAATTCACTAAGAGGATCCATACCTGCCTCTATTGGCGACCTCAGTCATTTGCGATTTCTGTAAGTTGGATATTGCATGCTATTTGCTCCTATTGCAGTTGACCTTCTGATTTGATGTTTCTAGCACGCATTAGAATCAGATTATCGACCTTTTTTTAAAACCTTTCATTCTCAATTCCTCAGTATGTTTTTGGTCATTTTCTGTTGTTAATCATCTCAGGAACTTATCCACAAACTTCTTCTCTGGCGAAATCCCAAATAATGGAGTTCTTGGCAGTTTCAAAAACGGCTCGTAAGTCGCACAGTGCTTTTCAAGATGCTTATTTTGGACTCATATGTAGTGGGTTTTTGCAAATATATATGCTTGAGGGATCAACAGATAGCAAGACATTTGTTACAATATGATCTTTGATCTTATCATGGACAACCATAAGAAAATCTGAGTGATATCCGACCTTAACCAGTGGTATTTCACAGATATGGTTTGATCTAATTTTTTAGTTAGGAACGTTTTCAGGGCTATGATGGGGTCACTCTCATGTGTTTCCAAAGCCGGTTTCTTCCATGTGTTTCCATGGCAAAGATTGGGTGGTGTCTCTTTGGAATTGTAGTGAAGGCCTCGATTAATTTGTGCAGGTTTACTGGCAATTTAGACCTGTGCGGTTTGCAAGTTCAGAAGTTATGTCGGAGTTCACTGGGCTTCCCTGTGGTGTTACCACACTCGGGTAGCGATGCTTCCACAGGCAAGTGTTGTAGGAATCTCTCTCTCTCTCTCTCTCTCTCTCTCTCTCTCTCTCTCTCTCTCTCTCTCAAATGGAATAAAGAACTTGTCAAAAAACTGATGCCTTTTTTTTTCCCTTTCACTTGTATGTCTTCAGGAGTTCCTCCAGCAGTTCCTCCAAAAAGATTGTCACATTATCTCAATGGAGTCCTGATTGGTGCCATGTCCACGATGGGTCTTGCCCTTGTTGTGCTCCTTGCATTCCTTTGGATCTGTTTACTATCAAAGAAAGGAAAAATAGGCAAAAAATACACAAAAGTTGATAAGCAGCTCGACCATGATACAGGTTATTTGGAAGATCATCTCATCTTGTTGTTTACTTTGATTTCCATCTCTCTCTCTCTCTCTCTCTCTCTCTCTCTCTCTCTCTCATGTTTTTTAAATATATCTTCTACTGCTAGGCACCAAGCTTGTGACATTTCACGGTGATCTTCCATATTCTTCCCATGAGATCATAAAAAAGCTGGAGTTACTTGATGAAGAGGATGTTGTGGGGTCAGGAGGATTCGGCACTGTGTACAAGATGGTGATGGATGATTCTAGCATATTTGCTGTTAAGAGGATCGATAGAAGTCGTGAAGGGTCTGATCAGATCTTTGAGAGAGAGCTTGAGATCTTGGGTAGCATCAAACACATAAACCTTGTCAATCTGAGAGGCTATTGCAGGCTTCCCTATTCAAAGCTTCTCATATACGATTATTTGGCCTTGGGTAGCTTAGATCATTTTCTACACGGTATTTAACCTTCCAAAGGATAATGACTTAAAAACTGCTGTTCACTATCTCGGAATTGTATGCTCTTACTAATTTTCCTCTCTCCATGTTATCTTCAGAACATGGGCAAGAAGAGCGGCCACTGAACTGGAATGCACGTTTAAGAATAGCTCTTGGTTCTGCCCGAGGACTGGCATATTTACACCATGATTGCTGTCCACGTATTGTGCACAGGGACATAAAATCCAGCAACATACTCCTGGATGCAAACATGGAGCCTCATGTGTCTGATTTTGGTCTTGCCAAGCTTCTCGTTGATGATGATGCCCATGTTACTACTGTGGTTGCGGGTACTTTTGGTTATTTGGCACCAGGTATGCTGTTTTATATTCTTATTTACTTGCATGCATTGAGGTATTGGCAAACATGACTTCTTCCATTCTTGTTAAAGTCGCTAGTTTGGGTAGTATGTATGTATCATTTAAGATTGCTGGTTTGGGTAGTAAGTATTAATTAATACCGATTTGAACCTTTTGACATTTAGTTGGTATATTTAAAATTCTTAGGGCCTGTTAGGATTTGCTAGAAATTTGTTTCTGTGATTTTGATTCTGAAAATCACTTCTTTAGACTTTAAGAGTGTTTGGTTAGCCACTTAATTAATCAATTTTTTTGGAAAATAATTTTCTAAAATTACGGTTTTTTTCCATAGTGTGTAGGAAGGTTTGTTAATTGCACACAGAGTGTAGAGCCATACACCACACATGTGCCATCATAGCACGTAGGTCCGAGATCAAATCTATCATCTGGTTGGTCCGGTGCTTTCTTTAAAACTAATCCAGTTTACTCAGAAGGTGGCCCCAATATTGGAAACAGGTGGATGGGTTACAAAACTTCAGCCAAGTGTTTTAGAGCCGAACATTTGTTTTGCAAACTATGGCTCACCTGACCAGTGGATTAACCTAATTCTTGGGCTAGGGCATCAATATAGTGGCGGCTTTCTAATGGATGGATCTAGGACCTATGTGCCATGATGGCAAATGGGTGGCATGCACATGATTTGTATTGCACGCGCGTGGGCTTAGCAAATCTCTTCTCAAGAGAAACTAAATGGACGTGGCTTTCCTATAACCCCCCCGCCTACAGTGTTGTGAGGTCCACCGCAATGACCGTGCAACAGCCACTCTGTCCATCCGTTTTTCCATATCGGGTTAGGATGTGACTCCAAAAATGAGGTAGGGCCTGTGCCACACCACAGGAAACAGCGGGATTCAATGCTGACCGTTGACACCTTCGTGGGGAAACTGTTTTTCTCGTGCATGTTTAGTAAACACGTGCTTTTTCACATAATCAATTCTCAAGAAACAAATTCAGATAATTGTTTCTTGAGGATCAATTCTGCAGTTGCTAGAAGCAACGCAAAACAGGCCCTTAAGGAATACAAAGGGACATTTACATTGTTCAAGTGAAAGCAACATGTGGATCGAGATTCCTGTAGCCAACCCCAATTAACTGGGATAAGGCCTAGATGATGATGATAAGTCAAAACAACATCTTTCAGAAAATATTACTTCATAACAATTCATGCATGAGATTTCGCAAAATGTATACGAGGTATTATGGGGTCTTCATGCACAGAAATCCATACAAATGGAGCCCATAGTTCAGTAATCCAAACCATTGATCCAATTGTTAGATATTTGATCAGATTTTGGCATTATTTAGGCAACAGATGCATGTGTTGATTTTGCGGACATCCATTCCAATACTGATATATGCTGATGAGCTCATTAATTCATGATTCTTATTTATATGAGCATGTTGTTGTGGTCGATCATTGGGTTGTCATGAGAAGACATGTATCTGAGTGATGTTACATCTGTCGCTTGGGCTATGGCATGGTTCCCTAGGCTTATCAGCCTTATAGCTTGGGTTTGGATGAGGAGGTGGGACATCTTATTGTGATTGCCACATTGGATGCTGTTTTGTTCTTTGAGTGCATACAACATTTATCTGTTGGTTTGAGATTGTGCACTGGCCATGCATTTGACCTTAATATTTACATCGCACATTTACTTAAAGATTAACTGATCATAAGGCATTCAGTACTTTGATTCAGCTCAATATATCACTACGTCTAATAGTGAATCTTGTTATTTTACTAGAAGAGCAGTAGATCTTGCAGATAAGGAGGATCCATTACGTAATCAGATCATATGGATCATTTGCCCTTTCTGGTAATCAGATCCATGGGATGGATTCAGTTTTCCAGGTCTAACAATTGAATAGATCACATGGATGTTGATGGTAATCAGATATTAGATTATCTCAATTATTTTAATGAATTTATGGATTTTACGAAGGAGAAATTATATGATATTGTTTAGATAATTACAAAATTGAAGTCCAATGGATTTTTCTAAGTCTAGGAAAATGGAAAAATATAGCATCACTGTTAATTTCTCATAGGATGAGAAATTGAAATTCTGCCCATATGAGAATTTCAACAAGGCAGTCCTGTTGAGAAGGGATGGGGATTGATCTAGGGGATACTTGATGAAAGCGGAAGGCATGAGAGTTTCCAGTCATATCAAGAAGTGATGGAGATTGATCTAGCATCCTTGATGGAAAAGGAAAGTACGTGAGAGTTTCCTTTTCTAAGGGACTTGGAGTTGCTTGAGCTTTCTCAGTTTAGTGAGAAGGAGACTAGGTTGTTTTCTCTCTCTACATAGCTTCAGAGGATCATGCTTCTAGCACAGTTGTTCATTGGATATTCTCCCAACTAAGAATCGAAGACCAGAATGATAGTGCCTGGGAGTCCATAACAGCAATGATTTTCTACATTCGCCAGATTCCTCAATATTCATTCTAAGATGAATGAAAAAGTAAGATTCCAAACTAATCTTGTGCTTTTTATTCCTTGAGATTTCCACCCCAAAAAAATGGGATTTTACAAAAAGTGCCTATGGGATTCATTATCCTTAAAATGTCCGTGGCACTTTATGTTGGGGGTGAAATGACAAGTTTACCCCCTCACCTTTATGTTTTCTTAAAGTTGCTGAAACCAAAGGGTTTTTTTTTTTTGGGGGGTACTTTTCTTGAAAGAAAGGTCTTTTAACAACATTGAAGCAGCGATGTCCCTATCAAGCATCCTTTATGTAAAGAAAAGTTATGTCTTTTTAACAGCATTTCGTTAATGAAAGATTTAAAAGAACTTCAGTGCCTTTCTATACCGAATGGTCTGTAATTTTACCCTAGTTTTCTCAAGCATTCTGACTGAACCATGAAATCCCAAAATCACAATAATACACTTCAGAAACAGAGAAATTGAGATGGCCTTTATTTTATGCCCTTACCTGCTATAATCAAAATGGTCTTTGGTGATGAAAGATTGGCAGCAGTTGGAGGTCATCATGGAGGGAGAAAATACCTTTCCCAATTTATCCTGCCCCCACATGTAACATTGATCTGGAATACCCTAGAAATCTCCCATTTCAGTGGTAGCCTAATAAAGAAGATTAAGAGTAGAAACAAAAGAGCAATTCACAGTCAATACAAAAAAGGTCAAATATCGAATGATTAGGATTTTTTTTTATCCAAGAGATTTATGGGGTACCAGTAGTACATAATGGGGTGTAGGTGTAGTAAATCAGATGCATTGATCACAAAACCATGGACCCCACATTTACTGTGTTCTAGCAGACTACATTTACTAATGACTAATGTGTGTTCATACATCGACCAAAAGAAAAAAGCGCGTGCACATAGATCCAAGCACATTTCATCATCATAATTTAGTGCACGCCATGCATGCATGTTTTCATCATTATCATTTAGCTCATGTCAGCGAACTTACATATACTAATGAGGGCCCTGTAGTTCCTCAATAAGTGTGCAGTTATCAACCCAAAAAAAAGTGCATGTGGATGCATGCACGTTTCATCATCATCATATCCTTTTCTTTAAAGCATCATCATCATCATAGCCCTGCCGATCTATTTGGGGTCAGCTTACGAATCTTGTCTCACACATGCTGGTTCCACACACGTGACTATTTAGATTTGATATAAGATGGATGTTCTCTCCTTGCCAGTTTGGAAGTTACCGACAGAAGCAGGCAATGTAGTTTCTCTATTTTCCCTTTCCTATTGACACAATCACTGGATAGGATCTACTCTAATTCTGGCATTCAAGTCATGTTCTCTCTGTACTACTTTCGATTCTAGTTCATTGTAAAATAAAGCATTCACTGATCTTTTTCTCTTTTTCCTTTTCCCATCTACTCTGATTGCAGAGTACTTGCACAGTGGTCAAGCCACTGGGAAGTCAGATGTCTATAGCTTTGGAGTGCTCTTATTAGAACTAGTAACTGGCAAAAGGCCAACAGATCCATTGTTTGTCAAGCGGGGCTTGAATGTTGTAGGCTGGGTAAGAGTAAACACGTCATCTTATTTCTTTGATCTTTGACAGATGATCACCTACAGCCCACTGTATGCACCCCCCATCTTCCATCCAATGTATCACGTTTGTAGGACATATCACCTGTACAAATGGTGGGCCCCACCATCATCACATGTTGTGGAAATCAGGTCAATCCATTCATTAGGGGGTCACCAGTACATTGAGTCGGGCGGGCGGTCATCATTGCTTTTTTGACAATGGTTCTGTGTCCCAGCTGATGAGTCGACTGGGCTCATCTTCTGCATGGCTCATGTGTCCTGGACAAGTGACACGTTGGCAAGAAATATGGGACTGCATACAGTTGTTTGTATGTGATCGATCCTCCTTACTGTTTATTCCTTAAATTCTCTGGGCCATCATCACAATAACACATACATGTATATGTCTGAAATTATTGCAGATGAATACACAGATGAGGGAAAACAGGCTGCAGGATATAGTGGATAAGAGGTGCAAAGATGTAGATGCGGAGACAGTCGAAGCAGTTCTTGACGTAGCTGCAAGGTGCACAGATGCAAATCCAGACAATCGCCCCTCAATGAACAGGATCTTGCAGTTGCTAGAAGAGGTCATTTCACCCTGCCTCAGTGAATTCTATGACTCTCATTCTGACTGCTAAGGAAATCCATTGATCAAACATCTTGTTTTGGGTAACACCATTTTCTGTAGACAATGCGTCATCCATATGTATCTATTTGCACATTGAAAATCACAGCATGTCCTTGTAGAAATTCTAGCTGTGCACTTGTCTTCCCAACAAGTAAAAAAGACAGTATTGAATGGAAAACCCAGCATTATCACCACGATCTATATGAGGATGGATTGTCTGGATCATCTTGGGTGTGCTCCTTACTGAACAGGCAAATGTACAAAATCCTGCTAGCGGGGAGTAATGGAAGATTCTTCCATTTTCGGACGTGCTCGATAGTCAACAGCCCATGTTCATTTGAGCGCGTCTGAATTCTGGATGGAGGCTTCATCCAGAACAGGGTTAAAGAACAAAACTGGTCTAACAATGATGCTGGACCGAAAAAATAGACAGCGATGGTGCAGGAACTGGTCTAACAATGAAAACTCCAATCAAAAGTGTCTGTGATACCAATGGAGGGTGCACCACTAGCACCGTAAGGATTGAATTGGGGAGCCAGAACCCAAGGATCCCACCTGGCCTGCTCGAACCAATCACTCTCACTCCCTTGATGGACCTGTCGGCATGTAATCAGAGGACTGAATTGCTAAACTGAACACAAGAATATTGTGGCCCACTCAAATCTACCACTCCTTTAGGGGATGGAGCCTCCCCCTTGACCAGTGGGCTGTGGTGGTTGCTGATGGAACTCAACCCCACCTTTCTTCTCTTTCTTCCTTGTCCTCTCTTCCTTTTTCTTGGCCTGCTATGAAAAGAGGGCGGCACCAACATCATAAGTGCTCATACTTCTCATTGGAAAATGATACCATATATATATAAACAGTGAAAGGAAACTGTGAAAAATGATACCTACAAGCGACCTGCACACACCACAAGAACTGTGCTGGTCGTTTTCAGCCACCAAAGAAAAAAAATCCCTCCCCCAGTGAATTTTTGTGGCTGAAAACGACCCACACTGTTGTTGTGGGTGCAGGTCGCCTGATGCTAGTAGCAACAACAGGCTCTAACATCTGTTGGTGAAAGGCCAGAGGAACAACATCAACCTCATGTAGCCACCGTATCCCTGATAGGCAATAAACGGTGGATTAAACATCCATTACTTCAAAAAAGACATGGAAACGGTGAGGTTGATTAAAGTCATTTATTTGTTTGGAGCATCATATAAGGCTCCAACCGAGAGGGGAGGCCCTGCGAAGAGTGTGGAATGATCGACTCCTAACCTCATTGCATCCTTAAACATCACATATTCAACCGTAGGTCATCCTAGAGGCACCTAGAAAATATCCCTAAGAATATTACATTAGAATGAGATTTCCTTCAGCACACCCATAAAAAATCCTTGCGATGAATATTGAAATTTCAAATTTGTAAAGATTTTGTGGGTTGATTCAAAATATTCCACCTAATTCTCAAAACCTTAGAAAGAGATCTTTTGCTTTCAAGAAATATACAAAGGGAATAATAGTGGGTAGAGGAGTGGCTTTTGAATATCAATGCAAGTATTCCCACCATTTGGGTTCGTAATAGGTTATTATCTCAGACTAAACCCCAACCAAGTTATGGTGAGAACCATGGGTCTAACCAGCAACCCAACGTGGTTCCTGGATAGATGGGGTGATGGTTCGACTGTCGCATGATATGGCAACTGGGTCTTGGTTTTACAAGATTGGGTTATATGGGAGTTCTTAGTCAAGATTTAAAAGCTGTTAGACATAGGGACATGGTATTATTCCTAACAAAACTGAAAATATATCAAAGTAACTCTTGCCAACAGACAAGTACCTCTTCAAAAACTTTTCCCAACTCAGACAAAATGCAGACAAAGTCATGGCGAGAACCATGGGTCTAAACCAGCAACTCAAATGTGGTGCATTGGTAGACAGGTTGGTTGTTTGACTGTGGCGTGACATGGCACCTAAGTGTTGGTCATATACTATTAGGTTACATGGCGGTTCTTAGTTAGCAGTTAAAAGCTGTTAGACATTGTGCTAACCAACAATGGTTAATTACCAAAATACTCCCAACTCAACTGAAAAAAAATACCCAAGTGACTCCTGCCAACAGTCAAGTGCCTCTTCAACACCTTCTCAGGCCCTACCAACATCCATCTGAGCTTGATATGCATAAGGCGTGGAAAGCCATTTTGTATCCAATAACTTCTCTCTCTCTCTCTCTCTCTCTCTCTCTCTCTCTCTCTCTCTCTCTCTCTCTCTCTCTCTCTCTCTCTCTCTCTCTCAATTCTACTATCAAATCTTCTATATTCTTTCTATTTTTTGAGTCATTCTATTAAGGTGTTTAACTAACCTTAGGGACATTTACTATCTTAAGGATAATGTGATCCATAATTCAGGCAATGATTTAAGTATCAATAGCATCAGCCAAAATATCAGCAGATACTATTGATATCGCGTGTGGCCGATGCAACATACAAGAAGAGTTAATAAATTTGCCTAGATAGCACAAAATATCACAATATATTGTTGATGGCACCTCATTTACTTCCAAATCTTTCCTTTGAGAGATGATTTTATTTACAGGCCTATTTACTCCACTTCGTTTTATTTCCATGCTTTACTCCCATCCAAACACACCTCAAAGGTCATTTATCTCAATTTACTCCTAATTCCTTCCATTTATCTTCATTTACTCTCATTTGAACAGCTTAGTAGGCAAACAAACCTCTTAAAGCTCTTCCTCCTTTCTACCGATGCAAGAAAAAACAACCAGCTAAGCAACCTTATTACAAGTCTGTGTGTTAGGCCATTTACCTCAATTTACTCCTAATTCCTCCCATTTACCTCCATTTACTCCCATCCAAATAGCTTAGTAGGCAAACAAAACCCTTAAAGTTCTTCCCACATTCATCCATCCATCCATTTCATGCGAAAGTAAATTCACATATACTCACACACACATGTGATACATGTTGGCTGTGGAAGTGTCACCCAGACATCATTTAAACGTGAATCAAACAAGTACATGTATAGAAAATTCGAGCATGCACAGAGAACACAATGATTTACATGAAAAAAACCACGGCACAAAGTGACAAGTAATCCACTATGAAATTGAAATTATAAGAGATGAGATCAACTTATATGCAAAACCTTAGAGTAAGACCCTAGCCCCATTCAAAACTTTCTTATAAAATGTTTAAGCTCTCTTTAAATAACCTTAATTCGCGTAAACACAATTTATATAAACATTGTTATAGAATTAGAAACAAAACCTGCACTTATGAAAAAATGTGCAATTCCATCGATAGGACCTTCAAAAGGATCAACGGCCATCAATGCCTTTTGATAGGATCAGGACCTACATTGATAGGATCAAAGATTACCAAAAAACTAAATCAGGATTTTGAGGATTTTCTCAATCGTACAATTCGGCATAGATTAAAGGCAACCCAAGTTCAACAATATCCACCGTGGCTTTAATCTTCATGCTCAACTGTTTTAAACTCCATTCTCCATCTCTATATATCTTCATCATAATTTCATCATCACTTCTTGTGCATACTCCATCTTCATCAAACCTTTGTCAAGCTAAGAAAAGTCACACAAAATCTGAACTTCTTTGCAAGAACAACTTTTGTAAGCATATTCGTTGAATTCACGCTCGTATGGATCTTCTTAGGAATAACACCGCCTTCCTCGAGCACCTATCTAATAAAATGATGACGAACATCAATATGTTTATCATAAGAATGGTATACCGAATTCTTTACTAAATTGATAGTACTATCATAATGCACAGGCACGACTTCCTACCAAAGCCCCAACTCATTCATTATTCATTTCAACTAAACACATTTAAATGCCTCCATCACGACCATATACTCAGCTTTAGTTTTGGACAAGCATAGATTGAAACTTCGACATCTAACTAATCTCTCCACCCGCAAATACAAACGAGTAACTGAAAGTCGACCTTCTATTGCGCACATTCGAGTAACTGGAAGTTGACATTCTATTGTGCACATTCGAGTAACTAGAAGTTAACCTTCTATTGTGCACATTCCTTGCGTAATGAGATCCGCATAGCCTATTAGTTTCTCCTCTGATTTTTCAAATGTCAAGACGTAGTTCTTCGTACCTCATATGTAACAAATTAGTCATTTCACTATCTCATAGTGTTGCTTGCCAAGGTTAGACATATATCTTCTTATAAGACCTATTGTATGTGAAATATCCGGTCTCATACAAGCCATAACATACATCAAATTACCAACTGCGATCGAGTAGGGCACACGAGGCATTACTGCTCTTTTTTTTCATCTGATGCAGTAAACTATTCTGAAGAAAGCCAAAAGTGAGCAGTGTGGGAATGCTAATCGGTTTTTCCTTATCAATCCCAAACTTGAGTAGGACCCTCTCAAGATACTCATCTTAAGACAACCATAGCCTGCTCATTTACCTGTCCCTGTATAGGTTAATGCCAAGAATCCTCTTTGCAGTCCCCAGATCTTTCATTTCGAATGTCCTGGATACTTGAGCTTTCAATATGTTGATCTTAAACATATTATTGCTGACGATAAGTATATTATCAACATATAATACCAGGATAATGAATTCCCCATCACTCAATGCTCTAAGGTAAACACGGTGATCGAATTCACTTATAGTAAACTGTTGGCTCAACATGAAAAAATTAAACTTTTTGTACACTGCCTAGGCGACTATTTCAAGTCACCTCAACCAGCGATCCTTATTCTCTGAGCCATGTACCCCGAATCCTTTTAGTTGTTTCATGTAAATTTGTTCTTCCAATTTCCCGTGTAGGAAAGCAGTCTTTACATCCAACTGTTCCAGTTCAATATTGTATTGGGCAACCAATGCCAACAAAAATCTAATAGATACTTTGTAACGCCCTGAAAATCGGGGGTCGAGCAGGAACCCAACTCCCGAGTTTCAATGTAACACCCTGAAATTCGAGGGTCAAGTAGCAACTCAACTCTCGAGTTCCAGAACATCACTTATGCAACATAAATGATGATGCTTGAATGTTGTCTGTGTCAGTGCAATAAACATGAGTGAGATTATACCAAAACAGTAATTCATACTCCAGATCATTTGTATAAAGGCAAGCGGAAGACTGAAACTGTATATATAAGGTATGTAAAGAAACAAAACCATCTCAATCTCCAGAGTATGAATACTAACTGAGTAACCATATACATATATTATTTCTGAATCAAAAGGTCAAAATACAACTAAAAAGGTAAATCCTGAAATCCCCGCGATCTAGTCAGCCTAAGCAAAGCCGTCTGAGTACTGCATGCATGAGAACTCATCCTGGTCCTCATCGTAGTCTGGCTCAGCCTCCTGAATTGACGTATCATCTACACCTGAGACAGAGTCTGGTTGGTGTGTACAACACCGTCCCGTAATGTGGGAGTGAGTAGCTAACTCAATGGAACAATAAAGCATAGGTTAACATGTTATCAATTCAATCAAGCAGTAATGAGAAAGCAGTACAATCAAACAATCCTAACTACTCTTATTTAATGCAAGAATGAAATGACATGATGAATGCCCTTGCCAAACCACCCTCATGTGACACCATCTTACGTTCATGATATGCGTTCATCCCTCAGTGCTCCACATCTACCAGGCACATGCAGTGTGATGATGAGCATAATTACCGAGTAGTTATTAGTCCTTTCAAACAGCAGGATTGGGAAACTAAGGTACCTCCCTTATATCATTCCTAAACATGATCCATTCTAGGGTCGTCAAATCTAGATAATCCCATATGACAGTGTGGTTCTAGGGCACTGCAAAGGCTGTCAGGGCTGTTACACGCATTCGTTACACCACTCCCCCATCACATTTTTAACGGTTCATCACTAAATTGATACAGGCCTAGTTCATACTCTATACACCGCGGCAAAACTCAGTGCCTCACCGCAAATTCAGAGTATACTCGAGGTCACTACGAAGGGCTCATCACCAATCAGTGTAGGCCGACAGCTCGAATACAGTGTCCCATACCACCGTATTCGGCTCACGAGTTAATGTTGCTCACTGGTCACTACGGGGAGGCACGTGGCCCCAGCGTAGGCCACCAGCTCGACTACGGTGTCCCATACCACCATGCCCGGCTCATGAGTCTTAGCGGATCGAGGTACCATGGTTAACGGGATACCACTGGTAAGTTTGGTGCCCTAGGTTCAAGCAGTAGCGTCCAAACATGGTGAACATACATAAGACATATCGGGTTACTTGACGAGCCTAACTAGCTTGAGCGCACAATCAACCACTTCATGTGGCCTAACCACTGTCGCCAACTGAAGTACGACTCGAGTTCGTCAAACACATCCTACGTGGCGAAATAAATCTCAACCACGATCTCAAATCTGATACCGATTGTCTGGACTATAAACATAGTCCCAAACTCAATCAATCCCTATTTAGAGCATGTAGAGTAAAGCATATTAAACAAAGTAATTCAAGCAAGTTAATAAGCATGTCATAAAGCATGTTATAAAGCACTATATAAACAAGATTACAAACACACATATTTCATAAGTAAGCGGTTAAAGTAAACAACCAATATGGAGAAAATCATATACATCTCTAAGGTAGTTGAGAATCCCATCTCAACACCTACCTAAGGCACCATCATCCAAACACTTATTCTCACAAGCATTTTCACAAACACTTAGAATACACAATTTCAACATACATAGTGTATGTTAGCAAAACATGTATTAGGGCGAGTCCTTTCGCCAAGCAAGTATTTTACGTATATATAATATATTCATACAACAAATAATCATGGCAAACACATCTCTAAAATTTATACGTATACAGTACTTTCTAGAATACATTATTTCTACATACATAGTGTATATTAGCAAATCATGTATTAGGGCGAGTCATTTTGCCAACTAAGTATTTTATCCATATATATTCTATTCATACAACAAATAATCATAGCAAACACATTTCCAAAATTTATACGTATACGGTATTTTCTACGAATACCTAGAATATGTAAAATCCCATATTCTTTGTCTTTAATTGAAACGAATTACAGACAGCACTTTGTACATGTGCAATTGCATGCAAATCATGAATCTATCATTATCTGACATTGAAAGCGTTGAAAACCGTAACCTATAAACCTAAAGTCTTCACCTTTCGTCTTAAAATCGTAACGAATCAGCTAGGTTTGCTAAGCTTCCGTATTCGACAGTTTGGTAGCCTAAAGAATGAAATAGGTCAGCTATTTCATAACCTACAACCTTCACACCCCAAAACAGATTAGGGTTAGGGTCTCTTACCTAGAAACGAAGTCGGAATCGTCGAGAAAGTGACGAGAATGGGCTTGTAGAACGGCAGGGAAAGGTTAAGAAGGATCTCCCACAACTCTCACTCTTTCTCTCTCTTTTCTCTCTTCTCTCTCTAGGGTTTTTCTCAAATTCGTATGACTGTAAGAGAGAGGGTTCTAAGGTCCTTATATAGCCTAAAAACACTCTAAAATAGACTTGTGGTCAAGGTATACTTAGGTTATAACCAAAGCGAGCCTTTTTCAGCTCAACGGAGGACTTCTGGCTGGCCTCCTTGAGCCAAAGGTCGGACTTAAGCTCACCAACCTTGGATCTAGGTGGAGTTAAGTTTTCGTTTCAGTCGGATTCCCAGATCACGCGTGGCGGACCGATTCGGTTCAATCCACAATGGATCTCGATCTGAAATTCCAAGTACATGGATATGTTTATGAAATTTTTCCTGATCTGAGGGTGTATTTGGGTCAGATTCTGACGGTCTGGTTGCTTACAAAATGTCCACAAGTAACAAGTCTCAGATTACTATTTGAGATATTTATTTGTAAAGAAAAATAAGGGTTTTCACTCTCCTTGCTCCGGACTCAAGCGAACAGCCGTGGGACACTATCTGGATTTGATTTCCGAGATGGTTGTCAAGCCCAGCGAGGCGGTCCCAAGTCCTTAACTTCGTATTATTCGGACTCCCGATGTGCGGTCCAGACCTGATACGGAGTTTCAATGTGCTCCCGAGAGCAGTCGGGTAATGAGTTTGATCCTAGATTTTAGGGTAACCTAGCGTCAATGATTCTACAAGTTTTGGGTCTTGTAGATCGTATTTAAAGTGATTCAAATGGATTTCGTGGCTAATCTAGTTTAACACTTAGTTAACTTTGTCAAATTTCTAAAGGATTTAATCCTAAGAGATTTCTGGTCAAGGTTGTACTCGGGTCTTTGTACGAAAATTTACGAGTCATTACATTCAACGCATCACTTATGCAATATAGATAATGATGATTAAATGTTGTCCGTATTAGTGCATTAAACATAAATGGGATTATACCAAATCAGCATATCATACTCCAGAGACAGGTAAATTACGCAAGTAGAAAACTGTGATAGATATATAAAGCATATAAGTGATTGTACGTCCTCAGAGTATGAAAGTCACTAGGTTAAGCATTTACATGTATAACTCCAAAAATTTACAAAATAATAAAGTGTGATGTCATCTAGTCCAGATCCCTATAGCCCTGATGGCGTAACTCCAGATCTACATAGACTTGTCAGAGAGTTGCATGTAGGAGAACTCCTCATCATCATAAAAATCAGGCTCCGCCTTGTAAGCATTGCCATCATCTGCAACTAAACCAGAGTCTGGTTGGTGTTTTAAAACACAGTCCCAAAGTGGAAGTGAGTGATCAAGTCAGTGGAGCTATAAGGCAGAGGTTAACATGTTATCAATTCAGTCAAGCAGATTAAGCAATATAACAAGCATTCCTATATACTCTGGTTAATGCAAGAATGATATGAGTTAATGATGTATGCCTTCGCCTACACTCCCTCTGCGACATCATCTCATGATCGCGGCATACACCCCTTCCTCTGTGCTCAACTCCAACGCCAAAGGCACATGCAAATACGGTGCATGTGCATGATTAGCCAAGTTCTTAATTAAACTCATTCATACAGCAGGTTTGGGAAGCTAAGGTACCTCCCTTTATATCATTTACTCCAACGATGATTCATCTAGGGTCGTCAATCCTAGTTAATCACATACGATAGGCAAGTTATAGGGTAACGTCGCCCCTGATTTAAAAGCAATGGACAAGCAAGTTCAGGTAACTACGAAGAGGCTCGTCACCTCAGCGTAGGCCTTAGGTTATACTTTAGGTCACTACGAGAAATACTCGTCACCTTAGCATAGGCCGACAGCTCGAATGCAGTGTCCCTTACCATTGTATTTAGCTCACAAGTTTAGGTTGCTCACTGGTCACTACGGGGAGGCTCGTCAACCCAGTGTAGGTCGACAGCTCGACCACGGTATCCCATACCACCATGCCCGACTCATGAGTCTTAGCGGATCGTGGTACCAAGGTTAAATGAGTTTTCCTCTGGTAAGTTGGTACCTTAGATTCAAGCAGTAGCGTCCATACTAGTGAACATACATTGGGTCAATCGGGTTACTTGACAAGCTTCACTGGTATGAGCGTACATTGAGTTAATCGACATGAAGCACGTAAGCACTCCGCGTAGCCTAACCACTATTGACAATCAGCGTACGACTCGGATTCCTCAAACATGTCTTGTGTGGCGAAACGACCTCGACCACTACTCAAAAAACTTTTCCGATTGCCTGGACTATGCAGTAGTCCCAATCACTCTTCAAATATGATAACATTCACATGTATTAATCAAAGACAGCATGTAGCAATCAATTTAAATATAAATCTCATATAGGCATTTTAACGAACACATAGAGTACATGTTAACATACATAGGCATTCATCCATAAAACACGCAGTAGTAAGATAGGTTATATGAAGGAAATTGTAACTATAGATAAAGGGATCGAGAATTATATCTCAACACCCTAACCAATTATATTTCAACAAGCATTTTCTCATTCCGGCATTTTATCGAACACTTAGACTACACATTTCAACATACATGATGCAACTTAGTTATAACCTATATTAGGGCAAATCCTTTTATAAGGAGTTGTCACACACACAACAATCATATATTTACGATGAATAATCATGGCAAGCACAAATCATAATTTCATTTTCATTCAAACATTTCGACAAACACATGGAATACGCTATATTCAACATAGTTCATATATATGTGTAATACATGGAATACGTCGTATCTAAGCACATGCGACAGCAATCAAGTCAGTTATAAATCATTACTGATATTGAGAGCCTTGAAAACCATAACCTAAACGTTTATAATCAGCACCTTTCACCGGTAACCTCATAACAAACTCAGTTTATACACTAAGTCTTTGTATACGGCACAACGACTACCAGTATCACGGAATAGGTTAGCTATTTCGCCATTTACCTATTTGGATATTTAAAATAGGTTAGGGTTAGGATTTCTTACCCAATAACGGAGTCGAAATCGCCAGTGTAGCGATACGGGTAGGGTGATTCGGCACGTGGAGCGGCAAGAATGAAACCCGGCAACTATCTCTCACTCACTCTCTCTTCTCCTCACTTTCTTCTTCTCTTTTCTCTCTCTTCTCTCCTAGGGTTTGAAATTCGTATGGAATGAGAGAGGGTTGGGTTTAGGTCCTTATATAGGCCCAGAACTGATCTCAATGGCCCTGGGGCCATGGTATACTTAGGTTATAGCCAAAAGTCGGCTGTTTTGGGCCAATGGAGCTCATCTGGAGGCTCCCTTTCTGCATATGGTTTGGAAAAAGTTTCCTGACAATGGATCTATGCCAGGTCAAGTTTTCGGTCCGATCGGATTTATGGATCGACCGTAAAGGACCAGTTTCAGTTCAACAGTTGTCGCCACTCGATCAGGTCCACAAGTACACTGACCTGTGTAGGAAAATTTTCCTGATCCGAGGGTGTATTTGGGTCAGGTTCTGACGGTCTGAAATCCTAAATTTGGCCCGCAAGTGAATGGCTCAAATCACTTAAATCTGGGTTCATTTTCTAAAAATATTCGCGTTTCTCACACACTTCGCTCAGGGCTCTAGTTATGCGTTTCGGGATATTATTTGGACTTGATTTTCGAGATGGTTGTCAAACCCAGTAAGGCGGTTATAACCGTATAGTTTCGCGGTAATCGGACTTTCGATGTGCGGTTCAGGTCCGATATGGAGTTTCAAGATGCTCCCGAGAGCAACTGGGTTTAGAGATTGATCCTAGATTTTTAGGTAATGTAGCATTAGCAATTCTACTAGTTTTAGGTCTTGTAGTTTGTATAAAAAGTTGTTCAAGCTAATCTATCATTTAATTCAGTTTAACACTTAATTAATTTTCGTCTAATTTCTAAAGGATTTGGTCCTGAGTGATTTTTGCTTGAGGTGGTACTCAGGTCTTAGTACAGATTTTTTCGAGACGTTACATACTTGCTTGACCACATGTGCAAAAATCTCGTTAAAGTTGACGCCTTCCTTCTATGCATAACCCCTTACTACCAGTCTAACCTTGTACCTATCACGTTTTTTCCGATAAACCCAATTGCTTTCAATCGCTTTATGTCTAATGAGAAGCTCCACCAACTCCCACATCTCATTCTTATATAAAGAATTCATCTCATCCTGCATCGCAGCCATCCACTTTTCTGTATCTACATCATCAAGAGTCTCCTGAAAAGTAGACGAGTCCCCTTCATCCATAATAAGGGTGAATGCAATGCTAGAGTCATCTCTATACCTCAATGGTAACATGCGACCTTGTTATGGATTTCTCCTGATAGGTGACAGCTCCACCTGCTCATGTACCTCTTTTTGCAGCTCGACTTCTTTAAGTGTCACGCCCTCTTCGATCTCGACATCGATCACCACTTATTTCGCTATTTTCATGTGTTCATCCTTATAGAATAAGGAGTTCTTATCAAAGTTAGCATCCCGACTCATTGTGATTTTCTATGTGGCCCGGTCATACAGCCTGTATCCCTTCACTCCATCACCGTAGCCAACAAATGTACACTTCTTCATTCTTTAGTCTAGCTTATCTCTCTCAATAGACGGTATATGAAAGTAAGTATCACAACCAAATATACGCAACCTTGAGTAGTCCACTTCTTGACCACTCCAAACTTCTTAAGGAATCTTACAGTTAATAATCGTAAATAGGGACTGATTCACCAAATAACAAGCCTTATTAACAGCTTCAGCTCATTAGTCCTTCTCTAATGCAGCATTACTCAACATACTTCAGGCCCTCCCTAAAAGAGTCTGATTCATACGTTCCGCCACACTATTCTGTTCCGGTGTGTGTCTAACTGTGTTGTGCTTCATAATCCCGTTATCCTTACAAAACTGATTAAATTCCTTTGAAGTAATTTCTCCACCATTATTCATCCTCAATACTTTCAACTGTCACCATGACTATTTTTTAATTATAGCCTTCCAAGACTTAAAAGCGACAAACACATTAAATTTAGTTTTCATGAATAAACATACACCTTTCTAGAGAAGTCGTCAATAAATGTTACAAAGAATGACAATCTTCCTCTAGAAACCACAATCGATGACCCCCACACGTCAGAGTGCATATAATCCAATGATGCCTTACTACAATGTTTCATGATTTTAAATTATAATTCTGACTATTTACCATAATGCAATGCTCACATACATTTAAATCAAAAAAAATTTTAAACGAGAACTAAACCACGATCGAGGAGTACCTTCATACCGTGCTAGCTCATGTGGCCTAGGCGTGCATACTACACGTGTGTTAACGTAGATTCTGCTACAGATGTTGTAGCTCCACCCGATACAGTATTCACAATCAACCTGTAAATATTGTCACTCATTTATTCTTTCATAATGGTGAGTCCCTCATTTGAAACTTTCATAACACCATCATAGCCGGTGAACTTGCATCATAGTGCATCCAGAACACATAGAGAAATCGGATTTTTCTTCAAATCTAGATTGTGCCTTACATCGGTCAGAGTACGCTCACCTCATCAAACATTTTGATGTGAACGGATCCAATTTTAATAATCTTATAGGCAAGATCATTGCTCATAAGAACCAGGCCACCATCATACTCATTGTATTTTGTGAACCAACTCCCACGAGGGATAATATGGTATGAAGCTCCCATATCCAAAATCCACTCTTGATAGAAGTAACTCATTTTAGACATTGATAATACATCGCAACCATCCGAACCTTCACGGGATTCCGCTGAAATGGACTCCCTTGTAGAATTATCTGAATTTTCATCCTTCCAGGTTTTAGTGGACCGATAATCCTTCTCCATATGTCCAGTCTTCCCACAACTCCAGCACTTCGCCTTACCCTTGTGTTCATAACCCCAAGTATAGGGTCGCGATGAGTAATAACTCGTAAGAACGAGGTCGAATCCACAGGGACTAAACTTGTACATATTCTGAAAAGAACTAGAACTAGAATTAGAAGAAGATCTAAATCTAAATTTTGGAATAAAAGAGAGCAATTATGAATAATGTTTAAAGTATCAATTAAAGGTGGGAACTAGGTTGTCAAGGATCCACTTTAGCTATTAAGATGCTACCTTACTTGATTCAATAACACAATTAAAATTGGAGTCATATCCTATCAAATTGGAAGATAAAGCAATTTAAATTAAATCTGAACTTTTCATTGACCTAATTCTCAATGGAGGAGAATTGTGAAGATTAGAAGGGATTCCATCACCCTACCATGCCCAGAGATGATGGTGAACAATGGGATTTACTAATCTCACTATCTCAAAACATGAAAAGAAGATATCTAAAGCTATCACAACATTTATTGTAATTTGAGTCATAATAAATCATAGAAAACTGAAAATATTCTTTTAATATCAAACTAGAAATCAAAGAAGTTCAATAAGAACAAGAATCAAAGCAAAATAAACATCCCAACATACTACAAGCTTCACCTCTTAACTCTAGCTAAGAGGTTTATCCAACCATAGACATAATTGAAACTAAATCTCTTAAACAAAGTAAGAAAAATAAACTAGAGAAGAAGAAAACTCTTTGGCGGCTACTCGACCCCTTTGTTATGCTCCTTGAGACCTTTTCAAACCCTAAAAGATGCTTTGAAGCATCCTAAGGAGTCTTATTTATAGTTGTGAAACTCCAATTTTCGCACATAGTTGGAAAAATCTAGAAACCACCTCAAATTTACGCACTCTCTACAGTTTGCTAAATTAAACTTCATCTGCGCAGTTTTTCAAAATATACTTCACTCTGCATAGCTAAAATAGACTCCAAGTTTCAAAATATGCTTTTTCAGGATAATTTTAGGAATATGTTTGTTTTCAGGATTCTTTTTTCTCACTTCAAATCTTTGATTCTCTTCATTTCCCACTTAGTTTTCTTAGATCTTTAGCATGTGAATTCTTCATTAATGACTTCCAAATCTTCGTTTAGTAATCTTTTGAGCATAAATATTGCTTTTGGCATCAATTTTACCTTAAGCTTTCGAAATCACCTCGCACATAAAAAAATGCATAATTAAATCAATTAAAAACTATCATGTTTATAAAACCAAGGTATAAACAGGGAAAAATATGCAATATTTCACACTCAACATTCCCCCCAACCAGCATTTTGCTAGTCCCGAGCAATACATGCGTGAAATGATTTTCAATTCTTAATGTTCAAAGTTCTTCAAAAAAAATAATCATTTGTGTAAACAAGTATAAATAAGTATAATCCAAAGAAGTGAGAGTGAAATTTGTAAACCTAAAGCCGAATCAAATGACAATCAATCAAATAGATTCTTCATCAATCAATCTAGAGCATAAGTTCATATATCAAGTTTTCCCAATGTGCTTAGTGAATTTCAATTTACTTTCCATAAAAGTATACTATCATTATATAATATTAGCCATGATCATCACCTCAAAATTAATTGAATAATCAAGTACCGATTCTAAACTTATCCCATTTTCCTTCTTTTTTCAGTTTTTATTTTATATCGACGGTCTCTTTTTATTTATTCATTCTTTTCAGACTTTCCATTCTTTTTCATTCTTTTACAGTCTTTTCATCATATACGACCTTTTTGTCGATCTCACTGGTTTTTTTTAACTGGTTCTTTTCATCTTTTAAGGTGAATAAAATTCTCCAGACTTAATTCACAATCATCTATCAATACTTCATATACTAACAATAAAAAATTCTAGCATAGTTCACAGAAAGCAACTTGAACGTGTCTTGTGACTTAGATTAATATGATATTCAAACTTTCTCTTAATCAATTAAATATAAAAACTGTAAGTGATAGATTACTTAGTTGATCAAACTCCAACAATTCAAAATTCAATCTCAATCTTATCATCATACTCAAAACATTATTTATATACACAATTTATCATTTTTCAAATAAATTTTAACTTGAAACATTGAAAATTTTAAAAACAAAAAATACTTAGAACTAAGAAAACACTGATTAGTTTACCTAATCTACACCCCCCAACCAAAAGTCTACATTGTTATATATATATATATATATATATATATATATATATATATATATATATATATATATATATATATAAGCATGCAATGCATATGAGACAATTAAAAGAAATGAAAAGTGATGGAAATGTAGTACCTGGAGAAAGGGGATTGAAGCTTTTCCAAGGTTCTCAATGTGAAGATGGGTTAGCACAAAGACTCAAACAAACTGAAAGCAAACTATCTTAATCATAAATCTTACGAAAGCAATAAAGCTAACTACACCTCCATCAGACTAGAAGATCAATCTTGGTACACATGATCAGTCAGAGGCATCGACATATCCTCTGAGTCAAATTTTTCATCAAATGGCTTTAAACGATGTCCATTTACTTTAAAAACATGGCCAATCGTTGGATTATTTATCTCAACGGCCCCATGCGGATAAACACTAGTAACAGTGAAAGGGTCGGTCCATCGAGATCGGGGTTTACACGAAAAAATGTATAACCGAGAATTGTATAAAAGAACTTTTTGACCGGTTATGAATGATTTCCAAAGGATGTTCCTGTTGTGGAACACCTTCATCCTGTCCTGGTAAATTCTCGAGTTCTCGTATGTGTCATTCCGTATTTCCTCTAGTTCATTCAACTATAGTTTGCGCAGTGAACCAGTGTTGTCCAAATTAAAGTTCAGATTTTTGATAGCCCAGTAGGCTCTATGTTCTAACTCTACAGGCAAGTGGCAAGTTTTCCCATAGACGAGTCTAAAGGGAGACATTCCAATGGGGGTCTTAAAAGTTGTACGATATGCCCATAAAGCATTGATCAAATGGATGAACCAATCCTTATGGTCAGGGTTAACCGTTTTCTCCAGAATGTGTTTAAATTTCCTGTTGGAAATCTCAGCTTGCCCACTCGTCTGCGGGTGGTATGGAATGCTCACCTTATGAGAGATGTCATATTTCTTCATTAAGTTTTCAAATGGCCTATTACAAAAGTGTGAACCTCCATTACTTATGATGGCCCGAGGCGTTCCGAACCGGGAAAGGATATTTTCTTTTAAAAATTGAATGACTATACGATGGTCATTATTCTGGCACGGGATCGCTTCGACCCACTTAGTGACATAGTTTACTGGTAGCAAAATGTACAAATTTTCAAAGGATTGGGGGAATGGCCCCATGAAATCGATGCCCCAACAATCAAATGCTTCAATGATAAGAATGTGGTTCAGAGGCATCACATTTCGACGGGACAATGCACCCAATTTCTGACAACGCTCACAAGCTTTGCAAAACTCATGAGTGTCCTTGAACATAGTGGACCTGTAAAAGCGCACTGCAGAATTTTGATCATGGTCTTTTTAGCAGAAAAGTGACCAACACAGGCCTACAAATGACAGAAGGAGATGACACTTTGGTGTTCATTATCTGGCACACATCTCCTTAGAATTTGGTTTGGGAAATATTTAAATAAATACGGGTCTTAGAAGAACTTACAAAGAATTTTTTCTTATCTTGCGCATTCCAATGGGTCGACGTGAAACCCATGGAAAGATAATTAGCAATGTTAGCAAACTAAGGTAATTGGAAGAGTTTAAACAATTGTTCGTCAAAGAACATATCGTTTATAGGTGGCGTTTCAAAGGAATCAGGGAGATCAAGTCTCGAAAGATGGTCAGCCACTACATTCTCTACTCCCCTTTTATCCCGTATTTTCAAATCAAATTACTGGAGTAGGAGGATCCATCTTATCAAGCGAGTCTTAGCATCATTCTTAGAGAGAATGTACTTCAACTCACAAGATTAGTGTAGATGATGATCTTGGATCCGATCAAGTAGGACCTAAATTTGTCCAAAGCGAACACTACAGCTAAAAGTTCCTTCTCCGTAGTAGAGTGGTTCACTTAGACAGGATTTAGAGTTTTACTTGCATAGTGAATAACGTAGGGCTTCTTTTCTTTTCTCTGGTCTAACACCGCCCTAATAGAATAGTCAGACGCATCACACATAATCTTAAAAGGAATGCTCTAATCAGGTGGCTGCATGATAGGTGCGGTAGTCAACATGCCCTTAAGCTTAGTAAAAGCTTCCTGGCATTGCTCAGTCCACTTGTAGGGTACGTTCTTTTGAAGTATATTGTATAAAGAACGAGAGAGGTGACTAAATTCCTTTATGAATCATCTGTAAAATCCGGCGTGTCCTAAGAAGGATCACACGTCTCGTATGCTCTTAGGTGGAGGTAGGTTAAAGATAAGATCAATTTTCGCCTTATCTACTTCAATTCCCTTGAACAAGATGATATGTCCAAGAACAATTTCCTTATGAACCATGAAATGACACTTCTCCTAATTTAGTACCAAATCTTTTACTCACATCACTTCAGCACATTTTTTAGATTTTCCAAACACTCGCTGAAGGATGGACCAAAGACAGAGAAGTCGTCCATGAAAACCTCTAAATATTTTCCCACCATATCAAAAAATATACTCAACATGCATCGCTGAAAAGTGGCGGAGGATTACACAGTCCGAATGACATCTTTCAGTAAGCAAAGATGCCAATGGGGCATGTGAATATGGTCTTTTCTTGATCTTCAAGGGCTATCTTTATCTGATTGTAGCCCGAATATCCGTCAAGGAAGCAATAGTAAGAGTGATCAGCTAGCTTTTCCAAGATTTGTTCAATGAAGGGAAAAGGAAAGTAGTCCTTCCTCGTGATGGTATTCAACTTTCTGTAGTCAATGCACATTCTCCAACCAGTAGTAACTCTAGTCGGCACGAGTTCATTGTTGGCATTGGCTACGATGGTCATTGTCAGCATTGGCTACGATGGTGATTCCGGACTTCTTAGGAACCACCTAAATTGGACTCACCCATTGGTTATTAGATATGGGGTATATGATATCCACATCCAACAACTTAAGTACCTCGGCCTTAAACACTTCCGTCATGTGTGGATTTAATCGGACTTGTGGTTGTCGGGAGGTCTTCGCATTATCCTCAAGATGAATGCGGTGAGTACAAATCAAATGGTCAATTCCCTTGAGGTCCACAATCGACCATCCAAGGGCTCCTTTATACTCAATGAGAGTAGATATAAGCATACTCTTATGTTCTTGCTCAAGGTGGAAAAAAATCACCACCAGGTATGTCTCATCTTGACCTAAATAGACATATTTAATATTAGAGGATAAAAGTTTTAGGTCAAGCTTCGGCGCTTTGAGGCTAGACGGTGGAGGCACTACATTAGTTTAGGATAATTCTTCAAATTATGGCCTCCACCGGTTAACTTCAAGTATCGGCGTAACATCAAGCATGACATCCGTCTCCTTAATCGTGTCATCATCCAAATCAGGGGAGTGGGTCAAGCACGTCTCTAGAGTGTCAGAGTATAAAGTCAAAAGTGCTCTATCTTCCATGAAAGAATCGATCATGTTAATGTCATGGGTATCGTCATCATCCTCTGACTGTTTGCTCATATTGAAAAAGATGTTGAGCTCCAATGTCATATTTTTGAAAGATAGATTCATAATCTTATTCCTATAATTAATTATAGCATTTGATGTAGCAAGGAATGGGCGACCAAGAATGACGGGTATCTAAGTGCTCACATCCACGATGGGTTGAATATCCAGAACAATAAAATCTACTAGGTAGTAGAATTTATCAACCTAGACCAACACATCCTCGATCATCCCTCTCAGTACACGAACTGATTGATCAGCAAGTTGTAACATGGTTCGAGTGGGTTTTAATTCACCAAGACCCAGTTGTTCGTAGATCGAGTAAGGAATTAAATTTATACTCGCTTCCAAGTCAAGAAATGCATGCTCAATCCGGTAATTCCCAATTACACAAGTGATGGTTGAGCTATTGGGATCTTTGTATTTTTGTGGCACATCTTGCATGAGGATGGCACTCACTTTTTTTTGTCAAAAAGATTTTCTTTTGTATGGTTTGCCGTCTTTTGGTAGTGCATAGATCTTTCAGAAATTTGGCATATCAAGGGATTTGTTTAACGGCATCCAATCGAGGGATGTTGACCTTCACTTCTTTAAGCACCTCTAGAATATCCTGAGAATTAGATAGAGGTTTTGGTGTAATCAACCGTTGAGGGAATAGCACAATCGACTTACTTTGAGGTTTCGGTTCTAACCCATGTGGAGTAATGTTAGTTCTATCATTCTTATCTTCTTCGGGGTCCTTAAGCTTTTCAGCTCTTACCGGAATAGATTTGTCAATTGTTTTTCCACTCCTCAAAAGTGGTGATTGACTTGGCTTGCTCCATTTGATTTGAAGAGCTTGGGTCACTAGTTTCACATTGTGGCTTTGGATTGGGGAGAGGTTGGGATGGAAGCATCCCTTTCTCTCCACCCTCTAAGTGTGACTCAATCCTTTGAATGGATGATGCAAATATTCTCATTGTTGTTTTGATATCCTAGAATGCTTGTATCGTATTCTGGTTGAATAGCTCTTGGTTTTGCATGAATTTTTGAACTGTATCCTCTTGAGGCCTCTTCTGATTTAAAAATTGAGTAAGGGCATCTTGTGGGTTAGCCGTTTGTCCATTCCTCCAACTGAAATTTAGATGGTTTCTCCAGCTGGAATTGTATGTATTCGAGGTGGGTCCTCTGAAAGGTCTTTGGTAGTTATTCATGGCATTTGATTGCTCATTCAATATCTCTTAAAAAGCAGGAATTGTTGGGCAATTCTCAGTTGTATGTATGTTACAAGCACAAATATCACAAACAAGTTCTGCAGCGTTATCAAATTTGATAAGTTCTGCCTTCTTAAGTTCCATGGCCTCGACTTTTTTTGTGAGATTAGTCACTCTTGCACTCATATCATCTTCCTCTTTTAGAAAATTCCTCCCATTTTCTTTGATTGAGTAGATTTAGAAGTGGTGAATCTTGGAGAGGTGTCCAATGATTGCGCGTTTTCTGCCAATTGATCAAGGTAATCTCACGCATCATCGGCCTCTTTGTTCATGAATTCACCATTACACATCATCTCTAAAAACTGGTGCATTGGTGAAGTCAATCCATTATAGAAAAAACTTATTGTTTGTAATACTTCATAGCCATGATGTGGACAAGAATTCGTGAGATCTTTAAACCTTTCCTAGCATTGGAAGAAGGTCACTTGCTCTTTTTGGGCAAAGTTCATGATTGCCTTCCTTAAAGTGTTAGTTTTATAAAACAGGAAAAACTTTTTGAGAAATTCCCGGGTAATCTCAGCCCATGTGCCGATGGATCTTGGCTTTAAGGAGTGCATCCATGTCTTAGTCTTCTCTTTCAATGAAAGAAAACAATTTAAGTCGCACTTTATCCTCAGACACATTTGGAAAATGTAATGTAGCGACTATCTCATCAAACTCCTTGATGTGCAAATATGAACTTTTAGAATCTAGTCCATGAAACTTAGGTAGGAGTTATATCACTCCAAGTTTGATATCCACGTTTCCTGCATTAAGTGGAAAGACTATGCAGGAAGGTGTACTCACCCCCGCCCGTTGTAAATAATCACGTAGAGTACGAGGCGGGGGTGCATTATGCACCTCATTTTCATCTTATACTTCCTCAACTAGTGGTTGAGGTTGATTCGTATCCATCACTTCAATTAATTGAGAGGATCTCAAGTGGTCTTTAATCCTTTGATGGATAGGCAACCCTTCGACTAATTCTCCTTCACTCAAGAGATGTTGAGTGCTCTCACAAACCCACTTGGGCATGAAACACGCACAACCATCAAGTAACTAAACAATTAAACCTAAAAAAGAAAACTAGAAAAACTAAAACAAATAAGAAATCTAAAAAGGAAAAGAAAGAGAAAATTGAAAAGAGGTTACCAGATTTGAGTTGCTATGTTAGGATCCTACAAAACAGAAAATAATGTTAGTTTCTAAAAATAATTTCAAAGAAAAAAAAATCTTAACATAAAATCAAAGCAAAAATTTAGCCATAATCTTAACCTAATTCTAATACTAATTAATTCTAGAAAAATGTAGCCGTAGTCCGCAGCAACGGCGCCAAAAACTTGTTCACAACCCAAGTGTAAGGTTGCGATGTAGTAATAACTCGTAAGAACGATGTCAAATCTACAGGGACTAAACTTGTATGTATTCTGAAAAAAAAAAAAAAAAAACTAGAACTCGAACTATAACTAGAAGATCTAAATTTGAATTCTGGAATAAAAGAGAGTAATTATGAATAATGTTTAAACTATCAATTAAATGTGGAAACTAGGGTGCCAAGGATCCACTTGTAGCTATTAAGATGCTACCTTACTTGATTCAATAAACACAATTGGAATTGGAGTCATATCTTATCCAATTGAAAGATAAAGCAATTTAAATCAAATCTAAACTTTTCATTGACCTAATTCTCAATAGAGGAGAATTGTGAAGATTGGAAGAGATTCCATCACCCTATCATGCCTAAGAAACGATGGTGAACAATGATATTTACCAATCTCACTATCTCAAAACAGGAAAAGAAGATATCCAAAGCTATCACAACATCTATTGTAATTTTAGTCATAATAAATCATAGAAAACTAAAAATATTCCTTTAATATCAAACTAGAAATCAATAAAGTTTAATAAGAACAAGAATTGAAGTAAAATAAACATCCCAACACGCTACAAGCTTCACCTCTTAGCCTTAGCTAAGAGGTTTAGCCAACCATAGACATGATTGAAACCAAATCTCTTAAACAAAGAATGAAAATAAAATTAAGGAAGAAGAAAAACTCTTCGGAGGCTGCTCCACCCCTTTGTTATGCTCCTTGAGACCTTTCAAACCCTAGAAGATGCTTTGGAGCATCCTAGGGAGTCTTATTTATAGTTGTGAAACTCCAACTTTCACACCTAGTTGGAAAAATCTAGAAACCGCCTCAAATTTACGCACTCTCCGCAATTTGCTAAATTAAACTTCACTCTGTGCAATTTTCTAAAATATACTTCACTCTGCATAGCTAAAATAGACTCCGAGTTTCAGAATATGCTTTTTTAGGACAATTTCATAAATATGTTTGTTTTCAAGATAATTTCAAGATTCTTTTTCTTCACTTCAAATCTTTGATTTTCTTCATTCCTCACTTGGTTTTCTTGGATCTTTGGCATGTAAATTCTTCATTAATGATTTCCAAATCTCTAAATCTTCATTTAGTAATCTTTTGAGCATAAATCTTCCTTTTGGCATCAATTTCACCTTAAGCTCTTGAAATCACCTCGCACATGAAAACATGCATAATTAAATCGATTAAGCACTATCATGTTTATAAAATCAAGGTATAAATAGGGAGAAATATGCAATATTTCACACTCAACACCTTGCCCTTAGACTTGGATATCGATCACGAATTTTTCTTGTCCTGCTCAGAAGTTCATCTCTTAACAATTAATGCATCCGTATAAAAACCATCGTCATTGTTCTTCTTTCTCAATTGCTTCAAATGAAGGGATGAGATAACGCTTTCGATGTCAAGTGTCTCCCTGTTGTGGCACAAAGTGTCTACGAGATTCTTGTAGGACTCTAGAAGAGAATTTAATAAGATTAGGGCTTGATCTTTCTCGTAGATCTTCATCTCCACACTCATCAATTTACAAACTACTTTATTAATGTGTTCATAGAGATATGTCCATTCCGCCATCTTCATATTGTAGAACTGTTTCTTCATAAATAGACGATTGGAGAGTGATCTCATCATGTAGATACTCTCCAACTTCCTCTATAATCATGCAGTAATCATCTCACTGATAACATTATAGAGGACCTCATTGGTTGCCTTTTGATCTAGTTCATCCCACTCTTCATCGCTCATAGTATTAAGACGCTTCGCTTTCCTTTAGAGTAACCCATGCTGAATTAGAAGGGCTTTGATCTTCACCCTTTACAATTCAAAATTATTTTTACCTGTAAACTTCTTTGTCTCGAACTTAACATTTGTCCTCTTCGATCTCAGGTCTTCATATTCAATCTCAAACCCCAACTTGATAACTCGATTGCTCTAATACCACTTGTTAGGCACGGAAGCGTCACCCAGACGTGACCCAAATGTGAATCAAATAAGCACAAAGATTAAAAATTCAAGCATGTAATGAGAACACAACAATTTACGTGAAAAACCTCTTGCAAGAAAAAAAACTACGGCACAAAGCAACAAGTAATTCACTATGAAAATGAAATTACAAGAGATGAGATCAACTTACATGTAAAACTCTAGAGTAAAAAACCCTAGCCCCCTTCAAAACCCTTTTAGAAAACGTTTAAGCTCACTTAGAATAACCCTAATTCATGTACACAGTTTATATAAACACCATTACAGCATTAGAAACAAAACCTGCACTTACAAATAAAAAATAAAAAAATGCACAATTCCATTGATAGGACCTTTGATGGGTTCGACAACCATCTATGTGTTTCGATGGGATCAAGTTCAATCGATAATATCAAAGATGACCCAAAAACTATCCAATGAGTATATCAGGATTTCGGGGGATTTTCTCGATCGTATCGACATACCCAAATTAGCATAAATTAAAGGCATCCAATTTTAACAATACACTCACACCACAAATGTGCCTCACGTGTGTGATGTAGGACGTGACACCAATACATTCCTATCATGGTTGGACCAAAAGAAGCTGGACTGTAAATTGATCATAACTTATGATTTGGGTATCGTTACGGGGTGCATAACCTATCAATCTTTATTGAAATGGGTCATCTGGGTCGCATCTGTTCATGTCGATAGAAAATGAGTGCTTTCAGCTCAAAAACAAGATTTTGAAATTTTTTTATTATTTTTAGTAATTACAAATTTTATTTTTATTTTTTTTAGAGTTTTAGATTTTCTTCCTTTTTAGAAATAACTTGTAATCATATTAGGACTCTTCTAGTAAAAGTTTATTTAAAATTTTTATTTTTAAAAATTAGGCTTTAGAAGAGCTTTATTAGAATTAGGAGTTTTATTAGAGTTAGGATTTTGCTATTTTTAGTAATTACGAATTTTAATTTTTTTTCTATATTAATGGTATAACATGGACACATACAGTTTAGACAATCAATCAAATTTTGAATTTTTAGAATTTATTTCTATTATCTTTTTTTTTCCTCGTGGATTCAAGGTATCTCTGTGAGGAGTCCAGAGAAGCTCCGTGGATTCGGAGTAGTTATCCCCCTGAGAAAGACGGTGCTCGACCTCATCACGTTCATCCCTACGTCAATTGGTATCATAACGATGACTCCCCTAGGACCGATGGCAAGTAGTGAAGGTACAGATCAAAATCTCGTAGACGGTGATCCAAGGATGCGTTATCTTTTGGAAAGAATGAAAGCTTTCCATCGAGAAAGTCAGTTGACCATGTAAGGGCTGCAGGCAACCCTCAACCGTATTGCGGATGTGCTAATTCCGCCCTGAGCCTCAGGCAATGCTCAACTGTAGGTGGTCGCTATACAATATAACCCCGATTCTGTAGAGCACCACCTGATTTCCGTAGAGCACCACCCAATGACAGTGAATCGCAGACCACCACTTTGATTGTGAAGAAGTTGTTATACATGCCAAAGGTAAAGATAGATTTACAGCGGCACAACATCTTTCGAACAAGGTGCACTATAAAACAAAAGGTATGTAATGTGATCATCGATGTCAGGAGCAGTTAGAATCTAGTGTCGAAAACAATGGTGGAAAAGTTGCAACTGAAAACAGAAAGACACCCATCTCCGTACATGATTGAATAGATTAAGGAGGTCAACAAAACAGAGGTAACAGAATAATGCATTGTCTCGTTTTCAATTGGTAAAAATTATAAGGATCAAGTACTTCATGATGTAGTTGACATGGAAGCTTATCATATGTTATTTGGTCGACCATGGCAAAATAATATTGATACTACGCATAAAGGTCGGGATAACGTATTTATATTAATTAAATATGGTAGAAAGATTATCATTGTCCTTATAGAAACGGAGAACCAACCCAAGACTTCTAATGTTGAGGAACAATCTCTCATACCCAAACATGATTTCGTTACACAATCTGAGGAAATATGAGATGTAGATGCATTAATTGAAAAGAACAAATATATGGAGCTTGTGAACATCCCAGAGGATTTGAAACCAGTGTTGCAGGAGTTCGAGGCGATTGTACTCAATGAACTTCCTAATAAATTACCTCCCATACAAGATATACAAAACCACATCGATCTTGTCTTAGGGGCAAGTCTACCTAATTGCTCACATTATCAGGAAGAATGTGAGATCCTGCAAGCACAAGTGAAAGAATTGATCCATACTAGTCGAGTCAAGGAGAGCATGAGTCAAGTCAAGGAGAGTGTGAGTACATGTATTCTTTCAGCTCAAGAGCTTAATGTGAATTACAAGAAAAAAGCTGATAAACATCGGTGCCATAAATTATTTTAGTATCATGTGTGAAGCCATTTAGATAATTCGATGATGAGTTTTTTTCAAGTGGAGGGGTTTGATGTAGGACGTGACACCGATACAATCCTACCATGGTTGGACCAAAAGAAGGTGGATCGTAAATTGATCATAACTTTTGATCTGGGTATCGTTACGAGGGGGCATAACCTATTAATCTTTACTAAAACAGGTCATTTGATGTAAATTGACCCACAAAGTAGGTCGCATTTGTCCGTTTTGTCAGAAAATGAGCTCTTTCAGCCCAAAAACAAGATTTTGAATATATATATATATATATATATATATATATATATATATATATATATATATATATATATATATATATATATATATATATATTTTTTTTTTGTCATTCCGAATTTTTTATTTTTATTATTTTTATAGCTTTAGATTTTCTTTCTTTCTAGAAATAATTTGTAATCATGTTAGGACTCTTCTAGCAAAAGTTTATTTGAAATTTTTATTTTTCGAAATTAGTCTTTAGAAGAGTTTTATTAGAATTGGGAGTTTTATTAGAATTAGGATTTTGCTATTTTTAGTAATAACGAATTTTGATTTTTTTTTTCTATATTAATACTGTAACAAAGATACATACATCTCAGACACTCGATCAAATTTCGAATTTCTAGAATTTATTTCTATTTTCTTATTTTTTTTCCTGTGGATTCAAGGTATCTATGTGAGAAGTCCAGAGAAGATCCGAGGATTTGGAGTAGTTATCCCCCCAACTTCTAATCAAATCCTAATCAACCCCAATCAACTCCAATCAAATCCCAATCCCAATGAACCCCCGATCACTCTCCCACCAGTATGAAAAGGGAACCCCACGCCTCCACCTCTCCATAAGCTCCCCACATCCAAGAGATAGTGTCCGTGCATGTGTGTGTGAGAGAGAGGCACACGAATCTGATTAAGTGGGCCATCATTTTGTACCCTAAAGATGGAATGTTTTGGCTGATGTTATGCTAAAAAAATGTGGACAGTTTGCACCATATGATTGTGTGAAAAATTGGACAGACTTATACCGTCTGATTTGGGTGAAAACTGTATAGAATGGGCGTTCAAATCTGTCCAAAACAGACCCTTGATTGGGCGTCCCAATCTGACCGAATCAGACCTCTGATTTGAGCGTTCAAATCTGCCCAATTCGGACCATTGGTTGGGTGTCCAAATCTGCTCAATTCTAAACACTGTTTGGATGTCTGAATCTGCCCATTTCTGACCTTTGCTTGGACATCCAATTCTGCCCAATTCAAGCCTATTCTGACTTTGATTGGGCATCCCAAACTGTCTAAATCAGACCATTAAATCTATCCATTTCTTATGTATACACATCTGCCTAAAACTCTCCATTGATCATGCGTATAAATCTGCCCAAATTTCTCCATTGATCTCAACTGGCAGACTGAGCGGAGATACTTCGTTTCAACATTAGAGGTCTTGGTATCGATCCCTAGTGGGGGTGGCTAACATGGAGTGCGTGTACTGACATGGGTGTGTACTAACAAGCTAACCCAAAAAAAAAAAAAAAAAAATTATGTCCAGATCTGCCCAAATTTGTCCATTGATCATGCACACAGATCTGCCCAAATTTGTCCATTGATCATACAAACGAATCTGAGCAGATCTGTGATGTGGAGCAGGTCGCGGACAGTTTCACGTCCAAGATGGATCAAAGAAGGCCCAATCAGAGGTAGAAGTCATCAAGACCGTCAAAACCTTAAAATAGGCATATCTCGCAAACTGGAATGAGTTACTCGACATACCATGTATGATTTTGGGGTAGGATGAGCTACTTTAGCCAACCAGCCCGGCTATGCCGAGTTGCCCACGCTGAATTTGCGAGATTCCATCATATTGACGGCCGAATTCCGTAGGGCTTTAGGAGTTGCGCCCAACATGAAAAGTGTTTAGAAAAATTAGGAGAATAGCATGGTTAAGCCACATAGGACACTTGCTATAGTTAGAAATTTTACTATTTATAGTAAGTTATGAATTTTAGTTATAGTTTAATTCTTAAACTTCTTCTTAGTCTTGGTATCCCTATTTAAAGGGTTGTAGACTCGTTTATTTTATCTATCAATTATTCAACAAGTTTCTTTCATATATCTTAAAATTAGTTCTATTTTTTTTACTTATGGATTCGACAAGTATATGTGAGGAGTGCAGAGAAGCCCCGTGGATTTGGAGTAGTTATGCTTGAGGAAGATGGTGATTGACCTCATCACATTCATCCCTGCATCAATCTGTCCCTTAATTTCGTATATAGATCTAGGCGAATCTATCCAGCAATTTATGCATAAAAACATGTGAATTTGTCCATTGAATATGCGTTCAAAACCATTCAAGATCTGGCCGTTGATCATATACACATTGCATATAAATCTGATCATCTTTATATACAAAATCTGTACAAATCTGGTTATCGTATTTGGGTCCAAAATACGTACGAATCAGAACACAATTAGTGTAAAAAATCTGGCCATTGATGTGTACAGACTGGATTGTAGATATTTTTTACACAAACGAGTGTAAATCTGACCATACACTTGTACCTCAAAATTGTGTGAATCTAGTTCAGAACGCTTGCACAAAAATTGTGTAAATCAGACCATACATTAGTACACAAAAGTAGTACGATCGAGACCCGTTGATTTGTATGCATGGCTTGAAAGTTTCGGATTTTTGGTATAGTGTTCTATCTTTATCTAAATTGTTACCGTAACTTCTCATATTATGAAAACCATATAATTTTTCTATACTTATGATCCAGTTTCAGTTTTGGAGACCATAATGAAATTGACAATGGGATGTTTGAGAATGATGATCAAGTTGAATCATACATTAAAATATAGGAATTATAAATTATTGAAACACTAAAAAAATAAGTAGGGTGATTGAATCCCTTGGATTAAAAATTCCTAAAGTATAAATAGATTGGGCGATCAAGACCCTTAGGTTGAAAATCTCAAAAGCCCAAACTAATACCAATTGGAACCTCCATTGAGTGGAGATCAGGAGGGTGAGCAAATGAGAATTACAAAGACCACTTATACAGGCCAAGTGGGTTTTTGTGCCTTGTCCTTGTGAAATTGTGCATTTTCACCTCAAAGAACTCAAGGAACCCACAACAACAACTCAAACTACTCGCGACAATGACTCAAACTTCGCTTGATAGGAGAATTGAAGAATGCATGATGATATTTTTATAACAATCTTCACTTGATAGGAGAATTGAAGAATGCGTGATGATATATTTATAACAATTGGGCATTCATCAAACTAATCGATTTCAGTATGCGCATTTGAAGTTGAGAAATGCCATTGAATGTATATTGAAGTACAAAAGAAGCAACTCTAAGTTCTACATGACATGCCTTCCTATCCCTTTTGGAAATAGGTAAAGTTCATATAGATAGCATGCGTCCTATAAAACTTTAAGAAAGACCAACAGAATTATGAGTTATTAAAGAATTGGACAACCAGCCACAGGTTGGGTCATTGGCAGTTCGTCACGGTATTATTGTATAACTATAAAACAAGAAACTATACAAGAATCGTGAGACTTCATTGCAAACATGGTATTCAAAATCGGTTATGTAACGGCCGTTAACGGTCATAACCGTTACGCGTTACGGGGTCGAAACGGCTGTAACAACTGTTACAGAAAAACGTGCTGTAACAGCCCCATAACGATCCAGGAAGAATATTTTTCAAAAATAAAAAACAGCCGTAATGGCCGTAATGGGGGCTGTAACGGCCGTTACGGCCGTATCATAACGGTAATGGTGGTGGCCGTTACAGCCACCGTTTAAGTTACAGAACACCTTGATTGCCAAGGCAATGTGACGACTTCAAATTAGCAGGGACAGTACATCTGATGCTAGTGGATATGTATGGAGTATTAACATTGGGTGGTGAACGTTTATAAAACATTTGGTTCTTTAACTTTTGATGGTTAAATGCTTGGTAAGTGAACATTGCTCTGAACATTTGGCTCATGTTGAACATAAATTCAATGTTTTTTTTCACTTTTCTTAGGATTATTACATATATTAATAAGGTTTTAATAATGAATTTTTGTTAAAATAATTGAAAAAACATAATTTCCATATTTTAGCATCAATATATGACATGATAATTTTGTGTCACCCATGACATGATAATTTTGTCACCCAAACACCAGATGGTGCAATCCACACAGATTTATACAGGCACTATGAGGCATGCCAAACAGACCCTTAGTATGAGTGGGAAAGGAGACGTGCCGAAAATCTTGGATGGATGGAAAAGGGGAAAAAAAAACCAAAGAAAAAGAAAGAAGGAGAAGATGGCAGAAAAGCAGGTCTCACTTGTTGCACCCTTTTTTCTGTTGCTCATGATTTTGGGTCAAGAAGAGCTTGTTTCACCACTCGAACTAATGTTCACCCCAAAAACGTGCACCCCAAATCTGTTTCTGCACAGCATCAGCTCCAAACTGATTTACCTTATATCTTCTAAGTCACCATTAGTCCTAGGTCACTGCCCAGATTTTATTTCATTTTTAACATATTTTTGAAACAAAGAAAGAAAAAGAAAAAGAAAAAAAAAATGCAATTTTACAAACAGTTCTGTCATCATCATCTAAGCCATATCCCAACTAATTGGGGTCGGCTACAAGAATCATTTTCGGTCATTCTACTCTATCAAGGGTAATTTTATAAACAGTTTTGTTCCTACTAAATATCAAAAGCATAACCAAGTGCTCTCTTTGTCAGATGATTTCCAAACCAAAACAGAAACAAACAGTTGTATAGAACTATCCAGTCCTTGATCTAGTGTAACATTATTACATACCCATAAGGAATACACAGATAAACGATTGTATGGAACTATCAGCTATCAAGCGCCTGGGCTTCATGCAAGAAGATATAGAAGAAAAAGGAAACAGAGAGACTGTGGTATAGAACAACTCAAATCCTTGGGATATCCCACCAACAAAATATTGCATCACCCCTTGAATGAGAGTTTATGAACAAACTGAAGCCGATGTTGTAGCTGACTGACATAGTAGTTTTGACACAGATCCTGCCTTCAAGCAATTATGAACCGCAACATATCACAGCTACTGTCTATTTTAATCACAACTCAGTTGTCACAACAGAAGAACCCCTCAAAACTACTGGTAACAGTGGAAGAAGATCATCGTAAGCAATGATTTCACGACCTTTGAAAGGCAAACCTGGAGCGTTTGTGGTGGGTGACGTCGTTGTACCTGCACTAAGCTTCCTATTTTCTCTTCCATGTCTGCTGAGGGGTATTTCTGGTCGCAGCAGCTTGGACAATGGTCGATGATCCTGGCCAGACGAAGCCCTCACTCCTGCTTTCCACTGAGGAAGGGGATCATTTGCCCAAGAAACTTGTACCTGCATTTCCTCAGTTTGAATAGAAATTTTATATATATATATATATATATATATATATATATATATATATATAATAATTTTAAAAAAAAGGATAATCCACAGCCACATTTGTCCATGTACAAGGTTGTTCTAATAAAAAGTCTATTGATTTCATGAACATGAGAAAACTAGATTGGTGAAAGGCTTGGCACGCCCATTTATAAAAAAAAATGGACTTGGGAGGACCAGAGGGGTCAAATCATGTTTTACTACAGCAGCTGTGATTTTTTTTCTTCTTTTTTTTTCATTTTTTTTTTTTTTTTTACATTTTAATGAGCCGACTTACCTGATATACCTTTGTAGTGCAACAGCTGAGCGATGATAGTGAGTCAGAGCATATCGAACAATTTACATGTAAAAGACATTGCACCCAACCCAAACCAAAAGGCTTCATTATCTGCAAACCCTTATTATCTGTACAACTGATATTCTGCCAATGTGAAGTTCTGGACCGGTGTCAAAGTAGGATACCAGCAGACTAGACAAAGCTAGGTAGCTGTTCCAGGCGACAGTGTTCAACCCAAACACAGTGGGTTTCAGAAATAGAAAAGATTTAAATTTTGGGTATCCGAGTTGATTATATGGGCTGTGTTGGCACCGGATGAGAATTCACATGAAGGAGATGTGGCATTTGAATTGTTAATTGCAAAGTTGACTGGCTCAAGCATTTCTAGGGCTAGGGAGTAGGGAGTGTTTTTTTTTTCCCTGCGTGTGTCTGGGCTTTATTTTGGGCTAGGTATTGGAGTTGGATTAATTGGAGGGTTGAAGGGTTTGAGAACAATACTTTTCCATATTTTCCACTGGTATGATTGCAAACGTGCAATCTGGCTCTCTGAGTTTATCATTCCGCTGGTAAGGCCGTAAAAGTGCCTCCAGCTAATTCTTGACTCTACACTCCAATGCAACCTTAGCGTCTTTCCTCAATTCCATCTTATCTACAATTTCGTGTTTCTACTACAATATACCTTTATTTTTATTTTATATTGCTTTTATCACATAACTCCATTTTGCGTCCTCTTAATATCACACATTCTTTTCATCAGTCCATCGCAACCTTCTCTCTATCTATTTATTGAAGTCTATAAGATTTACAAAAAGAGGTGGAGTCAGGTGCCCACCATGTCGAAGAGATTTACTAGAGGAAGAGGTGGACTTCGTGAGATTGATGGAAAGGCTTCAAAATATCCGGCCTTCTCCATCTTCATCAGATTCTCTAGTGTGGAGTGCCTCACCTTCAGGAAAATTCTCGGTTAAATATCTCTGCTAAAAAATTAGGAATGTGGGGAATGATTTAAATGGAGACTTCTTTCATGCTTTTTGGTTCTATGGTGCTCCCCCTATGGTTGCTTCCTTTGCCTGGTTGTTCGGAAGAAAATGCGTTCTAACCATAGACAACCTTCGGAAGAGAGCGATGATTCTCCCCAACATCTGTCTCTTATGCATGGCCGATGAGGAATCAATTGATCTTTTAGTTATTCATTTGGTCATTTGTTGGTCAAGTGTGGAACCAGGTTCTTAAGGCTTTCAGTTTTGCTTGGGCGATGCCTCCCTTAGTCAACCTTTTGCTCCAGTCTTGGCACAAGGTGCAGCTGGCCTAGGAGCGCCAAGTTTTACGGTACTTGTGTTTGCTTGCGGTTCTTTGGAACATTTGGGGGGAACACAATGTGTGGTGTTTTCGGAATAGATCGGGGCCTTGGGAAGAAGTCTATTGGAAGTCTAAAAGGGATGTAATTGATTGGGCAGGTTCTTTTCACCATTGTGATGTCTCCTTAGCTCAATCATTATTGGGGCTATAATGTTTGCCTTTCTTTCTTTCTGTATTTTTTATGCTTTGGGTTGTTGCCCGGCAGCTTTGAATAAATTCATTATCCTTCAAAAACAAAAAACAGAAAAAAAAAAAAAAAAAAAAAAAAAAAAAACAAGTCTACAATTTTATTTTATTTTTTTGAAGGTAAGTCTACAAGAAAATCATGACCACTTAAATTCACAAGATCACATATCTTGGTAGGCCACTTTTTGTTATAATTTCAAAATTCTCTTAAACATTAAACATCCAAATCTCCCCTTTTGAATCCCTCTTATTTCTAGCACATCTTCTCATTCAATTCAACACTATCCCATATTTCATATATTCGAAGACATGACCTGAAATACTTTCTATTCACAGCAATCTCCCTCCCTCCTACAGAGAGGCCGTTCCTGACATCATTTGAAAACCCAGACTTGACTCTATCCAAAAATATATAAATATATTTAAACTTTTTCAATAACTCCTCTTTACCTCTTTTTTTTTTCTTTTTTTTTTTTGTCAACTCCGAGGGTTGATTGTTATTCCCCTTTCACTCATTTCTGCAACTTCCTCTCTCCCAAACTTCACTATTGTTCCTCACTCAACATTAAATCTCTTACTTCCCAGCCATCCCTCTTTATTAATCACCCTTCCTAACCTCTTTCAACCCTAATTTTCCTCTTTCTTCCTTTTCATCAGTCTCAATCTCTTCTTCATCCTTCATGTTGCCTAAATCTTTTGAAGTGTTACTACTTACTACCTCAATAACCAACGAGTTCAACATGCCATCTTTCAAGTTGCCTCTCTTGTCAAAGGTCAACACTTATTCAGTCATATCTTGATGAATTTTACCCATCGCCCTCTCGTGCACTTCTTCAATGATGATATTATCTTAGCAAAAGCTACCAACTCTTCCACAGTAAAGGCCAGATAGATGGCAGAGCAATCTTTGTTCAAGGTAATTTTCAGCATCCATCCATCAGAGGAAAATGAGTTTCAGCTTGTTGAAAATGGATTTGCCAATTTGTTATGTCATGATTCCAATACTCCCATACCACTCTCATATGCATGATGCTTTGATCTCACAAAGATGATTGATAAACACAAGCAAAAGGTGGGAGAACCCCACTGTGGAGTGAATCTGGATAAGTCTTTGAAATCAAGAGAAATTTTTATACTGGAGCAGTCTCAATCCAAGAACCAGCAGTCCCAGCTTACAAAGAATTGAATGATCACATCCTCTAACTATTCGAGAAGGATATGGAACTGATGCTGAACTCAAGATTACAGAGTTTCATGAGGAATCTACCCAAAAAATACAACAAGGTAGACCAAAAAGAATCAAAAGAGAACTGAACAATTAGGAAAAGGCTTGAGATCAATGACATCCAACTTTGCCTCTTGAACATCTTGTCAGCGAGCAACTAATGGTTACGGAAGCGTCTCTCATTTGCACTAGACCCAAATCAACCACAAAGCCAATAGAAGAGACAAATCTCCATGACGCTCTCCCTTTCAAGGTCAATTTCGAACTGATAGATACCACCCCACATGCTCAGAACTTCTATGAAGCACAACTGCACAAGCCCACTTGTGCTACTTTTTCACTAGCCTCCGGATGGTCAAGATAACTGCAATTTATGGTGTCGAACATGATTTGAAATTCATAAAGTTTGTGCTTGCTAGTGCAGCTGTACTTGAGAAATTTATTTACAAGATCAATACAAGAAAGCATTCTAACTTCTGAACCCAAGATTATCAAAGACCTGTTGTTACTCCGAATAGCTTCATCAAAAGCAAAAGTTGAATACTTGGATGACTGAGGCCCCACGTAAAGTAGTTAGTGATTTCAACAGATTTCTCTAACAATTTTGATAATTTCATGTTAACTGATCTGCACATTCTGGATTATCCATGAGATCTAACACACACTTCATGAGCCACAATGCGGAAAACACACAAATCAGATGACCCTAACCATCTGACTAAAAACCCATAAAAATGGAAGGTCGAGATAGTACAATGACAAACAGGACTCATCAATAATTTTGGTCCATTCACATTGTGGGAGCAATCAAGGATTGCCTATGTCGTAAAGAATCAATTTGATCAGACACCCAAACCAATTGACTCTTGGTTTGGAAAAGGAATAACCATAAGATTAGGCGAATGTTTACATGAATAGGATCCTCCTATCAGTGCGATTCTTCCTGATGGCTCATGAAATGTGGGTTGGAACTAATGGACAGCTTAGATTAATTGATTAGACTGTCCAATGTCCTGGTGCCACCATAACTCAGTGTTTCGGAGCCTAGATGGTTTTTCTTTCTTCTTTTGTTGAGAAATTTTAGAGAGGGAGAGAGCTCAGGTCAGGGATTAGAAAAACATCAAAGAGGCCATTATAACAGGAATGATATTCCATATGGTGGTATGCAACAATAGTGCTATGTAATAATAAAAAAGGCTTGCCAATGGTGCATTTAGTAACTATGCTAGAACATCACCCATGGCTTCTATTTCAATACAAGCATGTTTTATTTTGAGATGTGTTTGGGCATGTTTGCCCCATTGGAATTACTTACAGCCTAAACCCAAAATTAGAAGGTAATTTGATAAGGACATCAGACCCTTCAAAGTTTATCAAAGATGAAGGCGGCCAACGACTACATCTTTATGGCTCGATGATGGTTACATGCACAACTAAATGATGATTTTGAAGATTTGAATACATTCACAACTAAATGATGATTTTGAAGACTTGATTACATTCAAAACTTAAGGATGATTTTAAAGACCTTACACGTGTCCTTGGACACACATGTAGGATGACTTAGAAGACTGATCTGTTATGCATGATTTTTTATTTATTTTTTAATTTTTTTTAGAAGGCTTTGTTTTGCACGTTTTTGTTTACTTTTGTTATAGGGGTATTTTAGTCATTTCCTTTTAAATCCAAATTTTATAAATAAGGTGCTTTCTACCCTAAACCAGATGATATATTTTTTTAATGAAAGCTTGGTGTCTCCTCCTTTCTCTCTGTGGTAAGTTCTTCTTTTTCCCTAATCTCTTCTCTTCTTCTAACTTCTATTTCTAGCCCTCCAACCTTCTTCTTCTCTTTCGACGCCTAGTACTTTCTTCTCTTCTTTTTTGCTATTGACCCTGAAAGTCTGAGAATTGATCCCAACCCTCTCTCAGATTTTCCAGCCGTCCTTATTCCAGAAATCCTTTGATTTCCTAGACCAGAGAAGCTACCTTGATTGTTGGATTAAAACCATGCAAGATCGGGAGGTCCCATCCCTCGCTGGATCCAATCCACGCATGATTTGAATACAGTACCACAGGATTGTGATGATGGTCTGCAACCATTGCATGTTCCCTTTATTATTATCTTTACTATGAAGTGGAATGTGAATATTTTAATTGATTTGCTTAGTTTATTTCGCTGGATCATTTTGTGCTCACACATGCATTCTAGTTAGACAGTTCTGCATCAAATTTGGTATCAAAGCCTTAGGTTTTGCATGGTTTTTATTAGATCGAGTTATCTGAACTTAGGATTATTTGTTTTCTCATCTAGGATTGTCTAGATAATTCCAAATCTACGTCCCACAGAAATTGCGAACCTGATTTTTCGGATTAACAATCCTGTGAGGTATAAATCTGAATTTTCATATTTGTGTTTTCATTCTAGTTAAATCTGAAAATCTCCGGCATTCATACATCATATAGAAATAGGATCATACATCCATATTGAGGTCTATTCAAACCTTAGAGTCGAGTATAGGAAAATCGAGTTCAAGATTTTGGTGTATGCCCACTAGAAGTGGTAAGGGTTTTGGTCAACACCCCATCATGAGTAACGAGCAATTAAGTGACGCTCAATTAGTCCAAAAGATAACTGCCATAGAGACATCAAACAAAAATATTGAACGAAAATTGATCGCCACCGAAGCTAGACTTGTGCGATTAGAGGCATCTCAAAGGGAGAACCCCACTATTGGGGGAGATGTGCAGTCGCAGGCAGGTGGTGTTGGTGAGGAGCCAGCCCCTAGACAAATCTCCACCAATGGCGGGCATGTGGGTAGAGAACAGGCATATCAGGACCGCTTTGATCCTGACAAGAGGGTCATGAAGAATGTCAAGATTGATGGCCCAAGTTTTGACGGTGGCTTTGACTCCAAGGCATTCCTTGATTGGTTAGCTGACATGGACCACTATTTTGAGTGGCATGAGATGTCAAAGAACCGACAAATGCGGTTTGCCAAAATGAAACTTGTGGGGCAAGCGAAGATGTATTGGGCCAATAAAGAGCGTAGGACTGAACGGGTGGGAGGAGCTCCCATTACCCAATGGAGCGAGATGAAAACTATGCTAAGAGAGAAGTACATCCCTCTCTCTTATCGTCAGAAGCTCCTGGAATAATGACAATCTTTACGCCAAGGATCCATGCCTGTCACGGAATATATTGCAAATTTTGAAGAATTTATGATGCGGTGTGACATTGAGTAAGACCCTCTAGTAACGCTCATGTGTTTCAAGACGGGCCTTCGATCGGATCTTCACCGTGAGCTTTGGGCTCGTCCCGTGACAGATTTAGACGAGATGTACCAAGCGGGGCAGGAATTAGAGCAGTATTTGAAGACTCATGTCACAAGACGGTTCGATTCCCGAGACTCTAATGTTAGGACTGGTTCTCAGGGAACTAGACCCGACATTGGTAATCAACCCAGGGCGCAGGCGAATGTTCCGCCTAGGCCTAGGGATGACAAGGGAAAAGGCGTCCTTGGTGCTGGTCTAGGTGGAGGACAAAATGTGCGATGCTACGAATGTAAGAATATTGGCTATTTTGCAACTCAGTGTCCCACTAAGAGCAAAGGAAAAGCCTTAGTCATAGGCGATTCCCAGGACAGCGAGTATGATCAAGGCGACTCTGAAGTCGAAGAATATCAGCCCATAGGATCATTGAGTGATGAGGATGAGGTGGGTGATGATGCCACACTAGCAATTGTCAGGTGTGTGCTAGCCCAGACTAGTAGTGTTGACTGGCGTTGTAACACTATCTTCTACACGATCGCCAAGTGTGGCGAAAAAAATTGCAATGTGATGGTTGACAGTGGGAGTTGCCAGAATGTAATTTTCACTAGCACCTTAGGCCGTCTAAAGTTAGAGATCACCCCTCATCCTGACCCGTAAAAAGTCTCGTGGGTAGAGAAAACTTCCCTTCCTGTCACACATCAATGTCTTGTACCCATCGAGTTCGAGTCTTATAAGGAGTCCCTGTGGTGTGATGTGTTGGCCATGGATGTAGGTCACATCATCCTATGCAGACTGTGGCTATTCGATAATGACGTCACGATCTACGGCCGTTCTAATGCATGTACCTTCATGCGTAATAGCAAGATGATCAAAATTAATCATATGACACCACAAAACACTGCACAGAAGAAAGGTGAGAAGGCTAGTGAGCCTAAAGAAGTGAGGAAATCCACACCCAAGTCTCTTCACATCATCACAGCTAAAGAGTTTGAAAGAGAGACTGAAGAGGATTCGACGATGTATGCCTTAGTGGCTAAAGAGGCTACATCAAAAGTACTAGTAGAGTTACCCCACAAGGTAGCCCCGGTCTTAGAAGAATACAGATATGTATTCCCTGAGGATTTGCCGGATGAGTTGTCACCCATGAGGGACATTCAGCATGCAATTGATCTTGTCCCTGGGTCGACTCTACCAAACCTTCCTTACTATAGGATGAACCCTGCAGAGCATGCAGAGTTGAAGAAGCAGGTAGATGAGCTCCTGCGAAAAGGTTTCATCCAGGAGAGCATGAGCCCGTGTGCCGTACCTACTTTACTAACACCTAAGAAAGACGGCACTTGGTGCATGTGTGGACAGTAGAGCCATCAACAAAATCACTGTCAAATATAGGTTTCCCATACTTAGGCTTGATTACATATTAGACATGATGGCTAAATCCACCATTTTCTCCAAAATAGATCTCAAGAGTGAGTATCACCAAATCTGTATACGCCTTGGTGATGAATGGAAGACAGCCTTCAAGACAAAGGATGGGCTATATGAGTAGTTGGTCGTGCCTTTTGGCTTGACCAACGCACCTAGCACTTTCATGCGGTTGATGACCCAGGTCTTGAGACCGTTCATGGGAAAATTCTTAGTGGTGTTGATGCAGGACAATTAACCATTTGCTCTAAAAGCTCAAACTGTTAGAGTATGGAAAATTATTCCATTTATCTCATAGCTCAGGCCCCACATCTCATGGGTTTTTAAGACCTCGGCCGAACCCCCTTCGTGGGCCCTAAATCACATGGGCCGCCCACCCCGAGTGTGTCCCCACATCCCACTGGCTACCCCACTCAAGCCTGGTGTGAAATGCGCATTAATCACCCCTGATGAGGAGTCTCGAACACGAAACCTCCTCCGTGGGCCGCACCCACCCCGAGTGTATCCCTGCATCCCACAAGCGACCCCACTCAAGCCCAGTGTGAAAATGCCCCTGCATTAATCACCCCCGGTGAGGAATCTCGAACCCGAGACCTCCCGCTCTGATACCAATTTGATGCAGGACAATTAACCATTTGCTCTAAAAGCTCGAACTGTTAGAGTATGGCGAATTATTCCCTTTATCTCATAGCCCAGGCCCCACATCTCATGGGTTTTTAAGACCTCGGCCGAACCCCCTTCGTGGGCCCTAAATCACATGGGCCGCCCACCCCGAATGTGTCCCCGCATCCCACGGGCTACCTCACTCGAGCCCGGTGTGAAATGCGCATTAATCACCCTAGTGAGGAGTCTCGAACACGAAACCTCCTCCGTGGGCCGCACCCACCCCGAGCGTGCCCCTGCATCCCACAAGCGACCCTACTCGAGCCCAGTGTGAAAATGCCCCTGCAGTAGGTGTACTTCGACAATATCCTAATCTATAGCACCACTAGAGAATCACACCTTAAACATTTGAAGTTGGTCTATAGCGTCCTTAAGGCGGAGAAATTATACGCTAACCTTAAGAAGTGTTCATTTATGTCGAGTCAGGTTCTGTTCTTAGGGTTTATAGTGTCAGCAGAAGGGATGTGTGTAGACCCAAAGAAAGTCAAGGCCATAGTTGATTGGCCTGAACCGAGGAACATTCATGAAGTGCGGAGCTTCCATGGCTTAGCCACATTCTATCGTCGGTTCATTAGGAGTTTTAGCATGATTATGGCTCCCACTACAGAGTGTCTGAAGAAGGGAGAATTCATATGGTCGAAAGCCGCAGTTAAGGCTTTCAATGAAATTAAGAGCGAGATGGACGAAGCTCCCGTCATGCGCCTTCCCGACTTTTCTAAAGTCTTTGAAGTTGCGTGTAATGCATCTGGTGTTGGTATAGGTGGAGTCCTGAGTCAAGAGGGTCATCCTGTTGCCTATTTCAGTGAGAAACTAAATAAGGCAAAACAAAAATACTCTACCTATGATAAGGAATTCTATGCGGTAGTGCAGTCTTTGAGACATTGGCGCCACTACCTCCTACCGCAAGAATTGAATGAGGCAAAACAAAAATTTCCCGAAGTTGTAGAACTCACCGACCGTTCTCTACCACTTCCCTAGAAGGCCTTTGTTGAGGACTTTGATCTACCTAACTCGAAGGCAACCTGATGAAGACATCACATCACATACACCCTTATATACGTATCAGAGGAGGCGGCGGGCGGCACCGATTTCCCTGTGGCTAGGCAAGTACCTGTGATCGTGCTGAAGACCTCATGTGCATGTACAAGCATCTAGAAGACCCCCACATTGGAAGATGCATATGGGCTGCTTTATGGAGTGATCCAGACCGTTGGATCAGCGGGACGCGACAATCGGGCCATTGGATCACATGGACCACATGATCGGATCATTGATCGTTGATCGTCCACATCGGTTTTAGACTTCATCATATTTTAGAATTTAGTTTTTTATTATTTTATATTTGGACACATTATGAGTGTTTTAGTTGATTTTATTTATATTATGGCTATTTTCATTAAAGTTCACAAAACAAGGGGATTTTTGTAATTTTTGAAACTTCTTGAATCTATAAAAAGAGGAGGGCGTGTGACCTCTCCCTCATTGAATTTCGTGATTTTATTTTTTATTTTTTATTTTTTTTAAGTTCGTTCTTTCTTATCCCATCTTCATGCGAGTTGAAGATACTTACATGCGATTTGGAAGGAAGATTGGTGCGAGGCTAATCTTCATCAACAGAAGTGCGAGGTCTCCATCTATCCCCACACCATCTTCTCTTTTCTTCCTCATCTAGGTATTTTTTTCAGATTCTTAATTCTCCCATCCTAAATCTTCGTCTTCTCCAAAACTCAACTTTCTCATACTCATCCACAATCAAAACCCTAACCTTAAACCTAAAATTCTCAATTTTCCTACTTTCCTAAATTACCCAAACCCTAATTTTCACCCAAGGTTGTATTAGGTTTCTTATTTTGAAATAGACTATATCTTATGCTAATTGGATGTCCCTACATCCATTAGATCCTAAGTTCTTTTTATTTAATGATCTCGAATTACGATGTTGGCAACTTAGGCTAGGATTATGCATGGTTTTCTTTTGATTTTCATGATATTTGTGATGTTATAGCGATGTTTGTGTTTTTTTTTTAATTAAATATCTTAATTCGGCTATTTGATCTAACCTGTTACTTAGTTCATGCATTGGTCCTGCATCACAACCTACCATATTTAGGCTTGCAAACTCCCTAGACCACAAAAGGCATTGTCTAGTATTTCACCCTATTCCAAACTCAACACCTCTTATATGTTTTCTTATTGAGATTATAGATGTACAAGGGTTATATAGAGATCTTGCATGAGGTAGACTTTAAAAATGTTCTTCCATGCTACGTATACGACCTTGTACATTTCCAAAAACAAAGTTGTTGCCTAACTTACTTGAGGAGGCCTAAATATTGAGAGAGAGAGAGAGAGAGAGAGAGAGAGATGTCAACAAAAACAACACTTTGCACCTCATATAGTGAGCTAACCATGCGGTCCATACCACATAATTATTGATGCATGGTTGACAGTACATGCTTCTATGAAGAGTTTATATATATATATATATATATAGAGAGAGAGAGAGAGAGAGAGAGAGAGAGAATTGAGAACTGAGGAAATTTTATTAGAAGCCAAAAAGCATAAGACAAAAAGGAAGAGAGAAAAATAGAATACAAAAAAGCCTTAAGGGATGTTACAAAAAGACATCATTACACACTAAGAAATCGAAAGATTATAAAAAACAAGTGCATAGAATAAGTTTCATTTGTATAAGGTCTTAAACCATGCATTGTCTAACATAAGTGATGCAACCATGGTGTACCATAAAGGCTGTTACGTAAAGATAACGGTGGCAACCGTTACACGTTACGGGGTCGTAATGGTCGTAACAGCCATGGAAAAAAATGACCCGTAATTGCTGTTAACAGCACATTACATCCCCTATAAAGGCCATAATAGCCCCGTAATGGTTTATTATGAGACATATACAGGTTTTGCATACTTTTTAATCAACATTACGAAGCAAATACATGTTTTTCGAGGGTTTTTTCAATAAATAAAAAAATAAAAAAGAGAAACCGTAATGGCCGTTACGGGGACGTAACAACCCTTATGCCCCGTATTGTAAAGGTAGCGGTGGTGGCTGTTATGGCCACCATTACTGTTACGGAATACCTTGGATGCAACTACATTACAAATCAATTAATATTATTCATAAATCTAAGAAATGGATTAGAAGTGGAAATTTTGACAAAAAATGGGATTTTGTACGCTTTTTATTTTAAAACTTTTTCCAAAAAATCCAAGTGTTGATATTAGTATATCAACGATACCATGATCAATGCATTGCGATATAATGCAATACATCGCGATAATATCATTGATATACAAAAGTCCCGTAGCTTCCTACGAGTTTCGTATCACTGAGGTGCAATATCGATGATATCGGCCGATACTATCGATATTGCAAACATTACGAAGGAACAACACCTACTTTGGCCACTTGCCACATCATCACAATTTTACTTAATCCGCCTCTCGAAATTCATGTGTTTGGATGTCGAATAAATTAGCTTAAACATTCTCGCAATGCAAGAAATTTTAAGAAAACTGAGTATCATGAAGTTAGAAAACCTCCTCTTAGCTTGGCATGGTGGAGGAGGTTAGGAGAGGTATGGTTTGGCGGCTTGCATTAATGGAAGCTTTATGGGCTATATGGAGCAAAAGGAACAATCGATGCTTTCATAATACAAGTGGGACAATGCTAGATTTGGTAAGAAAGATCAAGATTAATGTCGTGGAGCAGGCATCCGATTCTAAGACCATTGATGTTTGTAACCTTTTTTCCGCTATTGGTTGTAATTTTGCCCTTTGCCTTTGCTTCATCTTCAAAGGGGCCTCTTATTATTGTTATCTTTCAAAAGAAAAAGAAGAAGAAGTCGGAAAATAATGAAAGACAAGCAACTCCAACAAACATTAAATGAAAGAGTTGTGTGGACAAAGCAGAGATGCACCTTTTGAGTATTGTGTGTCTACCTAATGCAAGGGCATTTTCACACCAGGCTCGAGTGGGGTGACTTGTGGGATGCAGGGGCACACTCGGGGTGGGCGGCTCGTGTGAGACAGGTAGCTCGTGTGAGGCCCACGAGGAGGGTTTGGCCAAGGACCCAACCCATGGATGTGGGGCCTAGGCTACGAGATATTCGCCATGCTCTATTAGTTCGAGCTTTTAGAACAAGTGGTTAATTGTCCCGCATCACTACCATATGCAAGCTATTCCGTATTGGTAACAGTGGTCATAATGGTCACCGTCATTATCAATATGGGTATTGGTCGTAACGGCCAATATGGTGATGTAATGACCGTTACAACCCCTGTAACGGTTGGAAAAAAATATTTGTTTGAAAAGTGCTGAAAAAATATTTAGAAAATCCAGAATAATGTAAATATTCCAAATATGTATTCATTTTTTTAACATGTTTATGGTAACATAACGGTCCGCTCTTTGGTGAGAGTGTTGTATCAGGTTGTCTAGTGAATTTATAAACATACGTATGTCTCTAATATTTACACATCACAATAAAGCATTAGAACTAGAATTCGGGCAAAAATAAAAAAAAAAAGGCATAAATACCACTTTTTATTTTTTGAAAAAATGGCTCTTGAAGTTTATATTCGCCCAAATTACTACAACCTACAATTTTAATACTAAAAGATATAGTAAAAGTGGTCGAAATTTGTTATAAAATAATATAGGAAAGTTTTTGGAATAAGAAAAGTGAAAAAATGAGGAAAAAAAATTTTAAATAGAAAAAAAAAATGGTCATTTTTCAACCGTTTAGGGGGGCAACGGTCGTTTTTCGACCGTTACAAGGGTAACGGTTGTTATGCCCCCGTAACAGCCGATGCGGTCCCAAAAAACCAACTGCACCTTTTCACGCCCCCCTAATCGCGTAACGGTTACGGTTGTTACCTATACGTATCGGCATTTACAGTCGTATCATACTGGATACGGAATACCTTGACCATATGCTGTTGAAACTTATGGAACTTTTATAAGATTGTTATTAGACCAGTTAGGGCAATTGAGAGGTAACATGAGCAAAGAATGAACGTTGGAAAGATAAGCATGTTGAGATTGATGTGTCGGAAGATTGGGAAGGAAAGAATTACAAACGGGTCATTTGAAGCAGCACATGTGAGTAGTCCCAATAAGATATGAAACGATGGAAAGCATATCAAGATGGTTTAGTCATTTGCAACAAAGATGGGAGAAAACTCGTGTGAGGAGAGGAACATTTATTAAGGTAGAGATCTAAGGCCTAAAGAGTTTATGAGAAGGAAGCATGAAAGGACTTTAGTCAAGGTTGCAAGAAGGGATATGATGAGACACTCACCTATCAAGGATTGGACCTTGGACAAGAATAATTGAAGAAACAGTATTTGGACTGTGTTAGCCTGACTTACATCTGCATGTGGAGGGCTTGACTTGTGCGGGCAAACATGCATCAAGCCACTCCCATCCATCAAATGAACCGTTACATTTTCACCATGAATCTAAGAGGACTTCAATCAAGATTGCAAGTAGGGATATGATGAAACAGTTACCTATCGAGGATCGGATCTTAGACAATAATAATTGAAGAAACAGGATTCATTAAGGACTTCGCTAGCCTGACTTGCGTTGGCATGTGGAGGGCCTGACTTGTGCGAGCAAACATGCATCAGGTCAAATCTAAAATCTAAATCTACGTGGTGTGGCCCACGTGAGTCTTGGAATGTCCTAATCTTCAGGGAATCCATACATCCTGGTGCGGTACATTAGATGTAATATACACACAAGGATGGACCCCACATGCAATTTCAATGACTTTAATGGTGAGACTTCCCATCTCAACTTTACCCCATGGCATAGCCCACCTGAGTGTTGAATCAATCTGATTTTTTGAGCCACGGTCCAAAATCAGGGTGGGTAACCTGATGGATGGTGGGCATCTCATCCACATGAAGCTGTCCATCCATGTCATCGAAAGTAACACCCACCATATCTGTACAAGCAGGTGTTTTCGATTCATAAAGCTGACCCTAAATGGTTGAGACAAGGCTATAATTATGATGAGATGATGATGTGGCAATGAAAGAGCACATTCACCACTGTTAAGACAGAATCAAGAGTCTGAATAGAAATTCATCTTCCCTATTCCTCCCACAGGTACCTTCAAAAAAAAAGAAAAAAAGGATGGAATGGAAAAGATGGTTTTGATGTGGGACAGTGAAACAGAGTAAGTGGTCATTTCGATGCCTCCAAGTTTTGTATTTGAAAGTGATTTACAGGTAATTCACTAACTAGTGGTGTTTGGTAGAGGAAATTCACATGTAAGTCACTTACAACTTGTAAGTCACCAGCAAGCAAAACAGCCTGGAAACTTCATGGAGCTGGGGGTGAGAAGTCACTTCCCTGTATAGACCAACATTCTGATTGTTCAAAAAGAGGTGAAGACGGGGGAAACGCACCTGAAGTGGCTCCAGCAAAATTACAATACAACACTAGAGTCTGTCGCATCGAATAGAAAATAATAAAACCACTTAGATCAAAGAAAAAAGATCCATGTAAGCTCCATTCATGAAGAACAAGAATAAAATACAATACAGTGTCAAGACCCCAGTTTTCGAAGCCGATCGATGTGGAAAAAGCAATAAAGAGTAAAAATCAAGGATTCAAGAGTGAAATAAAAGATTGGACACACAAAAAAGGAGAATGAAATTGGAAGGAGAAAGAACCCTAACCTCAAAAAGCTCTTGCCGATGCAAAGAGAGAAAGCTGGAAGAGAGGTGAGAAACTCTCAGCTTGACTCGGCCTTGGGCAGAAATGAGGTGGGTTTTCAAAATCTGTTTATATTAGGTGCCATTTGGATGCGTGTAAAGCTTTTGTAAAGACCAAGATGCCCATGTCTGAGATTTTAATGGACGTAGTGATGTTGTGTTTGGACACATGGATGGGTTCCATAGATGTCGAGATTTTCAAGCAACGCCTCTAGAGAGCCATCATCACGGTGTCCAACCTTTCTTATGTTAGGCCAAGCGGATGAATAGATTGGCCTAATTTTGGGCCAAAGAACAAATACAATGGGTTACAATTTTGGGCCAAAGAACAAATACGATGGGTCACAATGGATGGATTAACTGCTCAAGCCTCAAACGTGTATGCCAGGACACCTAAAAGACTACGTCATCCTACACACCTCTTTCATGGAAGTAGATTGCCTAGTGACCAAATCACCAATTTCCCAACTTTCATATTTCATGTATGGTTAAAGAGGATGTTATTGATGTACTTCATTTTTTTTATTTATTATTAATATTTTTAGTTTCCTTGTTGCTTATATTAAGTTATTGCTCCACATTACATGTATTTTGAATTTGTGAGCCCCGCTTTTATGGCCCACTTGATTACTGGTTTCACCTTAAGAATCAGCTCAAATATTTGTCTAGTTGAGGTTAACAAAATGGCATATTTTGTGCCAAGAACATTCTCTACTCCAAGCTCTACTTGATGTAGATACACAACTACTTACCTACAACTGACTTACATTTCTACTCCAGGCTCAAATAGTCACCAAGTTGAGCTTAACAGAATGGCATATTTTGTGCCAAGAACATTCTCTAGTCCAGGCTCTACTTGGTGTAGATACACAACTACTTACCTGCGACTGACTCACAGCTTACCCAAACACAAAAACCGACTTACTTGCAAGTGACTTGCAGCTTACATCTAAGCAGGAAACATGTAAGTGACTTTCACTTACAACTTAAAAACTTACAAGCATCCAAACAACCCCTAAATGAGGCAAGTTGTAAATAATTTACTAGTAGATCATTTAAAACTTGCGTTTGGATGCCCTAAAATGCTAGTAAATCATTTACTGGTTGTAAAAAGATTTACCACCTTTTCCCCCATTTCATTTGCTGGCAGAAAGTTGGGATTTCATTTGGTAGCAAATGATTTACCAGCAAGAATTCGTGGGCCCCACTTTAATGGCTCACCTAATGCTTGATTTTATGTGAGGATCAACCCTAAGCTTTAGTGAGATGGGCTGAACCTAATGATCCACTTTAAAATCCACTCTTATCTGCCATTTGAATGTTTTTTAATGAATCATTTCTCTAAATTATCTAAGGTGTGAATACATAATTACAGAATATAAACCATTTACAGGCTATCCAAATACTGTAAACATTAAGTTGTAAATCATTTACAACTTCAACCATTTACCACTATCCAAACGACCCCTAAAGCTTCCGTTGGTGGCGGTGATATGTATGTCAGTGAAAACGGAAGGAAGCAAATGAAGTAAATGGATAAAAGAGCAAGTACCTTCTCTGATTGAATGATGATACCGGAGGAAGGATCAAGGGCAGCGGAGATGGCGTCTTGAGCGGAGTCCTTGGAGCGGAAGGTAACGTAGGCGAAGCCGAGGCTGTTGTCGATGCGGAGACGAGAGACTGCGCCGAACATCTCGAAGCGAGATTTGAGCTCGAGGACGCTGCAGCCAGGGGCGAGGCCGCTGACAATCACGACAGAGGATTGCTTGGAGGGCTTCTCCTTTCCCTCTCTCTCTCGCTCTTCCGGGGCAGCAATCTCATCACGCCTTAAGCGCTTTGGGAGGGGGTTCTGCTGAGAGAGATAGGGTTTCTGTCTCTTCCTCCACCCGCTCATGTCTGATTAAGGAATCCCGATCCTGATTTCCTGAGTCGAACGTAGAAGAAGGGTTTTAGCTTCTTACGGGTGGGAATTTTGCAGAGTCCCGCGACGTGGACACTCGAGTCTTCAATGGAGCCTCGCATGCGGACGCCAGACCTAAGCGAGGCGGATTACCTACTGGCCGCTGGACGGTGCTATGTGGGTCCAACCATAATGTAAAAATCTTATCCACGCCGTCCATTTATTTTTCAATCAGCACTGTTTTCTTGCGGTGGGTCCACTTGAGATTTAGATGTACTTCATTTTTTGGCTCATGCCCTAAAATGATTAGGAGAAATAGAGAGAAGGCATAGATAAAATGCATATACTATGGTGGGGTCCACAGAGCATCAGCAGGGAATGCACGTCCAAACCTATAGCTTTATCAGGCCCACCGCAATGTAGGTGACATCACTCTCTCCACAAGGTCATGAGTTGAGTAGCCATTGTGGTGAAATTTCACAATGTTGTGAGTGCTTGGGTGTGAGTGCGCCTTTAAAAATAAAAAACATGCACCTCACTGACCTTTCTCGCTCACTGGGATATTACATGTCATCCAACTGGTCATAAGGTAATTCCCACCGTGGTGAGTCCAGAACTTTAAGGTGTAAGAAGGTTTGGATGGTAGGCATACTGTCAGGGGGAAAATGGACCCACGTAAAATGAAAGGTCAGGTCTAAATTTTGTAAGGTCAGCATTGCGAAAGACCGACATGAAGCTCGGATCCTGCAAAGGCCTACTTCCTATTCTCAATCCATAACAAAGCAACATGCCCACAAGAGCATTACCTCCGTTGATTCGAAGATCTCTAGAGTTCGTCAGGAGCCCATGTTCTCCTAATTGACTAGGAAGGTAGCTCGGTATAACCTAGGTCGACACTAGGTTAGTATAACTCAGGTCAACACGACCCGGCTCGGTATTATCCGAGTAGGGATGCTCAAGTCAACCAAGACTACTTCGGCCTTCTATTCTCATTTAAGAGGGATCCGTCCGAGCCCTTCTCCTACGATCTCGAAGGATATCTTCGAGATGGTTAGAATCTTAGGATCTTCATTGAGGATCTCGGAGTATCCTCCTACTGATTCAAGATTTGATTCTGCCTACAATATCGCCCACCAAAAAGGGAAATCCGTTCCATGCTACCACCTCTCCTAAACTATAAATAGTGAGGCCTCTAATGGTGAAAGGTACGCACTACCTTTAGCCCTAAACCATCGACATTCGACTAGACCTAGATCATGTCTCTGACTTAGGCATTGGAGGGTCATTTGCTCTAGTTAGGGTCTTCCTTGTCCGCTCCTTGTGCAGGTAAACAGATCCAGAAAGGGCTGACCAGATTTCTGCATCAATAGTTTGGCGTCATCTGTAGGAACCAGCATTGCAAGCCGCTCTCATCTCACCATAAGTTCAACAATGGCGAAAGAGAATAAGAAGGCACAGGCCTCTTTTGTTGTGCCTGACCTTACACCGCCAGATCAGTCTGCTAGCCATCGGGGCTCCACTTCCAAGTTGCAGGCTGATTACGCACCTGCAAGGTTGGTGCAGCGATCCCGTAATCGAGGAGGACGATTGGTCTCTCTCGAACAACAAGTCGAAGCGTTGAACAATAAAATGAATTCCATGAAGCAGTTGTTGGAACAACTACAACCCTGACCCGTGCAAGGGGTCGAGCATGCAGTGGGACCAACGGTCTAGGAGCCCCCCAAGCCTTCTAACGCACATGTTGCCTCTCGCAGAAGCTGGCAACTCGGAACATCAAGACTGGCACCTTCTCACATCTCTGGCACCACAACACTGGCAGCTTCCAACCTCCATCATAAGTTGGATAGGAAGAAACTCGACAAAGCTCCCAAGGTAGCCGTTGAGGCTATGGCCGAAAGCGGCGACCCCTAGGAAGTCGAGCTGAACGACCTGTGGGACCAGATTGGTGACATACAGCAGGCCTACCGTGCAAACACTCCGACCTCAGTAGAGGCAATACTGGAAGAGATCGAGTCTCCGTTTACTGCCGATATTATGCATGCGCAGTTGCCACCAAGATTCTACATGCCACATATCGCCCAATATTCCAGAACCACCGATCCGGCCGAGTATGTGGAATCCTTCAAGGCTTGGATGGAATTACATGATGTGTCGATCATGGTCATGTGCTGCGCATTTTCACTAACCCTGACAAGAGCAGTTCGGAAGTGGTTCCGACAACTAAAGCTGCAATCGATTAGTTCTTTCACGCAACTCAGCAAAGCCTCCATCACCAACTTCATCGAGGAAAAAGAAAGCCTCAAACCGGCTTCCCACCTCCTCCACATGATCCAAAAAGAAGGCAAGCTGCTCAAAGACTATATCAAGCGATTCAACTTAGAAACAATGCAAGTGCAAGCGCATTCGGAAGATATTGCACTGACTGCAATGATGGGAGGATAGAGAAGGGAAATTTCTCTATTCGCTCAATAAGAGCCCTCCCACGACGATGGCCGACCTCCTTAACATACCCCAAAAATACTCCAATGCGGAGGAAGTCACTAGCCTGCGGAGAGAGGCTCAGCACAAGGGGAGCTTGGCCAAGGAAAAATGGCCCGAGGAGGAACCCAACTCGGCCAACAAAAACAAGAGGAGGAAAGAGGACGTGCCGCAAAGGAGCCAGCACCCGATCAGGTGGCCTGACAGCAGATTTAGCTCGTATACTCCTCTCAACAGGACTCCCGAGCAAGTCCTCATGGAGGTCCGAGATAAATGGATCCTCAAGTGGCCGTGCAAGATGAAATACGATGGTGATAGGCGAGATAAATGAAAATACTGTCATTTCCACCGAGACCACGGCAACTCGACCAACGACTATTTTGACCTTAAAGAAGAGATCGAGGCACTCATCCACAAGGGGCACCTCCGAGAATATGTCAATATGAGAGAAGAACGAGCAACCCATCAACGACAAGCCTACGGAAGAAATCCGCACCATCTTTGGCGGGACGGACAGAGGAGGTGACTCAAACTAAGATCGGAGAGCCCACGCCAGAAATATCAGCCACTCCAACTCAGAGCATCAGGTCCTCGTCACCAGTAGACCCTCGAAAGAGCAGAAGGTAACATCTTGCGATCTAACCTTCACTGAAGAGGATGCCCAAGGAGTCCATCATCCTCACGACAATGCACATGTGGTCACTATGACTATAGCTAACCAAAAAGTGTTTCGAATTTTGGTGGATACAGGGACCTCTACTAATATCCTCTTCGCCGAAGCATTCGACAAGATGGAAGTAGGACGACCTCGACTCCGAACCTTCGAAACTCCTCTGCTCGGGTTCGTAAGACACAAGGTCACACCAGAAGGATCGATCCAGCTCCTAGTTACAGCTAGGGATGGACAGAACCAGATAACGACCATGATTAATTTCCTAGTGATAGACTGCCTGTTCGTCTACAATGATATTCTTGGACGACCTTTGCTCAACGCTCTATGGGCCGTTGTATCGACGTACCATCTTGCGATGAAATTCCCCACAGAGCACGGTCTAAGACTGGTCAGGTGTAACACCTCGTACCTTTGGTACACGGGTGTTACCGCTTAAACCCACATTTATGGAAACCGAGACTGATTAACTAGCCGACTTAAACTAACACGTGCAGGATGGGACTTCCAAGCAACATTGAGATCATCCATCATGGTGTTTAGGAACTGAAATGAACCCTACACTAGTTAGAGAGGTAAAACTCAACAAATATTTCAAGTTAAGACAACTTATAGATAAATTAATTATGTCATGTGGGGCAATGCACCCACTAACGACTCTTGAGGATTAATTAAACGACCAACCAAACAATCAGTGTATTCTAAAACCCCATTTAACCGTTGAAACCAATCATCAGGCCAATCCAGCCATCGGATCAACGTACACTAGCCAAATAGGACCCGAAATGTGTAATGTGGCCCGCTCGGGCCTCGGTTATGCCCCAAATTGGGCCAGGACTCCAAAGTGGGGCCCCCAAGCCAGTTGAACGCAGTAGATTCATCATATGCATTATAGTGGTCCCCACGCAAACTGTGTGTACACCATACACTAAAGTTCAAGACATGCATTGGACATGGCTACTCAGTCAAACGGTTGACCGAGCACCTTCACTAAAAGCAAAAAAAAAAAGAGGTAAAAACTCTCTCCCGCCGTTTTTGAAAATTTGAAACTAGGAGATTTCAAACCCTAAAGTGGACCACCTTGACCACTTTCCAGACGATCCAAACTGTCCATTTTGCTTGTGGGGTCCGCCCAACCAAAATGGTATAGAGATTTGGATCCGTGCATAGGAATGAAGGAGTTGGGTCTGAATTGTCCATTTCATCATGTATGGCTAGGATCCAAGATGAGAGACCATCAGGTAACTTGATATGTAAGCGAACATCCCTTTATCCATGGGGTTACAGCCACCCACTAGCCAGCTAAGGAGAAGTCTCCTCACAGCAAAAAATAGTCGGGCAAGCTAGTGAGGAGAAAAACAGGGACTTCCCTTTTCTGGATGGGGAAAGGCTGACACATTAGCGGCCGTTCACTGGGGCCACATAGAGCAATCTCAGTCATTGGCTACCTCTCTCCCTGCCTATAAATAAGGCACTATTGCCTTCAGATTTTACACCAGGAAGAGAGAGGGGAAAAGAGAGAAGAAAAGAAGTGAAAGAGAGGGTGAGGAAAGTGAGAAAGGTGACTCGGTGCTGCACTACACCAACTTGGCACACACGAATCGGACCGAGTCGGATCAGTGTTGACCTGCAGCACATCTAATAGAGAGAAGAGTGAGAGAGAGGAGCTACAAGACAGCCAGGTAATGATCTCTCTCCCTCCATTTTCTTTCATGCAAATCTATGGAAAGTTCGGCCATGGTTTGAGCCTCCATTGAAGCCTCCATTTGGGCCATGTTTGGTGCCAAAAATGAGTCTCAGCTGGACGTCTAACAAAGCTGAAAACGTCCTTCAAATCAGCCCTCAAACAGGTCGATATCACACTGAAAACGGGCCAGAAACCAGACATGAGTTCACGGTAAAACAGGCTAAAAATCAGGCCTTATGTTACGCTGAAGGCGGGCTAAAAACTAGGCCTGATAATGACTAAAAATCTGACTTACAAATGGCTGATAAATCAGCCTGGTAGTAGCTGGAAATCTGACTTATAAATGGCTGAAAAATCAGCCTGATAGTAGCTGAAAATCTGACTTATAAATAGCTGAAAAATCAGCTTAATAGTAGCTGGAAATCTGACTTATAAATGGCTGAAAATTAGCCTGATAGTAGCTAAAAATCTGACTTATAAATAACTGAAAAATCATCCTAATAGCAGCTGAAACTTTGACCTGTAGATAGCTGAAAAATCAGCCTAATAGCAGCTGATTTTCCAGCTTAAAAACAGCTAAAAATACAACCTCATAGCAGCAGATTTCCAGCTTAAAGATAGCCGAAAATGCAACCTAATGGCAGCAGATTTTTCAGCTTAAAAACAACTGAAAATACAACCTCATAGTAGCAGATTTTCTAACTTAAAGGCAGCTGAAAATGCAACCTAATAGCAGCAAATTTTTCAGCTCAAAAACAGCTAGAAATACAACCTCATGGCAGCAGATTTTCCAGCTTAAAGACGGCTGAAAATGCAACCTAATAGGAGTAGATTTTTCAGCTTAAAAACAGCTGAAAATACAACCTCATGGCAGCAGATTTTCAGCTTGAAAACAGCGAAAAATGTAACCAGATAGCAGCTGATTTTTCAATTGAAATTAGGCTGCAACTACAACGTGAAACAACTGATTTTTAGTTGAAAAATAGCTGAAGGGGCAACTTCAGAAACGACTGAAAATCAGGTTGGAAGCAGCTGAAATTAGGCTTTTAAATAGGCCTCAATCCAAGCCAAAAAGACCGGCCAAAACCGCGCCTTGAATGATGTCAAAATGGCCTAGAATCAGACCATTTGGGGCCATAGTGTGGGCCAGAGGTAGGGCAGAAAGTGAGTCTCTGTTAGGCTCTAAAATAAGCTAAAAGCGGCCTGTAATGGGCTTTGAATTTTGCTGGAATCAGGCCTCAAACAGGCCTTGATTCAAACGAACATACAGGCCATGCATTGGACAACACTTCGGGCTGGGAAACGGCCCAGAAATGGACCTCTGGTGGGCTGGAATCCCAGCTAAAATTAGCCCAGAAAATGGACCTGCGCAGGTGGGCCGCACCATATACAGGTGGGCCGCATCACATACTAGGTGGGCCGCACCATATACCAGGGGGGGCCACACCATGTGAATCGATGGGTCACACCATATACAGGTGGGCCACACGCATAGGTCAAGTGGTCCTCACGTAAGGATCGTGTGGGCCATGTTCTAACTGGCCTCCTTTCAAGGCTTGGTGGGCCTCGCCAAATGGGCCAAAGTTGGTGGGACTGGTCGTCTTGAAACAGACTCAATTCACAAGTCTTTTAAACACCCACCTAGTAGTTAGCTAGAGCCTTGTGAACACTAATTAACACAAGATCTTGGATTGGAAATAACCCCAGGTGACCAAACATACCGCGTTGGACCATTAGACGACCGTAGGGATCCAATTCAAGGGAAGAGCTACGAACCACCGGGTGATGATTTTCCTCTCCTTGAGCTTTCTATCTCTAAATTGGATTAGGGATAGTCCTTTATAACAATTACAAGTGATATCCTAGGAGTGGATGATCATTCAACTTGCTTGCTTGAATACATGCTTTATAACCTTAGCTATTGTTTAACTATTATATGGATATCTTAGAAGTGATTAAATCTTCAATCTTCTTGATCATGGGTTATAGGTTCGATCCTTTGACTAGTTTACTTTATCACACGTTTTAGAAATAAAAGCATTCCTTAGATTCATTAAAGCATTTGATTACTTTTGCTAGAACTATATATTTAGAATTGATAAGCAGTGGGCACATGATCCTTGAACTTTATACACCCATGAGTTTTACTTTAAATATTGAATCATGCTTTTATCTTCCCGTCTCGTATGATTATATTGGTTGCAAGTCACATAATGATTGAAACCTCTCTATGAAAACTCTTATTTAAAGAGAGTCCGAGCTTAGGGTGTAACGGAACAGATGTGATGAAAATAGACCCTCAAGATAGAGGTTGTGATTAGTGGGCCAGTGGCGATTGATTTATGGGGCTTACCATCTATGGAGTAATTCCACTTACCTGACTATGGAGTGAACCATGCAACATTTATACTCACCATTGTTTACTCATATTAAACTATACATACCGTCTTACTTTAGTCGCTGCATTTAATAATTTCTATACTTCATCCATAGTCAGCATACGGTGATAGTTCCCTTATATTGAGAATTGATTGACCACGTGTTGATGAGTTATATACACACCCTAAGGCGGTAGTCTCATGAGCCGGGGATGGTAGTATGGGACCTATGCCTGAACCGTCAGCCTACGCTCGTGACGAGCCCTCATAGTGACCTTGAGCTTATTTAAATTGCCTGATTGTAACTAGACTAATAATGGTTGGCTAATCATGCATACATGGCACAGACCAGCGTTTATCGCTATCGTACGTGATGTAAGTATTTTGTCCGACTGGTTGAGCATTCCCAGGTCGATGATTGCATGGGTGATGAGCCCAATGTCCACATGGATGAGCATCCCTGGGGCGATGATTGCATTTACGCATCCATGCATATTACATAACTGCATTTACTATGTTTTAGTTGTTTAGACCTTTTTATGTTATTTTTTGTCTAGGGCGGTATTGTGTAATCTTGAGGAGAGATCACACTGAGTTGGCTACTCATTCATCAATGTTCAATCGTATAGAAGATGCAAATACAGGTACCAACGGATGTACGGCGGACCCGAAGTCAACCACTGGCGAAGAGGTATTTTATGATGAGGAGTCACATCAGGAAGCAGTTTTGTACTATGGCTTGAATCAGTAGGATTAGTTGTGATAGTTTCTTTTGATCAATTATATTTTGAAATTTTGTATATGGGCCTTAGCTGAGTGGCCCAGGATATTGCTTTGGTTTGGGATACATCTATACTGCGCTTTGCTTCTATTAATCGCACTTTGATTTGATTAAATTATTTATTGATCACCAGTTAACACCGGATTTTCAGGAAACAAGTTGCATACTCGGGTCTAAAAAACAAGGGCATTACAAGTTGGTATCAAAGCGCAGTCTAAGATAACCTGGCCGTGAGATCCATATACAATATCCTTGAGTAAATGACTTAGGAGAAACTTAGGAGTTTCCCCTTAGGAAGAAGCTAGGATTCACAAACTTAGAAACCAAAATACTTAGGGTCCCTCAGGTAGCGGCAGGATAAACAAACTGCACCTACACTAACTAGAAGGAAATTCGAACATAGATTGAACTCATAGGATCCTTAGGAAACGTCAAGTTAGTTGCTTGGGCTTAGGAACGGGAACCTTAGCCCCCTTGGAATTTCAACCAAGAATGTCACTTAGATTTAGGGACTGAACTTGAACACCACACGGTAGGCACGGCGACAGGACCTCTAACTCTAGTATTACTCCATTATTGACTAAAAGCATTATACCTGATCCATAAAACTTTGATCCTTCAAGGATCCATGTCGCCTGTGTTACGGTCACAGCGAACTAATACGATTGATATTCATCCCATCCCTTCAACCGAGCGTCAAGGGAGCGTAGCCCCGAGTATACGCCGGGCCTCCCACCTAAAGTAACAAACATGGACAACGGATCAGAAGTAGTGGGGGATTCTCCTTCCCCCCAGATCCTCACATCAGGTCTGCCAACCCGATATTTCGAACAAAGAACGCCTACTGCTGAGGCATCCGCAAAGGGATAGACCGGGGCTGTAGCTTTTACAGCCGTTGAGCAAATGGCTACAGCCATGCAACGGTAACAAGATATGTTCATGCAACAACAACAGGACATGCATACGCTGATGATAGAATCCTTGCGAAGTAGGGAACACAGGGAGACATCGAGAGAGAGAGAGAGAGATGGCAGTAGTGCAGACATTTTCGAACAATTCCAGAGGCTTCAACCTCCAACGTTCGAAGGGACGCCAGATCCAGTGCAAGCAGAATACTGGATGGCAAGGATCACCAAATTGATACGACCTCTAGAGTGCTCAGATACGCAAATGGTAACCTTGGCTACCTACTTACTAGAGGGAGAGGCAGATAGTTGGTCGCGAAGTATGCAACGAGGTGTCCCAGTCACGTACGCCTGGATGTGGGCCGACTTTAAAACAAAGTTTCTGAAGAAATACTTCCTGTGATCATGTCGAAACGAGAAGATTACGCAATTCCTGAAACTAGAGCAAGGGAACCTGACAGTTGCCCAGTACGAGGCAAGGTTCAACGAGCTATCCCGATACGTATCCAAGGCCCTCGAGGACAAGGAATACAAGTTGCAAAAGTTTAATGAAGGGCTTAAGCCTAGGATACAGTCTCGGCTGTGCATGTGGGATTTCAGGGACTTCCTAGAACTAGTAGACAAAGCAATGAGAGTAGAGAAGGACTTCAAGCGCACTGTTCGCTCCCACCTTCTAGCCTGAGACGCCCAAATCAGAACAAGGCAGGCGCCACCTACTCCGTCTACTCCAGCAGAGAGGTCCAGGCCGCTACCAGCACGAACTCCGCCCTTGCCTTCAGGCGGGAGCTGTGAGTACTGTGGTAAGGCAAACCACATTGCCCGAAATTGTTTCCGAAGGATGCGCGATCAAGGTATTCCACTCCCGAGAAATCGCCCCTAGCAAAACCAAGTGACAGCCAGGACGGCGCCCAGGCCCCAACAACCTAGACTGGGACCCCCATCCTAACAGAGGGCACCCTGACACGGGTATACGCAGTCACTGCCACAGAAGCAGAGCAGGATCCTTTTTAGACCATTCACGGTACAACTCACATTCACGATACCCCCATACTTGATTGTAGTGCAACTCTGTCTTTCACTGATTCTATTATTGCATCTAGAATAGGACTAAACATAACTCAAATGCATGCCCCCTAGTTGTAGCATCCCCCATGTGTAAATTTGTAGAAATGGACAAAATATGCAGAGCGTGTCCCATCGTCTTCACAAATCACAAGGTAAATGTGGACCTAGTCGTCATGCCCGTCAGACAGTTTAACGTCATCCATGGGATGGACTAGCTCATATTTGTGCACGCAGTCATGAACTGTCGTGGTAAGATGGTTACTATAACCATCCACAGACAGGCCTCCTTCACTTTGAAGGGGAAGGGCAGGCATAAAAAGTTTGGAAGCCTGCAAGCTCTAGCCGAAGACGAGACAGAAGAAGTCTCCATCAGTCGGATACCAGTCGTGCGGGAATTCCCAGAGGTGTTTCAAGAAATATCGAGGTAGCCCCCAAGGCGAGCAGTGGATTTCTGCATATATCTTAAACCAGGAACCACCCCCATTTCACTACCCCCATTTCGCATGCCTCCTTGTGAGATAGAGGAGTTGAGGAGCCAAATTGACGAGCTACTAACCCAAGGCTTCATCCACCCTAACGTCTCTCTCTGGGGGGCACTGGTTCTTTTCGTAAAGAAGAAGGATGGGTCGATGTGCCTTTGCATTGATTACCGACGTCTCTATGATGTCATGATAAAGAATAGATATCCCCTACTGCATATCGACGACTTGTTCGACCAGCTCAAGGGTGCCAAATACTTCTCTAAGATTGATCTGCTTTCAGGGTATCACCAATTGTGAATCAGGGATAAGGATATCCCTAAGACGACATTCAAAACTCGCTATAGGCACTACAAGTTCTTCGTAATGTCCTTTGAACTTACAAATGCTCCAGCAATATTCATAGACCTTATGAATCGGGTCTTCATGCTGTACCTGGACCGGTTCGTGATCGTGTTCATCGACGATATCTTGGTTTATTCCAAAAGCCGGGAGAAGCATGAGTGACACTTGCGCACGGTCTTAAGTACCCTGAAAGAAAATCAGTTGTATGCCAAGCTGTCCAATGTGAGTTTTGGGAGGAAAAAGTGAAGTTTTTAGGGCACATGGTGAAGGCAGAAGGTATAGCAGTTGATCCCACTAAGGTAGAAGCAGTATCTAAGTGGGAACAGCCCACTATAGTTACCGAGGTCCAGAGCTTTCTAAGCATGGCAGGATACTATAGGCGCTTCATTAAGGAGTTCTTCCGGTTCGCATGGCCGCTCACTCAACTAATAAAGAAAAACAACCGATTTACGTGGGATGAGAACACGAAAGCATCTTTCCAAGAGCTAAAGAGAGACTGACTTCTGCACCAGTATTCACTCTTCCACAAGAAGGAGAAATGTTCGTAGTAAATAGCGACGCCTCGAAGATGGGTCTGGGCTGCATTCTAATGCAGAACGACAGGGTGATTGCTTACGCTTCTCGCCAATTGAAGAAGCACGAGGAGAATTACCTGACTCATGACCTAGAGCTGGCAGTCGTAATCTTTACTCTAAAAATATGGAGGCACTACCTCTACGGGGAGAACTTCTAGTTGTTCTGCAACCACAAGAGCTTGAAATATATATTCACGCAGAAGGATTTGAATATGCATCAGCGTCGGTGGATGGAGACGCTTAAGGACTTTTTCTTTGATATATCTTACCATCCTGGTAAAGCAAACTCTGTGGCCGATGCTCTGAGTCGGAAGAAGAAGCATGCACTAATAGCCAATCTGATGATCAAGGAATGGGAGATGATAGAATTTGTCCAAGACTTTGACATCCAGCTCACACTCGATGAGCCAAATGCTTACGTAGCTCTTCTAACCATTGAGCCGACCCTAATGCGCCATATAATTTCAGTCCAAGATCAGGACGAATGGCTGGTTAAGATGAAGGAGGGGTGTAGGAGCGAGGATACGCCCCGTTGGAGAATTGATGATGATGGCAGTCTCCGATACCAAGGGCAGGTATGCGTACTTGACAATGCAGATTTGAGGAAAGAAGTGATGACAGAGGCACATCACTCCAGAATGGCCATACACTCGGGGAGTACAAAGATGTACAATGACGTGGAGAGACAATATTGGTGGGGCAACATGAAGAGGTACATCGCAAGCTTTGTGGCAAGATATATGGTGTGCTAGAAGATAAAGGTTAAGCATCGTTGGCCTTACAGGCCTTCTGCAGCCATGACCAGTGGCAGAATGGAAGTGGGACAGTATCTCTATGAACTTCATTGTTGGACTTCCGAGGACTCAAAGGAAACATGACTCGATATGGGTCATCATGGATAGGCTGACAAAGTCTGCTCGATTCATTCCTATTTGGACGACAGATTTGACAAACAACCTGGCAAGACTCTACGTCTGTGAAGTCATTCGGTCCAACGGGGTTCCTCGGGAGATCATATCAGATCGTGACTCCCGATTCACATCCACTTTTTGGAGGAGGTTGCAAGAGGAACTCGGCACGGAACTCAAGTATAGTACAACTTTTCACCCCCAGACAGATGGGTAGACAAAGAGAGTAAATCAGGTTCTGGAAGACATGCTGAGGGCGTGTGTCCTTGACTTCAAAGGGAATTGGGACGACCATTTGGCCCTCGCAGAGTTCGCTTACAATAACAGTTTTCAGTCTAGCATAGGCATGACACCTTACGTTGCTCTTTATGGTTGCCCCTGCCGAGCTTCGCAGTGCTGGGCAAAAGTAGGAGAATGGAGTTTACTAGGACCTGAACTCGTCTAGGTTACCACTCAAGCAATCGATGTTATTCGGAAGTGTTTGCGCACCGCTCAGAGCAGGTAGAAGAGTTATGCGGACAATCGACGACGCAACCTGGAGTTTGCGACTGACGACCACATATTTCTAAAAGTTTCGCCTATGAAGGGTTTGATGAGGTTCGGATAGAAGGGAAAGTTAGCGCCATGATTTATCGGGTCATTTGAGATATTGGATCGTGTGAGCATACTGCCTTGCACTGCCTACCGCACTGACAGGTATCCACAACCTCTTCCACGTATTCATGTTAAAGAAGTACACACCGGACAAGTTGCACGTTGTCAACTGGGAGCGGATTGAACTTACAGATGACGCTTCTTACACCGAGGAACCTATCCGCATCTTGGACTACAAGGAGCAAGTCCTGCGAACAAACATTGTACGGTTGGTCAAGGTTTTCTGATCTCATCATGGTGAGGAAGAAGCGACTTAGGAACGAGAAGCAAAAGTCATGGAAAAATACCCTCACTTGTTCAACAACACACCACAGGTAATTTCGAGGATGCAATTTTTTTTAGGGGGGTTGACTGTAACACCCCGTACCTTTGGTACACGGGTGTTACCTCTTAAACCCACATTTATGGAAACCGAGACCGATTAACTAGCCGACTTGAACTTAACACGTGCGGGATGGGACTTCCAAGCAACATTGAGGTCATCCATCGCAGTGTCTAGGAACTGAAATAGACCCTACACTAGTCAGAGAGGTAAAACTCAACAAATATTTCAAGTTAAGACAACATATAGATAAATTAATTAGGTCATGAGAGGCAATGCACCCACTAACGACTCTTAAGGATTAATTAAATGACTAACCAAATAATCAGTGTATTCTAAAACTCCATTTAACCGTTGAAACCAACCATCAGGCCAATCCAACCATCGAATCAACGTACACTAGCCAAATAGGACCCGAAACGTGTAATGCAGCCTGCCCGGGCCTCAGTTACACCCCAAATTGGGCCAGGACCCCAAAGTGGGGCCCCCAAGCCAGCTAGACGGAGTAGATTCATCATAGGCATTATAGTGGTCCCCACACAAACTGTGTGTGCACCATACACTAAAGCGCAAGACGTGCACTGGACATGGCTACTCGGGCAATAGCCTTTGACCGAGTACCTTCACTAAAAGAAAGAAAAAAAAAAAAAAGGAAAAACTCTCTCCCGCCGTTTTTGGAAATTTGAAACTGGGAGATTTCAAGCCCCAAAGTGAACCACCCTGGCCACTTTCCGGAAGATCCAAACCGTCCATTTTGCTCAAGGGGTCCGCCCAACCAAAACGGTATAGGGATTTGGATCCGTGCATAGGAATGAAGGAGTTGGGTCTGAACCGTCCATTTTATCATGTATGGCCAGGATCCAAGATGAGGGACCATTAGGTAACTTGATATGCAAGCCAATATCCCTTTATCCATGGGGTTACAACCACCCACTAGCCAGCTAAGGAGAAGTCTCCTCACAGCCAAAAATGGTCAAGCAAGCTAATGAGGAGAAAAACAGGGAGTTCCCTTTTCTGGATGGAGGAAAACTGGCACATCAGCGGTCGTTCACTGGGCCCAGATAGAGCAATCTCAGTTGTTGGCTACCTCTCTCCCAGCCTATAGATGAGGCACTATTGCCTTCAGATTTCACACCAGGAAGAGAGAGGGGAAAAGAAATAAGAAAAGAAGTGAAAGAGAGGGTGAGGAAAGTGAGTGAGTAAGGTGACTCGGTACTGCACTGCACCAACTCGGCACGCATGAATCAAATTGAGTCAGATCAGTGTTGACCTGCAACACATCTGATAGAGAGAAGAGTGAGAGAGAGGAGCTACAAGACAGCCAGGTAATGATCTCTCTCCCTCTATTTTCCTTCATGCAAATCTGTGGGAAGTTCGGCCATGTTTTGAGCCTCCATTTAAGCCTCCATTTGGGTCATGTTTGATGCCGAAAACAAGTCTCAGCTGGACATCCAACAGAGCTGAAAACGTCTTTCAAATCAGCCCTCAAACATGCTTAATATCACGCTGAAAACGGGCCAGAAACCAGGCCCAAGTTCACACTAAAACAGGCTGAAAATCAGGCCTGATGATACAATGAAAGCGGGCTGGAAACTAGGCCTGATAATGACTAGAAATCTGACTTATAAATGGCTGAAAAATCAGCCTGGTAGTAGCTGGAAATTTGACTTATAAATGGCTGAAAAATCAGCCAATAGTAGCTGGAAATCTGACTTATAAATGACTAAAAAATTAGCCTAATAGTAGCTGAAAATCTGACCTATAAATAATTAAAAAATCAACCTGATAGTAGCTGAAACTTTGACCTGTAGATAGCTGAAAAATTAGCATGATAGCAGCTGATTTTTCAGCTTTAAAATAGCTGAAAATACAACCTCATAGCAGCAGATTTTTCAACTTAAAGACAGCTGAAAATGCAATCTAATAGCAGCAGATTTTTTAACTTAAAAATAGCTAAAAATACAACCTTATAGCAGCAGATTTTCTAACTTAAAGACAACTGAAAATACAACTAATAGCAACAGATTTTTCAACTTATAAATAGCTGAAAATACAACCTCATAGCAGTAGATTTTTGAACTTAAAGACAACTAAAAATGCAACCTAATAGTAGCAGATTTTTCAGCTTAAAAATAAGTGAAAATACAACCTCATAACAGCAGATTTTCAACTCGAAAACAACCGGAAATGTAACCAGAAAGCAGCAGATTTTTCAGTTGAAAATAGGCTGCAACTACAACGTGAAAACAGTTGATTTTCTGTTGGAAAATAGCTGAAAGGGCAACTTCAGAAATATCTAAAAATTAGCTTGGAAGCAGCTGAAATCAGGTTTTGAAATAGGCCTTAATCCAAGTCAAAAAGACCAGCCAAAACCACGCCTTCAAGGATGCCAAAATGGCATGGAATCAGACCATTTAGGGCCATAGTGTGGGCCAGTGGTAGGGTAGAAAGTGAGTCTCTGTTGGGCTCTAAAATAAGCTGAAAATGGTCTGTAATGGGCTTTGAATTTTGCTGGAATCAGGCCTCAAACAGGCCCTGACTCAAACGGACATACAGGGCGTGCATTGGGCAACACTTCGAGCTGGGAAACGGCCTAGAAATGGACCTCTGGTGGGCTAGAATCCCAGCTAAAATCGGCCCAGAAAATGGACCTGTGTAGGTGGGCCGCACCATATACCAGGTAGACCGCACCATATACAGGTGGGTCACACGCATAAGTCAAGTGGGCCTCACGTAAGGATCGTGTGGGCCACGTTCCAACTGGCCTCCTTTCAAGACTTAGGTGGGCCTCGCCAAATAGGCCAAAGTTGGTGGGACTGGTCGTCTTGAAACAGACCCAATTCACAAGCCTTTTAAACACCCACCTAGTAGTTAGCTAGAGCCTTGTAAATACTAATTAACTCAAGATCTTGGATCGGAAATAACCCCAAGTGGCCAAACATACCGCGTTCGACCATTAGACGACCGTAGGGATCCAATTCAAGGGAACAGCTACGAACTACCAGGTGATGATTTTCCTCCCCTTGAGCTTTCCATCTCTAAACTGGATTAGGGATAGTCCTTTATAGCAGTTGTAAGTGATATCCTAGGAGTGGATGATCATTCAACTTGCTTACTTGAATACATGCCTTATAACCTTACTTAGCCATTGTTTAACTATTATATGGATATCTTAGAAGTGACTAAATTTTCAATCTTCTTGATCATGGGTTATAGGTCCGATCCTTTGACTAGTTTACTTTATCACGTGTTTTGGAAATAAAAGCATGTCTTAGATTCATTAAAGCATTTAATTACTTTTGTTAGAACTATATATTTAGAATTAACAAGCAATGGGCACATGATCCTTAAACTTTATACACGCATGAGTTTTACTTTAAATATTGAATCATGCTTATATATATCTTCCCGTCTTGTATGATTATATTGGTTACAAGTCACATAATGATTGAAACCTCTCTATGAAAACTCTTATTTAAAGAGAATCCGAGCTTAGGGTGTAACGGAACGGATGTAATGAAAATAGACTCTCAACATGGAGGTTGTGATTAGTGGCGATTGATTTATGGGTCTTACCATCTATAGAGTGATTCAACTTACCTGACTATGGAGTGAACCATGCAACGTTTACACTCACCGCCGTTTACTCGTATTGAACCAAACATACCGTCTACTTTACTCACTGTATTTAATGATTTCTATACTTCATCCCTCGTCAGCATACGGTGGTAGTTACCTTATATTAAGAATTAATTGACCATGTATTGATGGATTCTATACACACCTTAAGGCGGTAGTCTCATGAGCCGGGGATGGTGGTATGAGACCTATGCCCGAGCTGTCGGCCTACATTGGTGATGAGCTCCCGTAGTGACCTCGAGCTTATTTAAATTGGCTTATTATAACCGGACTAATAATGGTTGGCTAATCATGCATACATGGCACAGACTAGCGTCTATCGTACATGATATACATATTTTGTCTGATTGGTTGAGCATTCCCAAGTCGATGATTGCATGGGTGATAAGCCCAATTCCACACGAATGAGCATCCTGGGGCGATGATTACATTCACGCATTCATGCATATTACAAAACTACATTTACTATGTTTTGGTTGCCTAGACCTTTTTATGTTATTTCTTGTCTAGGGCGGTGGTGTGTAATCTTGAGGGGAGATCACGCTAAGCTGGCTACTCATTCATCTATGTTCAACTATACAGAGGATGCAGATACAGGTATTGACAGATGTATAGTGGACCCGATGTTAGCCACTGTCAAAGAGAAATTTTATGATGAGGAGTCGCATCAGGAAGCGACTGCGTACTATGGCTTGAATCAGTAAGCTTAGTTGTGGTAGTTTGTTTTGAACAATTATATTTTAAAATTTTGTATATGGGCCCCAGTTGAGTGGCCCAGGATATTGCTTTGGTTTGGGATGCATCTATAATACGCTTTACTTCTATTAATCGCACTTTTATTTGATTGAATTATCTATTGATCATCCGTTAACACCGGGTTTTCAGGAAACGAGTTGCATATTCGGGTCTTGAAAACCACGGCGTTATATCAGGGGAGACCAACAGGAAGCTCGGCAATACTATCCATGACATTACATACCCAACAATAAACGATAGCGATCACCTCCCTCAATCCACGAGAAGACTCAACCGAGAGAGGTTGTCCTATAGAGGACCTCGTACCACTCCCACTCGATGACCTAAATCTAACCCGAACGGTACAGATCAGGTCGTCCCTGACACCACCGTTACAAGATGAAATCATGGGCCTCCTCCGCCGATATGCAACGCATTTGCATGGTCTCACCATTATATGCTCGGCATCAGCCCGAAAGTCATGGTCCACAGGTTAAATGTCGACCTCAACCATCGACCAATCTGACATAAGCGAAAAGCGTTCGAACCTGAACGGTATGACATAATCGGAGAAGAAGTCGAAAAACTTCTCAAAGCCAACTTCATCAAAGAGATCTACTATCCGGATTGGATAGCCAACATAGTTTTGGTTATAAATTTCAATGGGAAGTGGCTAGTCTATGTTGATTACACCAACCTGAATAAAGTCTGCCCTAAAGATAGCTTCCCTTTACCCAAGATTGACCAGCTCGTTGATAGTACTGCTAGGCATGAGCTGTTGAGCTTCATGGATGCCTATTCAGGTTACAACCAAATCGCAATGCACCCATACGATAAGTAGAAGACGACCTTTATTACCGACAAAGGACTCTACTGCTACAAGGTTATGCCTTTTGAATTGAAGAACGCTGGAGCCACATACCAAAGGCTCTTCAACAAAATGTTCGCTCACTATATCGGACGCTTCATGGAAGTTTACGTCGACGACATGTTCATCAAAAGCATTAAAGTCACGAACCACATATCCGACCTCGAAGAGATGTTCCTGATCCTTTGGGAATACCAAATGAAACTAAATTTGAGCAAGTGCGCCTTCGACGTCAACTCTGGTAACTTCCTTGGATTCTTGGTTAGTCAGAGAGGAATCAAGGCGAACCCTAATAAAACCCGAGCCCTACTCGACATGAGCTCACCCAAGACGATGAAATAAGTCCAATGCACCATATGAAGAGTAGCCACGCTGAACCATTTCGTATCTCGTGTAACATCCCGAATTTTCACAGCCAGAGTTTATACTTATGCCCGACAAAACTGGGTGTTAATAATTGAATGAGTTTGATGCTTTAAAAATTGCACCTTATTTTTATTTTTATTTTTATTTTCATTTAAATCACATCCATATACATTCACGAGGGTAATCCTTCACGAGAGTAAAATCAACTATATTGATTATTTCATCAGAGTAACAAAATTCAGTAAAAAATCAAATGCCTTCTTAATGGAAGCTTAGTATATTTATTATGTTTGTAGTGGAAGTATAAAACTAAATCATAAAACTATCTTCGTATCCTTTCATTATAGTCTTCTATAGAGATATTATCCTCTAAGTCTTTAATCCGTACATCACCCATATCATCTATGCGGTTGGAGAGGGTCAACACCCTACTCATAGTGATGGTTATCCTTTGAGGTTAACATTAATTCAAGAGATTTATGAAAGTAATGTAAGGGTTCTAATACGTCCCGTACTCCACTACTACGAGGGTATCAGCATGCGCAAACAATCTACATGAGATGCATGCCTAGCAAAGTGTGTGCGGTTCATCATATGTAGTGATTATCACAATGTGGAATATAATTTGTAGAAAACCCGACTCGACCCGCATCTCATAACTACGGATATTCGCCGGCATGGCCAATGTTACTGTGGATTTACGTGAATACCTCGAGGCGACACAACACATGAGTCGGATAAATTATGTGACACAATTTGTTCATGTAGCGACTATTTGCGATATCCAATCCCAGAAGTGATGTAACACGCATTGCAAATTACTTACATCGATTTGTGCACCACTACCCAAAAACCCATGGAATTACGAGTTGACCAATAGGGTTTCTACCTAGAGCGCATTACATTCTTAATAAAATATTTGAATCACTAATTGTGATACCTCTTAATATATCACTTTCACTTATAGAAGGATAAATTGAATTATGAGGGTTTTGGAATATCAAGACCCATGCCCAAGCCTTAAAGATAGATAGCACAAGGCTAATAAAATAAGGATGAGAGTAGTAATGGCTAACTAAACATAGAGAAGAGTGACAATGGTCAACTCAATAAAAGGAGAGTAGCAATGGCTAACTCAACAAATAGAAGAGTGACAGTGGCCAACTCAATAAAGAGAAGAGTAGCAAGAGCTAACTCAACAAATTGATAAAGGCAAGGGCAAGGCTTGTATCCATGACCCCACATAAATTTATAAAGATCACTGGTAATTAACATCATGATATAATCCCAAAGGGGCCAGTAATTGTTGATGATAAATTAAACAATTGTAGAGAGAAAATTAAGAGCACGGGTAAAAGGCAAAATAATTCATATCAACTTAAATTAAGTTAAGCTTAACGGAAAGACCCTCACATAAATTCTGAAAGGCCATGAATGATTAACATCACACCTTAACCACTATTCCCAAAGGATAAATATTTGGTGTTGATCAATTAAACAAATACAAAGAAGTTCACAGTGTCATGAAAGCATGTAAATGTCAAGATAATATCATCTCTAAATCAAGTAAGCATAAAGGATAAAACCCTCACCTTTCAATCTCGATTTCTCTTTAATGTTGTTAGTTTTGTGTCATCACGTTCCAATTCTAGCATATTTAATACGATGTATTAAGTTAGGCCACTATATTACCTAGGTTAACATGATTATGATCATTCTTAAGTCATAATCCAGGCTAGGATTTTGCTAGGTTCACGTTATGTCCCACCTAGGTTTTCTGGTCAGGTTGATCTTAAATTGGGCTATTTGGAATGGAGGGAAAGAAAAAGTCTAGAAGGAGGGGAGGATTGGACGTGGGACTTACCTTGTGCTTAGTGGGACCCAATGAATCAGCGGGTTGTTGATCTGTAGAGCTTCCAGCGTTGCTGATTCCTCTCCTAACTGCTGTGTGTGTCTCCTTGTTACTACTGGTCGATCGGACCTCTTTCTCTCTAACGTTTCTCTTCCTCTCTTTTCTTTTCTTTCCTTCCCTTTTCTTTCATTTCTTGATGTGGTGTTTCTTCCCACCATCGAATGGGTGGTTTTATAGGTGGAAGTGTCTGTGAAATTATTTGCGCAGTCTTATTTCACAATAAAGAAAACAGACGCAGTCTCTGTTTTGTGAAACAGTGTGATCATTGTTATAGCGATATTTCCTTCCAGAACTCCTTATATTCTTTCACAGATCAAGTCAGATTTGGATGACGTTGAGTCATCCCTGGATGGGCCACAGATGGTGGCTTGCGATCGTGTCTCTGATGGCCAGGCCGATCAGGAAGTGGCCCTGAAGAGAAGCCGAATGTTGTTAACCGCGTATCCGGAAGCATGGTCTATTTGGTGTCTTACTCTGATTTGGAGTGTAAAAGACTAGGTTTTGGTCAAATTCTCCATCTCGACAAGATGGATGGTGTAAGACCCGTATCCTAAACCATACTGTTCCATCGACTCTCGCGATCCTTCCCGTCGAAGTTCGGCAATCCGCGACCTATAATTGATGTTTGCGCACGACCCTAAGTCGTATCATATAAATTTGAGTCAGCTTAATCCGAGACTTGTACCATTGCGACCGCACTGTCGCCGCGGTTCCAATGCCGCTTCTTGCATACAGATCCGATACCCTGGTAGGGAGTTGTGGTCCAGCGTTTATTTTGAAGAAAACACCATGTGTTTGCAATCCCAAGAGAATCTCTACAACATGTCTCATCAATCAATTACTCAAATCAATCAATCAATCAATCAATGCTTTCTTTCTCCCCAAGTCAAGCAACCACCAAGTCAACTCTTTCTCACCCTCTCTCTTACACACCCATACATGTCAAGTACAGTATCACCTCACATCCATCACTCACCTCACATTCATCACCCATCACTCTCTCTCCTTACAACCCTCTCTCTCTCTCTCTCATTTCTCAACACATTCTCCAAGCTAGCAAGAGAGGTGGACGTCCATGCATTTTTAAGGAGAGAAAGTGGTTTTGTGTGGCCCACTTTCCACCTCAAAAACCTTCATCCTAGCCATTCATTCATCATCTTCCACCATCAAAGTGAGACACAAGAAGATCGGCTTTCCAACGGACCAAGAAGATCGAACGGTGGGTGCTTCTATAGGCTTAGATTTCATTTTTTTTAGATGAAGGGCTAAGTGAGGCTTACCGATTGATAGTAGGGATCTCATTTTGGACCCTAGGTGTGGTCAATGGCCCACCTTGATTCCCACGGTCATTCCATGATGGGGCCATTCTCCATGGACCCCATCATGATGTTTATTTTTCCTTGCATAAATAGGGTCATCTAGACCTTTCATTTTAGTGGAGAAAGGATCTCCACCTTTGATTTTTTATTTGATGGGCCCGAGTGTAATGAGACCCACTTGATGTATGATTGAATGCTTGAAAAGAAGGGCCCATAGTGTCGAGGTCCCTCCATCACACGTGTCACTCTTTCTCTCTCTCTCTCTCTCTCTCTCTCTCTCTCTCTCTCTCCCTCCCTTTTTCATTTCTTTTTGTGGTGTGATGATGTGGTTGTGTAGCCCACTTGGATGGACCCCACTTTGATGTATGAATTACCCATGCCATCTAACCCTTCCTTTTAGTGGCCGTCCATAGGTGGGGCCCACCTCAAATGTATGTATCATACCCAAACTGTCCAGCGTCCAGGGACGTTGGATGTGAACTGGGAAAACAAATATATATATATATATATATATATATATATAAGCTTGGTTCAAGCCTTAAGGGTGGGCTACTTATGTAGGCCCCACCTTGATGTATAAATTCAATCCACACCGTCCATCCCTTTCCTCAGACCATTTTAGGCGTTGAGTCGAAAAATGGGGCCAATCCGACTATCTGGAGGGCCATAACATAGAAAGCAGTGATTTTCACCTTTAAAATACACCCTGATGTTTCCACACCCCAAAATATATTGAATATTGGGCTTGTTTGGCTTGTCTTGAGGTATGGGAAGCAGTGGAAGGGGTGGATTCTTCCGATGTGGGCCCCACGTACGAAAAACCCCCAAAAAAAATATTTAAAAAAAACAAAACATCTGCAGCAAACACTGCTGCTGTCAGAGGCGCGCAGGCAGCACCTGCGGCATTCAACGGGTGAATGGCAGGGACCCACGGTCCCAACCGTGGGCCCCACCATGATGTGTGTTTGTCATCCAAACCATTCATTAGGTGGGCCCCTTCTTGAAGTGGGCCCCCTCCAAAAATCGGCCCGATCTGAAAATCAGGTGGCCCACATCACAGGAAACAGTGAGATTGAACCGTCTGCCATTAAAACCCTTTTGGGTCAGTGAAGTTTTGGATTAATATGAAATTTGTTTTTTCCTTTCATCCAGGTCCGTATAACCTTATCAACGGATTGGATGGCATATAAACCTTATGGTGGGCCCCACGTGGGACCCACAGTGAGTTATGAGTTTTATTCACACCGTCCAAGCGGACGGTGGAACCCACTGTGATGTATGTGTTTTATTCCACCGTCCACAACGTAGGACGGTGGAACCCACCATGGTGTATGTGATCTCTCCACACCGTCCATCCCTATGGGACCCACCATGATGCATGTGTTGCATCCAAGCCGACCAACCATTTTAAAAGCTTTTCAAGGCTTGAGTCTAAAAATAAGGCAGATCCATTTATCAAGTGGACCACACTACACAGTGTGGATTGAACGTCTACCATTAAAATCCCTTGAGATTGCAGAAGTTTTGGGTCAGCAGGAAATTTGTTTTCCTCTTAATTCAGGTCTGTATGACCTTATGATCAGATTGGATGGGAAATATATATTATGGTGGGCCTTGAGAATTTTAATGGTAGAAACCATTATCACCACTTATATTTAGATGTGGCCCATATTTATGGCCCGTTGTTGAGGCCCACCTTGATGTGTATGAGGTCGTTGTTGAGGCCACCTTGATATGAATGTAAGGCCCATGTTTGAGGGCCCATTGTGATGTATTCGAGGCCCATAGGTCGAGGCTCAATGGGATATACATAAGGCCCATTGAATGTGATTCCACCGTGGTTTATGTGTTGATATTTATAGCGGGCTATGCCTTGGGAGCAATGATGGTTTGACGCCCACATTGTAAGTATAATATTGGTTAAATGTTCGCATTACGACTCTCCCTAGGGCCCATTGATAGGCCCATACTTGTTACATGTAGGCCGTCTAGGCCCATCTTCGTTGTGAGGATAGTTCATCACTTTATAACATGCTTAGTATAATTCCATGCCTCATGCTATACGCATCATATGTATGCTTGATAAGAGTAGTGACTGATCATAGCAAATGCCATTGGGTAGATTACTTATAGGACTCATTGATAGGAGTCACCAACATGAGCGCATAGTACGCGCGAGATTACTGCATGACTGACGATGTGACTCATGCATTTCACATTGTGTGTCGTGATTACTGCACGCCCTAGCGACATCAGGGTCATGGCCTCCACAGGCATATCGTGGATGGTCGTATCAGATATCGAAAATATTGGCTCTAGCATTGTGGGCACTTAGGATGTCCTTGGGTGAAAATTCTATAACCTTTTTGGTACCAAAATATGCTCCAACGTCTAAACCGAGTGGATACACGAGTGCCCGAGTGCCGAATACCAGTAGGCCGCGTCTCCCACTATATTGTGGTTAGTTGGAAGGGAGTGTGGCCTTATCCGCCCAAGTGAGGGGGCTATAAGCTAGGCTGAGTTTGACCAGCTCGCAAATGAGTCCGCTTTCGACGAGTCGAGTAAGTATTGGCAGACTACTGGTCAGGCGGATAGTGTGGTCTCTTCCACTTGCTTGGCTGTGCAGCTAGGGAGGAGGTAGTTGGTGTAAAGTGTATTAGACCACGGTGATATCCAGAGAGGAACTGTACTGATATATGTACTTGATGAGGATTGACATACTTGCTTTACATTTCGCATATGACATTTGGCTACATAGGCCTCACATCGCATGGCCTTGGTATGGCCGATAGCATTCATGGACTTATCGCATATTTTCGCATTACTTTGATATTGTACACTTGGTGATTGCCGTGCGCACACACTTACACCACCCTCTAAGCTTTTGTAAGCTTATGCACAACCATTGCATGTAGGTGTCGTTGGATCATAGTAGCGTTGAGGCAGGAGTGCGTGTCGGATTATTTTGGAGTTTTTTATCACCTTGTATTTCTCTTTTTGCATTGTACTTAAAGTTTTAATATAGTGGATATGTGGTGATGTTGTTTTGTGACTTGGTTATGCTTGTGGTTATGATCCATTACAAAAAAAAATTATACTAAAAATCATCCTTATAGAATCCCAGGATCGGAATTTGGCATGTGAGTGCCGGGATCCAAGAATGGGGCACTACGGAGGTTGTTGGCATCGGATTAAGCGATCGGGAATTTTGTGAGCCCGTTTTCTGAGTTTGGGGGGTGATAGACGGTTCAGATCTTCCATCACAATCGTGATGGAGGGTCACAACAATTATTAGCGGATGGTGTTCGTTCAAATCGCGAAGCGTACGAAAACAGGGCTTACGGGAATCTCGGTGAGGATCGCGTGTGGCTTCATGATTAAGTTGGGGTGAGAGGGATTAGGGTTTGGTCGGATTTGCCCTCTGATTGTGATGAACAGTGTTGATCATCTTGGATGATCATGGAAGTGGGCCATAGCCACTCCCAGCGGGCGATGTCTGTTATTTTTGCAAACAGTGTCTAGACCTCTTGCAACTGTTGTCGTGGGCACATGCGTGGGTGCACATGATCGGCATGGTTTTGGTCGAATTCATCACCTAAACACATCGAACGGCTCATATCATCCATGCGAGTGATGATGGTGGCCTAGTATCATCACAACAGATGATCGTCCGTTGTTAACGCAAGAAGGAAACCGGTTCCCTTTTCTTTTCGCAAGATTTGTCGGGTCAAACCACGTTTGACCCGACTTTATGTTCAGTACATTGTCGGTGCACATGCGTTGCACAGGTTCAGGATCGGCTGTGGGGCCCACGGTGATGTTTTTGAGAAATCTACTTTGTCCACTCGTTTTGTTAGCTTCATATTAGGGTCCGCATAGGAGTAGGAAGTGAACGTCTGTCTTAGGTGGGCCATCTTGAGTGTACGTTTTGTTTGGCTATTGATCTTGTTGATCCAATGGCTGAGATTTGATATGTACGGTTAATTTATGATGATTGGGCCTGATATGAAGTTTTCCATGAAATGGTTTGGGAGAACCATGTGATTTAGAATTTAAGGCCTAAGTTAATGGCATTTTCGTAATTATTGTTGATCTAAGAGTTTTGTGAAATCTAATGGTTCTACAGGGTTGTATGCGCCTTTCTAAACAATTCCTATAAAAGAACTTACATATAAATCATTACGTACGAAGAGTTATTTGCTAATTTCATTTAAAGGAAAGTATCCATGTCAAATCATATGATGAATGGTTTTGTCTTAAAATCAACGGTCAGATGGCTTGATCTATGAATGGAGATCATTCCCAATAGTTAGAGTCGTATCAGGGAATAGATGTAAGGTTAGGATAGTTAGATTGGTGTCATACACATGTACGTATTATGTGACTTTCCAGGGTAACACTCGAGAACTTTCAATACTCGGGTATTGAAATGTTCAGGGTGTTACATCACGAGCTACAGACAAATGTCTTCCATTCTTCATGCAATTGAAAGGGAAGAAGAAGACAGAATGGACGGAAGAGTACGAGCTCGCCTTCCAGCAACTCAAGCAATACCTGGGGTCACCGCTATTGCTCTAGAAGCCAGAACAAGGAGAACCATTGCTGCTATGCATGATAGTTTCGACAGCAACAGTCAGCTCGGCCCTGATCAGGGAACAAGAAGGAAAATAGCTCCCGGTATACTACATCAGTAAAGCCTTGGTCTCTACCAAGACCAAGTACCCAGACATTTAAAAAAAAAATGACGTTGGCCCTTGTCGTTTTGTCCCAACATTTACGGCTGTACTTCCAAGCCCATACCATCGTCGTTCCGACCAATCAACATATATGTCAAGTGCTATAGAAGCCCGAAGTATCGAGGAGACTAACGAAATGAGCGATTGAACTCAGTGAGTTCGACGTTAAATATCAGCCCTGACCAACGCTTAAGGGTCAAGCAGTGACTGATTTCATTACCAAGATGGTTCCTTTCGAGTGGGGTCATGCTGAGTTAGAAGCTCTCGACCTGCCTTATGCCAAGCAGGAGAATCCCGAGCTAGGTCATGCTGAGCTGGAGTCCAATTCCCGACAATCAGCTCACTCCTACTAATCCGAGATCCGATTCAACCTGCAATATCGACCACCAAAAAAGGAAATTCGTTCCATGTTATTGTCTCTCCTAAACTATAAATAGTGAGGCCTCTAATGGTGAAAGGTACACACTATCTTTAGCCCTAAACCCTCGATATTCGACTAGACCCATATCTTGTCCCTGACTTAGGCATCAGAGGGTCCCCTGCTCTAGCTAGGGTCTTCCTTGTTTATTCCTTGTGCAAGTAAATAGATCCAGAAAGGGGCTAACCAGATTTCTGCATCAACACATACAATCCCAAGTGTTTCATGTGGATGGCCCACTTGGGTTTTAGATATGCCTAGTTTGAGCTCATCCTAAAATAATCCAAAATAGCTCATGAATACTCCAATGGCTTCATATAAGCCCCATATACCTAAGGCATTATTGAACTCGATGTAATACAAGAATTCCCAATTGGGCCATGGTTGGGAGATGAGTACACTAGTTGGAGAGAGTAAAAGAGATTAGAGAGGAAGCGACAAAATGAAACAAATTGGGTATTATTCTCACTTACCACGGGCTTCGGACGGGCTAGGCCTCTGAGGAGCCGAGCATGATGTATGGGTTTTATCTACACCGTTCATCTATTTTTTTTCATATCATTTAGTATATAATCCCAAAAATGAGGGAGATCCGAGGCTCAAGTGGACCACAACATAAAAAAAATAGTAGTGATAATGACCCTTGCCATTGAAACCTTATTAGGGCCCACTGTGATGTTTAATTTCCGTCCAACCTATTCATACCTGGATGAAGGGGGACAAAATATCGGCTTGATCCAAAACTTTTATGACTCCCATGAAGTTTTCAGCTATAGGCATTTAATCACCATTATGTGGTTCACTTTGGTGTTGGATCTGCCTTATTTTTGGGCTTACACCCTAAAATAATATGAAAAAATATATGGATGGCATGAATAAAACCCATATATCACTGTGGCCCCTCAAAGCTTCATTTTATACTAAGCTTGGGACATACGAAGGTAGTATCTAATTCGTGTCTCAATAAAAGGTGCAAACTACACAAAAACTACATGTAAAGAGAATGAAGGTGTAGCCCATGATTAAAAATGACATAACGACATGCAAAGTCCCTAGATATACAACCAGGTCAACCTTCATATGTTAATGTCAGTACAATTAGCAAGATTATAAAATAAGCAAAGAATTAAAATAAAAGATAAATACATGTGATCGCCTGTATGAACAAACGATTAAGGCAAATGGTCAGCAGGATGTGACCGGGGAGATCTTCTAAGCATGTACTTGGTTGATCGGGGATCCAACGATGGTAGATTATAGATATTTACACTACTCCTAAGTGTACTACAACGATGATGTTGGACAACGATGATCTAAACTCCTCTAAACTTTAAAAGATCTACAATGGGATTGGGTGGAAGTGAAATGATCTAAAGTTAAAACTAGGATAAGATAGCATTGTATTGTGATAGGTTGTGTGTGATAGCCCAGTTTGTGCCTCGAGCTCTTCGCATGTGCTTCTCATATAGATTATGAGGTGGCAACTATATTGGGTTTCTTTGCTAGTGTGAGATCCTTGGCTGGTGCCTCGATCTCTTCGCATGTGCTTCTCATATAGATTATGAGGTGGCAACTATATTGGGTTTCTTTGCTAGTGTGAGATCCTTGGCTGGTGCTTCTTATATAGATTAGGAGGTGGCAACTAAATTAGGTTTCGTGAGATCCTTGAAGGTTATGTGATCAGTCTGTATCTTAGTCGGACTTGGATTCCTCATCGTGTCCTTCGTTTTCATTCTTATTTGAGAGAAAATCATTTCTCAAACCTTCGTAGTTACTTGTAATGCCGTGAAAATCAGGGGTCGAGCAGGAGCCCAACTCTCGAGTTCCAATGCATCACTTATGCAACATAGATAATGATGATTAAATGTTGTCTGTATTAGCACATTAAACATGAATGAGATTACACTAAATTAACATATCATACTCTAGAGACAGTTAAATTAGGCAAGCGGAAGACTGTGATAAGTATATAGAACGTATAAGTGGTTGTAAGTCCCTAGAGTATGAACATGATACCAGGTTAAATAATTACATGTTTGGTTCCACAATATACAAAATGATAAAGTGTAATGTCGGCAAATTCATATCTCTGTAGCCCCGGTGACGCAACTCCAGGTTTACATAGACCCGTCAGAGAGTTGTAAATAGGAGAACTCCTCGTTGTCATAGAAGTCAGGCTCCGCCTTGTAAGCCTCGACATCACCTGAAACTACAACAGAGTCTGGTTAGTGTTTTAAAACACCATCCCAGAGTAGGAGTGAGTGATCAACTCAGTGAAGCTATAAGGCAAAGGTTAACTTGTTATTAATTCAGTCAAGCAATAATGATAAAGTAGTACAACAATCATGTCCTAAGTACTCTTGTTAATGCAAAAATGGTATGTGACAATGATGTATGCCCTCGCTTGCACTCCCTCAGCAATATCATCTCATGATCGCACATGCAACACTCCCGGTAAATGTGCGCTTCCTCGCTAAAGCACATGCAATGCGGTGCATGATCGTATTAGCCAAGTTCTTATTTAGGCTTATTCATACAGTAGATTCGGAAAGCTAAGGCACCTCCCTTTATATCATTTACCCAAATAATGATCCATCTAGGGTCGTCGATCCTAGTTAATCTCATACGATAGCAGTTCTAGGTGCTACAGAGTGGCTCGTCACCTCGACACAGGCTTAGTTTATACTCGAGGTCACTACGGAAAGATTTGTCACCTTAGAGTAGTCCTAGTTATACTCGAGGTCTCTACAAGAGGCTTGTCACCTGATCGTAGGACGACAGCTCGAATACAGTATCCCATACCACCGTATTTGGTTCACGAGTTTGGGTTGCTCATTGGACACTACGGGGAGGCTCGTCACCCCAGTGTAGGCCGACAGCTCGACCACGGTATCCCATACCCCCATGCCCGGCTCATAAGTCTTAGCAGATCGTGGCACCAATGTTAAACAAGATTTTCATTGGTAAGTTGGTACCTTAGATTCAAACAGTGGCGTCTATATATGATGAACATACATTAGGTCAATCGGGTTGCTTGAGAAGCTTGACTAGTACGAGCATACGTTGGATTAATTGACAATTACCGTATGACTCGGATTCATCGAACGTATCCGTCGTGGCTAAAACAGTTCGGCCACCGATCGTAAACCATTAGCGATCGCCTGGACTACATCGTAGCCCTAATCACACTCCAAATAATAGCATTCACATGTGATAGTCAAAGACAGCATGTGACAACCAATCTAGATATAAATCTCATTTGAGCATTTCAACAAATAAATAGTACACATGTTATCATACATGGCATTTTATCCATAATCACGTAGTAGTAAGATAAGTTACATAAAGGAAATTGTAACTATAGATAAGGGAATTGAGAATCCTATCTCAACGCCCTCATTAAATACATTACAACAAGCATTTTCTCATTCAAACATTTTATCAAACACTTAAACTATACATATCAACATACATGTAATATAGTAGTTATAACAGGTATTATAGCAAATCCTTCCACAAGGGAGTTGCCACACACACAACAATCATGTAATCTCAAACATTAATCATAACAAGCACAAATCATAATTTTCATATCCAGTCAAACATTTCAACTAACACATAAAATGCATTAAAATCAACATAGTACACATATATATGTAATATACGTAAAATATCATATCTAAGCACATGTGATAATAATCAAGTCAGTCATAAATCATTAACTGACATTGAAAGCCTTGAAAACCTTAACCTAAACGTTTATAGTACGCACCTTCCGTCGGTAAACTCGTATCGTACTCAGTTTGAACACTACATCTTTATTTACGACACAACAGCAACCTATAACATGAAATATGTTAGCTATTTCACCATTTACTCTACTTGGATAACTAAAACAGATTAGGGTTAAGATTTCTCACCCAAAAACGGAATTGGAATCGCCGGTGTAATGACACGGGAGAGGCGATTCAGCACGTGGGGTGGTGGGATCGAATCCCAGCAACCATCTCTCAGATCTCTCACACTTCTACTCACTTTCTCATTCTCTTTTCTCTCTTCTCTCTTTTAGGGTTTGAAAATTCGTATGGAATGAGAGAGGGGTGAGTTTAGGGTTTTATATAGGCTCAGAAGTGAACTCAATGGCCCCAGGGCCATGGTATACTTAGGTTATAGCCAAAAGTCGACTGTTTCGGGCCAACGAAGCTCATCTGGAGGCCCCTTTTCTGCATACGGTCCAGAGAAAGTCCCCAGACAATGGATCTATGTCGGGTTAAGTTTTTGGTCTGATCAAATTTTTGGATCAACTGTGGAGGACCAGTTTTAATTCAGTGGTTATCGTCACTCGATCAGGGCCACAAGTATACTGACCCGTGCAAGGAAATTTCCCTGATCCAGGGGTGTAATTGGGTTAGAATCTGAAAGTTTGAAACCTTAAATTTGGCCTACAAGCGAACGACCCAATTCACTTAAATCTGAGTTCATTTTCTAAAGATATTCGCATTTCTCACACACTTTGTTCCGGGCTCAAGTTGTGCGTTTTGGGATATTATTTGGACTTGATTTCCGAGGAGGTTGTCAAGCCCAGTAAGGCGGTCATAACTGTATAGTTTTGCGTTAATCAGACTTTCAACGCGCGGTCCAGGTCTGAAACAGAGTTTCAAGGTGCTCCCGAGAGCAACTGGGTTTTGAGATTGATCCTATGTTTCCAGGTAATGTAGTGTTAGCGATTCTACTAGTTTTGAGTCTTGTAGTTCATATAGAAAGCAGTTCAAGCTAATCTACCAATTAATTCAGTTTAGCACTTAATTAATTTTCGTCTAATTTCTAAAGGATTCAGTCCTTAGTGATTTCTGCCTGAGGTGATACTCGGGTCTTTGTACGGATTTTTCCGAGACGTTACATCACTATGAAAGAACTAATTGTCTCTTGGAAGTTTTTCATTTTAGCGGTATTGTGTGAGACATCATTGCGAAGCCTATTCGAATTGTGATTGATTTCCTATCTGGACAAATCTCGACAAGGCTTTATAAGCTTGTCGAGCACACTGCTTGACCACACGTGCTACTTGTGTGAGGGCTACATGTGGTTCATCGTAGTGTTTCATCCATGGACGTTCATATGACTCTGACTTGTTATACTTTTGGCAGGTGACGTGTCTTTGAAATATATGGAGTGAAAGATATCCTGGAGCAAAAGTAGGATTTCGTCCATCATTCGTATGTAGTGCCGACATGTGGTGGTATCTCATTGGTCTATGTAAACACGTCATCATGCTTAACCCAATAAGTAGCTTTTTTAACTGATGTGATGGATGGTGTGGATAAAAAATATACGTCACGGTGGGCCCCATGGAGCCCTGCTTGGACGGATTAAGCATATAATGCCAAATGCGGATTGCATCCTACCCGACCCGTCTCCAACTGGGAACCGCAGGAGCTTTGAGTGGCCACCATGATGTAAGGGTCTTATCCACACTATCCATCCATTTTTTCTTATCATTTTTGGATATAAACCAAAAAATGAGGCAAATCCAATAAAGATGTAGACTACACTATGGAGATTAAACTCTTACAGTTGAAAACTTCTCGGGAGCCACAAAAGTTTTTGATGGAGCTGATATTTGTGTTTTCTCTTCATCCAGGTCTATGTAACTTACTTTATGAATATGTTGGATGGCAAATTGACATAGGGAATGACATGAGGTCGAGCACCATCTTCCTCAAGGGAATAACTGTTCTGAATCCATGGAACTTTTCTGGACTCCTCACATAAAAACCTTGAATCCACGAGAAAAAGAAAATAGAAATAATTCTAAAATATTCAAACTAAATTTTATTAATTGATAATTTCATAATCTCCATGTGTCCCTATTACACCATTAATATAAAAAAATATTCATAATTACCAAAAATAGTAACATTCAAACCCTAAAAAAATCCTAATTCTAATTAAACTCTTCTGGAACCTAATTTCTAAAAATAAAATTTTCAAATAAACTTTTGCTAAAAGAGTCCTATCATGATTAAAGTTATTTATAAAAAATAAGAAAATCTAAAACTCTAAAATATATATATATATATTAAAAATTGGAATTACTAAAATAGTAATTTTCTTAAAAAATTCATTTTTGAGTTGAAAGAGCGCATTTTCTTACGAAACAGACAGATGCAATCCATTATCGCTTCACCTCGGATGATCCATTTCAGTAAAGATTGATAGGTTGTGCGCCCCGTAACGATACCCGGATCAAAATTTATGATTAATTTACGGTACACATTCTTTTGGCCCAACCATGCTAGGATGTATCTATGACATGTTCTACATCAGACCCCTCCACTTGAAAAAAAAATCGTCCATGAGTTACTCAAGGGACTTGGCTTATGATTCTCATATAACTTTTGACGCCGATGTTTATTAGTCATTCTCTTGTCCTTCTCTTATACTTGGTATTAGGCTCTTGAGCTCATACAATACATGTACTCATACTCTCCTTAACTCGGCTAGTGTGGATCAGTTCATTTGCTTGTCCCTGTAAGATCTCACATTCTTTCTGATAATGTGGGCAATTAGGCAGACTTGTCCCTATGACAAGATCAATGTCGTTTTATATATCTCGTATGGGATGAGATTTATTAGGGAGTTCATCAAGCACAATCACCTTAAACTCTTGCAACACTGGTTTCAAATTCTCTGAGATGTTCACAGACTCCATATATTTTTCATTTTCAACTAATGCATATATATCTCCTATTTCCTCATATTGTTTAACAAAAGCCCTTTATGTTATGAGAGTCTATCCCTCTACTTTAGAAGTTTTGGGTTGGTCCTCCTTTCCTATAGGGGCCACATGTCCGCCATTAATGAATCATACAGCTCATCACAACTCCATTTCTACGCGGTCATCTCTCGTCGACATATAATGGGATTCATCTACATAACTCCCTACTGATCGGCTATCCTGCCAATAATTTTAGTTTTATTGGAATAATACCTGATCGTAATCTTTAGGAAGGAATCGCATGGGCAACAACTGCTTCATCCAGGACCACCTGTAGATTGCGCCTTCATCTGACTCGTCTGCTCGAATTGAAGTTGTTCCCACCAAACTAAAGCTCCGCCCTACAACTTAAAGGCCGCAAGCTTGACTTTCTTTGCTTAAGGGATTTCTATATATTTAAAGAATCGCTCAACTTGATAAAGCCAATCAAGAAAATCCTCAACGTGAAGTTGGCCATTGAAGTTAGGAAGATCGGCCCTCATCTTGAACTCTCGATCTATCCGATCAATGCCTCGTCCATGATGTCGTGGAATTATGTCGATGGATCTCATATTCTCAGGAGTGATAATGTGGTTCACTGCTGGCACTATCCTGCGATCAGGTTGATTACGAGTTTCAACAATTACTGGTGGCGGATTGCTGCCAGGAACACAGAGCTCCACTCGGGCCTCCATTATGCAATTGATGGTAACCTGCAACCCTTGCATGACCTGACGATTCTCTAGCTGCGCTGCTTCAAAAGTCGTCGCAGTTAAAAGATAATTTCATAGAGCACCGTCTATGAGATTATCGCCCGACCCGTTGTTGGAAGACAGAGATCCGAGGAAAAGACTCGCTTTGATACCAAACTGATGCATGTAAGGACATGAGGTCAAGCACTGTCTTCCTCTGGGGGGTAACTGTTATGAATCCATGGAACTTCTCTGGACTCCTCATAGAGAAACCTCAAATCCACACAGAAAATAAAATATAAATAATTCTAAAATATTTGAAATAATTTTTATTGATTGATAATTGTCTAATCTCCATGTGTCCTTGTTACACCCTTAATATAGAAAATAAAATAGCATTTATAATTACCAAAAATAGTAAAATTCTAACCCTAATAAAAATTCTAATTTTAATAAAACTCTTCTAAAGCCCAAATTTTAAAAAATAAAAATTACAAATAAACTTTTCTACAAGAGTCCTATCATTATTAAAGTTATTTCTAAAAAAAAGATTAAAATCTAAAACTCAAATTTTTTTTAAAAAAAATAGTAGTTTTTTAAAAAATTCATTTTTGAGCTGAAAGCACGCATTTTCTTACTAAATAGACAGATGCGGCCCATTTAGTGGGTTCATTGACCTCGGATGACCCATTTCAGTAAAGATTGATAGGTTGTCCATCCTATAACATTACCCGAATAAAAAGTTACAATCAATTTATAGTGCACCTTCTTTTCACCCAACCATGCCAGGAATGTATCCTTGACACACCTTCTTTTGGCCCAGCCATGCTAGGAATGTATCCGTGACACGTTCTACATCACAAATAAACATCATAGTGAGCCCTAGAAAAGGTTCAACAGTGAGAATCATTATCACCACTACTGTTGTGGTGTTGTCCACTAGAGCATTGCATATGCCTCATTTTTATTTTTATATCCTAAAATGAAAACGAAAAAAATGGATGGACCACATGGATAAGACCCATACATCATGGTGGCCACTCAAAAGCTCCCGTCCATTCTCAGCCAGAGACGATCGGAGGTAGGATGCAATCTGCGTCCTTTAATGCCGCTTAATGCATCCCGGGACAGGATGCAATACGCTTTCGTAAAAAAAAAACATAAGTAGGCCACACCGTAGCCAAGAGTTGAGACGGATGACCTTCATTAGCCGACTATGGGGCCGTCGTGGTTTATACATGTCATCAATTCCACTCATCTTATGTTATTCGCCAGGATGAAGGGCCACTCCAAAAATCAAGTTGTTGTGAAACTCAGGTGGGCCACACAAGGTCTTAGGCATGCTTTTACACATCTACCCATGGTAAGTTTTACACCGTGTAATGTTCAGGATCCAAGCCAAACATTAGCTAGCGCACCCGATGGACGGTGTAGATTTCACGAACATGAAGATTTGACACGTAATGGATGCAAATCTCCTATGACTGCCTTTTGAGGAAGTTCCTGAGCTGGGATGCTGGGTGGGCCCCATTGTGATGTTTGTGAGAAATCCACCCCGTCCATCCATTTTCCGAGCTCATTTTAAGACATACGAACAAAAATGTGTTGGATCCAAAACTCAAGTGGGCCATACGAGAGATAAAACTGGGAAAGATTTTCCTACCATTAAAACTTTCATGGGTTCCACCTTGATGTTTATAAGCCATCTAAATTATTTATAATAAGGTCATTCCCACTGGGATGAAGTGAAAAGACAAAAAAATTAACCTAACACAAAACTTTTGTGACCACAAAAATGTTTCAACGGTGGTCACTAAATCCCCACTGTTTTCTTTCATACGGCCCACTTGAGTTTTTTATGTTAGGTTTTTTCAAAATAAGAAGGAAAAGATTTTAATTTATAAAGAAATTTTGGGAAAAGGGTTGTGGCTTTTGGTGATTGTTGGTGACTATTCATTTGTGAATGCTGGTGTCTCTTGGTAAAGGGAGCATCATTTGAATTTGAAATGGTGGAGGGATACCGTTGTTGAAAAGACACCACCATTGCTAAAAAGAAACCATGGAAGAAGATGTCTTTTCATGAAAAGGGTCTTAATGCATCTCTTGTAATTCTATATAAACTCATCTTTGGATCAATCAGAAAATCACAATTCTAATAATCTCCTCTCCATCTTCTTCTTCTCCATTTTCGTTTTTAGATGGTTTTGGAAAGTTATAGTTTTCAGGTGCTAAATTGCAAATAGTTTTTCAGGTAGTAAATTGCAAATAGTTTTTAGGGGGTAAATTGTAACAACACAAAAGTCAGGGGTGTACGATGTAAAAGTATGTTCGGGGTGACTTTTTCGGTTTTGCAGGACAAAACCAACATTTCTCCGGTCTTGGAGAAGAGGCTTATTGTATCCTGAAGGCGGATTTGTTATAACCCTCTTGCAAATTGGTTTAATCACCAATAAGGTGCGAATATCACCTTAAAGATAGTGACATTGTAACGCGCCTTAAGCCTATTTTTAAGTGATTTATTTTCTATTTTTTTGCCTCGATCATAATAATTGTAAGGCGATATTATGGTCTCTTCTATGGGTTATCCTGCTTTACTCGAATTACACCATTCAATGGCTCAAATTTTCTTCGATGGTAATCGAGGGTACATCTCTTCCTCACATCATTCAAGTTGGATCACGTGCTCATTCAAGGTCCTCCTTCACCATCATCTAACAATGATACAGTAGAACAAATTTAAAAGAGACAAGATTATGAGCATAACGACTATCTATGCAAAGGTTATATCTTCAATGCTCTTTCTGACTTGTTGTACATTGTTTACCGTCAAAAGAAGACCACTAAGGATTTGTGACAGGCGTTGCTCACCAAATACACATCAAATGACAAAGGCAACAAAACATTCCTTATAAGTCAGTTTTTAGAATTCAAAATGTTGGATGAAAAACCTATCCTTGATGAAGTACACAAGTTACATGTCATCATCCAACAGATTATTGCCAATGATACTAATCTCAACGAATTCTTTCAAGTATCCACCATTATTACTAAACTTCCACCTAATTGAAAGGATACTAGAAAATTATTGAAACAGAAAAAAAAAAATGTCCTTAGAGGACCTCCTAATGTTTATTCAAATAGAAGAAAAATATAGGCTTCGTGACAAAAAGGAAGAACAACAGGAGACCCTAAGTAACGCTAATGTAGTCGAGAATAGTATAAGTCAGGAATTAGAGAAGCTACATTTCAAGAAAGTTGATAGGCTCAAACCTAATAACCAATGGTTCAAAAAGAACACATCCAAGAAGGGTCCATGCTTCTTTTGCAAAATCCCCGATCACTTTATGAAAGACTATCGAAAATACAAGAAAATAAACAGCAAGTCAATATGACGGAAGACATGAATCTGGCAACTGTCATCTTTGAAGTTAATATAGTAAATGAGGATGTTGAATGGCGGGTAGATTCTGGCGCTACCAGAAATGTTTGTAAAAATTACAACATGTTCAATTCCTACAAAATAGTAGGGGATAATCAAGAACTATATAAGGGGAATGCCTCTACATCCAAGGTTGTAGGAAAATGGAAGGTACATCTTAATCTAACTTCCAAAAAAGTCCTTACTCTGAACGATGTGCTGCATGTACCAGATATTAGGAGGAATCTTATATCAACTAGTCTACCGACTAAGTTTGGATTCAGACTCCTATTTGAATCCGATAAATTGATTGTCTAAAAATGGGATATATGTAGGAAAAGGCTATGTATCCAATGGAATGTTCAAGTTGAACCTTATGAATGAAAATTCTTCTTTCATTTATATGCTTGATTCACATGATGTTTGGCATGCTAGATTATGACATATTAGTTGTCGTAATACGGATAATATGTCTAATCTTAATCTAATTTCTAAGTATACAAAACCTAATGACAAATATAGTATTTGTGTACAATCCAAAATAACTAAAAAATTATTTCTAAGGGTGAAAACAAAATCACAATTCCTATACCTAGTTCATAGTGACATATATGAAATGAGCGATTTAATAACAAATGAGGGAAAAAGGTACTTCATAACCTTTATAGATGATTTCTCCCGTTGTACCCTAGTAGACCTATTTAAGAATAAAGATGAGGCATTACAAAAATTCAAGATATATAAAGTAGAAGTAGAAAACCAGTTAGACTGAATGATTAAAATCTTAAGGTCGGACAGGAGAGGAGAATATCTATCCTTACAATTCACAGAGTTTTGCAAAAATTATGGTATAATTCACCAAATTACATGTAACGCCCTGAAAATCGAGGGTCGAGCAGGAGCCCAACTCTCGAGTTCCAACTCATCACTTATGCAACATAGAAAAAGATGATTTAATGTTGTCCGTATTAGCGCATTAAACATGAGTGGGATTAAGCTAAAATAGCATGTCATACTCCAAAGGCATTTAAATGATGCAAGTGGAAGACTGTGACATGTATATAAACAGTATAAATGAGCGTAAGCCTTTAAAGTATGAACGTCACCAGGTTAAAATAATTACAAGTATGTTTTCAAAATAAACAAAATAATGAGAGTCGTGTCATCTATCCATGCCCCTGTAGCCCTGTTTGTGCAAATTCAGGCCTACATAAACCCGCCTGCCAGCTGCATGTAGGAGAACGCCTCCTCATCATCCGCGAAGTCTGGCTCCACCTCATAAGTTGTGCCATCCTCTGAAACTACAACAGAGTCTAATTGGTATTTAAAAACACCGTCTCAGAATGTGGGAGTGAGTGATCAACTCAGTGGAGCTATAAGGCAAAGGTTAACATGTTATCAATTTAATCAAGCAATAACGATAAAGCAGTACAACAATCATGTCCTAAATACTCTTGTTAATGCAAGAATGGTATGCGATAATGATGCATGTCCTCGTTTACACTCCCTTAGCGTCTTCATCTCACGGCGCGCATGGCAAACTCCCTAAAGTGCTTTCCTCGCCAAAGCACATGTAATGCGGTGCATGCTCATGTTAGCCAATACTTAATTAGAATGATTCATACAGCAGTGTTGGGAAGCTAAGGTACCTGCTTTATATCATTTTCCAAATAATGATCCATTATAGGGTCATCAGTCCTAGTAAATATCATACGATGTTGCGGTTTTAGGTCACTACAAAGGACTCGTCACCTGATCAGTGTAGGGCTAGTTTATACTCTAGTTGCTACGGAAAGGCTCGTCGCCTTAACGCAGTCTCAGAGTACGCTCGAGGTCATTACAAATGGCTCGTCACCTGATCAGTGTAGGCCGACAGCTCGAATACAGTGTCCCATACTACCGTATTCGGCTCACAAGGCGATGTTGCTCACTGGTCACTACGGGGAGGCTCGTCGCCCTAGCGTAGGCTGGCAGCTCGACCACGGTGTCCCATACCACCTGTCTGGCTCATGAGTCTTAGCGGATCAAGGTACTAAGGTTAAAAGGGTTTCCACTGGTGAGTTTGATACCTTAAATTAAAGCAGTGGCGTCCATACATGGTAAACATACATCGGGTCAATCGGGTTACTTGACGAGCTTGACTGGTACGAGCGCACATCGAATTGATCGACATGAAGTGTGTAAGCACTCCGCGTGGCCTAGCCATTGTCTACAAACGACATATGACTCGGGTTCGTCGAACGCATCCGTCGTGGCTAAGAATAGTTTGGCCACCGACCGTAAATCATTACTGATTGCCTGGACTACGACGTAGCCCCAAACATACTCCAGAATAATAGCATTCAAATGTAACAGCCAAAATAGCATGTAACAACCCAATAAAATATAAATGCCATATCAGCATTTTGACAAACACATATAATACATGTTAACGTACATGAGCATTTAATTCGCAAATCACATAGTGGTAAAATAGATTGCATGAAGGAAACTGTAACCCTAACTAAGGGGATTGAGAATCCTATCTCAACATCCTCATTAAACACATTACATTAAGCATTTTCTCGCTCAGGCATTTTATCAAACATTTAGACTACTTATATCACATACATGTAGTGATTTAGTTAAAAACACATATAGTAGTGAATCCTATCCCGAAGGAGTTGCCATGCACACAACGATCATGCATTAGTAACCAATAAGCATGGCAAGCATAAATCATAGTTCCGTATCCATTCGAACATTTTTACAAACACTTAGACTACACACTTCAACATGCACGACGTATATTGATCCTAGCATGTATTAGGGCAAATCCTTTCACCAATGAGTTGTCACATATACAACAATCATATATCCATGATAGATAATCATGGCAAGCATGAATCCAAATTCTACACCTATTCAAACATTTCAACAAACACATGGAAAACAATATATTCAACATAATTCATATATATCTGTAAAGTGAGGGAAACGACGTATCTAGTATGTGAAATGGCAAGCAAGTCAGTTATAAATCATTAACTGACATTGAAAGCCTTGAAAACCATAACCTAAACGTTTATAGTCTGCACATTTCGCTGGTAAACGAGTAATGAACTCAGTTTGTATACCAGCACAACGACAACCTATATCGCAAAATGGGTTAGCTATTTCATCTCTTACACTATTTGAAACCCTGAAACAGATTAGGGTTAGGATTTCTTACCCAAGAACGGCGTTAGAATCGCCTGTATAGCGATACAAGAATAGTGGTTAAGCACGTGGAGCGTCGGGATTGAATCCCATGAACCAACTCCAACTCTCTCTCTCTCACCTTCTCTCTTTTCTCTCTTCTCTCTCCTAGGATTGCAAATTCGTATGACATGAGAGAGTGAGGGTTTAAGGTCCTTATATAGGTTCAGAACTGATAGAAATGGCCCTAGGGCCATGATATACTTAAGTTATAGCCAAATAGGGACTGTTCCGATCCAACGGAGCACTTCTGGAAGCCCATTTTCTGCATGCGGTCGGACTTAAGCTCCCTGGCATTGGATCTAGGTCGAGTTAAGTTTTCGGTCCGATTGGATTTATAGATCGACCGTAACGGACCAGTTTCAGTTCAACGGTCACCGACACTCGATCAGGGCTAGATTTTGACGTTCTGAAAAATTAAATTTTCCCTGATCCGAGGGTGTAATTGGGTCAGATTTTGACGTTCTGAAAACTTAAATTTGGCTCGCAAGCGAACGACCCAAATCACTTAAATCTGAGTTCAATTTCTAAAGATATTCGCGTTTCTCACACACTTTGCTTCGGGCTCAAGTTGTGCGTTTCTGGACACTATCTGGATCTGATTCCCGAGATGATTGTCAAGTCCAGTAAGGCGGTTATAATCGTTTAGTTTCGCGATAATCGGATTTTCGACGGGCAGTCCAGGTTTGATACGGAGTTTCAAGGTGCTCCCGATAGCAACTGGGTTTTGAGATTGATCCTAGGTTATAGGGTAATATAGCGTTAAGGATTCTATAAGTTTCGGGTCTTCCTGTTCGTATTTGAAGTAGTTCAAGCGAATTTCACAGCTAATCTAGTTTAGCACTTAGTTAATTTTGTCTAATTTTTAAAGGATTCGGTCCTGAGTGATTTCTGCCTGAGGTGGTACTCGGGTCTTTGTACGGATTTTTCAGGGACGTTATATTACAGCTCCCTATTCACCCTAATAAAATAGGATAGCAGAACGGAAAAACAGGTCTTTCATAAATATGGTAAACTCTATGCTAAACAATGCAGGTTTAAGTTCAGGATTTTGGGAAGAAGCTCTATTAACTGCCTGTTATATTTTTAATAGGATACCTCACTCTAAGACTTGTAAGACTCCATATGAATTATAAAAGAATATGATTCCTAATATCTCCTACTTCAAGGTATGGGGTTGCAGAGCCTTAGTTTAGCTTATTAAGCCTAAAAAATCCAAGATAGATTTGATATCTCTTGAGTGTATGTTCATAAGATATGCACAAAATAGTAAGGCCTATCGGTTTTTAGTTGTAAAATCTAATTATGCGATCCCGGTAAACACCATAATAGAATCCAGAGATGCCGAGTTTTATGAAAACTCATTCTCTTTTATAACTCGAAAAGAGACAAGATCTCAATATCCTAGTACAAACACTAATTATCAAATACCTTAAGATATCAACAGTCTCGATAAAGTGGACATAAAACCTAGAATGACCAAGAGCATCAGAACAGGTACATTTTTCGGACCCGATTTCTACCTTTTGTTAATAAAGGAGATAAAGATAACATAACAAAGGAAACCATGTTAATATGAAACATAAAAAATGATTCGGTAACAATAGATGGTGCTCTTAAATCCTATGATGCTTCTTTTTGGAAATAAGGTATAAACAATGAGATGGATTCTATATTGCAAAATAGAATATGGAAACTTATTGATCTACCCCCATGATCAAAACCAATAAGTTGTAAATAAATTTTTAAAAGAAAACTAGATTAATAGCTAGAGGATTTACACAAAAAGAATGTATTGATTTTTTCGATACCTATGCTCCAGTAGTAAATATATCAACTATCCGAGTCTTATTTGTTATAGCATTCATCTATAAGTTAGAAATCCATCAGATAGATGTAAAGATAACTTTTCTAAATGGTGACCTCGATGAAGAAGTTTATATGGAGCAACCAAAAGGTTTTATAGTTACATGATAGAAAAATAAAGTATGTAAATTAATCAAGTCGCTATATGGACTTAAACAAGCACTTGAGCAATGTCATGAAAAATTCAATAAAGTAGTCACCTTATATGACTTTAAGATTAATGAATCTGATAAATGTATATATTCAAAATTCTATGATAATAAATAAGTAATTATATGTCTCTACGTAGATGATATGTTAATATTTGGTACATGTTTAGAAGCTATAAATAACATTAAAAGATTTTTATCATTTAGTTTTGACATGAATTATATAGGAGAAGTTAATGTGATTTTAGATATCAAGTTATTAAGAAACAATGATGGTATAACATTATCTCAATCACATTATATTGAAAAGATATTTAAAAAGTCTGATCACTATAATAATAACCCAGTTTCTACTCATTTTTATTCTAATATCAAGTTAATTAAAAATGAATGCCGTAGTGTATCTCGGTTAGAGTATTCTAAGGTGATTGATAGTTTTATGTATGTTATGATTTTTAATTGACCTAATATTGCTTTTATAGTATGTAAATTGAATAGGTTTATAAGTAATCCAATTTAGATCATTAGAATGCTGTCTCTAGAGTACTCAGATACCTGAGAAGAATAATTAACTATGGTTTATAATTTTCTGATTACCCTAGTGTACTTAAATGGTATAGTGATGCAAGTTAGGTCATTGATTCTAATGAATCCAAGTCTACCAGTGGATGAATTTTTACACTTGGAGGAACTGCCATTTCTCAGAAATCTAAGAAGCAAACTTTCATATCTCACTCTACTATGAAATTTGAATTCATAGCTTGGGCGGCTAGCAGTAAAGAAGCAGAATGGTTAAGAAACTTGTTATTGAAAATACCATTATTAGTAAGGCCTTTACCACTGGTCTCTATTTACTATGATAGTGAAGCGACACTATTAAAGACATATAACAAGACTTTAATGGAAAATCTAGATATATTAGTGTAAGACATAGTTTTGTGCAGCAACTACTTGGTGACGGTGTTATAACAATACAGTATGTACGATCTATCCAAAATCTGTCAGACCCGTTCATCAAGGGACTGACAAAGGATGCTGTCAGTTAAACATTAAGATGAATGAGACTTAAGCCAATTTTACAGATACCATATGAGGAAAACCCAACTTAAATTAATAGGTTCAATGGGCAAAGTACTTTACAAGAAATGTCTGAATTAGCACTGTATATTTTTTATCTGTCTCATTCCTAGATATATCTATATTGCTGGGTACCTATAATGATAAAAAGGAGGATGAACTGCTGCTCTTAATGAGTCTTTTTAAGAGTGCTATAGTTACAAGGGCATTCATAAGAATTTACTTATATGAGTACTGGAAGTGGAGTTGCTTCCTGATGTTTGAGAGTTTTAGCTAGTCTCATGGACTTATGAATGCAGGACAGAGCACGAGACCGTTAATGTGCTATAATTTTAGAACACATGACAATTGAAATATATGTGTGTGACATGTTCGGTTGTGTCATATAGAATACTTAGTTCAAGACCATAATCACTAAGGATTCTGATTCAACTTTGATTTATTTACAGTAAGTGAAGGTTCAAGTTCATAAGACACCTTATCCTATACACATATTTTCCTTACGTATCCTGACCTTTGTATTTTGAAAAATAGTGGGGGATTGTTGGATTTTTTCAAAATAAGAAGGAAAAGATTTTAATTTATAAAGAAATTTTGAAAAAAATAATTGTGACTTTTGGTGATTGTTAGTGATCATTCATTTGTGAATGGTGGTGTCTCTTAGTAAAGGGAGCATCATTTGAATTTGAAATGGTGGAGGGATGCCATTGTTGAAAAGACACCACTATTGTTAAAAAGACACTATGGAAGAAGATGTTTTTTCACGAAAAGGGTCTTAAAGCATATCTTGTGATTCTATATAAACTCATTTTTAAGTCAATCTAAAAATCATAATTCCAACAATCATCTCTCCATCTTTTTCTTCTTTTCCATTTTTGTTTTTGGATGGTTTTTGGAAGGTTATAGTTTCCAGGCGCTAAACTACAAATAGTTTTTCAGGCAATAAATTGTAAAAAGTTTTCAAGGGATAAATTGTAATAGCACAGGAGTCAGGGGTGTACGCTGTAAAAGTGTATTCGAGTACAGTTTTTCAATTTTACATACTAAAACTCACATTTCTCTAATCTTAGAGAAGAAGCTTATTGTATTCTAAAGGTGAATTTGTTGTAATCAAATTGGTTTAATGACCAGTAGATGCGAATATGGCCTTTAAGATAATGACATCGTAACGTGACTTAAACCTATCTTTAGATGATTAATTTTCTATCTTTCTGTATGAATGCCCTAAAATGAGCTCGCAAAATAAACGGATGGACGGAGTGGATTTCTCAAAAACATCGCGGTGGGCCCCACCTAGTATCTGGAATTTCAGGCTTTCCTGGAAATCCGAGTCCGCACGTAATCACGCGAGCGTTTTCCTTTACGTTTACCACCGCAGGGATCTCACTCGCGAGTGCGGCCGACGGACCGTGTGAGGGGAGCCGCTGGGCATTCATCACCGTCGCCTGATTTAATTCCCCACAGAGAAGAGAAGGAGAGAAATCAGGTCTAGAAGGAAAGAAGGAGATGAGTAGCAAAGGGAAGAACTTCCGTCGCAGAGCCGAAGAAGACGAAGACATCAATGGAGAAGAGACTAACACCCAATCCCACCCTAACGGCACCAAGGCCAAGAAGCCTCCTCCACAACAACAACAACCACAACGAAACCGCCACAATCATCAAGCCCCCAAGCTCCTCAGCTTTGCCGCAGACGAAGAAGAAGACGAAAATGATTCTCCTACAACCGCTACAGTCCATCGCCGCAGAGACAGAGACAGGTCCCATTCTCGGCCGAGCAAGCCGTCATCGTCTGGCTTCCCTCCTTCCTCTTCCCACCTACACAAGATTACCTCCTCCAAGGACCGCCGGCCCCTCTCCTCGACCGCAGGTTCCACACCCTCCAACGTCCAACCCCAGGCCGGTGAGTACACCACAGAGAAGCTCCGCGAGCTGCAGAAGAACACCCGCACCCTCGCTAGCTCCAAGCCCTCCTCTGCAACCAAATCCCTCGAGCCAGTTGTCGTCTTGAAGGGACTCCTCAAGCCCACCTCCCCTCCCACGCCACCACTCGCCTTGGAAGATGAAGAAGTAGCAGCATCTGAAGAGGTAGTATTAGACCACAGAAGAAGGAATTTGGAGAGAGACAAGGATGACGCAGAGTCCCGGCTAGCTACAATGGGTCTCGGGAAATCTACTAAGGATTCTCTGATACCTGATCAGGCCACCATCAATGCCATCCGAGCCAAGAGGGAGCGGCTCCGGCAGTCACGAGCGCCTGATTACATCTCCTTGGATGGGGGCACTAACCAACAAGGGTTAAGCGATGATGAACCTGAATTCGAAGGTAGAATTGCATTGCTTGGGGACAAGACAGATGGTGCGACCAAGGGTATATTTGAAAGCTTTGATAGCGGGAGGATGGCGGCTGAGGTCAGGACCAGGGTGGATGATGAGGATGAGGAGGACGAGGAGGATAAGATTTGGGAAGAGGAGCAGTTTCGGAAGGGGTTGGGAAAGAGAATGGACGATGGTTCGAACCGAGGGGGTCACAGCATCCCAGCTGTCCAGCCAATCCAGCCACAACCTTCTGTTGTCTACCCAGGGAATGTGTATCAGATGGCATCTCATGTCTCAAGTATGGGGACTGTCGGCGTCTCACGGAGTGCTGAGGTCATGTCCATATCTCAACAGGCTGAGGTTGCCACACGAGCTTTACAAGAGAGCGTTAGGCGGCTCAAGGTATGTGACTTGGCTTCTTTCCCAAATTTGGTTTTTGAGTGTTGAAATCTGGGTTGCATTGTCTTTTGCTTCCATGGAAACTAATAAGAGTATTCTTGAAAATATTTTAGGGGTACTTAAGTTGTAAAGGGATTACAGCTAATCAGATTACAGGGGCTGTTTGAATACCTGTATTTGCCAGTAAAGGCTCTACCTGAAACCTGACAAAAAGCCATGTTTCAGATTACACGTAAAGTCTTTACAGCTAAAAAGGCATTATACATAGTAGAACACAATGGTTGATATACACTCATGATATGTGGGCCCACTGTAATGTGTATGGTACATCTAATCAGAAAGGTGAAAGGGGATCCCCTTGCCTTTGGCCCTTACCCAATTTGAAGAAACCTTTGGGAGATCAGCATGGAAAAGTGAGCCAAGCTCATACATTTTGCAATCTAGCCTGTCCACTTTGAACCACACCCCATACCCTGAAACAAGTAGTCTAAGAATTCCCAATCAACATGACCGTAAGCTTTCTCCAAGTCCAATTTACAAACCAAATCCTTTTTCCTTACCCCATGGCATGAATTAATAACCTCATTTGCTATCAACGAGCTATCCAGAATCTGCCTACCTTCCACAAAGGCCCTTGAACTTTAAGACGAGATGCCCTAGAGAAGAGCAAAATCTCGAGGCTAGGACTTTGGCTAGGATTTTGTATGGAGCTTCGATTAAACTGATGGGGTGGAAATCTTTGAGGGATTTTGCACCTTTCTTAAGAATCAACGCTATGAATGTAGCACCCAACTCTAAAGCAAGCTTGCTATTCATTGAGAACTCTTCAATAAATCTCACAAAATCGTTTTTAATCAAACCCCAGAATATCTAAAAGAACGCAATCGGAAAGTCATCTGGACCTAACGTTTTGTCCCCTCCCAACTCTTGAACCACTTTACATACCTCATACTTCAATATAAACTTTTCTAATGCGACAGTAGGTTCGGAAAAAAAGAGATTCAAATTCTAGATTGTCTAGCTGTGGTTTGGATATGTTAGGGTCAGAAAGTAAGTCCTTATAGAAATGAAGAATGGCATCACATACGTTGGATTTCCCTTCTATACAGACCCCATTCACTGTCACACTTTTGATTCTATTGGTACGCGCTCTACCACTAGTGACCCCATGGAAGAAATTGGTGTTGTTATCCCATTCCTTGAGCTAGGTGGTGCACGATCATTACTTCCATTTGATTTCCTCCTCTTGTAGGAAATTATTGTAGATGACTTGAAGAGAGTCCCTATGATTACGTTATTTCCATTTGATTTTTTCAATAATAAATATCCACGAACAACTGGTTGATGCAACCAAATGCCCACACAAGCCAATTGATTAAGATTTGAAGAATCCACCGTTCAAATTGTCTTAATTGATGATCTGGACCAAATCCATGCTTCGATGATTTAGATTCCATTCTGAGGCTGAGAGGATTGATTAGATGGTCATTGTATTTCTAGAATTTATTTGTTTTAGTTAGTTAATATAGTTTAACTAACTTTCAAGGTGGCGGCGTTCGCATGGTTGAGGGGGGGGGGGGGGGGGGTGGGAAATGTTCTCATAGTTGAAAATCTACGAAGGTGCAGCATGATACTTCCTAATGCGTGTTTATTATGTTATAGTGATGATGAGTCGATTGATCCCGTATTTATTCATTGTCCTTTTGCATCAAAGTTGTGGTTCAGTTTCCTGAATCTGTTTACAGTTTCATGGGTTATTCCAAGATCGATTGATCGGTTCTTCTTAGCTTGGCATGGAGGGGGTAAAAGCAAGATTGGGAAACAAATTTGACATTTATATTTATTAGCAGGTCTTTGGAGCATTTGGTTAGAGGAATAGTCGTTGTTTCCAAATTTGAAGGGGCCACTTTCTTGAAATTTTTAATAGGGCAAAAAGGATTGTAATTGACTTGGCGTAAGTAGCTATTTTTTTAAAAGCTTCTGCAAGTTATAGGTAGTAGCCTTTTTTTTTTTTTAATAAGTTTCTTTTGTATTGTTTGGCTTTTGGCTTGTTTTTCAATAGAATTTTCTTTTTCTTTTTAAGCTATATTATGTAGATGTAATGCATTATCGTGATGATTGAAATAAAACTTCTTTGGTTTATTTTTTGTTTTTTTGGTAGAAGATTTGGAGAGGGGGTTTTTTGTGGTCTCTAGCGTTCGGGTAGAGGATTGTTGGGTTCTTTCCCACAATCTCTTTCTTCTTTTCTTTGATCTTGCATCCCCTTTTGGGGTTTGTATTAATTGGTATCAGAGCAAGTTCTGCTATTCGGAAACTTAAAAAAAAGGGTAATTTCTTCATCTCAATCCTTCCCTTTCATCATTCCCCCCTTCCTCAATCCTTCATCTTCCCTTTTCTTTTCCTTTACCCTTTTCCCTTCCCAAATCACCAAACCTTGAGCTGTACATTTCCCCCTTTTCTCCCGAACTCGTTGAATCCTTAACCGTACTAACTGTGTCCACACACACACACATATATGTGTGTGTGTACACACACACAGACTCACACACAAAAAAAAAAACCCATCAAACCCTGATCGTACCTGTTTTCCAACCTACCAAATCCTAATCCCGTTCCAACCCATCCGACCGTACATTTCCCCTTCCCCAAACTCTTCCAACCCTAACCGTACTATATGCGTGCGTGCGCGCGCGTGCCATCAAACACACATCAAACCTTGATCGTACCCATTTCCAACTACCAAATCCTAATCCTGTTCCAACCCATCAAATTCCTTGCACCCCCACCCCCCCCCCCTCTCTCAAAATCCATCCCAAACCCCCAAAACCCTTAGATCTAGAACTCAAGACTTAAGTTTAACCTATATTCTTTCATGTTCTTTCTTAGAGATGTTGTAGATAGGAAGATGTTCATATACCTCATACAATTATCTCTATTTGGACACCCATGCCTGTCCACATCCATTGCGTTATTCTTTTCTGAGTTACTTCGATGGTTGAGATTGTCCATTGTATCACCTCGAGTCATACCCATCTTCATATGTGGCTTATGGTGATTCCTTTCAACACCTCTCCAGATGTTATGAATGACGACAACCACATGTTTGTTATTCAAAAGCATCCTATTGCATGCAAATGTCAGCAATGGCTAAGGGTGTTCAAGAGATGTATGAGGAGAATTTATGGGAACTTAGAGATTAGAGTGTTCAAGTAAGATATTGTGAAAGAATCAAAGGAGGCGATAAGTGCTTGCTTCGAGCCCTTGATTTAACAAGAAAAACGTTATGGACTTCAATCTATCATCTCTGGAGTTCCTAAGCATGATTTTTTTTTCCTGAAGCATGGCGACTTAAGAGGAATTCACTGTTGGCTTGCTTGATGGATCCATGAATACACCTATTGATGGATTAACAACTTGATTGAAGGAAAGCACCAATGAAAATGGATGAACAACCATCGTGTGACACGTTAAAGGAGATTGAAGGATTAACAAGTATGGATGATTCAATGGTCAAAGAGATGGATAATTTCACGATTAGCATGGTGCCATCTTAATTAATGTCAATCAAGGCTAGCTGTGATGAAGGGCCCACAAACGACATCTAGAACAAGGCGAACCACCAAGAAGCGAAAGAAAAGATGGCGTGTATTTCAACGCCTTATTATGCATAAGCTGCTCGCCAGGTGTATAGGTCTCCTCCATCAACTGGCAACGAAACTGAAGAAAAGACGCGCTACAAACAAGGATTTTCCCAGGAGATTACGATCACCAATTTAAACTTGAGGATGGGTTCTTTTTTTAAGCCCGGGGAATTAATGCAACCAAATGGCCACACGAGTTGATTGATTAATATTTGAAGAATCCACCTGTTCAACTTGTCTTAAGTAATGATCTAGACCAAATCCATGGTTTGATGATCAATCTGATGGGATCAATGGTTAGATTACATTGTGGGGTTGAGAGGATCAATCAGATGGTCAGTATATTTTTAGGACTTATTGTTTTAGTTAGTTATTAGGGTTTGATCAAGTATTTAATAATTTGCCTTTTTATTATTTTCATCATTTTTTAGTGGGCCACTTATGGGGCACCAATTGATGTCTGAATGATACGAGATTGGTCCCGTTTGGTAGCCCATTGAGTTAACTTCTAGACAAGCCCAAGATCATGCAATTCTAACTCCCTCTGGATGAGTTTTGGGCCATTTATATATGGCTCATATGGTAGTGATGAGACTTAGGGGCAGTTTGGTCATTTCCTATTAGGACTTGTCTTTTTTGGTTTGAAGCCTATATAAGGCTATGTTATGGAAGTGTAATGCATTATCATGATGATTTAAATAAAACTTCTTTGCTTTTTTACTTCTTTATCTGGTAGAAGATTTGGAGAGGGGGTTATTCACGGTCTCTAGCATTTGGCTAGATTATTGTTAGGTTCTTTCTTGCAATCTCTTTCTTCTTTTCTTTGATCGATTTGTATTCCCTTTTGGGGTTTGCATTACTAGCTAAGAAGATCTTTTCTATGATTATCTCTTGGATGCGGTTCATCAAAATTTTAGGGGAATGCTGTAGTGTTGTTCCAATCCTGATAGGCTGAAATTTTGTCTAGTGGGTCCCTAGATTATACTTCTTCAGTGGCTTTGACTACCCTCCTATTGGGATTGTTAAATTAAATTGTGGTAGATGATCTTTCAGTAATCTGGGGCCTGCAGGTATTGGCTGAATCACTAGGGAACAGTAGTGGTCATACTCGCTAGAAATTTCTGGGCACATGGGAATTGAAGGCTCTAGTTCTGCGGGGACAACAGTCATTCTCCTATCATGTAAACTGGTGGCGAAATTTCAGCCCTGTCATCTCATCGTTGAAGGTGACTCCAATAATGCTACTTTGTGGCTGGTGGTTCTCTCATGCCCAAGGTGTTCCATAACAGTAACAGTGATTGTAATGGCCACTGCCGTTACTGTTACGATACAGGCTGTCAAGGCCATTATGGCCTGTTAAAAAAAAAAAAAAAAAAAATCTGTTTCGGGACCATTACAACCAGTCATTTTTTTTTTTTTTTTTCTGTAATGGATGTTTCGGCCCTGTAACGTGTAACAGTTACAACCGTTACCATTATGTAACCATTTTCGCATACCATGCTCGTGCCTTTGAGATTAGCGGTCGTGATAGGAAAGTTCAGGATTTATGTAATGGGCAAGTCATCTCTTTCTTGCATGCTCATCGTGAAGCAAATTTGGAAGCTAACTACCTTGCTAAGAATGGTGCTAGTAAAGATTCCCTTTCTGTGGTAGATCAGAGATGAAGTAGCCCTGTCTTCTTCAATTTGCTGCAGCTTCTCGCTGCTGTTATTTCTTTTTTGTTTAGTGTTCCTGCTCTATTTTCTTTCTTTGTTTTGGGCTTTTTTCTGGGCCCTCTTGTAGTTGCTTTCTCATGGTTTCAATAAAAATCTTGATCACCAATAAAAAAATAAAGTGGGTAAATTATGTTTATCATCTTTGCATGCCAGGGGCCTTGGGGACCCCAATAAACAGATGACATTGAAGGAATTTCTAATAAGAAAGGTGGATGTTGTGGTGATGCAAGAATCAGGGATGGAATTTTATGGAATTTATTGGTGGTAAGTTGATCTTAGAAATTTGCTGAGCTGCAAATATTGGTTTCCATTTCCTTCTTGTGATGGGATTAGTTGGTGTCACTGTAACGTGGAACAAATACACGGTGGTAGTTGAAGAAGACCATCATCATCTAAGCCCTATACCAACTAATCGGGGTCAGCTATGGCCTTATCGGGGAATATTCAGTCTTGTTTTGATGCTATTTTGTTTGGGGAGCATTTTTCATGGGTCTTTTACTGCTATGTAATTTCTGGGAAGGATAAAATGGGGCAAATAGAAAGTGAAACCTTGGTCTTTGTTGGGGTGGGTGATCAATATGTTCCCTTTTTCCTATATAAGAAGTTGAGGTTTGGAGAATAAACACCAGCATGAGAGGTTTTGCAGAATTCCTGGCAGCTAATGATCACATGGATCTTCCTTTGAGTGGGGGTCCTTACCCTTGATCGAGTAATCAAAGTGAAAAAAAAAATCTGGTAAAGTTCAAGCTAGATTGCTTCCTCATTTCAAGTGGATAGGTGACGCACTACCACGATGCAGTTCAATCCAACCTCTCAAGATCAAGTTCAGATCACACTCCATTAGGGGTTTTTTGGATGCCTGTAAGTTGTGTTAGTTGTAATTTGTAAAGGGTTTACATGTAACTCACTTGTATCCACAGGAAGCATTTGGATGAGAATTTTCACCTGTAAATGAGGTATTAGCTATAAGTGACTTACGGGAAAAATTGCCATTCGTAAACATTTGAAAAAGGAGACATTTCACTTATCTGTGAGTGAGTTTCACTCAAAGGTTTTTTTTTTTTTTTTTTTTTTGAAAGATTGGCTATAAAGAAGAGAATGGCTCTCTCTCTCTCTCACTACCATCTTTTACTTTCTTAGAGAAAGTGGAGCAGAAGTCTCTCCTCTCCTTTTCAAGCTATGCTAAGCCCACGCGTGTTCAATGAAGCTCGTACATGCCACAAATGTGGCATGATAGGTCCAAGATTATCAACTGTTAGCACCTTCTTTCTTCCCACAAGCCATGCCAGAGCTGCCACTTTGGGAGGAGCCCTATAATGCTATACAAAAGCTGTATGGCTAATTTGCCTATCTGTTGAAGACCCAGAAATGAAATTATAAAATGATTTGACTGAAAATTTGTTAGATTTTCCCTAATCCATACCATAGAATCCTACTCTCCCACCGATGACATTCTCTTTTGAGGCAATTCCAACAATTTAATAATCTCTTCTACTTCATCTTCCAACAGATTCATTCTGCATAAAGGGGCCCAACTAATCTCATTCCCTTCGAAAGAGTAACAACGAGCAACCATGATATTCGGCTTCATTGATATTCTAGCCAATCTAGGAGAAACTTCTTGAAGTGGTTTATCTCCCATCCAAACATCTTCCCAAGAATGTATACTCCCTCCATCCCCCAAATAGAAAAAGCCTACACCCACCTTGGACTTCTGTAACAACCTGGATTTTTGCCAACCTGGAATTAGACGTCCTTAGGCAATGGGTTGCTCCTAACACCTTATTAACCTATCAGAACTGAATCCCACAGTCTAAAATCGCTTCTGAACCCATTTCCTTCACAAATCCAATCCTTTACCATCTTATTCTTTCAATTTTCCTAAGTACTTTCACCCTAGACATTATCTTAAACTAGTTAAGTATTATAACTTGGATCACTCTATATACAAACTACGAAGGACTAAGTACCACCTCAGACGGAAATCACTTAGGATTAAATCCTTTAGAAATTTGACAAAGTTAACTAAGTGCTAAACTAGATTAGCCATGAAATCCATTTGAATCGCTTTAAATACGATCTGCAAGACCCAAAACTTGTAGAATCATTGACGCTAGGTTACCCTAAAACCTAAGATCAATCTCATTATCCAACTGCTCACGGGAGCATCTTGAAACTCCGTATCGAATCTGGACCGCACGTCGGGAGTCCGAATAATACGAAGTTAAGGAATTAGGACCGCCTTGCTGGGCTTGACAACCATCTCGGAAATCAAACTCAGACAGTGTCCCACGGTCTGTTCGCTTGAGTCCGGAGCGAGGGAGTGTGAAAACACTTATTTCCTTACAAAATAAATATCTTGAATAGTAATCTGCATCTCTCGTTTGCGGATCGTTTTAAGCAACTGACCGTCGAATCGGACCAAATTACACCCTCGGATCAAGAGAAATTTCATACACATTTACATGTACTCGGAATCTCCGATCGAGATCCGCTGACCGTTGAACTGAAACTGGTCTGCCACGCGTGATATGAAATCCCGACCGAAACAAAAACATAATAGAACGTAGATCCGGTGTCGGTGAGCTTAAGTCCGACTTTTGGCTCAAGGAGGGCCGCCAGAAACCCTCTTTTGAGCTGAATTAGAACCGATTTGGATATAACCCAAGTATACCTTGAACATAAGTCTATTTTAGAGACTTTTTAGGCTATATAAGGGCCTTAGAGCACCCTCTCTCACAGCCATACGAATTTGAGATTTGAGAGAGAGAAAAGAGAGAGAAAGTGAGGGAGGAGTGGGAGAATATCCCTACTATCGTTCCCTGCCACCACACGGGCTGCACCATCCCTTTCTTGACGCTTTTCCGGCGATACAGACTCCGTTTTAAGGTAAGAAACCCTAACCCTAATCTGTTTTGGGGTTTAGACAGTTGTAGGTTAGGAAATAGCTAACCTATTTCATTCTCTAGGTTGCCAAACTGCCGAATACGGAAGCTTAGCAAACCTACCGACTCCGTTACGATTCTACAACACAAGGTGCGGACTTTAGGTGTATAGGTTATGGTTTTCAACGCTTTCAATGTCAGATAATGATAGATTCATGATCTGCATGCAATTGCACATGTACAAAGTGCTTTCCGTTTTCTGTTTCAATTAAAGTTGTAGAATATGGAATTTTACATATTCTAGGTATTCGTAGAAAATACCGTATACGTATATTTTTTGGAAATGTGTTTGACATGATTATTTGTTGTATGGATATACGATGTATGGATAAAATACTTATTTGGCGAAAGGATTCGCCCAAATACATGTTTTACTAATATATACTATGTATGTAGAAATACTGTATTGTATAAAGTACCGTATACGTATATATTTTAGAGATGTGTTTGCCATAATTATTTGTTGTATAAATACATTATATATGCGTAAAATACTTGCTTGGCGAAAGGACTCGCCCTAATACATGTTTGCTAACATACACTAAGTATGTTGAAATAGTGTATGTTAAGTGTTTGTGAAAATGCTTGTGTGAGCAAGTGATTGGATGTTGATGCCTTAGGAGGGCGTTGAGATGGGATTCTCAACTACCTTAGAGACATGTATGATTTCCTCCATGAGGTTGTTTACTTAAACAGCTTACTTGTACAAAATATGTGTTTGTATCCCAATTTATGTAGTGCTTTATAACATGCTTTATGACATACTTGTTAACATGCTTTAATTACTTTGTTTATTATGCTTTACTCCACATGCTATGAATATGGATTGATTGAGTTTGGGACTATGTTTATAGTCCAGACAATTGGTACCAGACTTGAGATCGTGGTTGAGATTCACTTCGCCACATAGGATGTGTTTGACGAACCCGAGTCGTACGTCAGTTGGCGACAGTGGTTAGGCCACGCGAAGTGCTTATGCACTTCATGCCGTTCAGTTGACCGTGCGCTCTAGCTACTGCTTGAACCTAGGGTACCGAACTTACCAGTGGAGTCCCGTTAACCATGGTACCTCGATCCGCTAAGACTCATGAGCCGGGCATGGTGGTATGGGACACCGTGGTCGAGCTGTCGGCCTACGCTGGGGCCACATGCCTCCCCGTAGTGACCAGTGAGCAACCAGACTCGTGAGCCGATTATGGTGGTATGAGACACTATATTCGAGCTGTCGGCCTACACTGGCGTAGCCTGGCTGTGGTCCCTAGTCGGGTTGCATCTGAGTCCCATCGTCAATAAGTGAACCGGTCGGGCTTCGAAAATAGACTGCCAGTTGGTAGGACGTTAGTGGAGTGACCTCGAGCATACTCTGAATTTGGAATGAGGCGATGAGTTTTGCCGCAATGTAGAGAGTATGAACTAGGCCTGTTTCTGTATAGTGATGAATCGTTAAAGAGGTGATGGGGGAGTGGTGTAACCTTTGTGCATAACAGCCCTGACAGCCTTTGTAGTGACCTAGAAAACACATCATCGTCTGAGATTAATTAGGACTGACGACCTTAGAATGGATCATGTTTGGGAATGATACGAGGGAGGTACCTTAGTTTCCCAATCCTGCTGTTTGAAATGGACTAATTAAAAACTCGGTAATCATGCTCATCATGCATTGCATGTGCCTGGAAGATGTGGAGCACTGTGGGATGAAAGCATGCCGCGAGCGTGAGATGGTGTCGCATAAGGGAGTATGTCGGTGAGGGCATCTATCATGACTGCATTCATACTTGCATTAATAAGAGTAGTTAGGTGTGTTTGATTGTACTGCTTTATCATTACGGCTTGACTGTATTGATAACATGTTAACCTATGCTTTATTGTTCCACTGAGTTAGTTACTCACTCCCACGTTACGGGACGGTGTTTTAAAACACCCACCAGACCAGTATCGGATGCGAGTATTCGGAGCACAGAGACCGAGGCTCCGACTTCTATGATGATCAGGAGTTCTCTTACATGCAGTTCGTTGGAGTCTTCGCATAAGCTGTCCAGTGCTACGGGGCTACAGGGTTGATAATTTCAGTTGTACTATTTTGGCTTTTTGATTCAGAACCAACATATATATATATATATATATATATATATATATATATATATATATATATATATATATATATATATACACGGTGACTCAGTTAGTGTTCATACTCTGGAGATCGAGAATGTTTTGTTTTATATATATTTATATATACCTTTCAGTCTTCCGCTTACGCTTTATACATGGATCTGGAGTATGAATTACTGTTTTGGTAGAATCTCACTCATGTTTATTGTACTAACACAGACAACATTAAATCATCATTATCTATGTTGCATAAGTGATGTTCTGGAACTCGAGAGTTGAGTTACTACTCGACCCTCGATTTTTCGGGATGTTACAACTTCCCTTTCAATCCTGCTGTTGCTTTCCAAGCCCCCGATGCTTGATATAAAGAAGACACTCTAATCTATCTTCCCCCTTCCTCTAGTCCATATTTCTTTACTATGACCTGTTTCAATAAATTACCTTCAAAAGGAAAATAGCTTCTTCTATGGTTGATTGGGCTCTAGTAAGGCCCAAATTGCATGAAGTCCTGAGAGAGTTCTTCAGGAACTGGAGATGTGCATCGGGCACTAACTGGCGCCTCCATAGCAACAATTTTTATTGTTTTTTGGGCCTCAGTTCTCGTTTTTCCCGTTTGTGTTTGTTGTTTTTGTTGCAGTTTCAGCTTATTGTAGTATGTGAATTTTGCTGCCCTTTATTCCTTTAGTATTTAGTTAGGCGACTTTCGAAGTGGCGAGAGCAAGGATTAAGAATCAGTTTTGGGTGAGACTTATCTAAGCATCTGACTGAGTCGCATCGCCAGCTACTCTATATAATTTAGGAATGTTGTCTTCTGATGCATATGCATGCACAATTTTAGTTCAATTTGACATATTTTGATACATTTGGGTATGAGTAACGAGTTTTAATTTGACCTTGCACTCTTATCTTTTCTTTATGGAGTAACTCACAGAAGAACCATTTCTTAGATGGCTGTTACCAATGAAAATTTATCTTCATCAATTGAATATCATTCTTGAAAAATTGTACACTCAAATCCTTTCACTACAATATTTTCTGTATAATTGAGGAATGTTGTCGAGAATTTTGGCATGGGTTCTAATTGACTCTGAACTTGACTTGTTTTTTATTAGGAAACGCATGGCAGAACCATGTCTTCAATTGCAAGAACTGATGAGAGTTTGTCTGCATCACTATTGAATATCACTGCTCTTGAAAAGTCTCTATCAGCTGCTGGTGAGAAGTTCGTTTTCATGCAAAAGCTTCGTGACTTTGTTTCTGTTATATGTGCCTTTTTACAGGTATGGAGTTTCAGTCTGGATTCTTTGTCTGTGTTTGTACTCCTCTATAGCTTCCACCATGCTTGATCCATCCCTTGAACATAATAATAGTTGAACACAATTTTGTGGATTTTCTGTTGTGCATTCATAACATGGGTGGAAAACACCTGCCCCTTGAATGCTTATCACAATTATGTTGTACCTTTTTTTTTTTTGAAAGGCAATTGTACCTAGAATTTTATGTTGGAAGGCGTATGTGGTCTTTTAATTTGAAGTATTTGCATCTATTGCTGTGTTTGTTGTTTAATTAAGTCAATAGTATCCCTCTTGAATTAGTACATCCCTTAGAAAACTTCACTTGGGGTTCAATGTTCCATTGGGTAAATCAAGGGTGAAAAGATTCTAGGAGTCTGTTCGACATCTTATCTTCTTCAGAGACCTCTTCTTGCATTTGTTCGTGCACTCATATATCCCTATTATACTATCCATTCTGAAAGTGGTCTTAGTTGCTACCTGAGCAGCCTGAGTTATCTGGCTTATGCTTGGTTCCTGTTGAAAATAAAGAAGTTGTAGATCAAATCCTGCTCCCCTCTATTGCTATTATTAGGGGTTCTGGTCAACCCAAAACCCAAATGACCCAACCCGAGTTTGGGTTGTCAATGTCGTCGGGTTGGGTTAAGGTTGGACAACACCAACCTGATCAAAACAGGTTGGGTTTGGGTTGAGTAAATTTGGGTCATGTTAGGTATGTTGGGAACAATCACATGTATTTGGGGTATCGGGTCACGTTGCAGGTTGGAGGTTGGGTCCTCTTGAGGTCGGGTCGGGCTTGGTTTGACCCTCAACCCAATTCAACTTGCACGGTTGCACCCTCAACTATCATGGTCCTTACTACAAATGTGAATTTCTTGATCTTGTGTTGGGACAAGATACAAGACTATGGAGATGGGAGAGGTCTGGAAAATTTTCCATGTAGTCACTTTATGGAAAGTTGATGGAGGAAGGCATTGGGGATGCCTCAATGGTGTGGTTGTGGGATGTGAGCTTCCCTCCCATGATTACTGCTTTTGGGTATTTGGTGGGCCAGGAGAAGGGTGCTCAATATCGGTCACGTTGGCAGATCTCTTGGGCTATCTTTTGGGGACTGTCCGGAAGATTTCATAGCCCTGTTCCAATGCGTTGAAGATAGGGGTCGCCCGCTCCTTGGTACCAGATCCCCAGGGCAGCGATCTTCCAAATTGCATAGCAATAGATAATTGCACAATCTCTCTTCGTCTCTCAACCCTTCATTCGGCTTATTATCGGGAGCAGGAAACATCGTTAACCAGGGCAACTCGGTTTCCCTATGAAGATCCTATCGTGGAATGTTAGAGGAGTGGGATCGAAGCAGAAAAGAAGATTGATAAAAGATACTTGCGGGAGGAACAATCCGGACATCATTTGTCTTCAGGAGACAAAAGGTGCCAGTTTTCTCCAATCAGCTGATGGATTCTCTATGGAACGTCCAAGATGTTAAATGGGCTTCGTTGGACGACAGAGGTAGTGCGGGAGGAATTCTTGTGGCTTGGAATTCTTCTAAATGGTCTCTGGAATCGAGCTGGACAGGGGAGTTCTCCATTTCAATTATTCTGAAAAATTATTCTCTCAATTTTCTCTGTCTCATTACTTTTGTTTATGGTCCTAATGCTGATAGTAGCAGAGTCAATTTCTGGGCGGAGCTCAATGCCTCCAGATGCAGGTTCAATGGCCCTTGGTGTGTTTGTGAAGACTTCAATATCACCAGATATGCCGAAGATAAATCTCACGCTAGCAACGTCTCTCCTGCAATGAGGACTTTTTCCTCCTGGATCAACGATCAAGAGCTGGTGGATCTCCCACTTTTAGGTGCCAGATTCACCTAGACGAATGGGAGAATGAAGCCGACCTTAGCTAGATTGGACAAATTCCTCATTTCTGCTGAATGGGCTGATGTATTTCCTTTTGTCTCTCAATCGACCCTCCCGAGAACCACTTCAGACCATTCTCCTCTCATCCTCTCAGCTGATAATCAAAGTCGGGGTCCTAAACCATTCATATTTGAAATCTCCTCGACAAAGATTCAAGGATTCTCGTAACTTATACAAAATTGGTGGGCAGAATTTGCGGTTGAAGGATTTGCTGGATACAGGTTAAGCGTCAAGTTGAAGCTTCTGAAGGAAAAGATTAAACAGTGGAGAGAGAATTGGATACAAGGTCAAAGGAAATGGAAGCCTTATTATCAGAGCTGCAATCTATCGATATGAAAGCGGAAGAAGGAACGATATCTCCTGATCTTATCTCAAACAGAACTCAGATTATTCAAAATATTTCAACCAGAGTGCTTGAAGATGAAATTGCCTGGAGACAGCGGTCGCGGTCTAAATGGATCAAGGAAGGGGACAAGAATACTAGCTTCTTCCACAACATCGCTAGCTCTCGGCTAAGACTCAACAAGATCAGCAAGATCGAGGTTAATGGCTCCATAACTGAAGACAGGAAGCTTATTGAATTAGAGGCCATCGGATTTTTCAGCAACCTCCTCCAGGGAGAGAAATGGATCAGACCGGGATTAGACTTCTTGCAGTTAGATAGGCTAGCAGATGCGGATGCCACCTGTCTTGAAGCCCCCTTCTCGTTGGAAGAAATCAAGGTGGTGGTGGACTCAATGGGCCCTGATGGCTTCCCTATTTTATTCTTTCAGAAATTCTGGGAAACCATCCATGTCGATCTCATGGCTTTTTTCAGAGAGTTTCATGACAGAGGCCGCCTTTCTAAAAGCCTCAGGGCTTCTTTCATCGCCTTAATTCCCAAATTCCAGGGGGCGTCAAATTTCAAGGATTTTAGGTCGATAAGTCTGATTGGTGGGCCATATAAAATTATGGCAAAAGTGTTGTTGACTCGCCTGAAGAATGTGATCGGGAAAGTCATCTCAGATAATCAAAGCGCCTTCATCTCGGGCAGGCAAATCATCGATAGTGCTCTTATAGCGTTCGAATGCTTAGATTCTATTCACAAATCCAAATCTGAAGGCATCTTATGCAAGTTAGACCTTGAGAAGGCTTATGATCACGTCAACTGGGCCTTCCTCCAGTATATGCAAGCTCGCATGGGATTTGGGGAGAAATGGATTAGATGGATCGGAGAGTGTGTCGGGTCTGCTCATTTTTCAGTTCTCCTTAATGGCACCCCAAAAGGCTTCTTCAAGAGCTCCAGGGGTCTTCGCCAAGGAGATCCTATATCTTCTTTCCTGTTTCTTATTGTGGTTGAGGCACTATCCAGAATGATAATCAAAGGTCAAGAAGAAGGTATTCTAAGCGGCATCAGAATAAAAGGTCTCGATAATCCGATCTCTCATATCCAATTTGCCGATGACACGTTGCTTTTTAGTGAAGCCAATCAAGATAAGGTGAGTAACCTTCGTACTACAATCCGCTGCTTTGAGGCAGTTTCCGGTCTTACGGTAAATATGGCGAAATCCAAACTGTTTGGGGTGAATATATGGAAGAGGAAGTCAGTAGGACTTGCACTGATTTTTTCAGTGTTCCGAAGGCAAATTCCCGACATCTTTCGTTGGTCTCCCTTTGTGCATGGGTCTTCCCCCTAAATCTTTATGGGATAAAGTCATTGACCGATTCAAAAAATATCTGGCTAAATGGAAGTGTAGATACTTATCGTTTGGGGGCCGCATCACTCTTATCAAATCAGCGTTATCTAATCTCCCGTTATACTTCACGTCTCTATTCAAATGCCCAGCTTCGATTCTGGCTATCCTTGAGAAATTGAGACATGACTTTCTATGGCATGGGAAAGAGGAGAAAAAGAAATTCCATTTAGTTGAATGGAAGGTAGTGTGTCAACAATATAAAGATGGTGGTGCTGGGCTAAAAAGACTTAAATCTATGAACAAAGCTCTCCTAGGAAAATGGACCTGGCGTTTGGGGAATGAAAATGGGCGTCTTTGGAACAAGCTAATCAAAAACAAATATGGTAGCTCTTTGGGCAGTTGGTGGTCTAAAGATTCCTCTTCTTATAGAGCATCGACTTTATGGAGGGGCATTCTTTCTATGAAAAAAACGGTTCTTCAAGGGGTTGGTTTTGCTATTGGTAACGGTCGCAAAGTCCGCTTTTGGGAAGATTCTTGGGTGGGAGACTCTCTCCTCAAAGATGAATTTCCAAATATCTATTGTATTTATCATAATCAGAACTCTTCAGTTGCTGATTTCTTCTCCGTTTCCGATGAGAATGTGGTCTGGAACCCAATCTGCAGGAGGAATCTCCAGGACTGGGAGGTTTCCGAGTTCGTGGCCCTCCTTGAATGAATATCCAACAGCAATCCGAACATTCTAAGTGAAGACAAATTAATTTGGAAAGCTGAAAAAACAGGTCTGTTTTCGGTCAAATCCTTTTACAAAATTCTGGTCAGCTCTCGCTCCCTTGAAGATGATATCTCCACAGGTCAGATTTGGTATTATGCGGCCCCTCCTAAGATTTCTTTCTTTGGGTGGTTGGTTGGTTGGTTGGTAAAAACGAGGTTCTTACAATCGATAACTTGAGGAAAAGGGGCATGATCCTTCCGAATATCTGCCCTTGTTGCATGCGAACGAAGAGACGGTAGATCATTTGTTTATCCACTGTCCCTTCATCCATCATATCTGGCCTCATATCTTGGGTCCCTTCGGCATCAATTGGACCCTTCTCCTCAGCCCAATTACTTATGGCGTGGCATGGTGTCTGCCTAGGTAAACAAAGGACCCCTATTTGGAGACTAGCCCTCTTGGCTACCTGGTGGACAGTTTGGGAAGAAAGAAACAGAAGAATTTTCAGAAATGAATCTAAGTCGAGCGAATTTCTTGTTTGAAGAGCTAAACATTTGATCATAGATTGGGTTGTTAATGTTGATTCTCTTAAGGGTTGTAATGTTTTCTTCTTAGGAGCCTAGGTGGTTCGCTTTCTCAGCGTCCCCTCTCCTCTTGCCTTGTTTTTCTTCTCCTATTAATGAAATCTTCGTTATCCTTCAAAAAAAAAATATTGATCATTTGCACAGCTGGAAAATAATAATTGTGAATGGTTGTTGCATTTGTTAGAAGGATGCTGAAAGTGTGTATCATTTATTTGGTCATTGTCCGTTTTCTAGAAAGATTTGGTGGTGCTGTTGCAACCGATTTGGTGTTGCTTGGTTGATGCCTGGATCTATGGCTGCAGTGATGGAGACGTGGCCAATGTGACAGTGTTGTGAAGTCTATATTCTCTAGCTGTCCTTTGGGCAGTTTGGAATAAGAGAAGAGATAGGTCTTCTATCAAGAAAAGTGATTCAGCTTAAAGAAGAAACTAAGTAGCTACTTGAGCGGATGGGTGAGACTTAAAACAAACTTTGCAATTATGGGAAAGAAGACTCCTGTAGGAATTTTTAAGAAATTCTGATGTAATGTGGATGTGAGGGCTTGTGTTCTCCTTGTTGATTAAATTACTTTTTCAGTAAAAAAGAAAAAAAGAAAAAAAAAAAAGAAGAAACATAATTCATGGTTCTTGCATCTTAGCTTGACTTGGTCAAGTTTTTGACTAAACTAGATGCTGATTTCTGACAAACTCATTGAGTCAATTATTTCAAGTCACATCACACTCTGATGAAGTCCATTTGACTGGATGAAGTTTTGGGTTCCTACTATGGTGCATGTGCACCTGCACAATGGGAGAATCACCTGGATACTGCCCACTTGAATCTTATATATTTGTTCTTGTTTGGTAGATTTATGTTTCTTCTTTTCTTTCCTTCTTTTAGCCCTTTCCTCTGATTATTGTTACAGTTGTGATATTTTTGGTTTCTCCTTCAAACCCCCCCCCTCGCGGATCCTAAGGGAAAGTTGGATGGTTTGGTCACGTGCAACAGAGACCAAGATCTGCACTGATTAGGAGAAGTTGGTTCAAGTTGAAGTCTCTAAAAGGGCAAGGGGAAGGCCTAAAAGGATGTGGGTAGAGGCAGTAAAAAAAGACTTGGTTATCTGTGGTTTAGCTGAAGATATGGTCCCTGATAGAGCGGAATGGCAGAATTCGTGTAGCGGAAAACAATTAGTTGGGATGAGGCTTAGATGATGATGATAATGGAGATCCTAACACTAAAATTTGTTCGAGTTGAACAATAATGACCCTGATCATAATTTACGAAAAAGAAAGATAAAATAGCAAAAACATGATCTCTCTATTTAATTGAATCCAGATATATTTCTAGGGAGCCAAGTTGCCCAAACCTTCTAGCTAGATTCTGCTCCTGCTTCAAACATGCTTCGGACTCCCACTCCTACACCTGCTTCCTAGCTGCTTGCAAACATTTTGAAATAGGTGCTTTTCTGCACCTGCAACTGAATCCAATGCTACTTCCCTTCTCACTTCGTGCAACTATAGAACCAACTTTTTAGACACTTGTTTTGCTTCCCAGGTTGAGTGGTGCTCCATGACACTGTTGAGAGCCTCAGTCATTTTTTAACCGCCACTATGCTTAACATTTTTCTTTGGTTTTGAGGTAGAGAACTTGTGTGGTTCACAACTTGCTAAGCTTCTATGTGTCTTTCTGTTGGCATGATATTCTTTGCAAGCCATATAGCATTTTCTCGAGTATGCCTATTTCAACTTGCTATGGTTCTTAAACCACATTATTGGAACCATTTTAATTTCAGGATAAAGCTCCTTACATAGAAGAACTTGAAGAGCAAATGCAGAAGCTTCATGAAGAACGTGCATCAGCTATTGTAGAAAGACGGGCTGCTGATATTGCTGATGAAATGACAGAAGTGGAAGCAGCTGTGAATGCAGCAATGCCAATATTCAGTAAAGGTGGCGGTACGACAGCGGTTGCTGCTGCCGCCACGGCGGCACAGGCTGCATCTTTGGCAGCGAGAGAACAATCAAATTTACCAGTTCAATTAGATGAGTTTGGTAGAGATGTGAACCAGCAGAAACGCATGGATTTGATCCGAAGGTCTGAGGCGCAAAAACGCCGTAGGGCTCGATCTGAGTCGAAGAGACTGTCATCTACTGGTGATGACAGTGCATATCGAGTAGAAGGAGAGTCGAGCACTGATGAGAGCGAAAGTGAGAGTAGCTCTTACCAGTCCAACCGTGATGTACTGCTGCAAACCGCTGAACAAGTTTTCAGTGATGCAGCTGATGAGTATTCCGAACTTTCCATTGTCAAAGAAAGGCTTGAGAAATGGAAGAAATATTATTCATCTAGCTACCGTGATGCTTATATGTCTCTAAGTGCACCTGCTATCTTCTCCCCTTATGTGAGATTGGAGCTTCTAAAATGGGACCCACTCTATGAAGCTGCCGATTTCAATGATATGCAATGGTATACATTCTCGTAACTAAGTGCACGTTTTACCTACATGCTCTATCCTTTTTATGATGGCAATATCTTTTTTCCGTTGCTTTCCTTTCTTGCTCTGATTCTTTTTTTTTTTTTGTTTTGTTTTTGTTAATGTCATGCATTTAGGCATTCTCTACTGTTCAATTATGGTTTACCAGAAGATGGAAGTGACTTCAATCCAGATGATGCTGATGCTAACCTTATTCCTGAACTTGTGGAAAAGGTTGCTCTTCCCATTCTGCATCACGAAATTGCTCACTGCTGGGATATGCTCAGTACAAGAGGGACTAAAAATGCAGTTTCTGCTACGAAATTGGTTATTAGTTATATTCCAGCTTCCAGTGAAGCTCTACAGGAATTGTTGGCTGCTGTCCGCAACCGTCTAGCTGATGCCGTTGATAACCTTTCTGTATGTCCTCCAATCAGTTCAGCCCTACCATTTTCATGCACAATAATTGGTTGTATCTGCATGTGAATATTATGATAATTGTTTTGATCTAACTTTCTTCTATAACATTCCAATTTATAGGTCCCAACTTGGAACAATCTTGTCATGAAGGTTGTGCCGAATGCAGCACGGACCGCCGCATATCGCTTTGGAATGTCTGTTCGTTTGTTGAAAAATATTTGCTATTGGAAAGATATCCTTGCACTCCCAGTTCTCGAGCAGCTTGCTCTTGATGAACTTTTAAGTGGAAAAGTTCTGCCTCACATTCGAAGTGTCACACCCAATATCCATGATGCAATTACGAGGACAGAGAGGGTCATTGTGTCATTATCAGGGGTTTGGTCTGGCCCTAGTGTCACAGGGGGGCACAGGTACCTCTTTTTTTCCCTACTGGCTCATTATTGTCATCACCACCACCACAACTACCATCATCATAGCATTGTATCTTATCACCAAATGTTGTTACAAAATGGGAGTGTTGGGCAACTAACAGGCAATATGAGCAGATGATAAGTGTTGCAGAGATGTCAATGCATTATATGTTTTCCCATTATTGTCTAAAATGCTATGGGTCACAGTGATGGCATCTGGTGACTGGTGCATGTTAATGTTAGATGTAAAAGTTCTGCTATTACTCATTATCCTGATTGCTTCTGTTGATAATATGTAAACTGCCTTGCTTATGGATGCATTTAGCTGTACCGCCAAATTGTGGTTGGTGGATTTTCCCAACCTTAATGTGCTCAACTTTTGGGGTGACTTGGAAAAATGGAGGCGAAGTAAGCCAGTTTCTGTTTTCCACTTCCTCTGCCCCTAGACATGATTGAGATCGGAATGGTAAAATCCTGTTCTTATCTCATCCATGTTTTGGGACTGTGCATCCAGTTTATCTCGAGAACTTGGAAAACCAGAGCATGCCCTAAGCTTTTTTTTTCTTTTCTTTTTTGTCCAAGAAAAGCAGGAATAATCTGAGCTGGAAACAATTTTATTACATGTTCTATGTAACTGACCCTTCTGTAACCAAACTAGGAGCTTCTACTGTTAACTGATACTGATAGATGCCTAGGAATTTCCGGAAGTGAACCTTTGTTGGATTATGTCACTAGACCAACGGCTTTGAAATTTTTTTTTTTGGGTCCTTTTGATTGTTAGATGATGATGTGTTGTGTACTATAGGCCTATTTTTGTAATCACAGTAATTGTTTGGGGTAAGGGTACTTGTATTATGTTATATTCTTTTCTTATTTGTACTTGAATTGTATAAAACCGATAAGGTTTTGTGGAATGAGAAATGTTTGCGTGCCATGTTGTATGTGATCCTTCGCATTCGATACCTCCTATCCTGCCAGTGTGCCATGTTGTAGAACATCCAAAATGTGCAGAAGGTGTCCAGTGCCATAAAGATCACCTGGGCTGACAACCAGGATGTTCTACTCATCATGCGGCCTACACAGCCTGGAAGTCAGTGGGACGGCCAATGGTCTGATGCAACATTGAATAAGTTCAGAAAGTTAACTGGATCATACACAAGTGATTGTTTACAAAGTTCAGAAAGTCTAACTGGATCATAAAACTGTCAATTCTATTGAGATTGGAAATCATAAATTGTGAAGCCATGGGATCTTTACAAAAATTTCATAACTTGTATGTCTATGCAAATTAGCACACAACTTAAACTCTTCGATGGTGTATCATGTATGCAAACAAAATCTTCACATTTTTAAGAATCACAAACAAAATCATCATCATCATCATCTAAGCCTTTTCCCAACTAATTGGGACAGCTACATGAATCCTTTTCCGCCATTCCACTCTATCAAGGGCCATAATTTCAGTTTGACCATAGGTCATCGAGTCTTTACCTACCTCCAACCTTGTCCTCTGGGCCTTCCCCTTCCCCTTCCCCTTCCCCTTCCCCTTCCCCTTCCCCTTTTAAGGCCTTCAACTTGTAAAAACAAACCCCTCGTAATTGGTGCAATTCTTGGTCTCCATTGTACATGGCCAAACCATCTAAGTTTACCTTTTTTCATCTTCTTACCTATTTACTCCTAAATTCCTTCAAATGCATTCATTTCTAATTCTATCCTTGTCTTGCCACTCATCCATCCCAACATCCTCATTTCAGCTACACATCCTATGGACATGTTGTTCCTTAACTGCCCAACATTTTGCCTCATAAAGCATGGCTGGTTGTATAACTATCATAGAAAATTTCCTTTTTAGTTTGAGTGGTACACTTCAATCTCATTAAAACTCCAGAGGTACATCTCCATTTCTTCCACCCTAGTTGAATTCTATGGGTAAGACCCTTCTCAATCTCTCCACTCATGAATTATTGACCCAAGATATTGAAAGTGGTCGTTTTGGGAAACTTCTTGGTCAACAATCTTTCTATTCCTCATGCTCACTCCTATTGTTACTAAAATTACACTCCATATAATTTGTTTTAGTCCGACTAATTTTAAATCCTTTAGATTCTAAAGCGCCTCTCAATAAATCTAGCTTTGTGTTTACGCTGTCCCTGATCTTGTCAATCAAAACGATTGCATTTGCAAATAACATATGCCATGGGATCTCTTCCTGCAAATGCCTTGTTGACTCGTCCATAACCAATGTGAAAAGTTATAGGTTCAATGCCGACCCCTGGTGCAAGCCTATAGTAGTTGAGAACTCACTTATATCTCCACTAGGGGTCCTCACATTTGTCATTACTACCTCATACATATCCTTAATCATATCAATATATCATCTTGAAACTCCTCTCTCCCAACACCCACCAAATTAGTTCTCTAGGGACCCTATCATAAGCTTCTCTAAATTAGTGAAGACCATGTGAAGATCCTTACTCGTCTCCCTATATTTCTTCATTTGTCTAAATAAGAATATAGATTCAGCCGTAGAACTCCCTGGCATGAAACCAAACTGATTTTCTGATACATTCATCTCATGCCATAGTCTTTGCTCAATCACTCTTTCCCAGAGTTCATAGTATGGTTCATAAGTTTAATGCCATCATAGTTAGTGCAGCTGTGTATGTCTCCTTTGTTCTTATAAATAGGTACCAACTACCATGTATGTTTCATAGTACCCTTTTTATTTTACCATGTATGGGGAAAAAAAAAATAAAAAATTCTAAACATGACTTCGATAAACGCTCGTCTCCCCTGACATTAAAGGTATAAGGTTCTCCACTTCTCAAATTCCTAGACATGGGGATCTAAGTATTCCAGTTTTGACATACTATTCATAATCATAAGTATAGTTTCTACTCGGGACATTTTTAACTGTTCTATTAAAATTACTAAGCTGAGGTAATGGTTAGTTTTTTAGTTTTTAGTTTTTTTTTTTAGTTTTTTTTTTTCTGGCATATTAAGTGAAAACTGCAAACATTTGTGGAGTTTTTACACTGACCTTTTACAATATGACAATAATATAAGAAAGTTGTTGGGATTTCAAAATAACAAATTTAACATGATAGGATTGTGTTTAAGACATTGAGAAGTACCTGCTACCGGTATAAGTATGGTGCCATATCTGACTTGATTAGCTGAGCGGATATGCACATATCTGGGTTCATGCATGTATGCCACTTAGCTCATATAGTATCTTTTAGAATGTTATTATATTTTAGGTCATGGTCAAGACTCATGAGGCATTAAGCACTCACTGTCTAGTAATGTTCATGAGGCATTACTGTTCAAATGATCAGTCATTGACTACGCAACGTATTATTGATTTCAAGGTGATGAATGGAAATCTAGCCGTTTCATCCTTGGTATCATTAGGAAATTGAACTTTCTAGAGGTGCTGATGATATCATGTTTAAGAGCCTGCGAAGTTTTTGTTGTCATCGAAAGCAGCAATTTTTAAGTGGTCTGAGAAGTTGCTGTTGTTACTTGTGTAAAAGAAAATTGCAAGAAAATCGAGATGTTCACAATGTTCTGATTCTAGAAGGTTTGTGTAGTGATTCTGTGCACCATTATTATTTTTGTTAATTCTTGGTAAGTTACGAGCAGCCAAGAGAATTGACTAGGAGGCCCATACCATGTGTGTGGTAAACTGTAGATAGTCTGATGAAATCCTCTGGAAGTCATGAAAGGCTAAAAATTGAAAGATACGGAGAGAATGGAGAATACTGAACGTTGAACCACAAAATACTTGCTTGGAGTAATTAAATTACAGATGCCACTTAAATGAAATACTTGACAGGCTATTTTGGCGGAAATTACAAATAAGGAAGAAAGAACCTTTGAGAATAGCGAATATGAATGACTGGCTTAATTTGACTATGAACCACAGTGTGCCATGATGGAGGCTACGTAACAGCAACAGTGACATCTGTTAGGCGTTATGGGGTCATAATGTCCGTTATGGAAAATTTGACCCATAATGGCCTATTATGGGGCTGATACCTTTTTGTTTTGTTTCTGTTTCTGTTTCTGTTTGTTTGTTTTTTTTTTTTTTTGGATGATGACAGGGTGGGGCGCCCCCTTTAAGGAGGGACTATTCCCTGTGGATGCACGCAATCACTTAGAACACAACTTAGATGATATACAGTGTTAATTGGTAAGGTTGGGCTGACTACTACTTGGCAGCAGCGACCACCGCATGCACTGATCAATACCCCCAACATGGAAACTGGCCATGCACACTGCCATATCTATCTTGTTCTATGATGATTATGGAGTGATTTACAGGGACACGCCCTGGTATATACATGTTTACATACATCATCACCATCATCATCATAGGCTTGTCCCAACTCTTTGAGGTTGGCTCCAAGAATCCATAATGCAGGGGCATTTTCACACTGGGCTCGAGTGGGGTTGCCTGTGCGATGCAGGGGCACACTCAGGGTGGGCGGCCCGTGTGAGGCGGGTGGCTTGTGTGAGGCGGGCCCCACCTGTGTGATTCGGGTGGCTCATGTGGGGCAGTATCCATGTGATTTGGGGCCCACGAGGGGGTTCGACCGAGGTCCTAACCCATGAGATGTGGGGCCTGGGCTATGAGATAAAGGGATTGATTTGCCATACTCTAACAGTTCGAGCTTTTAGAGCAAGTGGTTAATTGTCCTACGTCAATCCATTTTTGCCAATCATATTTGAAACAGGATTTCTCATGATTGCTCGGGGAAAGATTGCTAACCTGACATCAACCCTTCTCATTAATGTTTATGCATGCAAGCTTCGTTTTGTGTGATATATAGAGAAGTAATCACTTATAGGTGATATATGTGAACTTCTCACTTGTCAGATTCCATTGTGGAAGAATCACCCACAATTTCTTCTGATGGGAATGAATGAGGAAATGCTATATCATTCCATAGCAAATCTGGAATCCTGGTTACATACTCAGGCTGGTCCTGTGTCTCGAGATATGTATTTCATCAAGCAACAGATGTGAACATTCACAATAGCTTATCATGTATTTCATCAGTGGCATCTGTAATTCAATATATGTGAACTGTCAATACATACATCTGTGTTTTGTGTCTTTACTCATGTCTCACTTATGTAGGATATTTGAGCCTGCGCATGTGGGCCATAACGTGAATATCAACTGCGCTGAAAATCAGGCTGATATGCTCGTGTGGGCTGCACAGTCACATTCAATGGTTAGATGATGGTCTGATTCAACATACAGACTTGGCCCCACCTAGCGAGTGGATCAGCCTGATGTTCATGCAAGGTGATCTTTACCCCAATCTTTCGCACAAACAACATATCCTACACACATGACATGTTGGTGGGATGGACGGGGCTGTTTCAGAAAGTTCATGTACATGCCTTCATGTGTTCGTCACTATTATATCTCATCACTGGATGTACACAGACATGGTTTACTAATTGAATAAGACTAGATGATGGTGCACGTGCCATTCTGAGATATCACTGATGCTGTGATGTTGAAAGCTCTCTTTTCTTGTATCGTGCAGTCAGAAGTTGCAACCGCTGGTGGAGCACATAGCAACATTAGTTAAGACTTTGGAGAAGCGGCATGCTTCAGGTGCGAATAGTGATACTGAGATAAGTGGGCTTGCTCGGCGCTTGAAGAAGATGCTTGTTGAGCTCAATGAATATGACAAAGCCAGGGCAGTCTTGAGGACCTTTCAGCTTAAAGAGGCGCTTTAGGTTTACTTCATGCGGTGAGTCTTGGTTTCATGAAATTTGCAGCACTTTCAACGCCTTTGTTCTTTTCTACTGAAAACCTGTCTAGCCTTCTCTGCCGCTTCATTATTGTAGTTTATAATGGTTTCTAATGCGTTAATATTGCATCTCCCTTCATACATGTATAGATCTCTAGGCGTAATGTAACAGTGTCTAGTCCTATTAGTTATTGGACTTGAAAATGTATGCCTAGGCAAAGCCCAAAACCCTTTAAACTGGGGCCAAATAAAGCCCGGTCCTCTCTCACCCCAATTCTAGGGCTATGGTACATCAATTTTCACTGGACAAAGAAAAATTCAAATCATTGATTTGAACTGTCTATTTAGATCACCCTGGCTATCATGCAAAAGTCAGTTGATTGGATGTTCCCAAGCTTCTGATTGGCAGTGTGCAAAATGGACGGTGAAAACCATTCAAAGAAAAATGGGTCTTTTAATCAATTTGAGTCATTCATCGTCTTTGCCACATTCTAGTGCTATGAACATGACAGTGTAAAGAATCACTCTGGTCAGATGCTGAATCATTTGATCTATGGCTTGAAAAATAGATGGTCGGTATCATCCATTATGATTTTTATTGTGGGTTACAAAGAGTGAGCTGGAAAGAAATGGATGGTCACATCATTGATAGTTGCATCATGGATCTATGATGTTTGTATTCGTACACATATGACCCTCTTGGTGGGCGAATATTCGTGCTGGCATAGGCATGTTCAACATGGCCTCCATCCAATGAGGAACCTAGACCCCAACATGTGTGACATGCTGGCACTGTCTTGTGAATCGCCTTTTTGAATTCCTCAAGTATAAGGCTTCTCATTACCGGCTTTGGAATTGAAACTGAAGATACATGTCTGAGGAAGGATAGCTATACTGATTCAGTACTATAAATACACCTTTGGTGCAATATTGATGATATCACAAAGATGAAATATCAGTAGTTTTCCAGTTACTGATCCATTGCAACTGCAATTTTGGAACGTCAAGAGGCCAGGTTTGAGCCAAGCAAAATAATTTTTTCGAATAGAGCTAGTCCAGGAGGTCCAGTCTGACCAGTCCAAGATCTGGACCCTAACAAATCCAGGCTCCAGCCTATTGACAGCCTACCCCAGTTTGATGACTTTTACATAGAACAGCATGCATTAATAGGGCTGTGGCAGGCTCTTTATAGAAGGGCTGTGCTTCAAAAATCAGACATCAGAAAATTCTAGCCATTTCTTTTCTTCCTGTGCATTTAATGTAACCGTTGTTTTCTACACCATCTAATCGGTGGATCTTGGAAATTTTTCTGTCCACGGCAGGTCCCGCACGATGAACCATCCAGACTGATACGCGCCACTCTGCGGCATGTACTGGGAGAGCTCTGCCGTAGTCAGGTTCCACTAAAATCCACCTTTTTGTTGGCCCATTGGAGGAAAGGCCAAAGTGAACTCTCTTGAGTAAGATGGATGTATGACTTTGGGACTGGTGTGCCGAACTACCAAACATGGGGAAATTAATCAAGTGCGGTCCACCAAGAACATACTGTGCGCCAGTTTTAGACTGGTCCACTCATCATGCAGACAACACGTATGTTGAATATCGTACACTGGACAATTTTCTAACCATTGTCCAATTATGCACCACCTAGCCCGCCCCCGAATTTGCTCAATGGGAACTACGTCCGTGATGTCCCATCTGATGGATATGCATGCTTATGGAGAATCCAAGTTTATGATTGTTAATCCGATTTTGGGTGTGTCATCAATATACTGTGTCGTCGTTTGGACAGTTTACACCACAAACATGGACATGGAGGGCACAATTGGAAACGAAAATTTTGTAGGCATAAAAGAATCAGTTGCGTCCGTCCATGATCATCATCTAAAATATTTGGCCTTCTCTTGGTTGAATGGGGATGGTGGTCAGGTTCTCTTTCTTAGCTGTTCCTTTGTTTAGCTATGTATTGGAAGTTAGGATTTTTCCACCTGGGACATTTCTGGGATATTTTTACTAGATAGATGATACACTGTCAGACCCAGGTTTGGATTATTGAATGTCTGAACTGAAAGCCCAAATGCTGTACAATCTGTTGGCCTAAACACTATGTTAGCTTATAGAATTATAGGGGCATGGATGTTGGCACACCTTAACCGTGGTTCCATAAGCACGGCCCTATAGAGTTTTCAGTCACTGCTGCATCAAACAGAACTATTTCTAGTGTCTGCATTTAGGACCTTCATCAGATTATTTATAAACGTTGCGTTCTCTTGATTTTACCACTAGATAACCACGTGATATGCGGATGTACATATAGACATTCAAAATGTGCAATCATGAAAGTTTGTGTAAGATCCAAATGGTCCAGCAGGTTGACCCTTATCTTAACATGCCCTGGCTCGAAATCGACCGCACCGGTCTCTTGGTGCCGTCATGTTGGCGCATCTCAGGTGCTGTATAATGAAAATTACCATTGTTTGAGCAGGCTATTGGATTACTGAAACTTCAAGCTGTTACTCCACATCTAAGGAGAAAAGTGGAAATAGCAGGGCTGCCATAGGCAGCCTTTTGTCCAATGTGCAGGCCCTTCCTAGCTTCTGTTTAATTTTGGGTCCCTTGAATATTTTCTTAGAAGTTCTGTTATTTATAACTTTTCATTTTCTATTAAAATGTTAGGGTTTTGAAACTAAGGGGCTTGCTTGGATGGAGCATGGCCTAAAATTATACTAATGAAATGATCCTAACCATCCAATTGGTGGCTCTCAGGGTACAGTTAAAAACTCTATGGTCAATGATCAAATTCAATAGGAAAACCTCTTCTTTGAAACTGGCTCGTTTGCTTTGCTCTCTCACCTCTCACCTGATCACCAGTCATTTTAATAGCGCCACTGCTCCCTCAAGTAAGCGAGTGAATAAAGATTTTAAAGAATGTATACCTAGCTCTAGCTACCATTTCTAAAACAGGGAAAAACTACTTAAGATGCATGAAATCAATACTGTCCATCAAGTGCAAAACCCCTTGTTTATCCCAAAAATCAGTATGATTCAACAATCAGGTATGGCCCACCTAAGTTTTGAAATGCCATGATTTTTGGGTAATTCTTTCATCCTGATGAGGCACATTAGATGAATGGATTGAATGGCAAATAAACACTATGGTGGGCTGTATACAAAACTAGTGGTAGGGCTTCTATCTCAACTATTTCCTATGTTGCAACTCTCCTGAGCCTTGGATTACCATGATTTTTCATCTTGATGAGGCACATTAGATTAATGGATTGGATGGCATATAAACACGATGGTGGGTCCTACACAACACTAATGGTGGCCTCCCTGAGTTTTGTGTATTCAATGATTAAAATGCATCAGCCTACTTTAGTACCAGGTGGATCTAATGGAAGTACCACCCATGTGGCTGTTGGTTTGTGAAAATAACCCTGGTAGGCACCTAGAGCAAGGTACTCTAGCACGGTTCAATGGGGTGGGCCACACCATAGGGAACCATGGGGATGGGATACCAACCATTGGTTTTATGTATTGGGCTACTATGGTGTATCATTCATCAAACCCGTAAATCAGGTGTAACTCACCAGCATAAAGTGAAAATACAAAAATCAGCTTGACACAAATATCAGGTGGGCCACCCCTATATAGTTAAAGGTTTTAGTAGCACTTTTTACATTGTTCCCATTTTCTGGCCCTGTCGTGTTTTTCTCAGGCTGATCTTATGTATATATGGTTAAAAGAATGGTTCTCACAACTATGGACGGAGTAGATTTACATGCAAAACATACTGGTCCGGCATAGCGTGGGTGTTTTAAGTGTCCGCTGCGTGCCTACAACAAACCTAACACCACATGAGGGAGAATTTAAATCAGATCCACCCCATCCATCAGGTGCGTCACTAAGTTTTCACTGTGGATCCTAAAAATCAATTTAATAAAAGACTTAGGTAGGCCAGACCATATGGAATAGTGTAAATCATGCCTGGAAACTCTACGTTGACGTGGTGTGACATAAGTCTAATAACGTCATGATTTTCGAGGAATCCATTCAACTCTGGTGTGTCATGTCAGGAAGTAGATTGGATGACATATATACACCAGTCCCCACATACAATTTAGATGATATTAACGATGGGACACTAGGACTTCCCATCTCAATTATTCCCAATGATGTAGCCACCTCGGCTTCAAATTGCCTGATTTTTGGGATCTGGTGCCGACAAAAGGTAGTGAACCTGATGGATGGGATGGATTTCATCCACGTAAAGTGTACCATCCACATCAGGGAATAGTCATGCCCCATAATCACTATGTGCATGTTAGTATAGTTTAGCCAATTAAAAAAGAGAAAAGAAAAAGGTGATTGACATGTTGAAATTGGCTGAAATTGGTAAAATAAAGTTTAATGAAAAAAATTATTCAAGGTGGTCTTATCTAATTAGGCTTAAAAAATGGGCAGCTTTACATAAAAATCCCAACAAAAAATAGCCATATTCAACAAAAAAAAAATAAATAAAATGTAATCATCAGTTTCAATTACTCAAATAATCTGATTTTTACGTTGTCAGCTGTCTGCAGTGGGTGCATGATTTGGACAGTTTATCTGAGTTACATGAACGTGGAGGGTGGAATTTCTAGTTGCATGTGTACCGTGGTACTCTCTCATTGTATAAAATAAAACTAGGTTTTGATAGAATGCAGTTACATGGAGTATAGGTGAGGCACCTGACTCCATCTTTGTCAAGCTAATTAGATGATCTTGAACTCTGATTAATGCACATTTTTTTTTTTTTTTTTGTTTGTTGAAATTGGACCGTTTATTACTTTCCATTTGGTATCTGTTAAATGTTCCCTGTTGGGCTAGTTAGAAGTTAGGTGGTTATGTGAGACTTTCATATGATTGCCGCACCCGTGGAAGAGGAAAAAGTTCTTTCGTACGGAAGGAAGAAGTGTGGCCCTTTTTAGATGACGAACCCTACCCTCTAATTGTCGCTTGATTATCTTAGGTAAAGTTGTGCAAGTGGTTGAATAGGCAAGTAATCTTATTAGAACTTGATCATATATAATCAATTTCTAATGTATTCGCCTATCTTTGTACTTGGGGTTGTATTTGTTCGGTTTAAATTAAGTCGCACATTCAATTCTGGCACGCCCCCACTAATCACGTGACCAAATTTGAAATCGAACCACAATAATAATATATTAGCTTGGAAGCTTTCACACCTCTACTTATGCAAGGATGCAGGTTGGGTACTACTCCACCGGGACTAGCTAGAGACTGACAGTCTTATTAGGGCCTCATTGTGCCCACCTTGATATATATATATATATATATATATATATATATATATATATATATATATATATATATATATATATATATATATATATATATATATATATATATTATATCCACGCAGTCCATCTATTTTGAAAGATCATTTTAGAGCATAAGCCCATAAAGAAGGCAAATCAAAGGCTAAAGTGGACCACACCACAGGAAGCAATGAGAATTGAACTCCTATGTTGAAAACTTCCAAGGGCCATGGTGATGTTTATTTGCAATCCAACCCTTCATAAGGTGAGGTAGACTTGGATGAAGGGAAAGCATAAGTATCAGCTTCATCCAAAACTTCTATGTCCCGCAAGAATCAAATTGCAATTGCTTACTTTATGCTAGGAGCGTCACTAGCATGCCATGCCATTAGCTCACTTTTTCAATGGTAGGATTTCAATCTCCACCTCTTCCTGTGGTGTGATTGATTTGACCATTGATTTGTCTCAAATTTAGGCTCATGCCTTAAAATGATATTTCAAAATGGATGGACAACATGAATAAAACATATATATCATAGTGAGACCCACAGAACCCCTGATAGAACGTCCCGATTTGGCTGCACCCCGTAACCAGGAATGTGGGTGAGACCTGACTGTAAGGCCCACCTCGTAGTCATTGTATACCCACACCGTCCATTTATTTTTCCAGCTTATTTTAAGATCAAGACTAAAAAATGAACCCAATACAAGTTTAAAATAGACCACACTTCATGAAACAGTGGTCATTGAACTTCCACCGTTAAAGCCCTCCTAGAATCTACCGTAATGTTTATTGACCATCCAACCTGTTGATAAGGTCAAAGAGATTTAGATGAAAGGAAAAACAAATATCAGCTTGATCTAAAATTTTTATGGCCCACAAAAGGTTTTCAATAGTCATTAACCACTGTTTCCTATGGCGTGGTCCACCTTAAATTTGTATCTACTTCATTTTTGGGACCATGGCCTTAATAAGCAGTAAAAACAGATGAACAGCATGGATATACAATGCATACATCGAGGTGTCCCCTACAGTCAATATCTCACACACACTGCTGGTATGGGGAGTAGTACCCAAGCCGAGTCTCTTTATGCAATACATGCTCTCTCTCTCTCTCTCTCTCTCTCTCTCTCTCTCCATCTACACCTTTGTACCTTTGTACTTTATAGTTAATGAAAAATAATTGGACCAAGTTCTATGGGGCCCACCGTGATGTCCATATGACATCCCATCTATCCATCAATTTCAGAAGCTCAGCTCATGTATCTGCTTCATTAATCATTAATCACTGTTTCCTGTAGTGTGGTCCACCTTAAATTTTATCCGTTTCTTTTTAGGTACTATAGCCTACAATAAGCTGAAAAAACGGATGAACTGCATGGATATACAATGCACACATCAAGATAGGCCCCTACGGTCAGGGTCGCACCCGCATAGCCGTTACAGGGTCTCACCAAGGCGGACTGGTGTCTAGCTAGGTCCTGGTGGGAGTAGTACCCAGGAGTACCCAATCGGGGTCCTTCATCCAATGCCACATGCTCTCTCTCTCTCTCTCTCTCTCTCTCTCTCTCTCTCTCCAACTGCACTCTGTACCTTTGTACTTCGTAGTTAATGAGAAATAATTGAACCAAGTTCTGTGGGGCCCACTGTGTTGTTTATATGACATCCAATCTGTCCATCAATTTGACAAGCTATCGTTAAGATATAAGCCCAAAAAGGAAAATCAAATAATAATATGGAGCATGTAGCACCCACCATTGAAATCTTCTCAGGGCCACTATGGTGTTTATATGCCATCTAAGTCATTCGTAAGATTGTTCCAGCCAGGCTGAAAGGACAGCACAAATATCAGCTTGATCCAAAGCTTCAAAAGGCCTTAGTTGTAAGGCTGGGCATTTAATCCCCCAATTTCTTGTGTGGCCTAGGTGAGTTTTGAACACAACTAACTTCCGAGCTTGATGCATAGACATCCCAAGGCTTTCAGAGAAAGTAACAATAGTAGGCTCTCAATCTCTTTATTCCCCTATCCTGGTATCACATCATCCCCTGCCAATAATAGACTCCGACAGGATTTTCTATAGATTTTGAAATCAACTACATTTGTGGGCCTCACATTGATGTGTTTTATCCATACCGTCAATACATATGCACCCTTTAGACGTGACATTCAAGTTACACGTAAATGTCATCAGTTGTAAAATCTGATCCATTAATTGCAATTCCATGGTCTACCAAACGCAAGCTTCACTTAATACTGTACTTTTCTCAAAGGAAGAATTTAATCCCAAACGTAAGATGAAAATATTACAATATTTCTTAAAATGCAATCATTGTGCAATAATGATGTTAATTCCATCTAATGCAATTCCATATCATTTAATCCCACGTGCCAAACAGACTCAGTTTTGAATCTGTCTGATTTTATTTTTATTTTTTTACTTCAATACCCAGACATAAAAGTGGTATAGTAAATAGTAGGTATGGTGGACAACATTGACAATGTGGTGGGTCGGCCGATCCCAAATAGCTTTTGGTTAGCGTGATGGGGACCAACCAACTTGTTAGAGTCTTTCACGACTCATCCAAGTGGACTAAGGTGAAAACCAGGGGAGTGCAGATTGTGTCCATAAGGGTCTTGGCCGCCCATCCAGCACTAGTCCATCACCTTTGGAAAAGCACTACTAGAGATTACAAAATGTGACCCATTTAAAAAACAAAAAGAAAAAAGAACGAAGAAGTGAAGATTCGTTGAACGAAATTATTATTTCAATCTTTTTATTAATTTTTACCGTGAATCTCACGCCTCACACGGTGACTTTTGATTTGGGTGCGCCCTACACAATTCCATTCGAATGAGTGGATGAGGGCCGTGTCCTTTAAATGCCATGCAATGTCATGAATGATTATAAATCCTTGCTCTATGCAGGAGTATCAAAACTCCTAACACATCTAGAGAAACTTTATAGTCTTGACAGCTTCATCATTGATATATAGCAGGCATTGATAAATTAGACACGTAATGTTGTACATTAATTTTGACAATTATGAGAAAATTAGCAGGGAAATTACAAAATCTTTAAAAAAGATTTTTAAAGATTTGGAGCACTTTTTGTCGAATTGTAGACGGTATAAGCTTACTTTATATTTCAGAGGATGGTAGACAAAATATTATGATAGATGTACAAGAAGTGTAGTTAAGTTGTTTAAATATATGAAGGGTGACCGAGGACAACCAAAACAAAACTTTAGCCAACAAAAGTGAAGTAGGCGGTCGAGAGGTGTTTGGAAGAGGAAAGGTTGCAAAAGAGAAGGATCTAGAGAGAGACATTTTGACTGCTAAAACCGTTATAATAATGGAAGAATAAACTACAACAGAAATCTATAAATGGCAAAAGAATGTGACAATTAATTGATTTTTTTCAACGATTAACAACAAAATTTACTTTATCTCTTTTTATCTTAGGAATAGAGATAATGTAGTAGTGGTAATTGTCAGTTATAATTTTTAGTTGTAATCCAAGTCTACGCTCATATACTGGATTTGCTCTTTATCCAATATTAAATAGTTCTTTCGACAGACACATTCTTGTATTTGCTTCCAGTGACCGATTACGAGTTTTTCCTTTTGTTTGATTGCACTGGTATTCTGAAAGTTCTTTCTTGTGAAGGGTACAAAGTAACCTATCTTCGGAGGAAAAACTTCACCTTCTGATTATCATCTGATCGTTATCAAATTCTGCAAGTGGCTGAGTAAGTGACCGATCTTCTCAGAATTTGGTCATATACGTTCATATTGGACATATTTACTTATTTTGACACTTGGGGTCAAAGTTGATTGGTTTGGATTGAGCCGTTGTATCGATTATAACATGCTCGCATAATTAAAAACAAACTGAGCAGCCAACATATAGCATTTAAATTAAACTATTTAATTTTTTTCCTACACACCCCCATACAAACCCATGCACTCACACCACAATGGGTATTAAAACCTATAACCTCATGTTGAAACTCTTGGGAGTCTACGATTGAGGCATGAATGAGGACATGGAAACTATTTAAATTATGATTTCACTTTAGATGTATGAATGAACTCTAAGTTAGACATTTTATATTATCTTATTAACTATTTCATCAAAATTTATTTAACAATAAAAAATAAAAACAAAATTTTCATATAACCGCTTGCCCATTTGGGTTATGGAATGAAAACCATCTACTTTTAAAATATTTAAAATAAACCTAGTAACTTTTGCACCATTAGACATCTGGACACCTACCATTGTATGTCAATGTGTAGATATATTTGAGAAACCATATTTTTATAAACCCAAAAAATGCCCATTAGTTATTTATTACCAGTGTTTTGACCAATGTGGGTTTAGTCAAGTCAAAGTCATGACTGTGGGGGTCACTTCAATGTATGTGTTGTATATCCATGATGCCCATTTATATTGCTAGCTCATTTTACAAATAGGCCCAAAAATGAAGTAGATCCCAATCTCATGTGGACCTCACCACAAGAAACAATGGTGATTGACCATTAAAAACTTTTTGATGACCATAAAAGTTTTGGATCAAGCTAATATTTGTGTTTTCCTTTCATCCAAGTTTGTTTGTCCTTATCAATAGGTTGGATGGAAAATAAACATTACGGTGACAGTAGGAATTTGTTAATTGTGAATGTTCAATGATCAATGATTCCTGTGGTGTGGTCCACCTGAGATTAGGATATGCTTCATTTTTGGGCCCATGTCCTAAAATGACCTGGTTAAACGGATCGATGGCGTGGATATACAACATATACATTAAGGTGGAGCCATAATGTCGACGTTGGATCCCAGGGCAGTGGAATTGACTCGTGTTTCTACGGGTGCCTTTTTCAAGGTGTTGTGATTAAAATGGTGCTATGTTTGACCAGAGTCACCACTAGCCAGTTTCCTCATCTCTATAGTCAATTAGACCTTATAAAAATGCTAAGAGAGAGGATCCGAGGATTCTCAATCCTACGATGATTCTATTACTAGAGATTCAAGGTAAGAGACCACAGTTATAGAGAGGGAAGATGTTACGCACCACTCTGCCCGTACTATCGTACGGTCTCTACTTCACAAGATCTGACTTATTCTTGAGGGTTAGGGATCAGTTCTCTTACACAAATGATGCAAACATATATTGATTGATGTGTTGAATGCAAAGCTTATGACAAACTTAGATTCAAGATGGATAACCCACCCTCACTACTTTGTCAAAACAATAAACCAGTCAGTACAATTTTCTAATAGGTAGGATTCGACTAATAAATTTCTAATAGGTAGGATCTGACTAAGTTGGCAAGCCATAGAGCATACCTTTATACTGGCTGGGTACAAGATGCAATGTTATGTAGCAATGATGAAATAGATGAGCAAGGGGGTTGAGAAGTGAGTAAGTGTTGTACAATGCTAATGGTGGGATTTAGACGAAGGAGAATGGAGATTAAACAGTTGGATGGATGGTAGTATTGCAAGGATTGGATTACGTGTATTGGATTGAGATCTTAATGGCTCATGAGGCTCTGAATTAGGTTGGGCTAAGCTTAACCTGGGTTGGAATCTTTCCTCTCCTTGGTAGAAGAATGGAGTGGTTAGGATAAAGGCTTAAGGGGTGAGTGAGGAGACTTGGATTTTTCTAGGATGGATTGAATGTGAAGGGAAGGTGGGTATTTATAGCCCCCAACCTGGTTTTCTGGTAATTCTTATAAAGCTTAAGGTTAAAAGGGTTTGGATGGCTGAGATTTGAGATTGTCATGTGGAAAAATCTCATGGGTTGGATTGGATGACATAAAGCATAATTTTAGCACGAGGGATGGGTATCGGAGTAATTCAACTTTTCCACATGCTTGGAGCTTGCAAAAAAACTAGCTGCACATGGATGAACAACTTGCAAAAGTACAGAATGAGCCACGTGGTGAGTGGCATCCTAGGGGCCGCTTGTACCTTGCCAGGTCTCTAGTTTTGGTAGGCGAGCTCTCCAACTCATATGGGGAGCTCTGGATAAAAGTGGCTGCTTTGTTGTCTCCCTCTATACTCTAATTGGGCTTTGAAAGTGGGCTTGGACTAAAATAGATCTTAGGCCTAGTTTGACAAGGTGAGTTGACTGGGTAAGCTGACTAAGTGAGCTAATTTAGTTGGTTGACTGGTTTTTCTTAAGGTTAGGTTTTGGAGTTAGGTTTCTATCGAGTCTGTTTGACTAGGTTGACTAGGTTTAATGTTGGCTTTTAAGACTCAAGTTTATAGGGTTTATGGTTTGCCTTAGATTAAGATTTGGATTTGGGTTTGGGGTTTGGATTAGGGTTTAGGGCCCGAATTAGGATTTAGGTATGGATCAGGGTTTGGATTAGGGTTTTGTCCAATCTCAATCAACTTATTGGCCTAGGGTAGGGTGTTTACACATAGTCACAGTCCAACCGAACATGGTCAAGTCAAGTACGTAAACATTGTTGCTTTTATATATTGATCATATAGATGCTTCCCACGTTCTAATGGTTGCTATAACTGTTTTAGCACTACTTGCTTTTCTTGTTTCTAAACCTCCCATCTTCCTGATAATTGCTTCAACATGACTACTCTTTGCTCGACCACTTTCTCTTAATGGATGACATGGCACTACTCGATAAACACTAGTTGTATTGCTGCAAAATCCTCTCTATATATATTTAAAGATCTTCAAATACACCATGAACTCCCTTGTGATTACATTCAACCTTTTTTGATTGGCTCTTGTAGGAATTGGCAAAAATAGGGATGAACAATTATCACCCGCAAAAAAAGTGAGGAGGAGACAAGTGGGGCCAGACCAACTTAGCAAAACTTAACCATATCCCTTAGTCCCACCCAATTGGGAAGGAAATTGGATTGCTTAATGTGCTTTCATCGTACCACTGAAATGTATGTGGTTTATTTACACTATCCGTTCATTTTTATAGCTCATTTTAGGGATTGAGCCCAAAATTTAAGCATATCCAAAGCTCAATTGTACCATAACACAGGAAACAACGGGAATAATGATTTATGCTGTTGAAACCTTGCTAGGGTCCACATCACAATGGCCCACAATGATGTTTATTTGTCATCCAACTTGTTCATAAGATCACACAGATATGAATGAAGGGGAAAATACAAATATCAACTTGATAAAAAAAAAACTTATGTGGCCCTCAAGAAATTTTCAACGGTAAACGTTCAATTTACACTGTTTCCTTAGGTGTGGTTCACTTGAGCTTTGGATGTGCTTTGTTTTTGGGCTCACGACCTAAAATTATTCGGTACAATGGATGGATGGAGTGGATAAAATACATAAGATCAACTTGATAAAAAAAAACTTATGTGGCCCTCAAGAAATTTTCAACATGAGATCAACTTGATAAAATACATAAGATCAACATGGATGAAGGGGAAAATACAAATATCAACTTGATAAAAAAAAAACTTATGTGGCCCTCAAGAAATTTTCAATGGTAAACGTTTAATTTACACTGTTTCCTTAGGTGTGGTTCACTTGAGCTTTGGATGTGCTTTGTTTTTGGGCTCATGACCTAAAATTATTCGGTACAATGAATGGATGGAGTGGATAAAATACATAAATCACAGTGGACCCCACAAAGTTTACCCAATACGCAATCCGCTTCCACTCGGAAGAGTCACCTAAACTCCAGTCGTGCTGAGTTCGTGTTGACTAGTGCAAATTGCACTAAATGCAAACAAGTCTTAAAACCATGCATATTATATAAGTTATGTTATGGGGAAAAATGGACCGACTTATAATGAAAGGTTAGGTTAGAACCCTGTGAGCTCAGCCTCGCGAAAGACCAACATGTAACTCGGATCCTACGAGGGCCTACTCCCTACTCCCAGATAGTGACAAAGCGACATGCTCATAAGAGCACCACCTCCGTCTACTCCAAGATCTCCAGAGTTCGTGAGGACCCCCTGTCTTCCTACTTGATTAGGAAGGCAGGTCAGCATGACTCAGGTCAGCGTTATCCGGGTTGACGTGCCGGGTCGACATGCTAAGGTTGGCCAAGACCACCTCGGCCTCCCATTGCATGCCTCTGATGGTTCAATGGTTCCGGGGAGTCAAGCCTCATCCAAGAGGGATCTGCCAGAGGTCTTCCCTAAAGATCTTGAAGGATATTTGCAACATGCTCGAAATCCCGAGATCCTAGCCCGGGATCTCGAAACATCCTCCTACTAGTTCGGGATCTGAATCCCTCTGCAATACACACCTACTAAATAGATAGATCGCCTCTACACCACCGCTTCTCATAAGCTATAAATAGAGAGGCCTCTAATGGTGAAAGGTACAAACTATCTTTAGCCCTAAACTCTCAATCTTCGACTAGACCTAGATCCCTTTCTTGACTTAGGCTTTAGAGGGTCCCTTGCTCTAGCCAGGGTCTTCCTTGTCCGTTCCTTGTGCAGGTAAGCAGGTCCAGAAGGGGCTAACTAGATTTCTGCATCAATAGTTTGGCGCCGTCTGTAGGAATCGGCATCGAAAGTCGTTCTCATTTCACCATAAGTTCAACAATGGCAAAAGGGAAGAATAAGGTCCAGGCCTCCTTTGTTGTGCCCGACCTTGCACTGTCAGATCAGTTTGCCAGCCACTAGGATTTCACTTCCCAGTTCCAGGCTGATTTCATGCCTATAGGGCTGATGTAATGATCCCGTAATCGGGGAGGAAGGCTGGTCTCTCTCAAACAACAAGTAGAAGTGTTGAACAAATAACATGAATTTCATGAAGCAGCTGTTGGAACAACTACAGCCCTGACCCACGTAAGGGGTCTAGCAGGCAGCAGGACCAACGGTCCAGGAGCCCCCTGAGCCTTCTGATGCACTGTTGCCTCTCGCAGAAGCTGACAACTTAGAACATCAAGGCTGGTACCCTCTCACATCTCTGACACCATAGCACTGGCCGCTTTCGACCTCCGTCATGAGTTGGATAGGAAGAAGCGCGACAAAGCTCCCAAGGTAGCCATTGAGACTATGACTGAAAGCGGTTAAGGGTGCACGTGGGTCAGTTCGGTCCGGTTCTAGGGTGAAACCGAAACTGAATAGTTCCTAGCTATTCTAGGATTTTCGGAACCAAAATCGGACCATTAGCACCCTAGAACCGAATCAGAACTAGATTATTAAAACCGGTTCGGTTCCTGATTGGTTCCATGGTTCTAGGCGAGAGAGGACCAGCGAGAGAGAGAGAGAGAGAGAGAGAGAGAGAGAGAGAGAGAGAGAGGACTGGCGACAGAGAGAGGGCAGTCGCAGTAGGGTTGGGTCAACGTGAATAGGGGTTAGGGACTTAGGGTTTAGGTGTTTTTTTAGTTTTAAATATAGTTTCAGTTCCAGGTTCGGATCCATTGATTGGTTCACGATTCGGTTCGATTCTACATACCCCCAAATCGAGAACCGAACCAAACTAAACGATTCTTTGATTTTTAGAACCAGAACCAAAACTAGTGCACTCTAGAACCGGACCAAACCAGACCATTTGGTCGGATCTGGTCCGATTCCATGGTTCTACTGGTTCGATGTGCACCCCTAAAAGTGGCAACCCCTGGGAAGCCGAGCTGAATAACCCACAGGGCTAGATCGGTGACATATCGCAGGCCTACCGTGCGAACGCTCCGACCTCAGCAAAAGCGATATTGGAAGAGACCGAGACTCTGTTCACCGCCAACATCATGCATGCGTGATTGCCACCAAGATTTCATATGCCGCAGATCGCCCAATATTCTGGAACTATCGACCCAACCGAGCATTTAGAATCCTTCGGGGCTTGGATGGACTTACACGGTGCATCGACCATGGTCATGTGCCGCGCATTCTCACTAATCCTGCCAGGAGCAGCTCAGAAATGGTTTCGACAACTGAAGCCACAATCGATTAGTTCTTTCACACAGCTTAACAAAGCCTTCATCACCAATTTCATCTGGGGAAAGAAAGCCTCAAATCGGCCTCCCATCTCCTCCACATTGTCCAGAAAGAAGGTGAGCTGCTCAAGGACTACATCAAGTGATTGAACCTGGAAACGATGCAAGTGTAAGCACATTCGGAGGATATTGCCCTAATTGCCATGATGAGAGGATTGAGAGACAGGAGATGGCTGACCTCTCGATAGAGCCCAAAAATACTCCAATGCAAAGGAAGTTTTTGGCCTGCGGAGAGAGGCTCGGTGCAAAGCTAGACCAAGGAAAAATGTCCCAAGGAGGAACCAACCTTGACTAACAACAATAAAAGGAGAAAAGACGACCAAACTCTTAGAAGCCGACGCTCGAGCGGACAACCTGACAGCAGGTTCAGCTCGTACACTCCTCTCAATGCGACGCTCGAGCAGGTTCTCATGGAGGTCTAAGACAAACGAACCCTCAAATGGCCTAATAAGATGAAATCTGATGTAGACAGGTGAGACAAGTGAAAATATTGTCACTTCCATTGAGACCACAACTACTCTATTGGCAACTGTTTCAACCTGAAGGAAGAAATCGAAGCCCTAATCCGCATCGGGCACTTGAACGAATATGTCAACAGAAGAGAGGAACGAGCTGACCCAAAGAATGAACAACTCGTCAACAACGAACCAACCAGGGAGATCCGCACAATCTTCGGAGGGCCGGTCGGGGGAGGTGATTCGAATTGAGCTCGAAAAGCCCATGCCAGAAGTATCAGCACCTCCAATTGGAGCATCAAGTCCTCATCACCATTAGGCCCCCAAAAGAGCAGAAAATAACACCTTGCGATCTGACATTCATAAAGAGGACGCCCGAGGTGTTCACCACCCCACGACGATGCACTTGTGGTAACTATGACAATAGCCAACCACAGAGTGTTCCGCATCCTAGTGGACACTGGAAACTCGACAGACATCCTCTTCGCTGAAGCATTCAACAAGATGGGAGTTGGGCGACCTCAACTCTGAACCGTCAAAACTCCTCTGCTCGGGTTTGCGGGAGACAAGGTCACATTAGAAGGATCAATCTAGCTCCCAATCACAGTTAGGGACGGGAAAAATCAGATAACGACCATGATCGACTTCCTAGTGGTAGACTGCTCGTCTATCTACAACACTATTCTTAGACGACCTTCGCTCAACACTCTACAGGCCGTTGTGTTGACATACCATCTCGCAATGAAGTTCCCCATTGAGCATCATGCCGGATTGGTTAGGGGAGATTAACAGGAAGCTCGACAATGCTATACCATTGCATTAAGAACCCAACAACAAGTAATGGTGATCACCTCTCTCAATCCCCAAAAAGATTCAAGTGAAAGAGGATGTCCTATGGAGGACCTTGTATTCGTCTCACTTGACAGTTCAAATCCAACTCGAACGGTGCGGATTGGGTCATCCCTGATGCCACTGTTATGAGACAATCATGAGCCTCCTCCAAGGATACGCCAATGTATTTGCATGGTCTCATCAGGATATGCCCGACATCAGTCCAAAAGTCATAGTCCACAAGTTGAAGGTCGACTCCGACCATCAACCAATCTAAAAGAAGCAAAGGGCATTCGAACCTGAATGATACGCCATAATCGGAGAAGAAGTCGAAAAACTTATCAAAGCCGACTTCATCGAAAAGATCTACTATCTAGACTGGATAGCCAACGTAGTTTTAGTTAAAAAGTCCAATGGGAAGTGGCAGGTCTGTGTTGATTATACAGACCTGAACAAAGCTTGCCCCAAAGATAGCTTCCCTTTACCCAGGATTGACCAGCTCGTTGATAAAACGGCTGAGCATGAGCTGTTGAGCTTCATGGATGCCTATTCAGGCTACAACCAAATTTCTATGCATTCATATGACCAGCAAAAGATGACCTTTGTCACCGACAAAGGGCTCTACTACTACAAGGTCATGCCTTTCGGACTAAAGAACGCTGGAGCCACATACCAAAGGCTTGTCAACAAAATGTTCTCTCGACAGATTGGGCGCTCCATGGAAGTTTACGTCGACGACATGCTTATCAAAAGTATTAAAGCCGCAGACCATATTTTCGACCTTGAAGAGATGTTTCTAATCCTTTAGAAATACCAGATGAAACTGAATTTGAGCAAGTGCACCTTCAATATCAACTCTAGTAAGTTCCTCAGATTCTTGGTCAGCTAAAGAGGAATCGAGGCGAACCCCAATAAAATCTGAGCCCTGCTTGACATGAGCCTGTCCAAGACGACGAATGAAGTCCAATGCCTTATAGGAAGAGTGGCCGCACTGAACTGTTCATATCTTGAGCTACAGACAAATGCCTTCTCTTCTTCAAGCAATTGAAAGGGAAGTAGAAGGCAGAATAGACAGAGGAGTGCGAGCTCTTCTTTCAGCAACTCAAGTAATACCCGGGGTCGCTGCCATTGCTCTCGAAGCCAGAACAAGGAGAACCATTGCTACTATACCTGCAGTTTCGACGGCAGTAGTCAGCTTGGCCCTTATCAGGTAACAAGAAGGGAAATAACTCCCAATATACTACATTAGAAAGGCCCTGGTCTTTGCTGAGACTAGGTACCCAGACATAGAAATGCTGGCGTTGGCCCTTGTCGTTTCATCCTGGTGCTTACAACCGTACTTCCAAGCCCATACCATAATCGTTTTAACTAATCTACCTCTCCACCAAGTGCTATAGAAGCCTTAAGTGTCAGGGAGATTAACGAAATGGGTGATCGAGCTTAGCAAGTTCAACATTAAATATTAACCCCGAACAATGATCAAAGGCCAAGTGGTGGCTGATTTCATTGTTGAGTTGGCTCCTCCCGAGCTGGGTTATGCTGAGCTGGAGTCTAGTCTCGATAATCGGCCCACCCGGATCGAGTACTAGGCTGTAACGCCCCGTGTTTTTAGGACCCGAGTATATAACCCGTTTCCCAAAAACCCGAGTGTTAGCTTATAAAATCCAGTGTAAATTTGAACCATTTATCATTAATCAGAGTTAACAGCAATGAAGCTAAAATAAACCATGCATTGTATAAAACATTCTGATCATTTCAAAATTCCAAATGTAGCACCCATACAGGACTTACACAATCCCAAATAACAAAGTTCGTATAAGCAGAAACAAGGATCTATCAGCTAGTGTTGGGGTCCAATATGGGCCGCAAGGACCCCGCCTAGCTCCCTAGCTACCCAAACTACTCCAGCAATCTCGTGAACAGCATCGGCTCGCCCTACACCTGCATCAACTGTACGGTTTGATAGCGTCAATGGCTATCGCAGTGAGGAGCACCCTCTAAGATTACACACTAATCATTCATAATCCAATATAGAACGTCAATCATAAATTTAGATATATTAAACAGAGCAATTTATAATCATGAGTATGCCTACAAAAATTTAAGTCAACCAACACAATCTCATCATAAGCAAGATATAATAGCAGTTGCAATGCAAGGAAACATGTTCAGATAACTAAACAATCAAACATATGATTTTCTGTTGTGCCTGAAATCACATGAACTCCGCAAGATGGCTAGAAAATCGACAAAGCGAACTTCGGCTCCACCCGAAAATCATGGTACAAGTAGAATTTGCAAGGCGAATAGAAAATCCCCCCTTTAAACCCTCACTTCACCCGGGAATCATGTCGTACGTGAACTCCGCAAGATGGCTAGAAAAATCGACAAAGCGAACTTCAGCTCCACCCGAAAATCATGGTACGAATGAACACCACAGATGAAGAGACAAACAACATACAAACCCTAAACCACCCGAAAATCATGTCGTACGTGAACTCCGCAAGATGGCTAGAAAATCGACAAAGCGAACTTTGGCTCCACCCAGAAATCATGGTACGACTGAACTCCGTAAGATGGATAGGAAACAACAGATGTGTAAATGTAACCAATAAGCCACAAAGGGCACCAATGACACATCCAAGCCACAAGGGCAAATGTGGACCACAAGATTACAAGTCCAAGGTAAGTTCCATTCAGTTCATCATTCAAGCACAAGTGGTAGCATATAAATAAATTAATACATATACAATAAAGGATAACATGTTATCATCGAACCATTCATGCATGTTATAATTTAAAAGAAACATTTATCGTCCAACACATGAATTAACTATAAAACAAAACATGTTCAATAGTAAAGTAAGTAACTCAGTTATGTGAATCATGTCATCATCTATATCTAGATTGATGAAATCAAGTGGGAAGCTTAAAGGGTGAGTCCTCACCTTGATTAAGTAATCTAGTTGTGTGGCCCGCTAGATAGCATGAGTGAAATCTGATAGAGTCAAGTCTAGTCAATAAACATGTGATCATGACCCAATCAAAACATCATGGAAGATGGTTAGTACTTAGGTCCTATGCTCAATATGCTAAGTAAAAAAAAACTCATTTAGTAACTAATGAATGTAGATGAGTTTTGATTTACCTTTGATTTACACCACCTGGCAGCTACCAGGTTAGAGTAGGTCAACCCAATCTCGACCCAACTCCACCGAGTCGACTTGACCGGTACAACCAAAATCTCCAAACCTTTCTTCTTCTCTTTTTCTTTCTTTTCTTCTTTCTTCTCTTATTTTCTTCTTTCTCTCACTCCCTCTCTCTTTTCTCATTTGTTTGGGACGTCCCACAATGACACTGGGCCGAGTCAAATCCGGCCCCAACTCGGCAGTGAGTTGACTCAGTTGCCAACTCTCTCTCTCTCTCTCTCTCGGTTCTCTTCCTCGCACCGCCCTTCTCCTTTTCTTTCTTGCTATCTTCTTTCTTTTATTTTCATTGGAATGCCCAAAAATGTCTGGACTAGGCCACTCGACCCAGTCAACTCAGTCAGAAACTGAGTCGACTCAGTTTCAGCTAAACAGCAGCCCCACGCTGTCTCTCTCTCGTTCCTCCTTCTCCCTTCTCTGATGACCAAACAGGTCAGCAACTGATCCCACAAGCTGACTCACAGTGAGTCGGTGGAATGGGACTCGGCGAACCCAAATGGCACCACACCTTTCTCACGTTCTTCTTTCTTTCTTCTTCCCTCTTTCACTCTCTTTCTTCCCTGCTTCTCTGGAGACCTAGCAGCGGCCCAACCAAGTTGTTTAACTCAGTTGCGGCCCACTGAGTTCAGAGGGATGATGGGTTTTCGGGTTGTATCTGACGGTGGCGTGCATGGTGCGGCAGCGAGCGTAAGGAAGAAGCTCCGAGCTCTAATGGCGGATCGCCATCCGATGGGTTTTTCTCCAATCTGAGCCATGGGGATGGTAGGAATCGGTCCAGGGAGGCTAGTAGTAGGGAGATTTCGAAGCTCCCAGTCGATTTTGGTGGTGGGTTCGCGCTTAGGAAGAAACGGGTGATTTTCTTTTCGAGCTGCTGTAAGAGGTGAAGATGGACTACCCCTCCACGATCCTTCTCCTCTTAAGCACGCCCTAACTCCCCCAGCACCGTCAGATGGAAAACACACGGCCAGGATCGAATCCGTGGCAGGGAGAAATCCGTTGGCGCACAAAACCGGTCGCGGTTTTGCTTGTTGGCGTCGGTTTTCTACAGGAAATTAGATCCACGGGAGCAGGAATGAATGGCTGAGATCAGCCTAAATGAAAGGCTAGGATGGATGGACGCACAGGCACACGGATCGCCAACGTGGAGAAAAACAGGTCTTTCCATTTTTGGAAAGAAAGGAAACACAAATGGCCCCCTGCGCTGGTGTTTGTGGTCAAGTGTGTGGGATCCACTGATTGGAATTTGGGATTTTTAGTAAGAATTCTCCCCTCTCCAATATGGACGGTTCAGATCATAGAACTGATCCATGATGGTGGGCCAAAAATCGTCGACAGCAGCTCCGTCCATCTCCTGACGAAAATTTTTAAAAAAAGAAAGAGAGGGAGTTTCTTTCCTCTCTCGGGCGGGCACGGGTCAGCTCCCGTCTGATCGTGCCAGGGGGTTTAGTGCACTGTGGTGCACGCGCATGGTGTACACACACCACACATAAGTGGGGTCCACTGTAGTTTGTGATCCAATCCACACCGTTCATTTGCTTTGCCAGTCCAAAATAGGGTCCAGAATAAAGGGTGAGGCAGATCCTATACTCAAGTGGGCCATAAACGTCAAGTTCGTGCTTGATTAGTGGTTTGTGCAGCCCGTGGTGACATTAAGTGGAATCCGGCCCGTCCATTAGTTCCAAAATACTATAGACTAAGTAATAATAAATGTAACATACATACAACTTATATTACATTTATATTTTATATTAATGATTATTTATTTACTTTAAAATATTATATATATATATATAAATATTAATTATCGAAAGTGTACTATAATTAATTTATGTAATATTCTCATACATTCATTATAATAATATTGGTAATGGTAAGTAATGTTTTAGATTACATTATAAATATATATTTTTATTTGTTTAGTTATAATACATTCGTATATAGTTAGAGTTATAAAATGTAAATGTTAATTAATATACATTGATTATATAATAATGTGTTGGTCTAAAATTTGATTCGTATATAGTTTAAATAATATACATGATTTAAATAATTTAAGTAACATACGTATTCCTACAAATAATTATAAAATATATATACAATTAAAATGAGTTTACTGTTGCTTACAAAATCACTAAATCGAGTTTGTAATTCTAATTTAGGTCGTCATGGTAACACCCGAGTATTGAAAAGTACGGGGTGTTACATAGGCGGTTGTCCCAAATCAACCAATGTGTACGCTTTAGGTCGATGACTCATCCAATTCTAAAGGCAGTGGGGCCGGTATAGTTCTGGAAGCCACCGACCATACATGTGTACAATATGCCTTAAGATTTGGATTTCAAGCATCAAACAATGTAACAGAGTACGAAGCGCTACTGGTTGGGCTCAGGTTGGTAGCCACCATGGGAGCCCTATATCTGAAAGTTCATAGTGACTTACAACTCGTTGTCAACCAAATAGCGAACGAATACCAGGTCAAAAAAGAATGAATGAAGGCCTACCTGCAAAAGGCCCGAGAGCTGATCAACGAATTCTTGAAGTGCAGCATCAACTCGAAGTGTAGAAAACTCTAAAGCAGACATGTTGGCAAAATTGGCCACTACAGATGAGGACGATATCCCAAGATCTATCCCGATCGAGTTCCTTATCGAACCGAGCGTCAATGAGTTTGACCTGGCCACAGTTCTCCCGATAAACTCAGAGTTGACCTGGATGGATCCGATAACCAATTACCTTAAGGACAGAAAGTTGCTCGAGAACCATCTAGAGGCACGCAGGCTCCGGGCCAGAGCCGCTCGTTACACCATGGTCGAGGACATCTTGTACAAAAATGGATTCTTCTCCCCTATCTCAGGTGCCTCTGACCTGAGGAAGCTGAGTACGTCCTGAAAGAGATCCACAAAGGCTTTTGAGGAAATCATTTCAGCGGCAAAGCCCTCGTCCACAAGGTCATCCGATAGGGTTATTTCTGGCCGACCATTCAAGCGAACACCTGAAAACATGTTAAAAAATGCGACAAATGCCAACGGTTTGTGGCAATACCCTGACAGGCGCTTGAACAATTGACGCATATGACGGACCATGACCATTCGCCCAATAAGGGATCGACATCATCAACCCCTACCAACCGCTAAAGAACAGACCAAGTTTGCGGTTATCGCGGTCAGCTATTTTAATAAATGGGCCAAGGCCGAGCCCTTGGCCAAGATTACTGACTTCGTCTGGAAGAACATCATATGCATGTACGGGATCCCCCACATGATCATTTTGGACAACGAAAAATAATTCGACAATAAGCAGTTCTAAAGTATGTGCGAGAACCTCGGAATCCAAAATATTTACTTGTCACCTCGGCACCCGCAAGCCAATGGACAGGTCGAAGCAGTCAACAAGATTATAAAAAATCACCTCCGGGCAAAGCTTGAAAAAGCCAAAGGGTCATGGGCCGAAGAGCTCCCTCACGTCCTCTGGGCATATCGAACTATTGCCCGGACGACCACAGGAGAAACTCTTTTTCCTTGGCCTTTAGCGTTAAGGCCGTTATCCCGGTTGAGATCAGACTCTTGACTACTCGGACCTGCTCCTACGTCGAAGAGCAAAACGCTGAACTAATGGCATTGGATCTCGACCTCATCGAGAAAATAGGGGAGAAAGCACGGGTCAAGGTCGTGGTTCGACAACAGCAGGTTGCACGTTTTTACAATTCTAGGGTAAAAATAAGAAAGTTTCGAGCTGGGGATATAGTCCTCTGGAGAACCTTCTACAACACCAAGGAACTTGGCTCGGGAACCTTGACACCGAATAGGGAAGGACCCTACGTGATGATAAGCATGAGCCGACCAGGATCGTATTGACTTGAGGACTTTGAAGGTTGACTCTTGCCGCATCCGTGGAATACCGAGCATCTCAAAATCTACTACACATAGGGGCCGACCTGCCCCGAGTGCGAGATCTACTTATCTACTATGTTTATTCCTGTGCGAAAAGTTTTGTTTCTACTTCGATATCAAGAAAATCCCTAAGTTAGGATAACTTTGCTTTCTACTTTGATGTTTACAAATGGACCATTTACTAAAAATCTACCAAGGGCTTCCCATGATACATGGGAAGAATAACCCTCATTAATGGACTAACCCTTCAAGAAGAGGTTAGACCATATGCTATCATCGATACTTAAGCTACGCAATTTGCGTATCCGACCTATGAAAAACTACTTGGACATCATAACCTAAAAAGGTTAAGCCAACCTTCTTACTTAAAGATGTAACAACCCGAATTTTTTCTAACTTGGCAATGGACGTCCTTGGACGTAGAACTGCCCTAGGACCTTATTCTACCGTGATTAGGGCGTAATTTAATCAAGTATTAATAGCTTGAATCACCTTCTATACAAATTATAAAGCCTCGAGTACCACCTCAGGCAGAAATCATACAGGACTAAATCCTTTAGAAAGTAGGCGAGTATTAGCTAGTGTTAAACTAGTTTACTAGTGAAATTTGCACTAATCACTTTAAATATGATCTGCAAGACCCAAAACTTGCAGAATCATTGATGCTACATTACCCTTTAATCTAGGATCAATCTCATTACCCAGTTGCTCTCGGGAGCACATTGAAACTTCGTATCGGACTGGACCGCACGTCGAAAGTTCGATTACAGCGAAACTAAACGATTATGACCGCCTTGCTGGGATTGACTACTATCTCGAAAATCAAATCCAGATAGTGTCCAGAAATGGACAACTTAAGCCCAGAGCGAAGTGTGTGAGAAACGTGAATATATTTAGAAATAAAATCCGAATTTAAGTAATCTGAGACTTGTCGCTTGTGGGCCAAATATAAGGATTCAAACCATCAGAATTTAACCCAAATACACCCTCAGATCAGGAGAAATTTTCCATACATGGCAGTGTACTTGTGGCCCTGATCGAGTTTCGGTGACCGTTGAACTGAAATTGGTCTGCCGCGGTCGATCTGTAAATCCGATCGGACTGAAAACTTAACTTGCCCTACATCCATGGTCAGAGAGCTTAAGTCCGACCACACATAGAAATGGGGCCTCCAGAAGTACTCCGTTGGATCGGAACAAGCCTCCTTTGGCTATAACCTAAGTATACCTTGGCCCTGGGGCCATTTCCATCAGTAGGCCTATAAAAGGGCCTTAAGTCCTCACTCTCTCATCCCATACGAATTTGAGAAACCCTAGGAGAGAGAAAAGAGGAAAGAGAGAGAAAGAGAGAGAGAGTTAGAGTTCATCCCTGGGATTCCATCCCATCACTCCACGTGCCTTACCACCACTTGTGTACCGCTCTACCGGTGCTACTGATCCCGTTCTTAGGTAAGAAATTCAACTCCTAATCTGTTCTAGGGTTTCAAATAGTTGAAATGATGAAATCGCTAACCTAGTTCATGCTATAGGTTGCCATCCTGCTGGTGACAAAGACTACGTGTTTAAAACGAATCCGTTACGCGTTTACCAGCGTAAGGTGCAGACTATAGACGTATAGGTTATGGTTTTCAAAGCTTTCAATGTCGGTTAATGATAAATTCCTGATGTGGATGCTATTTCACATGCAAAATGCGATGTCTGTTTTGCGTTTCAGTTATATACGAACTATGTGGAGTTTAGCGTATTCTTTGTATTTGTAGAAAGTGCTGTATATGTATAAAATTTGAAAGTGTGTTTGCCATGATTAATCGCTGTGTGTATATACTAGTTATGCGTGTAACAACTCCTTAGCGAAAGGATTGACCCTAATACATGTTATATCAACATACGTTGTATATGTTATTAAGTGTAGTCTAAGTGTTTGTTGAAATGACTGAATGAAAACGAAATCATGATTTGTGCCTATCGTGGCTATGAAATGCATGTACATGATGGTTGTGTACGTGACAACTCCTTGTTGGAAGGATTTGTCCAAGTATATGACACAAATCAACATATGTCATGAATGTTAATATGTGTAGTATAAGTGTTTGATAAAATGTCTGTATGAGTAAGTATTTGGTGACTTGTACTGTCTATGGGCATTGAGATAAGGTTCTCAGCTACCTTAACTACGCGTATAAATCCTTCTATGTATATCTTATATTATATTGTCTGATTACTTATGAAATGCATATGGGTGAATGCATGTTTATATTATATTTTATAAAATGCTCGAACGGTTGTAGGATTTGACTTACTGCTTGATTATCTAACATGAATTCTTGTTAGTATTGAGTGTGGTTGGGACTATGAAGTAGTCCAGGCAATCGGTAACAGATTCTGTTTTTGTGGCTGAGGTTGTTTTGCCACAAAGGATATGTCGATGAATCCGAGTCGTACTACGGTTGTCGACAATGGTTAGGTCACACGCAGTGCTCACGCACTTCATGTCGATCAGCTCGATATGCGCTCGTACTAGTCGAGCTCGTCAAGTACCCTTGTATGTTCACCATGTATGGACGCTAATGTTTGAACTTACGGTACCAAACTCACCAGTGAAACCCTGTTAAACCATGGTACCTCGATCCGCTAAGACTCATGAGCCGGACATGGTGGTATGAGACACTGTGGTCGAGCTGTTGGCTTACGCTAGGGCGACGAGCCTCCCTGTAGTGACCAGTGAATAACCAAAGCTCGTGAGCCGAATATAGTGGTACGAGACACTGTATTCGAGCTGTCGGCCTACACTGATAAGGTGATGAGTCCTTTGTAGTGACCTCGAGCATACTCTGAGTATACGTGGAGGCGACAACCCTTCCGTAGCAATAAGAGTATAAACTAGGCCTACACTGATCAGGTGACGAGCCCTTTGCAGCGACTTAGAACCGCAACATCATATGAGATTTACTAGGACTGACGACCCTAGAATGGATCATTATTGGGTATTGATATAAGGGAGGTACCTTAGTTTCCTAATCCTGTTGTATGAAAAGGACTAATAAAAACTTGATAATCATGCTCATAACATTGCACTACATGTGCCTCGGGTTGAAGAGCACAAAGGGAAGAAAGTATGCCGTGACCGTAAGATGGTGTCACACGAGAGAGTATAGGCGAGGGCATACATCATGAATACATTTCATCCTTGCATTAATAAGAGTATCTAGGAATGTTTAATTGTACTGTTTTATCATTACTGCTTGACTGAGTTGATAACATGTTAACCTCTGCTTTATAGTTCCACTGAGTTGATCACTCACTCCCACGTTACGGGACGGTGTTGTACACACCAACCAGACCCTGTTTAGTTTCAGATGATGGTGATGCTTGCGAAGTGGAGTTGGACTTTTATGATGATGAGGAGGGTTTCTCCTATGTGCAGCTATTAGGCGGGTCTATGTAGACCATCTTCTGATCGACGAGATTACAGGGTTGCTGATTAGATGTCATTACACTTTAGTTTACACTTTTGGAATACCCATGTATATTCATTTTGTTCATTTTTGGTGTATACATGTCTATATTTAACCTGACAATATGTTCATACTCTGGAGACTTACAACAGTTTATAAATTTTATATATCTATCACAGTCTTCCGCTTGCGTAATTTAACTGTCTCTGGAGTATGATATGCTGTTTTGGTCTAATCCTATTCATGTTTCAATGCACTCATCATAATCATCATTATCTATGTTGCATAAGTGATGCGTTGGAACTCGGGAGCTGAACTTTGCTCGACCCCTAATTTTCAGGGCGTTACAAAAGATTTCACACAAATGAACAATATGTCAAAAAATTCGTTGTATTAATAAAGCTTCGAGGAGTACATTACATCAACAACAAAAAAGAAAAAATTACAGCGGTAAAAGGCAAAGCAAAAGCCGTTAAGCCATAGGAGGCTGCTCAAAAGGCATGTCCTTTAGGGGCACCTCGAACTCAGAGTTGGCCTCCTCGAAGGACGAGAGGTCAAGCTCGGGATGTGCTCCCTTCACATCCTCGAGGCACCTCTCGTACTCGGCGTCGTACAGAGCGTCCCTATCCTACATGTACTCCTTGGAGGACTTGAACCCCTTTACAGCTGCTGCCTCACCCTCCTTGACCTTCGCGTTGAAGGCATACCTCAGCACGACCAGGTCCGACTTCCACCGAGCCTCTCTCTCCAAGGCATCGATGAGCAGCTTCTTCGATGCCTCCAGCTCAGCCGTCAAACTCTTCACCTGAACTTTCGAGGTAGTCTGAAGTTGATAGGCCTACTCATGGAGTCGCCCAGCTTCAGCACTGAACTGCTCGGCCTCGACGTGAAGTTGATTGGCCTCGACCCCCTTTTGCAGTAACACCGCCTCCACCTCTTTGACTTCCTCCTGAAGGCGTGACATCTCGCGATGTAGGTTGAGTAGGGCTGTAACGCCCCGAATTTTTGCCAACCTGGGATTAGACGTCCTTAGGCAATGGGTCAATCCTAACACAGGTTTAACTTCTTAAACGCTCAATTAAAGTCTCAAATCGCTCCTTAAACCATTTTCTTCACAAATCCCACCCTTCACTACCTTGTGCTTTCAATTTTTTCAAAGCACTTTCGCCCTAGACACTATCTTAAACTAGCTAAGTAGTATAACTTGGATCACTTTATATACAAACTACAATGGACTAAGTTCCTCCTCAGACGAAAATCACTTAGGATTAAATCCTTTAGAAATTTGACAAAGTGAACTAGGTGCTAAACTAGATTAGCCATGAAATCCATTTGAATCGCTTTAAATACGATCTGCAAGACCCAAAACTTGCAGAATCATTGACGCTAGGTTATCCTAAAATCTAGGATCAATCTCATTACTACATTTTCTCGAGGAGCACATCGAAACTTCGTATTAGGTCTAGACCGCATATCGGAAATCCGATTAACACGAAGTTAAGGAACTAGGACCGCCTTCTTCGGACTTGACAATCATCTCAAAAATCAGTCCATCCGATGTCCCACGGCCATTCGTTTCGATTCGGAGCGAGGGTGTGTGAAAAACACTATTCCCATTTCAAAATAAATATCGGAATAGTGATCTGCACCATTCGTTGACGCGTCACAAGATATTAAGTAACCCGACCGTCGTCAGAATCAGACCAAATTACACCCTCGGATCGGAAAAATTTCAGAACATTTACATGTACTAGGAATTTTGGATCATGGCCCACCGACCGTCGAACTGAAAGTGGTCCGCCACGTGCGATCTGGGAATCCGATCGAGTCGAAAACGAAATCCCACATAGATCCATGTGTGGTGAGCTTAAGTCTGACGTTTGGCTCAAGGAGGGCCACCAGAACCTCTCTTTTGAGCTGAAAAAGTGACGAAATACCTATATGAGCAGTAACCCTTGAACCTGAGTCTATTTTGGGAAGGTTTGAGACTATATAAGGATCTTAAACCCTCTCTCATGGCAGCCATACGAATTTGGGTTTTGAGAGAGGGAAAAGAGAGAGGAAGTGAGGGAGAAGTGGGAGAATCTCCCTGCTGTCGTTCCTTGCCACCACACGGGCTGCATCATCCCTTTCTTAACGCTTTTCCGGCATTTTCGGCGTCGTTTCTAGGTAAGAAACCCTAACCTTAATCTGTTTTGAAGTTTAGACTGTTGTAGGTTGTGAAATAGCTAACCTATTTCGTTCTCTAGGTTGCCAAACTGCCGAATACGGAAGCTTAGCAAACCTATCGATTCTGTTGCGATTCTACGACAAAAGGTGCGGACTTTAGGTGTATAGGTTGCGGTTTTCAACGCTTTCAATGTCAGCTAATGATAGATTCATGATCTGCATGCAATTGCACATGTACAAAATGCTTTCCGTTTTCTGTTTCGATTAGAATTGTAGAATTTGGAATTTCACATACTCTAGGTATTCGTATAAAATACCGTATACGTATTTTTTATGGAAATGTGTTTGACATGTTTATTTGTCGTATGGATATATGACGTATGGATAAAATACTTGGTGAAAGGATTCGCCTAAATACATGTTTACTATTATACACCATGTATGTGGAAATACGGTATTGTAAGAAGTACCGTATACATGTATATTTTAGTGATGTGTTTGTCATGATTAATTGTCGTATCAATATATTATGTGCGTATAAAACATTTGCTTGGCGAAGGGAATTGCCGTAATACACGTTTGCTTGTATACACTATGTATGTTGAAAATGCGTATTCTAGAAAATACTGTATACGTATAAATATTGGGAGATGAATTTATCATGATTATTTGCTATAGTAATATATTATACATGGATAAAATACCCACTTGGCTAAGGGATAGCCCTAATACATGTTTTACTAACATACACCATGTATGTTGTAATACTGTATTCTAAGTGTTTGTGAAAATGATTGAATGAGTATTGAATTCTCATTCGTACTCGCCATGACTAATTGTCATGGATTCATGATTGTTGTATTGGCGATACCCTTTCGACGAAAGGATTTGCCCTAAATCACGCCACGGCGAATATACACTATATATGCTAAAATGTGTGGCCCAAGTGTTTGCGGAAATGACCGAATGAATATGGAACTTGGATTCCTGCTTGCCATGAATTCCATCGTGGGTGTACGCGTGTTATGATTGGGGTAACTCCCTAGGGAAAGGATTTAGCCTAATGCCTATGTGATCGACATATGTCATGTATGTTGATGCATGTTTGTTTTAGTGTTTCTTGGAATGTCTGAATGAGTAGTAGTTAGCAAATTATAATGTATAAGGGTGTTGAGATGTGATTCTCAACCTCTTTTAACTATGTGTATGATCTCCTTGGATTGTTGTGTGATTAGGAAGTGAACATGTATAAACTCATGCTTGTGTTGTGATTCATAACATGCTCAACTGCTTTATGATTATAACTATGTAATGCATATGTTTAAATTTATATTTACGTTGTATGATCCGTCATGGGTGATGGGGGAGCGGAGCAACGAGTGCGTGCAACAGCCCTGGCAGCCCTAAACGGATAGTACTAAACCTTGATTGTATGAGTTAAATCTTGATCCATTACTGCTTTATCTATCTGCAAGTTATCATGTTTGGGGCTATGATTATAGTCCAGACAATCGGTACCAGAATTGAATTCGTGGCTGCGATTCATTTGCCACGTGAGATGTGTTCGACGAACCCGAGTCGTACTTCGGTTGACGATAGTGGTTGGCCACGCGAAGTGCTTATGCACTTCATGTCGTTCAACTTGTTGTGCGCTCGAGCTAGCCGAGCTCGTCAAGTAACCCGATCTGTCTTATGTATGTTCACCATGTTTGGTCGCTACTGCTTGAACCTAGGGTACCAAACTTACCAGTGAAATCCCTTTTAACCATGGTACATCGATCCGCTAAGACTCATGAGCCGGGCATGGTGGTATGGGACACCGTGGTCGAGCTGTCGTCGGCCACGCTGGGGCCACGTGCCTCCCGTAGTGACCAGTGAGCAACTAGACTCGTGAGCCGATTATGGTGGTATGGGACACTATATTCGAGCTGTCGATACTTACGGCGAGAGCCGAGTACGGTGAGACCTGTGCTCGTGCTGACGGGCGACGAGTCCTCTGTAGTATCTTCGAGTATACTCCAAGGTCTGTGATTGGCGACGAGTCTTTCACAGCAACTGGAGTATGAGTTGAGCCGAGTACGGTGAGACCTGTATTCGAGCTGACGGCTAGTGATTGAGCCGAGTACGGTGAGACCTGTACTCGAGCTGACGGTCAGCAATTGAGCCGCATACGGTGAGATCTGTATCCGTACTGACGGGTGACGAGCCCTTTGTGATGCCTTTGCTACGCCTCTCAAACCATAATATCGTATGAGATTAACTAGGACTGACGACCCTAGAATGGATCATGTTTGGGAATGATACAAGGGAGGTACCTTAGTTTCCCAATACTGCTGTTTGAAATGGACTAATAAAAACTTGGTAATCATGAGCACCATCGCACCGCATGTGCTTTGTAGATGTGGCGCACTGAGGGAGTAAGCATTCACGAACGTAAGATGATGTCGCTTGAGGGTAGTTTAGCAAGGGCATACAGCATCATGTCATTTCATTTTCGCACTTAACAAGAGTAGTTAAAAATGTTTGATTTATACTGCTTTATCATTACTGCTTGATTGAATTGATAACATGTTAACCTATGCTTTACTGTTCCACTGAGTTGATCACTCACTCCCACGTTACGGGACGGTGTTTGCAACACCAACCAGATTTGTTGAGTTTCAGGTGATGGCGATGCTTGTGAAGCGAGGCCGGACTACTTTTGTGATGATAGGAGGAGTTCTCCTATCTCAGTATCTCTCTGGCAGTCAATGAAGACCCGATATTGTATTGACGGGGCTATGGTACATGGGATAGGAGGCATTACACTTCCTCACATTTGGTACATTTTAGAAGCGCACTTGTATTTATTTAACCCAGTAATGTTATCACACTCGGAGACTCATCATAAGTTATATATTTTATCTATCTATCACAGTCTTCCGCTTGCAAATTTAACTGTCTCTGGAGTATGATATGTTGTTTTGGCTTAATCTCACTCATGTTCAATGCACGAATACAGTCAACATTCAATCATCATTCATTTTGTTGCACAAGTGATGTTCTGGAACTCGGGAGTTGAGTTTATGTTCGACCCCCGATTTTCAGGGCGTTACAAGGGCAGGGGTGTACTATAAAAAAAGAAGAAAAATAACAAAAGGTAGACCAAACTCAGAAAAATGGAGCCGACTCAAGTAAAAGGAGACTCACCTTGAGGAAGAGCCTCTACAGCTGAAGCAGAATCCCCTCCGCTGGCGCGTCCATTGTGCTAGTGAAATCGACATAAGAAATATGCCGATCCGCCCAGGGCAAGAGGTTCTTTAGCGCGGTCTGGACGGACCCAAGAGGCCTCTAACCCTCTCCGCCGCAGCCGCCGAACGAGGCCCCTACTTGGGGTGTAGGAAGTTTAGTTGTCCACGCAACCACTCGCCCAGCAACCTGAGCTTCAGCAAGAGGAGCCGACCCAATAGTCTCCTTGACCACAATAGTAGCAAGAGTGGAGGCCGACACGTTCTCCACAACCTCTTAGGCCGCAGGGGATGAAGCTCCGACCTTCCCCTTGCTTTTGAAGGTCGGTTTCTTCTTCTTTTTCTGGGATAGCTCAGCCGGAGGAGGTGCCTTGCGCTTTGAAGGCCTCGCCTCAGGCATATCCGCACGATAAGAGAAGAGTTAGTGAAAAATTCACGAAGTGCGCTATGTCCCAAACAAGCAAAAGCTATACCTGTCAGGGTGAAGTCAAGACCTGATTTAAGCAAGAACTCGGGTGCGAGAAACTTCCTCCAGAATCTCAGCTTGGCCTCTGCCGACCTTGCTCCGGCTACCCGAGCAAGATCTTCTGGACTTAACACGGTGGGGTACTTGGGAAGAATTGTAGAGAAGATATACTAAGTCAGGATACAAAGAACGACTAAGTAAAAAGAAAAAAGGAAGCTAAGTTCTAACAATACCGACTTGGCATAGAGAAGGAAGTTAGGACCCAAGAGTGAAGCCCGGTCATTCCTAACACTTCCCAATCTCCCGACGCCCAGAACCATTTGTTCTTCCAGTTCTTGTTGGAAGTCGAGACGTTTGTGATTAAGGCCTTGCCAGTCCTTCGCCAGGAAGAGAAGTAATATTAACCCTCATGCAGAGGGCTAGATTTCATTTGGTATAGGTGGAGAAACTCGTCCATGGTCAGCTCGGGTTGGTCAAGCTCTAACCAGAGGATGAATGACCCCACCAGCGCTCTCTAAGCGTTGGGGATTAGTTGTCCTAGAGCTAACCCTAGATGCGCAAGTACTCGATTATGCCGCTAGAGCCGGGCATTTCTGACCTGATCAGTGGATTAGACCCAATCTGACCCGATTCGAACCGAATCGATGGCCTGGATTGGTGCGGATCGAGTAGGTTTATTCAGATTCGAAAGTTGTTCGGGACGAGTTCGGATTGGACCAAATCCGATCCGATCCAATCCGGATCGATCCTCAAGGAATGCATTATACAAAACACCCTTTCTATCTCCTTACCATTATTGCTGCTGCTGCCTACTATATTTCAGAGATAAGAACATTAGATGCAAAGAGCCGTCGCATCGTCTCCCGTCCATAGATGGCGAGCTGCCAGCTGTGCAGATCTTCATCGATCCCAGGTGGGTGCCCATCATTGTGGGCCATGACAACGATGGGGTACAATCGGACAAGATCTACAGCGGTAATAGATTCAAGAATCTTGGAATTCGAAAGCGATTCAAAGCAAAAATGCAACGCTGCTGCTATCGGTTTTGATTTTTGTTTTTCATTTTTTATCAAGAAGTTGAAATTTATTTTAGAAAACGGAGGCAAGGAATTTATTGAGGACAACTTGTGTAGGGCAGCAAAGGATAGATTCTTAGGACAAAGCTTTCTTTTTTTTTTTTTTTTATCTTTTCTTCTTTTCTTCTTTTCTACTACTTCTTCTTCTTCTTCTTCTTCTTCTTCTTCTCTCTGTCTGTGATTTTAGGGTTTTCAGATAGAATTTGAGATAGGATTTTAGGACCGATCCGAATAGTATCCAATTGGAGTCGGACTCGGATCGGATCAGCCCATACACATTTCGTATCAGTTCAAGTTAGGTGACCCGGACTCGGGCCCGGATTGGATCGAGTTCGGGTCAGGTTATTGAGATTTCAGATCGGATCGAGTTGGACCCAATCCGATCTGACTCGGTCCAATGCCCAGCTCTAGAGGCCACATTGGAGGGCAACTTAGAAAATGGCCACCTCTTCTTCAGGGGGCTCGTTGGGAAGCTCACCCAGTGAGGGAGTTCGGAGTACCACGGACTTTGGGATATGGTACCTCGACCTGATCCTCACCAGGTCGGCCTCCCTCAGGATGGAATCTACAGCCCCCTTCTCCTCCAACTCCGACGGGGAATCCCAATCCTCCTCCGCCACCGGGAAGTCCTCTTCTGCCTCAGTGGGCTGCTCCGTCGGGGATCTTTCGAGCACTCATGAAGCCTGTGGCGTCTGAAAATCGATTCGCTCATCATCATCAAGGGTAATGGCGGGTTCGACATGGGGCATAGATTCTTTGCCCCACTATCATTGCCTGGGGTTCCCTCCTATGAGCCTGAGGTTTCCGACATGGTTGTGAACCCAAGAATGCTAAAAACGAGGAGAAAGAAAAAGAAAATAAAAGGGAAGGGAGGGGAAGGCAGGAATGGGACTCACCGAAGGGCAACACTGCCTGAGATAGCCGCCAGAAATGGAGTCACTAGAAATCGGCTAACACCAAGGAAGAAGGAAGAACACGATAGCAGGGAGAGGCAAATGACCGTGCCCGACGATTAGGGCATCCCCTTTTATAAGAAGCCACATGTACGAGCATTTATTGCTCCTAATAAATGCACGATTAGGTGGCTCCTCGGCTCTCCCATTTCGACACGTGGTGCGCTCCCACTTGCCGCACGACTCTACGACCGAGGTTAGGCCATGCGTCGCTACCTCATTCGCTTGACGCCCTAACAACTCACGTGACCTTGAGCCGTAGCATGCCACCTCGAAGGTGTCGTACTATGATTACTGAAACACCTCGATACCCACACCTACCGCCTTATTCAACATTAATGGCGGGACGACCTGACATCTCGAGCAATAACAATCCGACCTGACCGGGTTCGACCTACTTCTCAAGCCTGTTCTATTAACTTGGAAGTAGGGAGCTTATTGTTATGGAAAAAAATGGACCGACCTATAATGAAAGGTCAGGTCAAAACCTCGTGAGCTCGGCTTAGCGAAATACCAACATGAAGCTCGGATCCGACGAGGGGCCGTTCCTTACTTCCAGATCGTGATAATTAAAGAGACATGCCCACAAGAGCACCACCTCCGTCGACTCCAAGATCTCTAGAGTTCATTAGGACCTGCTGTCTTCGTACTTGACCAGGAAGGCAAGTCGGCACAACCTAAGTTGGCGTTATCTGGGTCGGCATGCCCAGGTCGGCTAAGACCACCTCGGCCTCCCACTGCAGGTCTCTGATGGTTTGATGGTTTCAGGGAGTCAAGCCTCATCTAAGAGAGATCCACCCGAGGTCTTCTCTAAAGATCTCGGGGGATATTTGAGACACGCTTGAAATCCTGAAATCCTCACCTGAAATCTGGGAACATCCTTATACTAGCTCGAGATATGAATTCATCAGCAATACGTACCTACTATATAGGTAAATCGCCTCTACACCACCGCTTCTTATAAGCTATAAATAGAGAGGCTTGTAACGAAGAAAGATACGCGCTATCTTTAGCCCTAAACTCTCAGTATTGGACTAAATCAGGATCCCTTTCTAACTTGTACTTAGAGGGTCAATTTTCCTTGTACGATCCTTGTGCAGATAAGCAGTCCATATGGGGCTATCCAGATTTCCGCTGCAAGAAGTTGCATGCGTGTAGTTCAAAGCTAATACATCCAAATCGCAGCTCCTCGCTGTCCGGGAATGTTTTTCTAGCAATGGAAAATGGCCCACAAGACAAATCAATCAAACGAGGAAAAAGGTTTGAGATTTGAAACGGAGAAAAGGTGGTGTTTCAATGAGCACTCTACCTAATAGACACGTGTCACTGGGCGGACACAACTGTTAGAGATTGGTCCGTCAGCTGAGGACGCGGATTTCCTGCAAAAGGCTCCCGCATGAAGTTCTTGCGCAAGGATGCTGGGTGGGGCCCCCCGATATGATTTTTAAGAAATCCGTCTCGTCCATCCGTTTTAGGAGATCATTTTAGGACGTTCGATTAAAAATGAGGTGTATCCAACACTCACGTGGGCCATACAAGAGTAAACAGCGGGCATTCAGTTAGAACCGTTGAAGCATTCTTATGGCCATACAAGTTTTGTACCAGGATATACTTTTTTGTTTTCACTTCATCTTATTGGGAATGACATTATAAACGGTTTAGATAGCATATAAACATCAAGTTGAGCTCAGGAAGGTTTCAAACGAAGGACTTTCTTTCCCCAAATTTTCCTCTCGCGTGACCCACTTGAGTGTTTTATCCATCTCATTTTTTATGTAATGTTTTAAAATGAGCTCGCAAAACGGATGAACGGAATTGATTTCCCACATACATTTCAGTGGGCCCTACTCAGCATCATTGCGTAGGAACCTTCTGGGAAAGGCTTTCGCAGTAAATCCGCGTCGGTCAGCTGAATATGTGGAGGCCGGGATTAGGTGAGGCAGGATAATAGCTTAGTGGGTGAGGCCCCTGACCGTGGGCCTACCTCGATATATATATGTTGTATATCCACGCCGTCCATCCATTTTTCTGGATCTTTTAAGGTATGGTACCAAAAAACGAGGCAGTTTCAAATCTCAGGTGGACCACAGAGTAGGGATTGAAATACCACCACTAAAAACTGCTTGGGGCCACGAAAGTTTTGGATGAAGTTGCTATTTGTGTTTTTCCTTCATCCAGGTCTATGTGACCTTATCAACAGTTTGGATGATAAATAACATTACAGTGGGACCTTAAGGGAGTTTTTAATGGGGGGCGTTCAATCACCACTGTTTTCCTGTGGTGTGGTCCCCCATAGATTTGGATCTGCCTCATTTTTTTATTATTTTTTTTATGGGAAAAAGGATCGCTGGCAAAACGTATAGATGGAGTGGATATACAACGATACATCAAGGTGGGAACCACGGTCAGGGCCTCACCCAATAAGCTGTCACCCTGTCTGACGCGAATTACGTCCTACCCCTGCCCGGGTAAGGCTATGTGGGGCCCACCGTGATGTAAATGTTTTATCCATTCCGTTAATTGCTTTTTTCAGATCATTTAAAGGTATAATTGTAAAGATGAAGAAGGTCTACAGTTCTAGTGGACCACACCAAAGGAAGCTACAGTGATAATGACACCCACCGTTGAAACCTTTCTAAGGGCTACGGTGATTTTTTTTTTTTTTTTTTACCATCCAACCTACTCATAAGGTCATGTAGACGTGGATGAAGTGGAAAAAATAAATATCATCTCAAGAAGTTTTTAATGGGTGGTCGTTCAATGTCCAGATCATCTCAAGAAGTTTTTAATGGTTGGTCGTTCAATCTCCACTCTGTGGTCCACTTAAGACCTATAATTACCTATTTTTTGGCTCAACTTTAAAATGATCCGAGAAAAACGATAAACTGCGTGGATAAAACACTTACATCATGGTGGGGCCCCAAAGACCTCACCCAGTGTCCGTTGACAGTCAAAAACTTAAAAAAAAAAAATGTGAAGTGAGAAGTTCATTTTCAATGTACATTTGTGTTCACTTGATATACCTCCTGTCCTGATTTTTTGGACACTATCATATGTACCTCCTGTCTTATTTTTTGGACACTACCTTATGAGTTGCCTAGATCTCTGGCACGTGTGCAGTTCACATGGATCTAGATCTCTGACACATGTTCTCCAAATCAAGACACAAAGCGAAATGATTCCACAGTGGATGCAATGCAACTTTATATAGAGCTATTTTTCCATCAACTGAAATGAAAATCAGGCCCATCCACTCGTTGGGTGGGCCATAATAGTAAAATGATTCATAATGGTCCACCTAATTTCATAACAAGTGATTAGTATAGCATGGCCCACCTTTTAGATGGATTGGATGTTCCACATGTTGCCGTTGTCTTCTGCATATGGGTTTGCGGGCATGCCAGAATTGAAATTGCGGCTTGAATTCAAACGAACAACAATGACCCAAACATCAAGATAGGTAGACATGTAGTGTATTACCGATATCTGGTGAGATTGGTCGCTTATTTAGTTACGCGCTCAATATGTAAACAGGATAATGCAATATTCAGACGGTGGGGTTCATCCTTTGATGATGGGTTGTACCTTTACCTTCAATATGAAATGACTTTTCAATATAAATAAATAGAAATGAGAAATGAATTCTTATGGCCGGTTATGAAGAACAGCCGCAAAACATGTTTTCTATTGATGAACTGAATCCATTGCACGGGCGTGAACTCAAATTACAGTTAAAAGTTACTAGTTACTTGACTACCGCTATGTATTACACTATGAAATGTAAATAGCAAACTCAAAAGTTAATGATTACACTAAGGGCCCATTTGATTTTTTAAGCCGGGCGTAAATACCCTATAAATGAATAATTATCATCCTTTCGCTCATTTGAAAATTCATCCGAATTCCTGCATGGGAAACCAACTCAAAAGAGGTAGTTTAATTTTTGGACCCAACAATAAGGTATATGATATATCCGTTCCGTCTATCCGTTTTACCACAATATTTTGAATCATGAGATGAAAAATGAAGCAAATCCAATACTCAAGTGGCCCACACCAAAAGAAATAGTGGCCCCAAGAAGTTTTTAACGGTAAGTGTTCGATTCCCTTTTTCGTATCGCGTGGTCCACTTGAGTTTTGGATATTCCTCGTTTTTTGGTTCATGCTATAAATTCAGCTGACATAATGGATGAACGGTGTGGATAAGTGAAATGCATCACAGTGGGACCCACATATATTTTGCAATGTTCTCGATTTTCGTGTCCAAAAAGTAGGTAGTCAAATCAAGTACAGGTGAAAATGTTGTAAATGCACAAGGAAATAATTATTACCCCCTTTGTAGGGTATTTACCAGTATACTGAAAAATCAAACAAGCCAGCTAGGAGTGTGGATTTGGAACCCCCTGGATTCGGAACCCCCAGGCTTGGAAACCCCTTAGATTAGCAATCCTCCCGGTGTGTTTGGCACCCTGGAGTGTGAATTAACTTTAATTCAAAAATACCAATGCATGGTATATTTACAGGGGTTTGAATTTAATTATACTAAATCAACTTTAATATCCTTAATTAGTGAGACATATAATTTTTGACACTATGGTTGTGATAAGCCCGTTGAAATATATGTTTTACCTGAAAACGTCCAAGTCTCGGATGGACCGCAAGCACAAGATCATGTTTGAGTGACTAATCAATGATTTTTAATCGTTGCTTAATATGGACAATGTTTAGACGGTGCTGGACAATGTTTGGACATTGCTGATTTACATGGACAATGTTTGAACGGTGCTAATCATCATTAGTGGGCCATGTGCCTAATAGAATGATAGTGTACAGTGACATATATATTACACCTGCAACTATTGAAATGATTTTAGGTGTAATCCAAGTTCTCACCATGGATTACAAACCCCCTTAAAGAGGGGATCCCCCCAGTTACTTTTTGGTGCCAAACAATTAAGGGGATTAGAAACCCCTCCAATCCATGGTGCCAAACAACCCCTAAGAAATGTAATTTTCTTGATAAAAAAAGTAAAAAATTACACTATGAAATATAATTTGATTGATAATTTGAAAACTAATTTAAAGATGAGATTTGATTTGTTTTAGTTGGTATGAGATGACTTTTTTTTTGTTATATTCTTGTGTTGTTTATAGCTTTGGTTTATCAATCTAGATGTTTCCCACAGCCTGATAGTTGCTGTGACTGTTTACCATTACTTTGAACTACTTTGCTTTTATTCTTGCTACCTATCCTATAACTTTAACACAATTACTTCTCTATCGGCCGCTCAATCGATGCATGGCACCATACTATATATTCCAAATACGATCATTAAGAAACATTCTCCATAGATATCTAGAGATCATCCATACGGATCACTAGTAGCTCTTCTTAATTGTTTCTCACGAGGAATGGCCATAACATAGATGAACACCACACATATGACATTTTGGCGGGAAAAAAAAAAGCTTAATCAAAACTTCTACTAGACGGGTAATTTCGATTTGAAAATAAGTGCTCTCACATGGTACCCGTACCACCATCACTTGTGGTCGTACGGGACTATTGTGGGGCCCAAATCAACTGTGCAGCAGATCCACCCCGTCCATTAGCTGCACCCTTTATGTTAAGCAATGGAGACAAAAAATAAATCCGATCGGGAACTCAGGTGGGGCACACTGCAAGGTACAGTTGGGAGGGTACACCCAAACAACGGAACCTTCCATTCATCAGACGGTACACCCAGCACCATTTTTGGGCCTACATGTATTGTGTATTTTCCATATTATCCATTCATCAGACGCGATACAATAGGAAGAAGTGGAAAAAAAAATAAAAAATCCAGGCCATTCAAAAGATAAGTTAGGTCACACAAGGTGAATATAGAGGTCTGAGTCATAATTTTACGTTGTTCCTTACTTTGCGTCCAATAGTTTTCAGATCGTCCTAATTTTTGTTTTCTACGGTGAAATTAATGATATAAACACGATGTACGGTGTGGATTGACGTGATTCCGACAGTATTCCTCAGTACGTGTACCTTATGACCGCATCTCACTTGAAAAATAGGGCTTGCTAGATGGACGTTCCTGATTAATTTGTAAATCTTCGAGGTAAACATAAGAGAGATGCTTTGGACCGTACAAAATCACACGGAAATAAACGTAGGGTCGAAGGATGAGTGACGGATCCTTGAATTTAAAAGGGGTGAAAACATGACACGTTCTCACTCCCTGCAACGCTTTCACGAAAATGGAATCAGATACTATTTACGGAAACATCACCTTTTGGTCCTTCGTCCTACAAATGGAATTCTTCTTCCCCTTTTTTTTTCTTCTTCATCTTCCATCTTCCTACCAAAGACTCTCTTCATTGTCTCTCCATCTCTTCCTCTTTTCAAGTTCTCATCAGAGAGAGAAAGATGGGAAGAGGGAAGATAGAGATAAAAAGAATAGAGAATTCGACTAACAGGCAAGTAACATATTCTAAGAGAAGAGGTGGGATTATGAAGAAAGCAAAAGAGCTCACCGTTCTCTGCGATGCTGAGGTTTCTCTCATCATGTTTTCCAGCACTGGGAAATTCTCTGAATATTGCAGCCCTTCTACAACGTATCTCTCTCTCTCTCTCTCTCTCTCTCTCTCTCTCTCTCTCTCTCTTTCTGTCTTTCTTTTGCTTTTTTTTTTTTTCTTCTAATTTTTTCAAGACTTTCTTTTCATTTATTTCAGCACGAAGAAGATTTTCGATCGTTACCAGCAAGTTACAAGCACCAGCTTATGGAACTCTCACTACGAGGCAAAACCCTATATATATATATTTTTTAAAATTGTTTTTGGAGGTTTGCTCGAATACATCCTGATGTATTGTAATAAGATACATCGGGCCTTTATGCGTTGGATTTGTATTTTTTTAATGATCCAAACCGTTTATTTGATTGGGATCTGCTACGATAGTGGATGACCGAAAAAACTCTAGAATTGATTAGAGAGATGTTATGGTGACTGTTAATGTTCAAAGCAAGAGAGTTAAATTATTAGTAGGTTGAGATAGTCCGATCGAGAGATTTTATTTGTTATTTTTCTACTAAAAAATGAGAATTGGCGTCTAAACGGTTTGGATTATTGGAAGATTGACCCAGATTCAAAGGATAAGTTCGGTACGTCGGGATGTATTGTGGAAATCTCTTGTTTTTTGTTTGCCAAGCGTGTTGTGTACAGCCATGCATATGTACACGCAAGCACGTGTGCTGATATGGTACGTGTGTGAAATATCCGGGCTCAGGCTGTGCAGGCCATCTGGCATAAAAATCAGGTTGGCTTGCTCCTGAGTGGGCCGTGGTGTACAAAATAAATGGACGGTTGAAAGATAATCTAGACATCCTGTTTGTTTCACATGCTCTAACCTACCTGAGGAGCGATCACCCCTACGTTTTGAACCTGATGATCTGAGAAATGTGGCTCATCTAATGGACCGCTCGGATCTTGTACACATGTGCCATATTAGCTCGTGTAAGGCAGTGTACATGAGCAAAACATAAACGCGTGTAGGTTTAGTGTGTGTATATATAAAATTTTTTTACTGAAAAAATTCCAAGAAATCAATATTTTACCAAATAATGCCTGGACAAACAAAAATTATATAGAGGTGCTTTTTAAGGGATGAGATTACAAAACTGCCCACATTTAAGTTTTTCTTTAAAAGTAGTGAAATTCAAGACATGTGGGGCCCATTTGGTATGTATATAACATCGATGGTGATAACACAAATAAAACATCAGGCCAATTAGATCTCATATGGGATACACTTGAATTGAGATATTTTGAATGGTGTATATTATTTTTTGATTGATTGGATTAGCCATATATTTAGTTTGTTTAATTATAATGTTGGTGTGCATCTATTAAATGAATTGGATGTGTGACATATACCACATTGGCCCACAATTCTTGATTCTTCACTTTGTTGTAAAGAAAAAGGAAAGGCCAACAACCTATGTAAGAGAGCAATGATGCTTCCAAACTTGTGCCTCTTATGCTTGAAGAATGAGAAGTACTTGGTGAATCATATTTTCATCCTTTGCCCACATGGGTGATTCCAAGGAGGAATAATAGTGCTTTTCGAATCTTGGCATAAAGAAAATTCTATACCCAAAGACAAATGTTTAAGGAACAATGGATGTTTCAGGAACAATAATAATTACCTTGCTATCTGTCATTCCAAAGGTTCACCTCCTAATCGGAGATTGTTTATCTTTTCCTTTGTTTGATCTTTATATATATATATATATATATATATATATATATATATATATATATATATATGATTTTTAGTGTTCTCTTTGTCGTTTGGCCATTGAAAATGTATCAATTCTTTTTTTTTTTTTTTTTTTTTAAAAAGAGAAAAAAAGAAGTAAAAGAGGGCAACGATGTAATTTCTCATTTGAAAAAGCACTACCCAGAAATATTGGTTCCCTAGGCATTATTTGGTAAAATTCGATGAAGAATTTTGTGGTAAAAATCCTCTTTATTTTTGATTTGTTTTTTCCGAGTGCTCTCTTCTATACATGGCATTTCCATCTTAAAAATACTACCACTTTCTTTCTTATGTTTTTAGAAAATGCAAAGCCACTTGAACAAACTCAAAGAGGATAATAACAATCTCCGGAGGGAAATCAGGTAAATCCCACAAGATTTCTCTTTTTGGCTATTTGAAAGTGAAAAGGATCATTTTCTACCCTTGGGCCTTCTTAGCAAAAGAGTTATTTGATACCCTGGGTGCATATGACTTAACATGCATGCACTTCAAAATGGTACATGTGGCACTTAACAAATCAAATTAAACCCTATAAACTGTTGAACCCAATGTCACCAGGTTACAATCCAAAAGAATGGATATTTTTTGTTGAATCGTCCAATAAAAGCTCGTTTGGATTGTATGTAAGTCAATTGTTTAAGCTACTTACACCTAGGTAGCTTATATTAGTTGTTATAACATGCTTATCAATCAAAAAGTTTAACAAAACAAATTATTTTAAACATCATATTAACACCCCCCCCCCCCCCCCCCTTCTTCTATTTTTCTTGTAAATATTTTCCGACTTTTACTTATTCATGTGAGATTTATCTTTAATATCCATTGTTTATCATGTGGGGCCAACTTTTGAAGTGGACCATTCAATATGTTGGGCCCACCTTGGTCCTATCTTTAATATGAATTATCTATCATGCCGGGCTTACATTTTATACGAACCATCCACCTTCTAAGGCCCACCTTCAATGTAGGCTATCCATGTGTGTGAGAGAGAGTGAAGTTAAAAAGTAAGAATTTTTAGTTATAGCTTTAAGTAAGTTTATGCTAATAAGCTACTTGTATAGAGGTGGTTACAAAACTATTTTATTTTATTTTTTAATTTTTTTAAAGAAGTAAATTATTTGTTGTCATAAGTTAAAAAAAAGCTACTTATGAGAGAATATCCAAACAAGCCCTGAATGTACACTAGTGTGATAGATAGAAAGTGAAATAACAACTTGTTTGAGAGCTTGTATTTGGAATGAATGAGATTCCATCACAAATCAAGGTTATTCCTTATCTCAATTGTGTTTGGCAGCTTGTAATTAAAATATATTGAAATTTAAAAATATGATTAATGCATTGAAATTCTGTAGTATATTTATAGGAATTTGAATTTTATTATTAAATCAACTTTAATGTCTCAAATTAGTGTACGTATGTAATAAGCCCATTTTTGATGAAATTATAATAAGCCCATTAATATATATACTTTGGCAAAATATGACAAAATTCCGAAAACCTCGAGTGAGCCACAAGCATATACAAAATGACAAACAAGCAACTTGCCAACGTTTTTTAACAATTGATTTATATGGCCAATGTTTGTGTCGTATAGATCAAACTATTAATGTAATTTTAGTGATGTAGCCAATAATTTGATCAGCATGCCATGTGTACAATTGATTAGCAGTTTAGAAATACTTTTGTTACATGTAAGTCCCCCGTCTTTTGAAAAAGAGCTAAAAGAAGGCATTTTGTTATCAATCCACGTTGCCAAATGACTTTTGGATTCCAAATGCACTCAAATATACTCAAATCTACTAAGGGTTCGATTCCCCTCCTTTGCTTTACTTGATACACGTGGTTGTGGGTGATTGTGTGTATTCGCAGGGATTAGTCTCACTTCAAAAAAGAGGTGGAAACACCCTGTGTCTTCAAAAAAAAAAAAAAAAAAAAAAACACTCAAATCTAGTTTGCCATATGACCCCTAAGTGTAGTTTTTGGTTGTTGATACATTTAAACTAGCATACATAATTTGGATAGTTTCATTTGAATTACCTATCATGCATCCAATTTTTAAGTAATTTATAAGTGCCTGTGTATCATCCATCACACTCCGTAGATTTTCTCTTTTGCTTCCACTTTTTCCCTTGAAAAGATTTGGATATTTTCTAGGCAAAATGCTCAGTGAGTAAAGGCTGCACGCTACAAACCTTTTTTTACGCCTAAGCCACTTTTTATTTCCACTTTGCCCTGAAAATACCATATATTTTCCGTTGGTTTAAGTTTACATACACCAGGTTGTAGATGATCTTTTCTTTTTTATTAGCTTGGAGAAATGGTCCTTTCGCTCAGGGTACTACAACTTAAAGAGTTATCCTAGTCAAATGACTATCCTCCGACAGCCATATCAACTAAGCTGAACTGTCCATTACATTCAGCACAAAATTCATGGGCTACCATGGGAAAGTAACGCTAGTCTGACGACTTCTAACCATCTGATCAATGCCCTATAAAATGGATGGTCAAGATCCTTTTTATATAAATTCAGGTCCTGTAGAACCTCTGAGGATCTCTATTTGTCTGGCCTACCATAGATCAGTAATGGTTCTAAACACTCGCTTTTTATCAAATAACCATCTCATCCAAGTTAAGGTTTCATTGGATTATCCAATGGGTGTGATTTTTACTTGGTAGCCATTGAAATGTATGTTGGTGTTAGTGGACTGTCTCGATGCAACTAGGAGCATTATAAATTGCAGTGTTCAATGTGCATTATTACATCATTTCTCATTAGTTGGATAGAACATCTAAGCTGGTGGTGATGATGGCCATGAAATTGCGGCTTTTAGGCAGAGGATCGGTGAAGATCTGGACGATCTGGAAATCGAAGAACTGCGCGGTCTTGAGCAAAATTTAGAAAGTTCTATCAAAGTTGTTCGCGAAAGAAAGGTAAGTTAAACTATACATGTTTATTTTATTTGTTTTGAATGAAAATCATTATGGTATTTACCATCAAAACTTAAAAAATGCATGATTGACATTGCTAATCTCTTTGGTCTTATTTATAGTTCAAGAATCATTCTCAACAAGATGACTATCCACACCTCCCAACCTAAAATCTACATTATTCCCAATGTAATGATAATGTAATGTAGAGAACAATAAAAATAAAAGAAACGGTGGATAGTACCTACCATGAAGAACTCACCTGCTAGGAGACACTAAAAAAAATTGAATATGATACAAATCTTACACAAATGCTCCGTCAAACTAGGAACATCAATCTAAATATTCTGGCTCATAAAGAGGGACAGATTCCTCTCCCAAATGAAAAATTTTCACGTAAGGCTTCAATCTCTAAACATTAACCTTGTACACATTGTCATTATGTAGATTCTCAATTTCAACAGCCCCATGAGTATAAGCGTTCTTCACAATGAAGGGCCCTGTCCATCTTGATCTTAACTTTTCCGGAAAGAACTGGAGACAAGAATTGTACAATAAGACATTTTGCCGAGATATAAAAATTTTCCTTAAAATGTTTTTCTCATGAAAAACTTTGGTCCTCTCTTTGTAGATTTTAGAATTTTCATAAGAGTTTCTCCTCAGTTCCTCTAATTCCTTCAACTCTAATTTTCTTTGTCCACTTGCTTGGTTCATATCAAAGTTCAATTTCTTTATTGCCCAGTAAGCTCTATGTTCCAATTCCACAGGCAAGTGGAAGCCTTTCCATACACCAATCTGTATGGGGACATTCCAATCGGGGTCTTATAAGCAGTCCTATAAGCCCATAAAGCGTTGGATAGTCTGAGAGACCAATCATTCCTATCTGGCCTTATAGTTTTCTCTACAATGTGTTTGATTTCCCAATTAGAAATCTCACCTTGCCCACTCGTTTGTGAGTGGTATGAGGTGCACACTTTATACTTGATGCCATATTTTTTTATCAAAGTCTCAAATGTCCTATTGTAAAAGTGAGACCCGCCATTACTAATGATGCCTTTGGAGTTCCAAATCTAGAAAAAATATTTTTCTTGAGGAATTGTATGACCACTTTGTTGTCATTGGTCCTACTTAGAACTGCCTCAATCCACTTTGAGATATAGTCCACACCAACCAATATATAAAGAAATTCAAAAGAAGATGAAAATGGGCCCATAAAATCAATACCCCAACAATAAAAAATCTCCAATGGTAAAATTGAGGATAAAGACATCATGTTGCTTCGGGACACTCTTCCCAACCTTTGACATCTATCACAAGCAACATAAAAAGCACGTGTATCTTTAAACATAGTGGGCCAGTAAAGACCATACTACATGATTTTTGCAGTGATTTTCTTAGCAGAAAAATGGCCACCACAAGCTTCCATGTGGCAAAAGAAAATAACACTCTGAACTTCATCCTCTGGGACACAACGTCTAAAAATCTGATCAGTCCCATATTTATATAAATATGGGTAATCTCAGAAGAAGTTCCTAACCTCGGTTTCAAAACGCTTCCTATCTTATGACTTCCAATAATATGGCATTTTTCCCGTCACAAGATAGTTTTTTATATCTGCATACCAAGGTAATTTGGAGATCGCAAATAGTTGTTCATCAGAGAAAGTGTCCTGAATATGTATCTTCTTAATAGAATCATCTAACACTAATATGGAAAGGTGATCGGCTACTACGTTTTCTACTCATTTCTTATCTTTTATCTCTAAGTCAAATTCTTGGAGTAGGATGATCCATCTCAAAAGTCTCGGCTTTGCATCCTTCTTAAATAGGAAATATTTCAAAGTTGAGTGGTCCGTGAAAATGACCACTTTAGATCCAAGCAAGTAGGACCTAAACTTATTCAAAGCAAAAACTAATGCAAGTAACTCTTTTTCAATTGTTGAGTAGTTCACTTGGGCCAAGTTTAGAGTTCTACTCGCATAGTGAATAACGTAGGACCGTTTATCTTTCCTTTGGCCCAAAACAACCCCTATGGTATAATCACTTGCATCACACATTAGTTCAAAAGGAAGTGTCCAATCTGGTAGACGCATGATAGGTGCAGTGGTAAGGGATGATTTAATTTTATTAAAGGCACTTGCACACTTATCTGTCCACTTAAATGGGACATACTTTTGAAGAAGATTAGTTAAGGGTCTAGTAATGACACTAAAGTCCTTAATGAATCTTCTATAGAAACCAGTGTGCCCTAGAAGTGACCTAATATCTCTAACAGTTTGGGGGATAAGTAGATTAGCTATTATGTCGAGTTTTGAGCGATCTACTTCGATTCCATTTTTGGAGATAACATGGCCCGAAATAATTTCCTTTTGAACCATGAAATGACATTTCTCCCAATTTAAGACAAGGTGCTTCTCTTCACACCTAGATAAGACAAGAGATAAATTGTTGAGGTATTCCTCAAAACTACTCCCAAATACAGAGAAGTCATCCATGAAAACCTCAGGAAACTTCCCAACCATATTTGAAAAAATACTTAACATACACCGTTGCAAACTTGTTAGGGCGTTACACAATCCAAATTGCATCTGTTTGAAAGCAAACGTGCCAAATGGACAAGTGAACATGGTTTTCTCTTTGTCTTCTAGGGCTATCTCTATTTGGTTATATCTGGAATATCCATCAAGAAAACTATAGGAGTGACCTGCTACCCTCTCTAAAGCTTGATCAATGAATGGTAGAGGGAAATGCTCATTCTTTGTGACCTGGTTTAATTTTCTATAGTCAATGTAAACACGCCAACCAGTGATGACCCACGTTGGTATGAGTTCATTATTGGAATTCTGCACAATAGTTATTCCAGATTTCTTTGGGACTACTTAAGTTGGACTCACCCAAACACTATTGGATATTAGGTAAATGATTCCCACATCAAATAATTTGATCACCTCATTTTTTATAACTTCCATCATGTTTGGATTGAGACACCTTTGAGGTTGTCTAATTAGTTTGTGTCCTCATCGAGGTGGATCCGATGGGTGCATATGGAAGGGCTTATACCCTTAATGTCAGAAATGGTCCAGCCCAAGGCTCCTTTGTGGTCCCTTAGAACATTCAACAATTTAATCTCTTGATCCTTGTCTAAAAATGAAGAGATCACTACAGGATAAGTTTTATTTTCACATAAGTATACATACTTAAGCTCATTTGGTAGTGGTTTTAAATTAAGCTTTGAAACATTGGTTGGTGATGACAGAGGTCGCGAGTCCTCGATAGATAGGATTTGAGTACGCGGTCTCCATTGGTACATACTAATATCCTGGGTGGTAGTGCTCTCATTATCATCACAAATTTTAGCAAACACTTTTCCTAAATCAGAAATTTTCAAGTCCCCGAAGACTTGAATTAATTCCTTAGTTAGACTAGGTTCTAATTCGTCTTCTTCTATCAAGCAGTCCATGAAATTCAGCTCATAAATCTCATTATTATCAATGGGCTGCTTACATAGATTGAAAATATTTAGCTCTAAAGTCATGTTACCAAAAGACAAGTTCATCACTCCATTCCTACAATTTATGATTGTGTTTGAAGTTGCTAGGAATGGGCGGCCTAAAATGATGGGAACTTGAGCGCTAGCATTTACACATGGTTTAGTGTCTAGTACAATAAAATCTATGGGGAAGTAGAATTTCTCCACTTGGACTAGCACATCCTCTAAAATTCCCTTTGGTACCTTAATGAAGCAGTCAACGAGTTGGAGTATAAACGTGGTTGGTTTAAGCTCGCCTAACCCCATTTGTTTGTAAACTGAATAAGGTACTAAGTTGACACTTGCACCAAAATCTAGCAAAATATGCTCAATTTAGAAATTTTGAATAATACAAGGAATAATGGGACTTCCTGGGTCTTTGTATTTAGGTATGACCCTTTGTTGAATGATAATGCTCACTTTCTCAGTAAGGAAGGCCTTTTTGTGCACATTTCATTTCCTCTTAACAGTGCATAAGTCCTTGAGATATTTGTCTAATGGTATCAAGCAGAGGAATATTGATAATAATATTTTGGAGATCATCCAACACTTCTTGATATTTCATGGGGATAGTCGGGTTCCGAAATCTAGATGAAAACGGAACTGGAGGCTCATGTGACTTATTCTCTTTATCCTTTTATTTTTGCGGCTCTTAAATCATAGCCGGTTCATCATTCTCTTGAGATGGTGGCTCATCTTCTGGTATTTCTACCGGTTGCATTATCTTGTTATCGACCTCTTTTTCACTTCTCAAGGTAATGATGGTCTTAGCTTGTTCATGATGTAGCTCGCTTAAATTTGAGTCTCCAATGAAATGTGTGTTTCTGGGGTTTGGCACAGGTTGAAAAGGAAGGGTGCCTTTTTTCTTAGCACTTAGTTGAGTCTCAATCCTGGCCACAACCGTCTTTAATTCCTGATTTGATTAGATTAGAGACTGATTCATTTGAGCTTGAGAGTTCATTAATGCGGTCAATGCATCCTCCACAGATGATCGCTTTGGCAGGGGCACATATGGTGCATTGTTAGATGCCCCAAAGAAGTTATTTTGTGGAGGCATTTGAGGTGCATTGGGCGCATTTTTTTGTGATCCATTTCTCCAACTAAGATTAGGATGGTTACGCTAATTTGGATTGTACGTGTTTCCCATTGGTTGCATAACTGACCTTTGGTAGTTATTTATAGCATTTGCTTGCTCATGCTCATGCGTGATATTTTGTACAACTAGGATTATTGGACAATCCTTTGTGTCATGGTCTGCACCACCACAAATGTTACAAAAATTACCTAAGAAAGTGTTTGCTTTAACCATATCAACGTTCCTAATTTCTAAAGCTTCGACCTTTCTAGCTAATGCAGCGAATTTTGCAATAAGGTCGTCTTCCTCTCTTAGAACATACATTCTCATTTTCTCTCTAGGAATGGGTCTAGTTTGGTCTTGTTTAGCAGAGACATCCCATGTTTACATAATTTCTGCTAACATATCTAGAAAATCCCAAGTCTCATTATGATCTTTGTCAAGAAGGTTCTACCACACATCATCTCCATGAATTGACAAGTATCTATGGTGAGCCCATTTCGGAACGTATCAATCACGTGCCACGGTTTATAACCATGATATGGACAAGTCAGTAGAAGGTCTTTGAAGTGCTCTCAAGCTTGGAAAAACAGTTCATTCCCTTTTTGGGAGAATGACATGATTTCTTATTTTAGTGTATTTATTTTGTGCTCGGGAAAGAACTTTTTTTAAAAACTCACTACTTAAGGCTTACTATGTAGTAATGGTATTAGGTCTTAGAGAGTTGAGTCATGCTTTGGCCCGATCCTTTAGATAAAATGAAAATAACCTAAACTTAAGTGCATCCTTATTGCCATTGTTTACTTGTAATGTTGCAATTATTTCCTCGAAGTCTTTGAGGTGCAAGTAGGGGCTTTCAGAATCCAAGTCATGAAATTTAGGAATCAATTGAATCACACCTGGTTTAAAATTGATGTTCCCTATGTGAGCAGGGAATACTATGCAAGATGGTAAAGTTGATCTCTTAGGATGTAGATGTTCACGTAAAGTCCGTGGTTGGTTTAATACATTCCTATGAACTTCATTTTCATCTTCAAGAGGAGGATTAGGTTGATTTTCTCTGTTTTGATTTATAGTTGGATCTGACAGATTTGGATTTGGATTATCAACTAGGTCTGTCATGGAATCCAAGTGATGTTGAGTGCCTCTTCTAAGTGAATGATCAAAGCCTAGAACTAGTCAGCCTTCAGAGGAGAGTCGATTGTTTTGATCACTACTCCAACGGGACATAAACCATCCACACCACACGACAAATACCACTAATTCAAATAGAAAGTATGATATTTAAAATAAAAACAAAAACTTAACCAACAACTCAAGCGGCAGGGCCGACTATGAGGGTTCAATCCATAAAATAAAAAATAAATCAACAACCCAGGTGACAGGGCCGACTATGAGGGTTCAATCCACAAAGCAAAATAAATCAATAACCCAGGCAGCAGGGCTGACCATGAGAGTTTAATCCATGAAGCAAAATAAATCAACAACTCAGGCGACAGGGCCGACCATGAGGGTTCAAACAATAAAGTAAAAATAAAAATAAATCAATAAAAGTAAAACTAATGAAGAAATTAAACTATGTTAATCTGGCAAATAGATTTAGCGAATGATCTTTGTAATCAAACAACAACTGTAGGACAACCATAGCACTTGGGTGATAAAATCCCAAGCAGGGCAACCTTATGTCATAGTTAGTGCTTGAAAGACCTAATTGAATTTACTTTCAAAGAAAAACAAAAAATCTACAGAAAATTTGGAGGGTTTAGAAGAGAACTTATCTTGGAAAAGAACTTACCTTAGCTATCTTGCACAGATCTAATATATCTCAGTGTCTTCCCAGTAATGGCGCTAAAAACTTGATTGCTTGCCTCAAAGTGCAGAGGTTCGTAAGTAGTATCTCGTGAATATAGGGTTGATCCCACAGAGAGATGAATTGCGAGAAGGAGAAAATCAAATGCAAAACAAACTAAGTAATAAAAACTAAACTGATGATTTAATTTTGAGATTTTTGAATAGATGTAATTCAACTGAATTAAAATAATACCCAAGCTTCAAAGTTCCACTCATAGGTTAATATTTCAAAATTATGATGACTTGGATAACACAACTAGGATCTGAGCACTATGGTCAGCCTAATCAGAAAATAAAATAGTTTAAATATTTTAATAAATGATATAAAAGATTAGAAAATCATGGATTTGCACCATTGATATATATTCTCAAGCGCCAATGATTTTAAGCATTCAATATCCATGAGATAATGAATCAAAGAAATGTAGTAAGTTGAGAACCTCTCCTATATAGGAAATCTAACTGATCTAGGGTAAGCTTATCCATCAATGTGGATCTCATATGATGGAAACATATGGATCTCATATTAGGATTAAAAACTAAACCTAAACAATAGATAACACACATACACCATTATTCTCATCATTAAAATAATTAATCATCATAACTATGAAAACATTAAACTAATGTGTTTCCCTTTTAGTTTGGGTTAGAGGGAACTTAGAAAAACATAATTAGAATAGAGAAAGAAAGCAACAAGAAAGAAATAAATGCAAATAGAAAAGATCTAAAAGAATTTTTTTTTTATAAAACTTAAATAAAATTGAAAACCGTCTAAAAACCCTAAATCTTGCTCTTGGATGCTTTGAATGATGCTTAGGAATGCCATGGGAAGCCCTATTTATAAGTGGGGAACTCCAACTTTTGTACAAAGTTGAAACTCTAGAAATCGCCTCAAATTTGTGCAGTTTTTCAAAATAGACTTCACTCTGCACAGTTTCCCAAAATAAACTTCAGAATTTCAGAATACACTTTTTTAGGATGATTTCAGGATTCTTCACTTCAAATCTTCGATTCTCTTCATTCCTCACTTGGTTTTCTTGGATCTTTGGCATGTAAATTCTTCAATCTTGGTCTCCTAAGATTCTTCCCTTGCCTTGGTGATTCTTGAGCATCAAATTCATGCTTTTAGCACCATTTTTCAATACAAGCTCTTAAATTCACCTTGCAACATATACATGAGTTAAATAGAATATTAAGCTGAGTCGTGTTCATAAAACCAAGATATAAATGGAGAAAATTATACAATATTTGAGTCTTAACAGTCCACTTGAAGATTTTAATGAGTCTGAAATTGACTCAACTCTATAATTCTAACATGTAATTTAAGAACATAAGTAGTGTGAATAAATATTAAAAATAATGTATACATATTATTCATAAAAAACGAAGGTTTTGCTCATGAAATGTTGGTAACAATGTTGTACTTCAACCTGTTGATGTAGGTAAATCTCTCAAGCTGCATATATTTCTTTTGTACATAGTGTAGGTTCTTAACAAGCTCGAACGACATTCTCTCCCTCTCTTTCCATCCCTCCATCTGCCCATGCATGTTGACATCCAATCCATCAATCACATTCGAATCGTGATTTTAGGCTCTTGGATTAAATACTATTTGATTTAATTTACAACTTGGGTAGGTCATGAGACAGGCAAATAGTAGCACAGAGACACAAACATTGTGCATGGGGTGTTGGGATTTTTTGGCCTGCGGAATCACACAGATCTAGATCTAGGATGGTAATCCAATGGCACCAAACACACACAAGAAAAGAGAACACACAGATTTAACGTGGAAAACCCTTGCGGGAAAAAACCACGGCACAAAGCGACAGATCACCACTATGAAAGCATCAATTACAAAGAGAAAGGACTTACCCGATTCGAACAACCTCGAATCTCACCCTTGCTACACCCTTTAGAAACCCTGGAACCCTTTTAGAAAGCCTTAGCATTCATCACCATACCCTAGAAAAGCCCTAGGGATACCTATTTATAGTTTAGGAAACTTCCCTTCCGCATCCCAGTTGCGAAAAAGGACTCAATCCGCAGCGCAAAAAATCGCGGAACAAACTGCGTAACCTACGACTAGTCCTGGCTCTCCTACGACTGGTCGTAGCTCACCTACGACTAGTCGTAGACCACCCATGACCAGTCCTAGCTACAGTAAAAAACAGCAAAACTTTCTGGACTTTGAGTTGTACAAGGGCTCGAACCTACGACCGGTCGAGCGTCTCCTACGACCAGTCGAAGCTTCCCACGACCGGTCGAACGACCTCAAAACCTTAGATTTAAGACTTTTCTCAACAATCTCCACCAAGTCTTCAATCTTCAACCGTGTAGCTCCTTGACCTCTTCTCTTATCTTTGCTTCACATCATAGCTCAAGATCACATTGGTCAACCCGTGCCAATCACGGATCTGATAGATACTTGCTATACCGTCGGCACGAATATCTCTGAGAAGCCAATCCCTTCTCTCTGAGCATAACCCTTCGCTACCAACCTCGCCCTGTATCTATACTGTATCCTCCTGAAGATCCACCTGCATCCAACCGCTCAACCCGCCCCGGGAGCGCTCCACCAGCTCCCATATGTCGGTCTGGTACAACGAATCCATCACATCGCCCATAGTCACCTTCCACTTCTCAAGCACAGGGCTCACCTAGAGCCATCAGAATAGAAGATGAATCCCCTGCAATATTGGAGTCGTCCATGTACCTTGCCGATATCCTGCGATCATGCTGTATGATTCTTCACACAGTGGGCGCTCCACCTCGCTCCGTATCCCCGTCCGCACGTCTCGGCCTTCTCGCTCGCTCCGCTCATGTGGCCATGCCCATCATGCCACACATGTGCGAGAGGTGGAATTCGCTACATCCACCGTAGCTCCACCTTTTGAAGTGCTCCCGATCAACCCAGTAAACATGATCGAGTCGTTGCGCTTTCATGACTACCCGTGCCCCCTTGGATACCTTAAGAGCACCATCAATACCCGTGTGTACTTGCATCCCTTTGCCTCAAGCACACCAAGAGAAATCGGTTCTCGCTTCAAATCGAGAACGTGCCTCACATCCGTCGTGTGCACGCTCCACCCCATCAAACATCCCGATGTGCACCGTACTAACAACAAACCACAACATTACGAGTGCAAAGCCATTGCCCATAAACACTGGCCCACCATCGCACTCCCTATAGTCGGTGAACCAACTCCGATGAGGAGTCATGTGAAAAGATGCCCCGTGTCTAGCATCCACTGCGTCCTTACGATCATCGTATGACCGTCTGAGCGAAGACACAGACAAAACATCACCATCACATCTACTCGATTCATCTGACGTGGCAGTGTTAGCCTCCCTGCATGAAGCCTCAGAATCTTCCCTCTTAGATTTAGGATTTTCACAATCCCTTTTCACATGTCCTTCTTTCCCACAATTCCAGCACTTTACCTTTCCTTTGCCCTTGCCCTTGGATTTGGATCTAGAACCTGAAGAACCTGTACCTTGTTCGAATTCCTACCCACCGTAAACAAGTGCATCGAAGACGTCCCCATGTTCTTTGTCTAGGCTGTCTCATAGCCTTCCTTGAAGGGCCGAGATAACAAGATGTCGACACTCGGGGTTTTGTTCATGCTTTGCACATAGTATCCTTGAATGACTCATAGGATGCGGGAGAGAATTCAAAGAACATACATGCTTGTTCTTCATCTTTCATCACTTCCTCCATATCCAAAGAATTTGCAAACCAATTTATTAAAGTTGCTTTGATGTGAGCCTCCAGATCTCCACCCTCTCGCCATCTTGAAGTTATACCACTGCCGCTTCAAGTGCGACGATTTTCGAGGATTTCTTCGCATAAACATCCTCCAACTTCGCCCATAAATTAGCCGCAGTTTTCTCCCTCATGACGTTGTAGAGAACCTCATCCGTGAGACATAAACGGATCGATGATAATGCCTTCTTATCAAGAGTATTCCAATCACCATCACTCATAGTGGACTTCCGTCCTCAAGAGCACCATCCTCGCCTTGCTTGATTAAGGAACTCATCATCTTGATCTTCCATAACTCAAAATTATTTTTCCCTGAATACTTCTCAATATCATACACGGCGCCGCCATTATTACTAATCCCTCGATTCGATCGTGTCCCAACCGATTGCTCGATACCACTTGTTGGGATTTTTTGGCTCATGGAATCACACGGATCTAGATCTAGGATGGTAATCCAATGGCACCAAACACACACAAGAAAAGAGAACACACAGATTTAACGTGGAAAACCCTTGTGGGAAAAAACCACGGCACAAAGCGACAGATCACCACTATGAAAGCATCAATTACAAAGAGAAAGGACTTACCCGATTCGAACAACCTCGAATCTCACCCTTGCTACACCCTTTAGAAACCCTGGAACCCTTTTAGAAAGCCTTAGCATTCATCACCATACCCTAGAAAAGCCCTAGGGATACCTATTTATAGTTTAGGAAACTTCCCTTCCGCATCCCAGTTGCGAAAGGACTCAAATCCGCAGTTTCGCGCAAAATCGCGGAACAAACTGCGTAACCTACGACTAGTCCTGGCTCTCCTACGACTGGTCGTAGCTCACCTACGACTAGTCGTAGACCACCCACGACCAGTCCTAGCTACAGTAAAAAACAGCAAAACTTTCTGGACTTTGAGTCGTACAAGGGCTCGAACCTACGACCGGTCGAGCGTCTCCTACGACCAGTCGAAGCTTCCCACGACCGGTCGAACGACCTCAAAACCTTAGATTTAAGACTTTTCTCAACATGGGGCTCATAAGATTGTTTAAATATTGAATCCAACCTGTTGATCATGTTTCTCCCACTAGGATGAAGGGACATACCAAGTAATATTATGATGATTTATGACTCATGTCGGCCGGATACTCGAATTTATGTAGTTTGCCTGTGAATTTACATAATTTTTTCTATTGTATGGCTCAATTGAGTTTTTTTTTTTTTTTTCTTTTCTTTTCTTTTGAGATGAATTTGTGAATATGAGGGGAGAAGCTTGATGGATGGAGCGGATTTCACTATAACAACCAAATAGGCCCCATAGAGCTCTGAATGTTTTGGAGAAAATATGACCTAGATACGCTTCGACAAACAATAAACAAGCTTGTTCTTGCCATAGCAGACAGGATCTAACAAACAGTAGACAAGTCTTACTAGGACAACATTGGCCTAGCTAAACAAGACCAAGATAAGCCTGACCTAGACAGGCTATCCACACTTGAACTTCTACTGCCACCAAACGGGCTCTATGAAGCTATGTTGAAAAAACACGAGTAAAGTAGAAATTTAGAAAATGGAAATTGTGGAGAGAGACTGATTCTGTAAAAACCCTTTCCTGGATCCACTTTATATGGAGGTTTAAGTGTCTTTTTGAGTGGATTTAGTGTCTATTTTGAACAAAGAGACATTACTTCTGAAAGCATTCTTTGAACTTTTGGCTAGTATTTTAACCACGTCACCAAACTCAAGAGTCTACATATGCACCACATCACATAATGGTCAACTGGATCAAACTTTCACTGAGGTGCTACGTAAACAGATCAGTCAGCTTGGTCAGACCAATCACCAAAACCTCCCTTGACCATCGGTCAAAGATCCATGATTTGCATCATGGCCAAACTACCACGAGCTGCAAATCAAACCAATGGTTTGCACCATAGTCCAACCCAGGCCTAGGTAGTTCTGTAAAAAGTTTGTGGCTCCTCGAGAGGATGAATACTTGTGAAGTGCAATGACACCATATTGACGCATGCAAGGACATGATGAGGTTGATCACCTACTTCTTCAGGGATAATTACTCTGAATCCATGAAGCTTCTCTGGACACCTTGTAGAGATTCCTTGAATCTATGAGGGGAAGAAAATAGAAATAATTTCTAATAATTTAAAATAAATTAATGGATAATAAAAAATGAAATTACAATTCTTTAAATAGTGAACTCAAACCTAAGATGGAGTTTTAGACTCAAACTCCCTATAACGTGACTTACTGTAAATGGTAAACTTACTATTTATAGACGGTCATGTTTTCTACTAGACTTCTTAGTTTTTGGCCAAAATTAGTAAGTGTCCAATTTGGCCTAACCATGTTATTCTCCGAATTTTTCTAAGCCCTTTTCATGTTGGGCACAACTCCTAAAACATGAAGGATCAAAACTTATGATCTAATTAAAACTTACTTTTTATAGTAAAAACGAAAATAAAATGGACTTTCAACCATTGATGGAATCTTGCAAATCCATTGTGGGCAACCCGACTAACTGGTCATCACACGCCGACATGATCGAGTGTATATGGTGCTTCTCATGGGACTTGAACCTTAGTCATTGGTGGCAAAAATCCTTACTTAGCCAGCTTTTCTTTTGCACCTTTGTTGCTTTTGAAAAACACATAAAGATTCTCTTGAAGATGTTGTTACAAAATAGGAAGTTTATAGTTTTTTAGATAACCTCCAAACTCAATTCTGATTTAATATTACCCATAAATCCCCCAAATCTTACAAAAGCCTTCAGTTTAAATTTTCTAAATGAAATTCAAAATGTTTATACATAAATAATGTGTTTTTGGGCCTGAACCTTCACTAAATAAAATATATCAAGATTTATTGAGGTGCTTGATAGTTGTGTCTTTGAATTAAGTACCCCATTTGATAAGTTAAACATATCTCATGTCTAAGCTTTCAATTGCCTAAGATATTATTTTAAAGTCGACACTATTTTTGTTGCTTCTATCCCAATTTTAAATCAATTAAAGTGAAGACTTTGCGCTTAAAAAAAATTAACATATCTTAACACTTACATATGCGAACCTATCTAGGGTATCTATGTAACCTTGACAATCCAACCTCAATTCATTGTAAGTTCATTAAGAGTAAACCTTCCCTTGTTAACATTTTAGGTATATATAGTTAGTGTTTTTGAAATCAACATAAATTACAAATTTTGAAAAAATAAAATAAAATCAGATTTGTTATTAAATTAATTCTATATGTTCCAAATATCTCATATCCATGGGCACTAACACTCCTATGTAGGGTAGGGCAAATGCATTGATTCGTTGTCAAGGTCAATGGTTGAGACCTTCCATCTTAACTCGTCATCAGCTACTTCATGCAAGATGACCGTAGAAGATTAACCATAGTTCATCCTAAAACTTACTATGAGGTCATGGACTAGTAGGGTACTGAAATCCATGGAACACGACTCTCCCTTAATCAATGGCTGTTGTGCCCAAACTCAGGTTCTTAAGGACAATAGAGGAAACCCTCTCCTTTAACCCATATATACTTATATTTAAGAAAGACCCACATATTGACTATAACATTAATAATATGTCCACATCGGATCTATGGTCATCATTAACAAAGGACAAGATCATCAATTTAATGGTTAAGATCATTATATTGGCTTTTCAGGGCACACGACATTAACAGATACTAAGGACTACTTACTCGAGGAATGCAATAATCATCATTCTATAAATTAATGCTTGCAAATTACTTATTAATGACATACTTCTTCCATTTAAGTATTGAGTTACAAGTGTTGAGTTTAGTTTCTATCACATGGTAACTCATACAAGGGGCTTTGTGCCCATTTCCCCTGAGGTTTTGATGCAGGACCGATGCATGAACTAAGTAACATGTGAGATCAAATAGCCGAATTAAGATATTTAATAAAAAAATACAAACATCGCTATAATCATCACAAATATCATGAAAATCAAAAGAAAACCATGCATAATCCTAGCCTAAGCTACCAACATTGTAACTCAAGATCATTAAAGAAAAAGAAACTATGATCTAATGGATGTAAGGACATCCAATTAGCATAGGATATAATCTATTTCAAAATAGAAAATCTAATACAACCTAGGTTGTAAATTAAGGTTTGGGTAATTTGGGAAAGTTGAAAAATTAAGAATTTTAGGTTTAGGGTTAGGGTTTGAATTGCGAATGGGTATTGAAAAGTTGGGATTGGGAGAAGACAAAGATTTAGGATGAGAGAATTAAAAATCTGAAGGAAATACCTGGATGGGGAAGAAAAAAGAAGACGATGTGGGGATAGATGGAGACCGTGTACCTCCGTTGATGAAGATTAGTCTCGCACCAATCTTTCTTCTAAACTCGCATAAAAGTATCTTCAAATCGCATGAAGATGGGAGAAGAAAGCAAGAGGCTTTTTTATTTTTTATTTTTTAAAATATGAAATTCAATGTGGGAGAGGTCACATGCCCTCCTCTTTTTATAGATCCAAGAAGTTTCAAAATTTGCAAAAATCCCCATGTCTTGCGAACTTCAGCGAAAATAGCCCTAGTCTAAATAAAATCAACTAAAACACTCGTAATATTTTCAAATATAAAATAGTAAAAAACTAAATCCTAAAATATGATGAAGTCTAAAAATGATGTGGACGATCAATGATCAATGACCCGATCATGTGATCCATGCCCGATCGTCGCGTCCCTTCGATCTAACGGTCTGAATCACTTTATAAAGCAACCCATGTACGTCTTCCCAGTGCGGGGTCTTCCAGATGCTCGCACATGTACACGGTGTCTTTAGTATGATCACGTGTGCTCGCCTAGCGACAGGGAGATCGGCGTGGCCTGCTTCCTCCTCTGATATATACGTAAGGGTGTACGTGACGTGATATCCTCATCAGGTTTCCTGATAAATTCCTTGTAAGACCTTTTGTCAATGGGTCAGTCAGCTTTGACCTGACTGAATGAGGTTGATATTAATTACTTAAATTTTTAAGTGATTACTTGCTTAGCTATGTGATGCAGGACATGAAAGTTAATCATGATATGCAAGATTTTAGGCTTTAGATCATACTAATTTAGAAACAATGACAAAAATTCCACATCTCACATAAGATCAAGCAGTCACCAAGCTTACACATGTTAGGGTTGGATCAATTAAAAATTATAGACTAAACAATGCACAAAGGAGAGTAGATTTATTTACTCTTATAAAGGATTATTTCCCAATCTAAGGGATTCACATGTTTCAATTCGGGCAAGCCTATGGTTTACAAAAGTGGAATAAAGCTTAAAATTTAGGATTATTTAGGGTTAGGGTTAGGGATTTAAGGCGAGAGAGGAGAGGATTAGAGGAGAGAGAGAACCTGAAAATAGTCCATACGTGCGGACAACAATCTGGCCAAAGTCCTAGATTATTTAGGGTAGTGGACCACGGTCATGAGATCCAATGGTGGGATCCACATGATGATTGGGTCCACCCCAATGAGCCATAGCACAACCCTCTAACTATGAAGCCTTCCATGGATATCGTCATCAATCCAAATCGATGGTTGGGCCTTCCTCATCCTTGTGTACGTGCGTAGGGATAGCGTGTGTGCGGGTGTGATGTCCCCATCAACTTTTCCCGGCTGCGAAGATTTCATCATTGCCAAAACAAAACTCCCGAACTGCTTCAAGACGTCAGGATCAAGTCGTTGAAGCTCCTCCTTAGTGAGTCACGTACCATCTGAAGTTGGGCGTGACTTCCATTTAACCAGGTACTTTTGAAACCCGCCGTCCGACGTTGATACTATCTAATGGTCAAGAATATCCTCTATCTCCTCTCTGGGTATGAGAATGGTAGGTATGGAAGGTAAAGGCTGGGAAGAAGGGTCGAGAAGAGGGTATGGATCAAGGGAAAGATATGAAAAATTAGGATGGTTAGGCAAAAGGCTGGACAATGTATCAGGGGTCCCCTGAAATGCAACTAGATCATCCACATTGAATGTGAAACTAATTCCCATAGAAGGTGGAAGATCTACCACATACGCATTGAGACTGTTTCGTTTTATAATTTTGAATGGCCCAGCGCTACACGCTTGTAATTTACGAACGACTCCTTGAGGGTACTTCTCTGGCCTAATGCGGACCATCACAGAGTCCCATACATTGAATTCCTTAAAACGTTTATGTTGGTCTGCAGAAAGTTTGTAATGTTCATTACTAGTAGTGATCTTTCGCCTGATTTGTTGATGTAATGAATGAATATGATGTGCAAAGGACTTTGGAAACTCTGATGGCCTATGATATAGTGACATAGGAACAATATTAATAGGCTTCATATGTTAATAATCAGTAACGACTTCAAAGGGACTTAAACCTGTGGAACTATTGACAGATCTATTAAATGCAAACTCGGCTATAGGTAGTGTGGTGTCCCACGTTCTGGTGTGCTCCCCCACTAAATATTTGAGTAAACTCTCTAGGCTCCTATTGACCACCTCAGTCTGACCATCGGTCTGAGGGTGGTAGGCAGAAGAAAATTGGAGCCTAGTATTCATTATATGCCATAATGTCTTTCAAAAAGAACTTATGAATCGCACGTTATGGTTAGACACTATGGTTTTTGGTAATCAGTGAAGTTTGACAACCTCACTAAAGAACATCTTAGCAATATGAGATGAGTCAGAGGTCTTAGAACAAGGAATGAAGTGGACCATTTTAGAAAAACGGTCCACGACAACGAATATGGAATCATGTTTCAGAATAGTCTTGGAGAGCCCAAGCACGAAGTCCATACTAATGTCCTGCCAGGGGATAAATGGAACTGACAAATGTGTGCATAGTCCCGTATTTTACTTTTTCTGCTTTGCCAGTTAACAAGTACGACATTGCCCTATAATTTTGGACAAGTCTCACTTGAGGCTTAGCCAATAGAACATATCCTTCACTAGGGTAATGGTCTTGTTTCGACCAAAATGACCTACGACCCCTCCTGAATGTAATTCCCAGACAAGAAAATCGCAGAGGGAGGTGTGCGGTATGCACAAGCGATCACTTCTAAACAAATATTCGTCTACAATAAAGTACTCATTGCTAGCTCCTGACGGACTTTCTAATAACGACGCGTACACAACTCAATCTGGGCACTCAGAATAGTCCTCTCTGACACGCTCGAGGCCCGTAACTTTAATACTCATGGAATTGAGTAATGCGACTTAATGACTCAACGCGTCGGTAGACTTATTCTCTACACCAGCCTTATGCTTAAGCATAAAAGTGTACTTTTGAAGGAATTAATCTCACTTGGCGTGCTTAGGGTTTAATTTCTTCTGAGAGTTCAGATATCTCAATGCCTCGTGATCTGAGAATAAGACGAATTCTTGTCGTAATAGATAATAACTCTAGTGGCATAGTGATTGCACTACCACATAGAATTCTGTCATAGGTGGAGTATTTTTACTTCGCATCATTCAGTTTCTCACTAAAAAAGGTAATAAGGTGCCCTTCCTGACTAAGTACTCCTCCGATGCCGACTCCTGACGCGTCGCATGTGACTTTAAAAACTTTCAAAAAATCCGGAAGTCGCGTGACTGGAGCTTTTGTCATCCAGACCTTTATCTCCTTGAAGGTTTTCAAGGCTGCATTCGTCCATTGAAGCTCTCCCTTTTTATTGCAATCCGTGATGGGAGCCGTAATGGAACTGAAGCCTCGAATGAACTGCCTATAAAAGGAGGTTAAGCCGTGAAAGCTGCGCACCTCGTGAATATTGTGGGGTTCAGGTCAATCGACAATGGCTTTGACCTTCTCGGGATCCGCTGACACACCTTCAGTTGACACAACAAAACTTAAGAAGATAACAGTACTAGACATAAACGCACACTTCTTTAGGTTGGCATATAATTTCTCAGTTCTAAAGATCCCACAAACTTGCCTCAAATGGTTGAGGTGTTGTTCCTTGGTCATGTTATAAATTAAGATATCATCAAAGTAGACGACCAAAAACTTCCCCATGAAGGGCCTCAACACTTTGGTCATCACACGCATGAAAGCACTTGGGGCATTAGTTAGCTAAAAGGCATGACTAACTACTCATATAGCCTATCCTTTGTCTTGAAGGCCATCTTCCACTCATCACCAGGGCGTACACGGATTTGGTGATAGCCACTTTTGAGGTCAATTTTGGAGAAGATAGTAGCATTGGCCATCATATCTAACATGTCATCAAGACGCGGTATGAGAAATCGATACTTGACTGTAATTTTGTTGATGACCCTACTATCAATGCACATCCTTAATGTGTCATCCTTCTTAGATATAAGAAGGGCGGGTACGGTACACGGGCTCATGCTCTCTCGAATGAAACCCTTTTCTAGGAGCTCATCAATCTGCCTTTTTAACTCTGCATGCTCCTTTGGGTTCATTTTGTAATGAGGGAGGTTTGGTAGAGTTGCCTCAGGGACTAAATTAATGGCATGTTGTATATCCCTCATAGGGAAAAACTCATTCGGTAGACCTTAGGAAAGACATCACGAAACTCATTCACTACTGAAATGGCCTCAGTGGGTATACATTAGCTTCTGGTGCTCTCTCCCTAGCGACAAGGGCGTACACCATTGAGTCCGACCTGGTCTCTCGTTCAAAGTCTTTGACATTTAGAATATGGAGAGGCTTGGACTTGGACTTTGACTCCTTCAATTCCTTTGAGCCACTCACACCACTCTTTGTAGTGGACTCATTTTTAGTCGTGTTCTTGAGTGGAAGTAGATTTAGCTTGAATTTCTTGCCCTCAAACCAGAATATACACACATTTAAACGACCAAATATATTGACATCTCTGTCATAGAGTCAGGGCCTACCCAAAATAATATGGTCAATATCCATGGGAACAACATCACACCAAAATGTGTCTTTATATGATCCAAAGTGAATAGGAACAAGACAACGTTGCGAGACTGGAATGGAAGTCTCATCAACCCAAGACACTTTATAGGGTTGAGGATGAGCTTCGATCTTCAAGCCCAAATGGTTCACAGTGTCAGTTGATGCCACATTAGCACAAATACTACTATCCACAATCATCTTGTAACTCTTATCACTATATTTTACATAGGTATAGAAGGTCGTGTTGCGGCGTCAATCGTCGGTATTCTTTGCTTGGGTAAAGGCGCAACACACTACTGCCGGCGTTGCAGACTCTTGTGCTCCCTCTTCCTCATCACTAGAAGTCTTTGCTAAGTCATACTCTTCCTCCTCACCGTCACTTTCCGGGGGCACTACTTCTACTTGCTCATCAATAAGGAGCACCTTGGTGCCCTCTTTCGTGCCGCACTGGTGGATAAAGTGACCAAACCCTCGACATCTAAAACACCTAGTTGCATCACTTCTGTGCGAGCTAGACCCAATAATTCCTTTACCCTTATCATCCTCGGGCCTAGACTGAGAACTACTTGAAGGTTTGTTTTGGTATCCAGTGCTAGGCTTAGCCACAGAAGGGTTAGCTTTAGCGCTAGAATCACGAAACTCAAACCGTCTTCCCACAGATGCTTTGAGGTATTGCTCAACCTCCAACATTACTTAATATAACTGTTCAAGAGTGTCTATGTCCTTGGCGAGCAACTCTCTCCTAATGTCAGAACAGACACCCGTATTAAATTAAGCAAGAGTAAGTATGGGATCCTCATCAACTTCACACTGGGTCAAGTACTCTTCGAACTTGTCAATGTATTCCGCCACACTCATGGAACCTTGTCGAAGAGACTGTTATTCCTCAACCAACCTCAAGTGATAAGAGAAAGGGAGGTACTTTTCCTTAAGAGTTTCTTTCATTTCTCCCCAATGGATTATTGGGGCCTCCCTCGACCTTTCTTTCTTTCGCTCAATAGTAGCCAAAAACCTCTTTGCTTGGCCCATAAGCTTCATCTTGGCGAATCGGACTCGACGAGTATTTGACATGTCATACCACTCAAAATAGTGGTCCATATCCGCCAATCAATCTAAAAAAGCTTTAGGGTCCAAGTGGCCATCATACGCAGGGGCATCTACTCTAACTCCCTTGAGGAATTGCACATCTGGGTCATAATGATCGTGATGTCCTTCGCATGGTAGATGCACAGGGGCGTGCCCATGACCGTTTCTTTAGCCACCTCCATTCCTTTGTATATCCTCTTGACCACCTGCTTGAGATTGACATCTTTCTCAATAGTGGTCTCTAGTTGGGTAACGCGCATATTAAGTTGATCTAAGCATTGGTCAATACGTTGTTCCAAGCGCCTACCTAAAGACTCAAATTGTCGGATGGACTCTTGCAATTGCTCCATGTTTAGTGTAGGGTGCAAACCAAAACCACAACCAGTACTTGTGAGCACACAACCACTCACTCAAAGATCCTCTAATGCAACTTACACGTCTAAATGAGACTAAATGATCCTATATGACTCTATATGATAGAAACTATACAACGCTATTAAAATTTCAGCAACATAATTGCCCGAATAGTTTGTTAACAGAAAATTCAACCATGAAAATTGGGAATTTTTTGACAACAGAAAAATTCAGCAGTCCATGTTGTGAATGATGAGTCCTAAACAACCCTATATGATGAGATTTGACGCAAAATAAACGTGAGTAGACTAAACCTTAAACATGCAATGCAATCCCCTATGAAAAACCTAATCTCTGATACCAAATTTGATGCAGGACATGAAAGTTAATCATGATATGCAAGATTTTAGGCTTTAGATCATACTAATTTAGAAACAATCACAAAAATTCCACATCCCACATAAGATCAAGTAATCAACAAGGGGAATCTACGAGGGTTTAAGCCTACAAATGTTAGGGCTGGATCAATTAAAAATTATAGACCAAACAATGCTCAAAGGTGAGTAGATTCATTCACTCTTGCAAAGGATTATTTTTCAATCCAAGGGATTCACATGTTTCAATTCGGGCAAGCCTAGGATTTGCAAAAGTGGAATAGAACTTAGAATTTAGGATTATCTAGGGCTAGGGTTAGGGATTTAAGGCGAGAGAGGAGAGGATTAGAGGAGAGAGAGAACCTAAAAATAGTCCACACGTGTGGACAACAATCTGGCTAAGACGCACGTGTGTGGGATCCTACCCGCACATGTGTGGGGCCTACGAACCCAAAAAGGGACAGCTTGGGGTTGGTCGGCCGGGGGTGGGCCACCCACATACCAAAATTCAGGCCGATCGGGCGTCCGGTCTGTGTAGGGGGTGGATTTGATCATGGGATGACTGTGAGAGATGATGAATATTGAGGGTAAGAGGTGGGGGTGATTTGGGATGGGTGTGGTTTCGCACCACGGTAGTTAGCCCTTCAAAGAAGGAAGAGTTTTGTATATAATTAGATTTCCACAACTTAGAAAATTAGAGAAGTAGGAAAACGTAAAATTTTATTCATAATCTTCAATGAAAAGAACCTACAAAGAGTTGCCTATTTATAAGAAAACCCTATACCCCAAAAGTCGCGCCATATGCGCACACTATTACTTAAAGACGAAGTAACAAAAATAACAACTAATCAATGCAATCAAAATCATTCATGATGTTCCTAATAACGATAATAAGCAAAACTCAAAGTCCTATATCATTTAGGGTAGTGGGCCACGATCATGAGATCTAATGGTAGGTCCACCCCAATGAACCATTGCACAATCCTTTAACTACGAGGCCCTCCACGGATGTCATCATCAATCTATATCGATGGTAGGGCCTTCCTCCTTGCGTACGTGCATAGGGGGGCGTGCGTGCCGCATGATGTCCCCATCACTATGTTTGAAATCTTGATTGCGTACTAGATTTGTATGCCTTTGATGGTGTTACATCACTACTATAATGTATTAAACATTGGTGGCACTGACTTATACTAGAGAAAATTTTCTAATGAAAAATCCTTTAGCTACTCCACTTCTTTGGCTCATATTTCCAAGGTTATAAACTTTGATTTTATCATGGAATGAGTTATACACACCTGTTCACTATAGCTCATGATATCGTAACACCTCAAAATTGAATATCAATTCACTTGTGGACTTAGATCCTTTTCTCTTATCTAATTAGAATCTCCATATACTTTGACATGGTGTGGAAATCACTATAATATAAACCATAGTGCATGATTGTCTTTAGATACTTTAGTACTCTTACTACTAGGTTCTAATGCATGTCATCATCACCTGAGCCTTCCTATATTCTAATGCTTGTGACTAGGGTTACTATATACCTGCTTAGGTGCCATTTGGTAAACTGAAAATTAATTTAAATGCTAAAAATTTGAAGTGCTGAGTTTTAGTAATTGTAAGTTCTGAAAAATCTATTTGGTAATTTATCTGAAAAAAGTCTCAATATTTCAAAATAAACACCTTCTTTCCAAAAACTTGTTTGGTAAACACAAATTATAAATGTCTAAAAATTGATAATTTATCGTATTTGCCCATGTTTCCAATTTCAATCTTTTGCAGAACATGAGATGATACTTGTTATTATCATGCCTCCAACCTTTGCCCAATCCAATACATTTCTAGTACTTTTCCACCAAACAAAGCCAAGTACACAAATGGTCTGGATTTTTTTTGTTTGCCTCGTGCAATAACATGACTTGATTGTGTAAGGAGGCAAGTCGATAATTCTCGTCTAAGATATGCACTGTATGTTCAGATTTTCGGTTTCTACACATGTGGCCTTTAATTCTATGGTTAAAGCGCATTGGTGAGATGGGCCGCACCATTGATGGACTCTGTTTTAGATAGAGAAATAACTCAAAGATCATTCTCATGATTAGACGATTTTAATACAAATCTCAATTAGCACATTGATTTTGTACCGTATCCAATTTAGTTTAACCCATCCATCTGACAGCCATGAATTAAATTGTTAGATCCTAGAGTACCTTGATTTTGAGGCCATGATCCCTTTCCAATGGGATCCACAGCTTGGACGGTCTGGACAGGCATACATCCATGCAAACGTATGATTGACGAGTGGCCACCATTTTAAACACACTGATAAACTATATATCAAAATAGCCTTCAATGAACTTGGATCCTACCAGGTGGGTGCGACCCGATCCGTGGGGCCCACCTCGATATATGTGTTGTATATCCATGCTGCCCATCCGTTTTTTCGGCTCATCTTAGGGCATGGGCCTAAAAATAAAGCAAATTCAAATATCAGGTAGACCACACCACAGAGAGCAATGGTATAATGACACCCACCGTTGATGACTTCCTGGGGCTCATCATGATGTTTATTTGCCATCCAACCTTTTCATAAGGTCACACGGAACTGGACGAAGGGAAAACACAATTATCAGCTAGATCCAATGCTTCTATGGCCCCCAGGAAGTTTTCAATGGTAGGTGTTTAATCTCATCTATTTTTTATGGTGTGGTCTACTTGAGCTTTGGATCTGCCTCACTTTTTGGTCCATGGCGTAAAATGATATGAGAAAATGGATGGATGATGTGGATATAATGCATACATCATGGTGGGACCCACATAACTTTGTTATATCAAAATGATACCTACCTAGGTGTTGTTTTCTACGGATTTGGTATCACGGTGAGTATTCACGGTTGAGGACGCGAGAAGCCCTAACACGACTTGTCCTGCACGGAAGTAATTTAGACAGAATCATATAATGCAATATAGAAAGAAAAATTCAAGTAATCACAAAGAACACATGAATTTTATGTGAGAAAAGCCCTTGAAGAAAAAAAACCGTGGTACCAAAAGACAAACAATCCACTATGAACAGAAAGTTACAAAAGATGGAACAATTTACCATTGAGAAACCTTAGCTTCTCCCTCAAAACCCATGAAAATGTTCTAAGCTCATTTCACTTATCCTTAATTGTGTAATTAGAAACTTATTTATACACTTCCATATGAAATTAGAAACAAAAACCCATACTTATGCATTCCGCTCGGTCACACCTTTGGTTGACCGAGACATCAACAGAGTCTCTCGGTCAACCGAAACAGATCTCAGTCGACCGGGAACATTATAGCGTGCTTCAATCAACCCAGGAATTCCTCGGTAGATCGAACAATACTGCACTAAATAAAAGGCAATCCATTAATAATCTCCACTGTGGCTTTATCATCAAGCTCCATTGTTCCAAGCTGATATCACCATCTATAAACTTATTCATAGTAGAACCACTATCGTTGCTTTTTGCACATACTTCGTCTTCATTCATTGTTTTTCAAGACCAAAGAAGTTAAGAAAAACATGAATTTCTCTGCAGGAACCACATTAGTAAGCATGTCCGCCAAATTTTCACAGGTGTGAATCTTCTCAAGAGTAACATTGCTTTCCTCTAGCATCTACTGGATAAAATGATGAGGAACATCCATGTTTTTAGTTCGAGAATGGTACACCAAGTTCGTTATCAAATTGATCGCGCTTTCGTTGTCAAAATGTATAGATGGCTTCATGTTGACGCCCCAACTCATTCATCATTCCTTTCAACCGAACAACTTCCTTAAATGCTTCCTTCACTGTCATATATTTTGCTTCGGTTGTGAAAAGAACAACCTCATATTGAAACTTCGACATCTAACTGATCGCTCTACTCTTTAACATAAATGAGTAATGTTGGACAATCCCAAGTGTAGGGTTGCGAAGTAATATACACTTGGTAACCCTGAGGTCGATCCTCATGGACTGAAATTGGTAAGAACTCAACTAGAACTACTTTGACTTTAAAAGTAGGGTTTCTAGTGATTTAAAAGGGATTAAAAAAGAATAATTTAAAATAACTAAGGATCCAAGAATCCCCAATTAACAAACCCTTATACAAATCACAAATTTAACATGATAACTCAACTATAATCAAATAAGGATTTGTTCTAGTTAAAAGATAAATTTGTTAAATTAATAAACAATTCCCAAATAAGATATATGAATTTTATTGATTGATCTCTTATATAGATCTAGGTAATTGTAGGAAACCCAAAGCATCTATCGTACTGAGAGTTCACAACAGATCAAGGGATTTTTCATATCAAAACCTACACCAGTACTAAGATTTCAACCAAAACAATCACATTTCAACATTAAAACCAATAATATTAAATTAAAATGAATTAACAATAAGAATTCATCATGAGGTTTATCTCTTAGCCTTAGCTAAGAGATTAACCAAGCATAGCCATCTCAAACAAAAGAAAAACAAACTAAAACAAACTAAAACTGAAAGTTGAGGAAGAAGGAAAGATGCCAAAGAAGTTCTGCCTTCGCTTTCTCTCTCCCAAGCCCTAGATGATATTCTCCAAATGTGCTTAAAGGGCCTCTTCAAATAGGAAAAATCCATTAACTTTAAGAAATTCACGAGCTTTCATACCAATCGCCTTTGTTGATATAAGTCTTCGATCTCAATCAACAACCTATCGATAGGATCGAACCCATCTTCAATAAAATTGAAGAAGTGCAAAATAGTCCAATAACCAAACTTAAAAATTCATGAATGATTTGATCGTATCGAAGCTTCCTCCGATCATATCGACACCCATCAAAAGGCTATCAATGGAATAAAAAATTGTTGATTTTCTTCAGCTTATCTTCAATGGATTTGATCTTCAATCTTCCATCTAAGTACTTGTTTTCTTTTGATCTTGAAGTGCTAATTCTTCTGTTCTTCAGTTGCTTCATTTTCATCTTCTTTCAGGCTTTAAAACTTCATTTTAGCTTAGTTTTATCTTAGACTTCAAATTCTTCCGCGCATTGAAAACACATCTAATTAAACTATTTCAACATTCACATGCATGTAAAAAGGGATGTAAAACTAGGGATACATATGTAATATTTAGGACTCATCAAGTAATCGGAAGTCGACCTTCTAATATCCACATTACCAGCTAGAGGTGTACACAAGTCGAGCCGAGCAGAGCCGAGCTTTGCCCAGCTCGTTCTCAACTCGAACTGCTCGAGCCCCAGCTCGTGCTCGGCTCGGCTTGGCCTTCGAGCTCAGAACAACAGCTCATGCTCGGCTCGTCCGATTTCGAGCAGATTTCGAGCCGACAGAGAGGGAGGAAGAGAGGGAGGAAGAGAGGGAGGAAAAGAAAAAGAAAACGAAAGAATAAAAGAAAGAAAGAAAATCTTTTCTACCTGAAGCTGATGACTTAATAAAAATGAAACAGAATCTTGAAATAAGAGGGTCTCTTTGCAAATCTGCGAATGCATGTTTACCGTTCCATGCCTGGACCTCAGGATTCTCCTTTCTCCATGGTCCAAACGACTCAGAATGCGACGAATCCTGCCCCAAACCCTGCAATCGGATACAGAAATAATCTCTCAGAACTGCCGAAAGAAAACCCAATGAACAGAAAACAAGAGCAAAAACCCACCTGTTATCCAATCCAAACGGATTACAAAAACAGAAAAATAAAAAGAGGAAAAGAAAGAAATCTTTCCAAATACCAATATAGTTGTAATCGTTTGTAGAAGCAGATTGCCAAACCGACTGCAGAATCTAATTAAACCCAACAGTAGTAATTATAAAAAAATGGAGAGATTTTATGCAACCCAAATGGAGAGATTTTATGATATATATACCCTGTACCCAGTCGAGCCGAGTCGACCGAGTTCGAGCATTATTTGAGTCAAGCTGAGTCGAGCTGGGGCGAGATCAAACTCGACTCAAACTCATTTTGAGCTCCAAAAATCAGCTCAACTCGGTTCGAACTCAACTTTGATCCGAGTCGAGTCGAGCTTTTTCGAGCCGAGTCGAGCAAGTTACCGAGATTTTACTGCTCTGTACAACTCTATTACCGGCATAATCTATATCCACATATCGTATACATATATGGTCTAGTATAGACTATCGTGTACTCTCTTTAGATTTTTTGAATGTTAAGACGTAGTCTGTCATGCCTCGTATGCAACAAAGTAACCATTTCACAGTCCCCCAATGTTTTTTGTCGGGGTTTGACATGTATCTGCTCACAACACCCACTACATATGAAATATATGGTCTAGTACAGACTATCGTGTACATAAGACTGCTAACTGTGGTCGAGTAGGGCACACGAGACATACTACTTTTATTCATCAGACGTAGGACATTGCTTCGAAAAAAGCTGAAAGTGAGTAGCTTGAGGTGTGTTAAATGATTTAGCCTTATCAAGTCGGAACTTGACCAAAACCTTTTCAAGATACTCTTCTTGAGACAACCATAGCCTGCTCCTTTCCCTCTCTCTGTGTAAGTTAATATTGAGAATCCTTTTTGCAGTCTCCAGATCTTTCATCTCGAATGTCCTAAATAATAAAGCCTTCAATATGTTGATTTCAGATATTTTATGGTTGGCTATAAATATATCATCAATAAACAATACCAGAAAAATTAATTCCCCACCACTAAATTATCTGAAGTATTGAACTCACCTACGATAAACTATTGGCTCAACATGAAAGACTCAAACTTCTTGTACCACTGCCTATGCGACTTTTTCAGGTCGTATCACGACCTCTTTAACTGGAAAACTTTATTCTTTGCTCCCTGTACCTCGAACCCTTCAAGTTGCTTCATGTAGATATGCTCTTTTAGTTCCCATTGTAGAAACGTCGTCTCCACACCTAACTGTTCCGATTTCAGATTGTATTGGGCAACCTTTATGAAGACCTACGACAAGTTGGAGGGCCTGGTTGATGATGATGAACACAAAGCCTTCCTTCTCATTTAGATCTGCCGAATATGTTGCCCTGGCCAAACAACTTGCTCAGGGACAGGATCGCCCTCGCACCGTACGTTATAGGCCAATTATATTGAGGTCTCTACGAGACTAACTGCAAGGGACTACATTCTTTGGGAGGGCTGTTGTGGCTCTTGCAGATGTGGTTCTATGCATATTTTTATCCTACTTTCTTCCATTAATCCATGCACAAGAGAAGACCATACTCTTTCTTTAGCGACTGACTCCTCCATACCCTACCTGAAAATCTTACGATCGAGTAATACCTCAAGGACTTCTTCCTTTTCAACAAGACTAAGGAGGACCAGTCCTTTATGCCTTTCTTTGAGGGAGAGATATATGGACCAACATGGCTTACTAGACAGTTCGAGCCAACAGACGCAAATTCAGTTGGTCGATTGCACAAAGCCTAGGCCAGTTATATTCTTGGTCGAGACCTTGATTATGGAGGGAGTATCAAGACGGGCAAAAATGTCATGCTTAGGATCGAGCAATACTACACATCATTATTTGCTTGGCAATTCGGTCTCATTCAATGCCTTCCATGCCTCTCACCCACAAAATTTGTAACTAGCCTCCTTATGATCACCTTTTAGTGACTGATGCGGAGTTCTATATGTCTCTCAAAAACATATACCATAAAGAAGCACTTGCCCTTGTAATCCCCAACTATCCTAACTCCCCGATGGTAATGGACAACTTTCTTGCATGGTGGGATATTCCCTATGACAAGTTGTTGGGTTTCAAGAGCGCACTTAAGCTTATCAAGCAATTCACCTCTCATTTAGAGGTGAAGAGTAAGAAAAGAAGTGTTTTTCCTCCTATCGTTCCTATTGCCAAGCAGACGACAAGCTAGCCTAAGACAAGATCGGTCGCAACTCCTATTCCAGCCCATTCGATCGAGGTTGTTGTCTTAGCTAGCCAGGAACTCACAGAGGAGGATCCGGTTGCTCCAACGCCTACTCCACAACAAACAATGACTTCGATGAAGATCTTAGACCTAGGAGATCTCTCCAGTTAACCCCCCAAAGTCCCTATTCTTTCACTCTAGTGCATCAGCCCTCTCAAACCTCCTCAATAAACAAAGGCTCGACCACTGTCGGCATCTGTTAGGCCCCATTGACCATCAGGTACATCTTCGGCCGAGGCTATCTCTGCCTTCGAAATATATTCCAAAACAAAGTTTGGCCTGGTCTTACCATTGTAGATTATTCAAAAGAGATCGTAGAAGGCCTGAAACGGCACAAAGAAGCCGATTTTAATAAATGCTGGAATAAATTATGGTGGGATAGAGAGAAATTGAATAACCCTGATCTTCCTTTTGATGAGAAGTATCATCTACCCTATTGTCCTAATCCGCCACCATTCCCTACTTCCACTCGACTATTGGCAACCGTAATAAAAAATCCTCGGGTTATTAGAGATCGGCCCATCATCTACGTCGTTCAGTCTGACTTAGGTGGAGATCTCTTGCTCGTATATCTTTTTTCATTGACTTACTTGTTTATGCGCTTATTAACCCCTTTCTGTTTTTCTTATAGTTACTCGGGAATTGACATCGACCAAGAAACAGATGGTTATGGCCTAACCACAACAACAACAACCAACAATAACAATAGCAGTAGTTCTAATATCAGTAATTCCTTCAGCAGTGGCTTTAGTAATATCAGCAACAAAAGTAGTAGAACTCCAGCAACCTCGGCGACTCCAAAAGTTCCCAACCCTATGATTACCAAGGTTGTGACCATTGACTCAAAAACAACGGTCAGTGGAAAGGGTATCCATTCCAATAGCCCACCTGAAGTCAGCAATCTTCCTGACGACTCAGAGTGCATGACATAAATTCCCCCTAACCCTACACCAATTGCCCCGAGTGAGGTTGCAGCGCCTCCCTCTTAGCCCTTCATCGTGAAATTTGCATCTCCATTACTGCTCCTCCCATCACCCGCAATGGTCGAGAAGATCCCCACTTCGACCTTACATGAGATCACGGTCGCTGAAGAGGTGGTCACGGAAACGGTCGAGACCAAGTGGACTGTGACGGAGGAGGGAGTCACGGGCACTTCAGTTGAGGTCATTTAGCCAACTTTGGCTAAGGTCAACGAGCCAACTTCGACCAAGGTCAACGAGCCAACCACGGTCGATATTGAGGAAACTGTTGCCACCTTAGTCGAAGTCGCTGAGATAGTTTCAGCTGAAGCTACAAAGCCCGTTGCGATCAAGATCCTTGAGGCAGTTCTATCTGAGATTGCTGTGACTGAGACTTCTCTTGCCTTCATCAGTGAAAACTTTTCTCCAATGGCGGATATCATCTCTTCATTCTGAAGGGCTTTAGCTGGGGAGACTACAATGGCCGAATCTCCTTCTCCTTCTGTCAATTTGCAAGATGTGAGGGCTGAACTCCAAGTTCTACTATAGAAGGGTTTAGAGGGGTCTCTCGACGCCGAGTCATTCGATAGACTTGACCACTTGGTTGAAGCTTATCATCCTTTCTCTTGGTCAGACTCAACCCTTGTCGATAATATACTTGTTATCCAGGAACTTCAGATGCCGCTGAAGGCCTGTTTCCATGTTAGTACAGTTGTCGATCGACTTGAAGTGGAGCGAGCTATTGTCAAATCCAGGAGGACCACTACAGACGCCATTGCTCATGTGCTTGAGACGAACATACCGGGCTAAATGCCTCTCAGGCAAAGCTGGATAGCCTTGAAATCCAAATGATGGCTCTGGAAGTAGAACTGACAATGTTGAAGCCTCTAAGTTGTAATCGTGTATTTTCCTTCACACACGCACACACACACACACACACACATATATAGCCATTGGGCCATTTTTATAACTTGTTCTATCTTCTTTTTCTTACTCTTGTTGTGTGTAACCAGTTACTGACTCATTTCTAAAAATTCGATGGATCGTGGGTTAATGCAGAATTCGAAACTCAAATTGCCTTCACGTTCTTAACAAATAAGAACATGTGTCGGTTTTATCGCCAGGATCTTTATAAATCGTGGGTACTGGGCATCTTCTATTTAAACAACATCTGGCCCCCATCTCATTCCCACATCAACACTTCTTTCGATCTTGCTCTGTCTCAATGGCTTCCAATTCATCTTCCCTTATTGCAGGCATTGAGTCCTATCTGAAAGAAATCCTCGAATGGGGCCTAAAGGATTATTCCCTTTCTAGCCTGCTATTTGATGCTAATAGATTTGCATTAGATGCTTACTCCATGGCTGAATCAAACGCCACACTCAGAGAGCTTATTTAAAAACTGAAACGTCTAGATACCATGGGAACGCGCTACTATGATCTGAACTCGGCGTATTTGCGACAATTAGATTGATGGGGACATAATGTGCACAAGCACACGCACACCTCCCCCTATGCACGTACGTATATAGGAGGGCCCCACTATCGATTTGGCTCAATGACGATGTCCAGGGAGGGCCTCCTAACTAGAAGACGAAGTTTTAGTTCAAAAGGGTAGACCCGATAGTCAAGAAACGCCCATCATGGGATCTCATGATCGTGGTCCACTCGTCGGATTGATTTCATATTTTAGGTTTTACTAATTGTTATTATTTAGAACATCATAAACGCTATAGATTTCTTTGTTTGTTTTTATTTTAGTTTACTTCATCACCAAGTAATAGGTTGGGCACATGGTGCGAGTTTTTGGGGTATAGGGTTTTCCCTATAAATAGGCACCCCTTGTAGTTCTTTGCATTCATCAAAGCTTAATAAAAATTTCTGCTTTATTTTTCTGCTCTCTTAGTGAGTTGTGGAAGAATTCAAAAGTGGGTGCGAAGCCCTCCCTTTTCGAAGGGCTAACTACCGTGGTGCGAAGTCGCATCTATTCTCATTTGCCCCTACCCTGTTCCATCCATATCTCTCATCTTCTATCATCATTATTGCTTTAAATTTTTCAGCTTTTGTAGCTATTCATCCCCCTACAGCCAGTTTCCAGAATCTGGACCTGTAGGAGGGCTGAAACTTCAGCAAAACACTACGTCTCGACCAGTGTTTTAAATAGTGGTAGCGTATTGCGTAGCGTTCAACCCTTCGTAGCGTGTAGCGAAATAGCGTAGCGTGTAGCGTAAGCTACACAATACTTCTATTTTTTAATTAAAAAAATATTATATATATATAATATATATATATATATAATAAATATTAAATAGTAAGAAAAAATAAAATATTTTGGCATTTTGAGTTAGCAATTACAGTCCATAATTTAATTGGTAAATTTTAAGTTAACACATGTCTCGTGTACAATTTTTTAAGGGCCCGAATTAGGTAGGACTCATATTGTGAAGTGTAGCACACGAGTGTCAAAGTTTTTTAGACCTCACTCGTGATGAATGTGTTATATCGACACCGCCCATCCATTTTGCCAAATAATTTTAGGGCATGAGCCCAAAAATGACGCAGATCCAAAGCTTAGGTGGACCGCACTATAGGAAATAATGATAATTAAACGACTATCATTAAAAATTTATCGAGGCTACAAGAGTTTTAGATCAAGCTGACATGTGTGTTTTCCCTTCATCCATGTTAGTGTGACCCTATTAACAGGTTAGATGGAAAATAAACATTACAGTGGACCCTAAGAAATTTTTAATGGTGAGCATTTTATAACCACTGTTTCCTATGTTATGGTCCACCTGAGATTTGGATCTTATTAATTTTTTGAATCATAATCTAAAATGATGTGGCAAAATGGATAGACGGCATGGATAAAATACATACAGTATGGTAGGGCCATGTGGAACGTATATATTTTATTAAAATTTTGCAAGGTTTGCGTAGGCGTTACCGGTACATTCATTTGACGCACAAAAGTCCTATGAGTCGGATCATGAGGTATGTGTTATATCTAAACCGTCTATTCATTTGAAGAGCTCGTCTTAAGGCTTGACACGAAAAATAATACAAATCTAATTATCAAGTGGACCACACTGCAAAAAGCAGTAGGGGATTGAACGTCTACCATTGAAACCCTTTTGGGGATTACAGAACTTCTGGATCAATATAAAATTTGTTTTGACTCTTCATTCAGGTCTTTTTGACCTTTTGAACAGATTGGATGGAAAATAAACGTTATGGTGGGCCTACGAATTTTTTAACGGTGAAAAATCATCATCTCGCTGCTATTGTTGGTGTGGTCCAGATGATCTTTGGATTCGATTCATTTTTTGGCTAATGCTCTAAAATGATATTTAAAAATAGATGAACGGTGTAGATATAATAAATACATCGCTGTGGAGCCCATGTAACTTTGATCTCCTTTGAACCGTTCGTACAACTCGGAGCTCGAGGAGTGTCAGCGCTCGTCTTAGCTTGACACGTACCTACAGCAGCTATACCTACAGCAGCTATTCAAACCCGCTTCCGATTTCAAAAGAAAAAAAACGGGAGAGGGAACCGAAAAGAAAAGAGGGAAAGAAGAGGTAGGGAGAGAGGGAGAGAGAGGAGGGAGAGAGAAGAAGAAGAAGGAGGAGGAGGCCCTTGGCCATAGCCGGTGCATGGCACTGCCAGCGCCGGCAATATGCAACATGAATCAAGAATCAAGAAATTAGCCAAGCGGCAGCAGCATGCGGGGGTGAGAAGAAGAAGAAGAAGAGAAGAAGAAGAAGAAGAAGAAGAGAAGAAGAAGAAGAAGAAGAAAAAAGAAAAGAAAAAAGGTACGTTTTTTTTTTTTTTTTTTTTTTTACCAATTTTTTTTTTTCTTTTTTCTTTTTTTTTTTTTAACGCTATTTTATACGCTACGTAGCGTTTTTTGTACGCTACGCTACGTAGCGTACGCTACACGCTACGCTACCACGCTATTTAATACACTGGTCTCGACCTTATGTTAGATCGTCGTCAAACTTGGAGGGATTGAAGGTCTCCCTGGCCGACCAATGCCTAGGTGTCACTTTGGGAAGGCGGGCTTCCATCGCACGTGCGGCCAGCCCACCCACGCACGTGTGTCAGCCCCGGGCCACCATCTGCACGCAGGAGTTTTCTTCGGATTAGGCTTTTCTCTGATTTTTCTTTTTTATTCATATTTCTTAAACCCTAGCCTTAGTTTGCATTAGTCCTAATTTATTTGTCCCTTTTTTTCACCCTAGAGTTTCTTGAATTGAGATTGGGGAATCCTTTGAATTAGGGACTGTTTGCTATGCATGTGTGGTTGATTTATATTTTCCTTTGAGCATCGTTTGGTTTATAATTTTTATTGGTCCAGTCTTAGCCTATGTAGGCCTGGACCTGTATAGATTCCCCTTTACTTGAATGTTTGGACTTTTCATGTGGGATATGGAATTTGTATAATTGTTTATAAACTAAGGTGATTTTAAGCCTGAAATCTCACACATCATGTTTAATTTCATGTCCTACATCATAGATGCGGCTAAGGAAGATTCTGTTGAGATGACTGTCAAACACAAATTGGCCTGGTACGAGCGACTGCGATGTGCCCAAGCACACCAATTCAATTGTACCATGCTACAAATACTACAATCCTATTGAGCTGGACTGATAGAAGAGTTGGACGAGCGACATAACTCTTTCTATGTTAAGGAGATGGTCATTCCAGCGGACTTATCATTCCTGGATGAACCGATCGCCCTGTATCAAACGTGGTCAAAAGCAAGTCTCAGTGCCAAGAAAGCGGCTGAGAGCGAAGTCTCTTCGACCAGGCTTCGTGTCGACTAGCTACTCCATCTCCTACCACTCATCATTAAAGAATCAGCGGGTTGGGTTGCACTCAAGGAGAAGGACGAAGTGCAGATACAGGCCCTCCTTAAAGAGTTCGAGGGGATGAAAATTTAGGTCACTTGATCGCTTTTACGCTCTTTATTTATGTTTTTCCTCTGTAGCAATGCAGTTGATGACTGAAAGGCGATAAATAAACCCCAATATTAAATAAACACTAAGGGATAGGACGTACCTCCCTTTTAGCCATGCCCTTTGACTTTAATGGTGTTCTAGTACTTCAGTTATTGGCTTGACCCTAGTATTGCAGTACGAACGTGCAATACTTAGCCTTTCTTCATACATGCATGTCATACCTCGGCCACAGTTATAGCACCGCATTCTTTTTTAGGACATCACATTTATTCTACTGCGTTCCTCATGATCCCGGAAATGGTTCGCTTAGCCTCGAGTAATCAACTGTCACACTGCACCCTATGTGCATTAAATACTGAACCTTCATCTATAAAAGCAACCCTTAAGCTTTCAAGATGCACCATGAACCAATTTGAACCAGAATCTCTTTCACCACTACTTCAGGCCCCATGGATTACTTTGCTCTGTTGATCAAAATCGTGGAGGAGATATTCGAAGAAGGGATCGAATCCTTCTCGCACTCCTTTTTAGGTGATACTTTTCATTTTCTCAAGAATGTTGTTGATTTTCCTGAAGATCAACAGCCTCACCAAGAAATCCTGAACATTCTCTCAGAACTCTGGCAACTCATAGATGAATACTCTGAGGCTGTTAGAGAGATTGAGCATTGCACCGCCGCCTTGTCGCATCTGTCAACCCTTAGTGTTGAATGCAGGGCTTTGTCGGCCAGCCAGGAAGTAACTTGGAAGAACATGTTGCATTGGACTCGCGAGCATGACTTCAATGAATCAGTGTTGCAGTCGCTAAAAACCGGATGCAATAATCTGTCTGCTGACTGGGTCGAGACCCGTCATCTTCATCGAGTCCCAGATTGCCCTTTATCAGGACCGTGGTGAATCTAGTGAAGTCAAAAAGAAATTGACTGATCTGGAGCATGCGACTATCGACCATTGTCTTACATATATCAAGCGCATCTTTGAAGAGCTCGTGACCCAGCACGCCTCGTGGACGGAGAGACAAAAGTTGGTGAGGGAAGCTAGAGCTTGGCCGTGGAGGAATTCAAAAAACTCAAGTCAGCCCATTTATAGTTCAACCGTCCGACCTACTCAAGTCGGCCGATTTATATATATATATATATATATATATATATATATTTATAATTATTAGCATGCCCTTGTTTCAGGGCTCTTATTTAAATGAGACACTTATTTTACTAACTTGGTTCGACCTAATTCTTAATAACTTCCCACAGTGAAGGCAAGCAATATTTTAAGAAACGAACATTTATAGGAGCCCTTATAATATTCATGTTCATATCTTTAAGGAGAAAGGCTCCTCCCTTAAGGACTTGATCGATGACATATGGTCATTCTCTAGTGGGCAACCATTTCTTACATAGTGCTTGGTCTTTCTAGCTGACAGGCAACACCGTTTTTTAGATCATATCACCCACTCCGAAAGACTTTCCCTTTACTCTTTTGTTGTATACCCGCACTACGACCACATTGTTATCAATGATTGAGTTTATAGCCCTGATGCAGACTTCGTCCAGCTCCTCAAGACCGGCCAACATTGCCTTTGTGAACTCTAGAGGGGTCGGCTGAGCTTGATATGCAGTTCGCAATGAGGGGACTATAATTTCCATAGGTAAGACTGCATCGTGCCCATAGGTTAATGTAAATGGACTGACTCCAATGCTGGTACAAGGCAATGTCCTATAGGCCTAAAGAGCCTCAGACAACTTGACATGTCATTCTCGATACTTCTCTCAAATCATCTTCCTTAGAATATTTTTGATCAATTTATTGCTAGCCTCGGCCTGGCCATTAGCCTGGGCATAGTACGGAGCCGAATGTAGAATTTTGATGTCATATCTATCGGCCATTGCTCGCACTTCCTTGGCCGAAAAAGACACACCTCAGTCCATGGTAATGGGCTCTGGTATCCTAAAATGATGGACGATGTTAGTTTTGATCGCCCGACCTCGAAACGGCTATGGTTTTATTATGGGATGTATTTCGGTCACAGGTACATGCTGGACCAATCCATTTCTTTAGCACGCCTCACAACCTTCACATATTGGATGCAGTCAACCATAATCTTTGGTCGGAAGTATGTATAACACCTGAGTGTAAGCTTCATCTTTTTTCTTGCCTAATGGGCCCCACAAATCCCTTCGTGGACCCCCTTAATGATGGACATAACTTCTTTCTTTGATAAGCACCAAAATAAAACTCCATCGGCCCCTTTTCTATACAGTTCATAATCGACCATCACATAATTTGCGGTCGACCTTCGTACATTTCTGTTAGTTATAGTAAGTGGGCTCTGCAAATAGCCCATGAGAGGAGCTCTTTAATCATCCTCCTCTACTTCTATTTGGCACAATTCCATCACTCTCCCTTTGAAATATAGAAGGCAAAGATTTCCTTTGGACGGCAATCGTCCGATTGGTCGATCCTCTCAAGACTTCAAGTCTCATGGCTAACTGTGTTATTTCATTAGCATCCACATTATACTCCCTAGTAACGTGCATCAACTCAACCTCTTCAAATTGGTCCAGTAACTAGGCCGCTAAGGCATAAAATGGTAATAAGAATGAGCCGGTGCACTTAAACAATCCCTCCATCTGATTTATCACCAACTGTGAATATCCAATAACGGTCATGTTTTTCATTTGCAATTCTAACAACAGTTCTAAGCCAATTATCATGGCTTCGTACTTGTTCTGATTGTTAGTACATTCAAACTCTAATTGAAATTCGAATTCCTGCCGATTTCCATTAGGGGTAACCAAGATGATTCCTACTCCAGACATCTCATGTGTCTTGAACCATCAAAAATTAATTTCCACAATGTGAGTTATACGTAGTATAGATCTAAGATACCCGAGGGAATTTGTTCCTTGAGGTCTGAAGGATGGTAGGCCAAAAAGCCTGCCATGGCTCAACCTTTCACCGCCTTTTGTGGTATGTAATGCAAATCAAACTCAAATAAAGCCAATATCCATTTACCAATTTGACCACTTAAAATCGGCCGGTTTAGCATGTATTTCACTAAATTGGGAACAACTATTATATTTACGCTTTCGGCCAATAAATAATGCATCAACTTAGTGGCTGCGAAGTATAATGACAAGCACAATTTTTCAATGGCCGAGTAACACCTCTCATGGAATCTCTTCAATAGTGCAACGGGGAACCGGCTGATATAAGACAATGTCCTTCGGCTAGCTATCGTTAGCCGATGTGACTTTCAGAATAGCTTGTACAATGCTTTCAGGATTCTTTTTCACCGTAATCCTGGTTGGTTGGCCAAACTTATTCCTTCTGGTGAACCTGATAGGCCTCATTTCTTCACCGTAATAAGCCTCATTGGCGTTCGATGTGGCTAAGAAAGGTTTGTTATTGGCCAAGACCAACTCAACCTTATTTTGGTTCCAAAAGACCACAAACTGGTAGAGAGAGGATGGAATGTAAGAAAAAGAATGAATTCAGTATCTCCCCAACAATGCGTTATAGCTTAATGATGTATTGACAACAAAAATGGAGCCAAACCTGTTTTCGTGCTTATGGTCAGATCGACCGGCAGGACACCGTGCGTGTATGACATGACCGGCAAAGTTACTAACGGTCACTTCTGATGGGATTAAATCGGTCGTAGTTTTTCGTAATTTGCCCATTATCCTCCATGGTAGCAAATTTATTGCGGCCTCATTATCGACTAGAATTCTAGTGACAGGGCAGCCATCGAAGTGGGCTAATATGCACAACATCTTGAGGTGTTGTGTCATATCCTGAGTGGGCTTACCGATGATAATCCTTTCGAATATGCCCCCAGCTTTTATAGTAACTATGTCAACATGTGGTGTTTTGTCGACTTTGGATCCATCTTCTTTACTCTCCTCAAACGAGAAAGAAGCATGTTGAATTATTACTGGAGGAGCATATTCTTCCACATCACCGGCCATACTGATCAATTGAGTGGGCCTGGCTTGAAACTGGATGGCAGTGTGAAGACCATGTTGCAATAGAACGTTATGGGAAACAACGATCCGAACAAAATTTTACCACTTGAACCTTGACCCCCTAGTATTTCAGACTCATTCTCTAGAATTGATCGACTGGGTGTTCGGCCGCTGGATCCATGTGCGAGGAAATTTTAAGGGTGTCAGCAGTTGACGAGAGTTCATTAGCCATCCACTCCTCTATCGGAAAACAATCTTTGCTGTGGTAGTCTGACAAATTCCCGCAACTATCTTCCTTAAAATCTTCCGATTGAGTCATGCCTTGTGCCCCCCTGTGTCGCAGTCAGTAGGACTACTTTGCCCGTATTTACTTCTAATTGTTCATTAGGAACATGGACCTTCCAGAAGGGACGTGGTGCTTTGGCCCCTGGTTGAGGAGTTATGTTTTCCACTTCCATTTTCCTTCTAGTGGCAGCTCTTTGTCATTGCCATCGATGCTTTTATGTTCTTGTCAGCACTTCTGGTGTCACCGGAAACTTTAAATGAATGACTCATTTCCAGATTCCTTCATGTGTAGTGGGAGGCTTGACCATCCTTGATAAGGGCAACCCCCTCATAAGTAGCAGGTGGAGGCCGACTGTATCAGTTGGTTGTGACTAACGTAGTTGTGTTAATCCTCCCTCACTCCTTTTGGAGTAACTTTTGACTGAGATGCAATTTTCTAAGCGCATCGGTCGTAGATTTGAGCACCCTAGTAGCTTCTTCTACTTACAACCAATCAATCACTTCGAGGACACAGATCCCATGTCTCCCCTGAGTAAACTGATTGAACCCTTTCAGATGAACATTTGAGCCAATATCGACCTTCAGTCGAGGGCAATCTCTTAGATCGGAAGTTACCATATTTACTTCGATATTGGCTGAAAATGGATCAGTATCAATCAACATCGCCTCTTCACATTTCTCAAAAAACTTCAATAGACTTCAACAGTCCACGATTGATGTGGTCTTGTATAACATTCCTAAACACAATGCACTTGTTAGTTGAATGATACCGAGTTCCATGCCATTTGCAGTACTTGATCTTCTACAATTCATTAGCCAGAGGTATCTTTTGATTGATATGAACCTTAACGAACTTTCTAACCAACAGTATATCAAATATCTCTTTGGCTCGAGTGATGTCAAAGGTGTACACCTTCTGAGCCTTTTGTGTGGTTGGTGCGGTCGATTCCGCTTTGACCAATGTTAAATAAATCAATGGCTTCTGGGCCACTACTTTAGCGATCGCGATCTCGTAATTAGGTTCGTTATAATAATTCCCTAACGACGAGTTCGCTCGCTCAGCCCCTTCTTATAGGAATCCCTCATAATAAGAGACTTTTTTTGTTAGATCATATAGGTTTACAAACTCCGTACCTATAAACTTCTTTTGGAGTTTGTATTCAAGCCTGTCATGTGCTAATTGCACAAACTCGGCTTCGGTCATGACCATCTTACAGTGGCTTTTCACCCCTTGAACCGCATGATATAACTCTTGCATGGTTTCCCAGGCAACAGTAAGAATCGAGCGAGATTGGCCATTGTAATCTCCTAGCTTTTAGAGAAGAATTGAGCATAGAATTTCTCTTCCAGCTCTTGCAAGGTATGCACTAAGTCTGGCAATAAATTTGAATACCAAGTAAAGGCCGCTACGGTCATAGAGTGACCGAATAATTGTAACTTATAATAATCATTGTTGGCCAATTCGCCACACCGCATCGTGAAATTATCGACATGCTCAATGGTCGATTGACCAGGCTAACCTGAGAATAGGGCAAAATCTGGCATATAATTCATCGGTGGATATTGTCGATCTACCCACTAGGGGTATGGTTTGTGGTAAACTGAAATGGTATTGTGGCCGAGGACCTGGCCAACAACCTCTTGGACAATCTGCATAATTTGGTCACGGTCTACCCACTGAGGATCCAAGACTGGTAGGTGATCCGGGACAAACCAATTAGGATTATCGGGGAATTTAGGCCCCTATTGTGGGTTGAACCCACTTGGCGGTCCATGGTTCCTATTGTCAGGCGTGAAATTCTTGGCCTCCTACTTAGGTTGCTTGCCTTCCATAGGAAGTGGCGCATTCCTGACCTCTGGAGGGAGAATCAGTTGTCGGTTATTTTACAAAGGTGGCAATGGGGCAGCATTGTCTACCGAGCTTTCGCTGTGTTGTGATGTTAATGGTGCTCGTTCGGTTATCACATCCAACAATCATTGCATAACTTTAGTCTGACTGGCCATGTAGCGATTGGTGCTCTCAGCCTGGGCACAGAATTGCTCGGCTTGAGCTCTTCCATATTCTTGCACCATCTGGATGCTCATTCGAACGTCTTGCAGCATGACAGATATCTCGTCCGAGAGTACAACTTGTGACATAGACGGTCCAGCCTAGTTCCCTGTCCGGTTAACACTCGGATTTGACACTTCTTGAGGCGCATGAATCGACACCTCCTCGCCAGGGGATGGTATAGTTGGTGTTAAGGGTTCGGCTCTTTCAATTCGTGCATTTTGTATTTTCTGCAAAAATCTATCCGGTAGTTAATACACAGGGTCCCACTGGGCATGCCAGAAAATTGTTCGATGTTGTTTTCTCATACAGTGTGCCGGCGTGCCAAAATTGGATTTGCGGCTCCAATTCGAACCCGAACATTAATGACCCCGAGTGTCAAGATAAGCAGACACGTAGTGTATGATTGAGATCTCAGGAGATAGGTCGCCTATTTGGCCACTCGCTCAATGTGTAAATTGGATCATGTGATATTCGGAGGGTGGGGTTCATCCTCCGATGATGGGTTACTCCGTTGCCTTCCATATGAAAGGACTTTTTGATATAGACAAAGTGGAATGGGAAAGAAATCCTTACAGTTGACCGCTGTCAACTGCTGAAGGACACCTCTCCAATGATTGAATGAAGTCTAGCACGCGAGTGTAAACTCCAATTACAAAGGATTATCAGCTACTTGATTATCATTACGGACTACACTATGGAATGTAAATCAACAAGCTGAAAAGTAAATGATTACACTAAGAAATGTAACTCGCTTTACAGGTAAAGTAAAGGATTACATTATGGATTGTAAATTGACTAGTAAATTGAAAGATAGTGTTTGGTTTGTTTGGTTTGGCATTAGATGAATTTTTCTGCTGAATTCATATGCTATTTATACCTTTAATCAAATCGTTCTAGATCCTTCCCACATTCCGATGGCGATGGTAACCGCTCTTCATCACTTGGATTCTAGATGCTTCCCACATTTTGCTCATTCTACTATCTTTGAGCCATTTGTCATGTGACTATGAGGACTTGATCACTTGTCCTTGTATCATGCAATCATCCAAACTTAGTTGTTTCTCCTCTCAGCTGCTTTAGTAATGTTTGGTGACAATTAAAACGTTGTGATTCCACGAGAATTCACCGTACATATCTGCAGAAAAACCTCCTGGCACACAATGCATGTCCGTACATATCACACGTAACTGTCTATGATTAGCCGAGGCAGACTATGGCCGAAACAGGTACGAACAAGAGCCTATTGAACAAGCCCTATGTTGATCTTGTTATGCTCACCGTTGTAAGAGCCTATTAAACAAGCCCTGAAACAGGTACGAACAAGAGCGTATTAAACAAGCCCTATGTTGATCTTGTCATGCTCACCGTTGTAAGAGCCTATTAAACAAGCCCTGCCGTTCAATTTGTAAGACTAATTGCTATTTGCTTTGATGTGCGTCTTTCTTTAAGATATTTCATTGCAGTGATTCTATACACGTCATTCTTAAACAGGATATTCTTGCAGTGGACGCTTGCATGGATGGGCGTGGCCCAAAATTCACAAAGACTAAAGAATTCTGGCCATTGAAAAGTACCAATGATAAAACATTCTTAAATAGCCAATTTGAAAATTCATTAAAGTCCTCCGGATCTAGGGTCGGCAATGGACCTGACCTGTGCCTGACAAAACCAATATTCTGAATAGGATCAATCCGGCCAGTTCAAAATCCGGATCTGAACCAACCCCAAGTCTCTTTCTTTGTCACGCCTAGTTGGACCGTTCTGTCTAATGTCTGTTGCATCAGGTGTGGCAAGCTAATATATTCATAGTTAAAATACCACAAATCAGCTATCGAAACCATCAGCAATATCCAAGACATCCCAGAATACCCTCGCAGCGGTGGATGAAACCTCCGGGTTCCCCTCAGCTGTTTTAGACTCAACATCCATCTTGTAATCAATCCAACAGTCATATAATTCATCAATGATCATACAAATCAGCATTAAGGCTAGATATGATTTTGTAGCACCAAAGTATTCAAAAATACACCAACGGCATTAATGTAGGGGCATTTTCATATTGGGATCGAGTAGGGCAGCCTATGGGATGCAGGGATACATTCGGGGTGGGTGGTCCGTGTGAAGCAGATGAAGTGGGGCCCACAAAGAGGTTTGGCCGAGATCCTAACCCATGCGATGTGAGCTTGGGCTATGAGATAAAGGGATTGATTTGCCACTCTCTATCAGTTCGAGCTTTTAGTTCAAGTGGCTAATTGTCCGGTGATTAATGCAGGGGCATTTTCACACCGGGATTAGTGGGGTAGCCTCTGGGATGCAGGGATATACTCGGGGTGGGCGACCCATGTGAGGCAGGCCCATGTAAAGTGAGGCTCACGAGGAGGAAATTGTAAGAAAACCATCTTATAACTTTGATTATGCTTTCGGATTGAATTCCTGAACAGCATGACAGCTTAAGAAGACAGACAATCCACCATTCATCATCTTTCTTATTCTTCTTATTTCACGGATACTAATCGATATGAATTTTGCATTTTACTTCTACTCACATGTACTTTTTTCAAGAATGGAAATGTTGCCGATAGAAATCCAGCATTTTTCAATGGCAAGATTTCAAGAACTGAGTGCAATTTCGGATCAAGACAACTATCAGTAGAAATAAATTCATCTAATTCAAATTATTTCTTTGGTCTAATTAAATCAATTAAAATTTATCTTGTACAAGTCCACTAGTTTGTTACCAATAATGGAACAGTCTGCATATGCTTTCAATTTTGATATGTTAGGCATGTGGATCACTCATTCAGGAAATTAGATTGTTTTGGCTGACGACAGATGGGCTATGCCTCAATAAGATCCTTGAAAAGATGGAATTAATCTTTCAGATCGAGTCGAGTTTGACCGGATCGAGTTTCGGGTTGAGTCAGGTCAAGTTACTGGGTAACTCAGACTCGACTCGGTTTGAGTTCGGATTGGACGAAGCCTGCTCAGTTCGGGTTGAGTCAAGTCGTCCCGTTCCCAGTTCTAATGACAATAATCCAATCCGGGAGAAATTTGTGTCATCCTCGATGCAGTGGAACACAACGGAGCAATGGTCTAGACCATTGAAACATTGCTTGTGCTTGTTAGAATGAAAAAAAAAAAAAAAAAACCAATGGATACCATGGAAAATGTGTGCAATGAATCATGTATTCTCTTTTGAACTATACAATTGCAACTCTAAATCTCTTTTTACCAACAAATTAAAACGTTTGTCATTTTTCCCAACAGTATCATGTGATCAGCACTCAAACAGAGACTTATAAGAAAAAGGTGAGTAATGACATCAAATAATCATTTGTATTTTTTTTTTTTTCTATTAGATTTGCATTTGACGAACTTCTAATATACTGTGTGCAGTTGAGAAACTTGCACGAAGCACACACAAAATTAATTCGTGAATTGGTAAGTATTTTTCCCACGTATATGATTAGATTTTTCAACCTGTGGTTGGATTTTATAACTTGGCAATGGAGTATTCTTTTGAATACAGGAAGGTCAAGCTGAGAACGGGGGCTACGGCTTGGTCGATAATGGTGGGCCGGACTACGAATCTGCGCTTGTGTTGGCAAATGGTGGGGCCCATGGTCTTCACGACATGGGATTTGGCATCCACGATCTTCGCCTCGCATAAGAATGCACCCCAATATGGAGCTTGACTCTATAAAAACTTCTTATTAGCATATTAAGTACAACAATGGAAGAACTTCTGAAATCTTCTACCTATTAAAACAAGTATGGATATTGGCTTCCTCTTTTATGAACATTCATTGGGCAGTAAGCATAGTTTAAAGGTTATTTATTTCTAATGGAGTATAAGTTTGATGCAGACCATTACAGGTACTTAAGTGCTTATTTGGCTGGCCATGACAAGAGGTGGGTCCCACCACAAATCCTTGTAGAATAAACTTATTCGACAAGGGTTGATGAGTGTGGGCCCACCATGGTTTGATTGCCCCACATCGAAAGTTGGATGCCCCAAAAATCAGGTTGATATAATATAATGTGGGGGACCAAGTGAATTTAGAGGTTTATGGGCAGTCGTCCATTTTTATTTTTTTTTCCTACGGCCCCTAATGATCAGATGGGACTGTTTTTGGGGTTTTCATCATTGTGGTGAATAAGCAGGCGAATAATTTTTACATGAAGGTAAATAACTTCTACACTAAAGATGAATAACTTGTACACTAGAGACGAACAAGCTTAAAAGGCTGATATTTCAGAAAGGTAGCTGGCATCGCTTTTAAAGACCGTTAAATGCATGGTACTGTTCCATTTTGAACGGTACTAAGCATTGGAAACAGGCGTTTTTTTTGAATTCAGGGAAGGGGAATCATCACATGCCTTAATTACCATGCCTCCGCGCTGTGTGGGGCCCACCATGACGTTTGAGTACCATAGATGCACCTCCCAATATTAGGGTTGGATCCTACAATATAACCAGAATCATAACTTAGGTAGGGCCAACTGGTTCCTTCCATGTGATCTACTTGAGACCTGGAGGTAGCTGATTTTTGGGCCCAACTCCTGAAATGATAGGGCAAAACTGGTGGATACGGTAGATTTCTCAAACATCACGGTTGGCCGTGAGTGTTTCGACAGTGGGCATTCAATCCCCACTGCTTGCCGTGTGGCCCACTTATGTCTTAGATTTGCCTCAGTTTTTAGTCCACATGTTAAAATGATCTGACAAAACTGCTGGTTGGTGTGGATTTCTCACAAACATCATGGTGGCTCTCGTAAAATTTTCAAGGGTGTCATTTAATACACTGTTTGGTGTTGATGTCTCAAAAACATCATGGTGGGTCTAATGATTTTTTCAAGGGTTTGATTAATACAAGCTGTTTTGGAAAGCAGGGAGAGAGAGTTTCAAGCATTCAATCTCCACCGCTTCACTGCTTGGTGCCTCGTGGCCCACTTGAGTTTTGAATCTGCATCGTTTTTGGGCCCACCCCCTATCAAGAGTGCAAAAGTGGCGTACGGTTCCATTTCTCATTAACATCGTGGTGGGTCCCATGCATTTTTCAGGGTGTGCATTTAATACAGATGACCGTTTCCTGCCATGCGGTCCACTTGAGTTTTGGGTTTGTCTCATTTTTGGGCTCATACCCTAAAATGATTCAGTGAAACCAACTGACAGGGTGGAATTCTCACAAGTATTATGATAGGCCAACAAGTGTGTCAACGATGATGGGTGTTCAAAACCTATTGTTTCTTGTCCTGTGTCTCATTTTAGTTTTAGATTTTTTTTTCATTTTTGAGCCATGCCCTAAAATGATCCGTTGAAATTAGGAGATTGGGTGGATTTTTCACAAACATCAGGTGGACCCCTAGTGTTTCAATGGTGTTTGTTTAATCTTAACTATTTCCTACCATGTGGTCTACTTGAGTTTTGAATCTCCCTCATATTTTGCCCCACTCCCTAATATGAGCTGAAAAAACGGATGGACAAGGTGAATTTCTCAAAAACATTCCGACAGGCATCACTATTGTTTCAACAACATGTGTCCAATACCCACTGGTTTCCTACCACGTGGCCCCCTTGAGTTTTAGATATTCCTTGGTTTAGAGCCCACCTGAGGTGGACTTTTCAAAAACATTGCGTTGAGCCCTACAACTTTTTCAGGAGTCCTTAATGAAACCAAAAGATGGAGAGAGAGAGAGAGAAGGGGGGGGGGGTACTGAACCCTTGAGCGGGTGTTGAAACTCCTAAGAGTCTACCACCGGAGCAAGTGTAAGGACCCAACGGTGCACCCATTTGACAATGGAACTATTTTACCCCATTAGAATCCAATTTCAACGAAAATCAGTGTATGGCATTGTTCCGATTTCAATTTTGGTGGGGCCACTACAACATTGAAAGGGACGCGGATTTTTCACAGGAAGTTCCTGAGCTGGGATGGTATGTGGGGCCCACCATGATGTTTCTGAAAAATCCACACTGTTCATCCGCTTTTCAGATCATTTTAGTACATTAGAAAAAAAATAATGTGGATCCAAAACTCAATCGGACTACTGATGTAGAGTGGGTCGCAGACAGTTTTATGGCCAAGATGGATCAGAAAAGGCCCGGTCGGCGACAGAAGAGATCCAGACCATCGGACCTTAAATCGGGTGTATCTCACAATCTGGAATGAGTTACCTGACGTAAAATATATGATTTTGGGGTAGAACGAGCTACTTTAGCCAACCAACCTTGCTATGCTGGGTTGCGACGCCCGGAATTGCAAAAAACCACTGGATCAACAGTTGTTTCCCTGTTTTAATTTCTTTTTTACTATAAATAGTAAGTTTTAGTTTGATTATAACTCTTCATCCATCGGGCTTTAGGAGTTGTGCCCAACGTGAAAAGAGCTTAGAATAATTAGGAGAACGGTTTGGTGAAGCCAAATAGGACACTTACTATTTTTGGCCGAAAACCTTGCGCACTAGTAGACATCACAATCGTCTATAAATAGTAAGTTTACTATTTATAGTAAGTCACAATTTCTAGGAGTTTTAGTTGTAGTTTGATTCTGATTTCTTTCCCATTGCTTGGAACCCTTATTTAAAGGGTTGTGAACTCATTTTTATGGATTCATCAATCAATTTTAAATTTATTAGAATTTATTTCTATTTTATGCTTTCTTTCCTCGTGGATTTGAGAAGTCTCTGTGAGGAGTCCAAAGAAGTTCTGTGGATTCGGAATACTTATCCTCTTGAGGAAGACGGTGCTCGACCTCACATCCTCCCCTGCGTCAACTGCACAAGAGGAAATATTGGAGATTTAGTGACCATCGTTTAAACATTTATATGCCACAAAAGTTTATTATAAGGCTAATAGGTTTGTGTTTTCACTTCATCCCAGTGGGAATGAACTTATAAACAGTTTAGATGGCATATAAACATCCAGATCGAGGCCAGGAAGGTTTCAACGGTGGAGAACTCTTTCTCCAGTTTTCGTTTTGGTATGGCCTTCTTGAGTTTTGGATCCACGTCATTTTTTTTATCTCATCCCTTAAAATTATTTGAAAAAACGGATGAACAGGTGGGTGTTTCAGAAACATCATGGTGGGCCCACGTAGCATCCTAGCACAGGAACTTCCTGCGAAAGGCTGCTTTTGCAGGAAATCCGTGTCCCATTGAAGGTACCCATTTCAACTTTGGTGGGGTCCACGGTTGAATCATGTACCTACTTCAATTTATCATGAGTTAAAAAGTTACTTATTGGTTGGCGTCCAAACAGAGCCTGCTCGATGGACGGTCCACATTAGAGGCATGATGAATGGCTTACGTCCAAGCTGGGCCTTGCATGATGGATGGCCCACATCAAAGATGGGCCTTGCAAGGTTGATGGTCCACATTGAAGGTAGGCCGCCCACATTGGATGGTCCACATTGAAGACGAGGCCAAGGTAGGCCATGGTGGGCCCAACATAATGAACAGTTCACATCAAAGGTTGGGCCCACATGATGGACTATAAATATTAAGAGTGGACTGAACAAACTTGAGGGATAAGTACCTTTGTGACATTGGAAGCTAAATATACTTTTCTACTTTTTATCAGTAAGTATATTGTTTACCAACACCCATGTACCTAATAAGTAACAACCAAGATAAGTTAGTTGAGGAATAATAGGTAGCTTATAATCCAAATGCCCCTTTAATGTCCAAAAAAGCCTAATGAATTGTCAATCAAAGTTAATGTAAGTGGGAGGATGAATTTGTTGGTGAGCGCGGAAGGTGAGCCCTCAAGATCTGACGGTCTACACGAGTTTTGGAACCCTCACAAAGCAGAAGATTGACGCTCCAACGGCCCGCCTATCTACTATTGGAGCAAATGGATCTATTCACACCTTTGATCCTATGGTACAAGTGACCCCAGATTGCGATCTATGGATTACATTGTCCCAAGGACAAGCCAAAATTGACAGATTACTGTGCACACTGTATCTCTCTCTGTATACCCTCTATATTTCTTATGACTCAGTGCTTTTTACGAGAGAAAAGCTATCCCTTTTAATGGGAAAGGAAGGAGATGGGATGAGACTAGATTATCCGGTCGTCTCCCTATCTCCTATCCAAAATCAAATTCAAAATTAAATTTGATATTTCAATAGAAAGGAAAAAGCCAGAAGAAGCCTAACCACATGGGACCCACCCACTAGTGATTGCTCACGAGTAGGCCCCACTGGCCTACGTCCAACAAAATTGTGATGTATGTGTCCTATTTATGCCATCCATTTGTTATTTCAACTTATTTTAAGGCATGAGCCCAAAGTTGAAGCTTATCTAAAGCTTAAGTGGATCACACTACAAGAAATAGTAGAAATTGAACGCATATCGTTGAAAACTTCCTATGGGCCATGGAAGTTGGGATCAAGCTGATGTAGACACCCCATGTTAAATGAGATTAAATCTCACCCGTCGATTTCTATTGGGTCCCAATTAAAGTACCTATACGGCATAAAGGCATGGCTAAGAGACAGCCACCGGGTTGAACAAGCCGTTGCCGGGACGTACAGGTGACAAACCAAAGAAGGAACATTATCTCAGGCGTACTCGCAGAGTGAAGAATTTATTTTAAAAAGGTAAAGAATGTATAACTAGTCCATGTGAACTGGTATACTAAGGACCGGTTCTACATAGATCTTACCCGAGGATGACCGGTTCTATGTATATCCTGCCCAAGGATGATCAGTTCTACGCAAAACCGGTCCCTGGCCCACCAGTTCTTGTTGTTTGACACACTGCACTAATCACAAGCCCTACTAGTCTGCATACTTCACTCTGGTTGGTGGTGATATGCGGTCGGCTGAGTCTTTCTCATCTATTTAAGAAGCTCTTGCAAGTAAAACAAGGGGACGGAGAGAAGGTCAGGGAGAGACGATAGAGAGACAAACAAAGGGGAGAGAAATAGAGAGAGGAGAGAGGGTGGAGAAGGGAAGTGCTGGTGGGATTTATGCTACAGATCTGCTCGACCGGTCCTTTAAAGTCAACCTTGGTTGCAACACATTCCCCCCTTCTATTAAAAAGTTGCATGACCCTCTGCCATCTTTGGAGGTTTCTCCCTACTAAGTTGCTCTGTCAATCAATGTCAAAGCCGAAGAAATACTAAAATTAACTAGTAGAGTTAGAATTTGGAACATTCGACCATCCTTTTTATCGGAAAGGGCGTTTGATTTTCCATTTTTCTTCTCACGTCTCGAGTCAAACCGTATTCCATTCCGTATATACCGTAACAATAGTAGTACACACACTCATCTTTTTATTTTATTTCTACAATCCTCTCATATAACTATGTACTTTTCATTTTGTGTGCTTACCTAGGGTATTAAACCCTATGAAGTAAGGTTAAGTTCCATTTATTTTTTTGTTGCCTACCTGGGGTATGAAATCTTACGTAGTAAGACTAGGCGCTAATTTTCTCTTCTGGTCTGCTTAAAGTCTTAAACTCTGTAAAGCACGACTAGACATAATGATGTTTAAATTCCTCTAAATCCTTCTAAAAAATTTTACAACCTCGGAAAGCTGAGACCGTGTATTGCATGGGCAGAAAAATGTTGTCTAACCCTTTTCCATAACTGATGCCCTTACCTAGGATTTATGGTAGCAAACCAACAATGAGAATCACTTGAGTTAGGGAATCTTACAATTCCCCGACTCTTAAGCGATTCTATGGTTTCTAGTTGGCTGTAAATTCTAAGCTTCTTTTGACACAATGCAACTCTAAGTCAAACACACTTTCACCTCTGAGTCAATGGCACATTTAAATTAAATCAAAACTAGAACAGACAAACAAAAAAGAAAGCTGAGAAAATGAGGGCATCATTTAATGTCTTCGTGCGGGGAAGGGCATTCACAATTGGTATTTGTGTTTTCCCTTCATGCATGTTTGTGTGACCTTACAAACAGGTTGAATGACAAATAAACATCACTATTTGCCCTAAAAAGGTTTTAACAGTGTACTCCATTACCTCCTCTGCTTCACGTGGTGTAGTTCACTTGAGCTTTGGATATGCTTCAATTTTGGGTTCATACTCTAAAATGAGCAAGTTAAATGGATGGACGGGGTGAATAGTTCACATACATCACTAGTGGACCCCACAGAGTTTACTTAGGAGGAAATTCACATCCAGCGGTAGAATCTCCATGTCTTAAAATGAGAGGTGGTTCTATAAAAATAATTTAAAAGTAAGAGATTTTTGTTCCATAGCTCTAAATATGAGTAGCTATTTTCAAAAATAATAATAATAATAATAATAATAATAATAATAATAATAATAATAATAATAGAGAAGTGAATTAAATATTGTTGCAGTATACATTGAATGTCATTTTTCTCTTGCAGGTGGGATTTACAATCAAATAAATGAACGTCCAAAATCTAACTAAACAAAGATCATGTCTTAACACTTGAATGTGTTGTACCCTATTTCTAACTGTTCTGGAAAATGCCAATAGGAGGGTGACATATGGCATTACATGAGAAATAAGAGGTGAATGAAAATATCTTCAAAGTACTTAAGTGTTTTTTGCGGAATCATAACTAGTGTAAATCCAATTTTACACGTTAATGAATGGTTGACCAAGTGATGTGGTCGAGTTACTCAAAAGTGTAATGAACGATGAGAGAAACGTGGTCGAACAATAAAAGATACAAAAGGCGACTGAGATGAATAAAACTTGGGCAACAGAAGAGGAATAGTCACAACAGATCTAGAGAAAGGCTTTTCGACTGTTGACTGTTACGGTAATGGAAGAAGGATATGGAAGAATAAGCTACAACATAACTTTATAAATAGCAGAGGAATCTCATATAAAAAATACCAGAAATCTGACACAACAACAAACCAAACAAATCTATCTTTTATCTCAGCTTATCCTAGGAGTAGCAGTAATCAAGTAGTTGTAATTCTTAGCTATAATCTTTTTTTGTAATCCAAATTTACACTCATATGTTAGATTTGATCTCTATCCAATATCACGTAGTTATTTCAAGAGACACATTCTTGCAATCACTCATAGTGATCGATTGTGAGTTTTTCCTTTTGTTTGATTGCACTGGTATTTTGAGAAGTCCTTTCTTGTGAAAGGCACAAATCAACCCATCTTCGGAGGAAGAACCCCACCCTCTGATTATCGCCTGATCATTAAAAATTTAGTCAAGTGACTAAGTAAGCAACCAATCTTCTTAGAATCTGGTTATATACGTTTATATTAGACGTATATGCTTATTTTGGCACTCGGGGTCAAAGTTGATCAGTTTGGATCGAGCCGCTTTATCGATTCTGGCACGCCTGTGCATATTACATATGACAAAAAACAAACTGAAGTGTTAACATTTTTGGCACACCCAGTGGGACTAGAAAGACTACTTCACTATCATCATTTTTTTTATTTTGCATTGATTATGTAAAAAGAATGATTTTGGCACATAAGTATACTTACCGGTGCAGTAATCTCTCAGAATCATAAGCCGAAGGGGTGTTTATAATGCTTCAACAACCACTACTAATGTTGTTGTGGCCAACAAGCCTCCTGCTCACAATGAGGAGTTGCAAGTTCAACAGGTGCTTATGCAAGGAAATCCACCACCTACTCTAGTGCCTGTTCCACCAAATCCAGATAGGCCATCGACATCCCGAGTTAAACAGCTTGAGATTATGTTAGTCAGGAAGGTTAATACGCAATGAGGGATTTGACACATTGTAGAATTATCGCGAGTTCAGGCTGAATACTCGATAACTTAAACTGAAGCCTTTAATAAGTGAATGGTCAGCCAGACTGAGAGCATGAATCGGTTGATGGCTTTATTTGCTAAAAGAGCACATGTTGCACCTCAGCAATGGGTCAATACTAGTTCTGTTGGGAATCTGGCACCTTTACCACCAGTTTAGCCAGTGCCACAGATACTTATGACGAAATACACCATCTATTCCTATCCCTGGTCCAATCCAGGACGTGTGAAATTCATTGATACCAGTAGATTTCAGATGTCTTGAACATATTCCTATCCAGGATTTACGAAATTCACTGGTACCTATAGATTTCAGACATCATGCACATGAGAATAGGAACTTAATCCCAGAAGCTAGGAATCAAGGGATACCTGGGGGGGAAAGCTTTGCTTAGAAATTAACCTTTTAATGAGGAACAGTATTAGGCTGGTCCACAAGGACCGTCAGTTACTACGCAACAACACCGGAAACATAACCAAATTGTTTATTGGTTCAGGAAGTAGTAGGTCAAGTTCTCGATCGAACTACTACTCCAGTTTATCATAAGTTGTATCCTGACTAGATCGACCGGCAATATCCATTGCTTTAACACTTTGGATTTTTTGTCGACTTGGAAATTGGATGTCCTTGGGTGTTAATGTTGATTTCTCAATTTGAGTGCATGTTCGTGCTTATATTCACATGTGTTTGGGACCAAAAGTAGTGATTTTAGGTCCACCAAAACTGTCCAACTAAGTGGGAGTTCAAATTTTGCAAAAATTAGACAACATTCCATGGTGCCAGTGTATAAGGGGGAGGTCTTAGATAGACCCTGGAGGTGCCACCATTGCATCCACAGTGCTACTGTCAAAATCTGGACATTAGTCGATGGTAGAGGTGAGCACGGGATGACTCGATCCAGCTAACTCGACTCGTCCGACTCGTTTCGATCTGACTCGACCCGAACCGAATGGGTGAGTCGGTCTGAACAAAGTAAGCTTCATCCAATCCAAACTCAAACGGAGTCGAGTTCGAGTTACCCAGTAACTTGACCCGAAACTCAATCCGGTTAGACTCGACTCGATCCGAAAGCCGACTCAACCCAACTCTCGAACCCTACCCTGACCCGATCCCAACCTCTCTCTCTCCCTCCCTCATCCTCCTCCTCTTCCAAGCCCAACAACCACCCACCATCATCACCCTCCTCCTCCTCCTCTCTCTCCTCTCCACTCCCTCCCTCCCTCCCTCATCCTCCTCTTCTTCCTCTTCCAAGCCCAGTAACCACCCACCACCATCACCCTCCTCCTCCTACTCCTCTCTCTCCTCTCCACTCCCTCCCTCCCTCATCTCTCAATTCGACTCAGTGCCAACTCGACCTGACTCGATACTTTTGACTGGATCGGACTCGATTTGGATTAGTCGAGGCCAGACCAAACTTGAATCGAGTCAGGAATGCTAGACTCGGTATCGAATCGAATTGAGTTCGGGTCAGGGCAATTTCAAAATTGGATCGAGTCGAGTCAGCCACAACTCAGTTCGACTCGATTCGATGCCCAGCTCTAGTCGACAGTGCCACCATTGCATCCACAATGTCACAGTCACCCCCTGTTCAACAGTGAATAGCGACATTAAGCAATTGTCAATTTCAGTACGTTACTTCAAAAATTCATATCTCCTTCAATACAACTCTAATTGGGGCTATCCTGAAGGTAGATCAAAACTTGATGAGTCTAGTTTTTTAGAAAAATAAATAAAACCAAAGTTAAAATGGGGTTAAGTTTAGGACATTTTGCAAACTATAAAGAAAATCATTAGTTTTAGGTAGCTGGTATTTCTGGAATTTTAAGAAATTTTTTAGAAATCTAAATACAATCAAATTTGGTGGGGATAAAGTAGGCTTGATGTTGAGTTATTAGAAAAATACAAATATAATTCAATCACTAAAATTACCAAAAACGTTGCCAGCAATAGACATGTTAAAACTGAAAATTTCTGCAACTTCATTTATCGATGGACTGTACATATCCTTTTCATCTTAAAGTTTTATATTTTATGCCTTCTTAGGAATTTCTTCTAATAATTCTAAGAATCATCCTATATAATTAAAATAGATTTTCTATTTTTAATATACTAATTGAGGTAGTTTTCTAGTATAGTTGAATTAGGGTGATTAGAGCTAAATCATCATTTCTGCTAATTGCAAAAAGGCCACTCTATGGACTTAGCTAATTCATACCCCTAGTTGTTGTGTATAAAAAATCTCGTGACTTAATTCATTCTGAAAAATGTCCTAATTAACCAAACAAGCTCTAGGTAGCTTGTTGGTGGGCCGCTCAACTCGAAATCACAGGAAGATGTTCATCTTAGTGGGCTTGACGTCCATCACGAACGTTGAGTTGAGGTAGTATACAGAATCACTCAATTTGGAGTCAAAGGGTAGCACATGTGTTGTGTGAGATTAGATTTAAATTAGCGGGGACTTAAGTTAATTGTCTACCTTCGATCTTTGTGAAAGTTGTGGCTTTTGGGACATTAGATCGCAATCAAACTTAGGATGCAAACCTAGAGTATAGTTCTATATACATCTATATAGTCGCGACCAATCGATAATCGATAACTGTCAAACTGACTTTTAATCATAACTATTGATCGGTGTATTCGATTTGTGGGGCAATCAAACCCTTATGTAGATTACGACTAAGGGCAACTATCTTATGACATATATTGACCCGTACACCTCCTAGTGGGCCCCAACAGCTAGAAACAACATCTCATAGGGTTACTTAACTAGTAACCCATACATTAGGACCAAATGCACCACTTTTGGTGTTATAAAAGGACTAATAGGGGCAACCCCTTGCCCACATACGAATATGTGCCCTAAGAAGAGGAAAAGAGAAGAGAAAGAGAGAGAGGGAGAGGGAGGGGGAGAGTGAGAGTGAAGGTGAGTGTGGATTGTGAGGGTTTGTGCACCCTATGATTTTCTCCCCTTCGATCGATGTCCTATCGACTCCTGGATCCTTCGATGGATCCCTTACGTTGGTAATTGGAGGTAAGAAATGAAACATACTTCTTAAACTAAGTCTTCCTAAGTTTAATTGCTTAAATCTCACAATAACTTATATGTTGCATAAGAATCTATAGTTTTCCTTAAAACCCGAATTTGGAGTCCCACGATTAAGAGCAACTCATGCTATTGTGGAAGCCGTATTTAGGCATGGCTTCATGTGGATGCCAATGTGCGCCAATTCCTGACCCCGACTCATCGAATCGAGTTAGGATTTGCTCGAACTAAGTTAAGTAAAACCCTTAAACTCTTGATTAATGTCTAATTAAGGTAGAATTTAAGTGTAACGCCCTGAAAATCGGGGGTTGAGCAGGAGCCCAACTCCTGAGTTCCAACGCATCACTTATGCAATATAGATAATGATGATTAAATGTTGTTCATGTTAGTGCATTAAACATGAATGAGATTATACCAAATCAACATATCATACTCCAGAGACACTTAGATTTCACAAGCGGAAGACTATGATACATATATAAAGCATGTAAATGGTTGTAAGTCCCAAGAGTATGAACAGATTACCAGGTTAAATAATTACATATTTGGTTCCAAAATATACAAAATGATGAAGTGTAATGTCATCTATCCATATCCCTGTAGCCCCGGTGACGCAACTCCAGGTCTACATAGACCCTCTAGAGAGTTACAAATAGGAGAACTCTTACTCGTCGTCATAGAAATCTGGCTCCGCCTCGTAAGCATCGCCATCATTTGCAATTAAATCAGAGTCTGGTTGGTGTTTTAAAACACCGTCCCAGAGTGGGAGTGAGTGATCAATTAAGTGGAGCTATAAGGCAAAGGTTAACATGTTATCAATTCAATCAAGCAATAATGATAAAGCAGTACAATAAGCATATCCTAAGTACTCTTGTTAATGCAAGGATTGTATGTAATAATGATGCACGCCCTCGCCTACACTTCCTCAGTGGTATCATCTCCCTAAACGTGCGCTTCCTCGCCAAAGTACATGCAATGCGGTGCATGATCGTGTTAACCAAGTTCTTAATTAGACTCATTCATACAATAGGTTTGAGAAGCTAAGGTACCTCCCTTTATATCATTTACCCAAACAATGATCCATCAAGGGTCATCAATCCTAGATTATCACATACGATAGGCAAGTTACAGGGCAACGTCACCTCTAAATTTCAAAGCAGTGGACAGGCAAGTTCAGGTCACTACGAAGAGGCTCGTCATCGTTAACATAGGCCTTAGTTTATACTCGAGGTCACTACAGGAAAGGCTCGTCACCTTAGCGTAGGCTGACAGCTCGAATACAGTGTCCCATACCACCGTATTCGGTTCACGAGTTTAGGTTGCTCACTGGATACTACGGGGAGGCTCGTCGCCCTAGCGTAGGCCGAAAGCTCGACCATGGTGTCTCATACCACCATGCCCAGCTCATAAGTCTTAGCAGATCGTGGTACCAAGGTTAAACGGATTTTTCTCTGGTAAGTTGGTACCTTAGATTCAAGCAGTAGCATCCATACATGGTGAACATACATTAGGCTAATTGGGTTACTTGACAAGCTTGACTAGTAAGAGCGTACGTTGAGTTGATCGACATGAAGCGTGTAAGTACTCCGCGTGGCCTAACGACTGTCGACAATCAGCATACGACTCGGATTCCTCAAACATGTCTTATGTGGTGAAACGACCTCAGCCACTAACTCGATAATCATTACCGATTGCCTGGACTACATCGTAGCCCCAATCACACTCCAAACAATAGCATCCACATGTTATAGTCAAAGACAGCATGTGACAACCAATCTAAATACAAATCTCATTTGAGCATTTCAACAAACACATAGTACACATGTTGTCATGCATAGGTATTTCATACATAAAGCACATAGTAGTAAGTTAGGTTACATGAAGGAAATTGTAACTATAGGCAAGGGAATTGAGAGTCACCTCTCAACGCCCTCATTAAACACATTTCAGCAAGCATTTACTTATCCAATCATTTTATCAAATACTTTGACTACACATATCAACATACACGTAATATAGTAGTTATAACAGGTACTATAGCAAATCCTTTCATAAGAATGTTGCAACACGTACAACAATCATGTATCCTTAAATATAAATCATGGCAAGCACAAGTCATAATTCCATACTTATACAAACATTTCAATAAACACATAGAATGCATCTATTTCAACATAGTTCATAAATATGTGTAATACGTAGAAAACATCGTATCTAAGCATATGTGATAGCAATCAAGTCAGACATAAATCATTGCTGACATTGAAAGCCTTGAAAACTATAACCTAAACATTTATAGTCCGCACCTTTCACCGGTAGACACGTAACGAACTCAGTTCGAACGTTATGTCTTTGTTTACGGCACAACAACAACCTATAACATGAAATAGGTTAACTATTCCACCATCTGCTCTATTTGAATCCCTAAAACAGGTTAGGGTTAGGATTTCTTACCTAAAAATAGAATCGAAATCACTAGTATAGTGACACGGAAGTGGTGATTCGGCACGTGGAGCGGCAGGGATGAATCCCTACAACAATATCTCACTCTCTCTCTCTCTCTCTCTCTCTCTCTCTTCTCTTCTCTTTCTTCCTCTTCTCTCTCCTAGGGTTGAAATTCTTATGGAGTGAGAGAGGGGTGGGTTTAGGTCTTTATATAGGCCCAGAACTGACCTCAATGGCCCCAGGGCCATGGTATACTTAGGTTATAGCCAAAAGTTGGTTGTTTCGGGCCAACGGAGCTCATCTGGAGGCCCCTTTTCTGTATACGGTCCTGGAAAAGTTCCCTGACATTGGATCTAGGTCAGGTTAAGTTTTCAGTCTGGTCAGATTTATGGATCGACCGTGGCGGACCAGTTTCAATTCAACGGTCATCGTTACTCGATCAGGGCCACAAGTACACTGACCTGTTGTAACACCCCGTACTTTCCAGTACTTGGGTGTTACCTTTTAAACCCATGATTAATAAAACTCAGGACCTGTCAACTGAATGACTTGACTTAACACACTACAGGGCAGGTTTTCCCAAGCAGCTTTGAGATAATCCGCTGCAACCCGGGAGACTTAGCTTACACCTTACACCAATCAAAGAGGTAAGTAGGATTGAAAATCTTAAGCTCAATCAGTTTCTGAAACCATATATGTTAGCAGTACTTTGGAAAGTCAACCCACACAAATATGAAAATAACCAATAAAGCACCTCTACACTTTAGATATGGATTTAACCGTCAAAAACAAATATCGGAACCGTTCAACCAATAGATCACATCATACGGGCCAAGTAGGGCCCAAAAAAACATGTAATGACCCACCTAAGCCTCACAATGCACCCTAAATTGGACCTGGGCCCCTATATAGGGATTCCTAACAAAATGGTTGGAGTAGATCCGTCACAAATGACTCAAAGGAACCACACATAATACGTGTGTACAAATGTGCCACCATGCACGAGGTGTAACGAACCAGGGGGAGCGATCAACTGACGGATGACCGAACCCATTTACAGAAACACTTCCCGCCATTTCTAAACGTTTGAAATCAAGAAACTTTGAACCCCTAAGTGGGCCCACCGGACCTTCTGGGCAATCCGGACAATCCATTTTGTTGGTGGGGCCCACCCCAACAAAACCATATAAGCTAGTAGGTCCCCGAAAATAAATAAAGGGAATTGATCCCTGACTGTCCACTCTAATAAATAGAAGGCGAACGGACCGCTGGAGTTATAGGGAAACGCCGCGACGATTGGAGTTCCGACACATTCCGTGTCGGTTAAGAAAACATGGAGGAATTACAAGCCACATTTATTCGTTATGAGAAAAGCAGAGGCAACCACTGACGGCCGTCGCTTGGGGATGGGCGGAACCAATCCCAGCCCTTGGATCTCCATCTCCTTACCTATAAATGGAGAGCTCAGCCCCTCAAACTTCACATAGAAACTGAGTCGAGAGAGGAAAGAGTCGGAGAGAGAAAACAGAGAGGGAGAGTAAACAGAGGAAGAGAAGAGAGGAAGAAGGAGAAGGTGGTGCGTGCGTGACCACCCATGTTTGGGTCGGAACCAACCGTGGAAGGTAAGACATCTCTCTCCATTATTTTCTTCTTTAGGAGACTCTAAAATAAACTCATGCTAAAGCTCACACCTCACCACACATGTATAAAAACACTCGTCAGCAGAAAATATGCACATAGTGAAGGACGGACCCTGTTTTGAAGCAGGTAGAAACCTTCCTTCCACTCTTTTTGGAACTCTAAAATGAGCTCAAACCATAGCCCCATCACACCTTGCTCACGCCCCGAGCAGCCTTCTAAAAACAGGCTCTGTTTGTGGCTGATAACCCAACCTGATAACAGTGGGTTCCCAGCATGAAGCCAGGCTAAAAATGTGACTGTGAGCAGTCGTGTATTCAGTAAAAACGATTGGAAATCAGCCAAATGGTAAGCCTGGAAATGAATAAGCTTGTAGAACATGGCAGCAGTGAAAAAGATAGTGGAGATCTAGCACTTGGAACAGTGAGATTTCACCCACTTGCGAGGGAAGAAGGCCCTTGGGCGGGACCGTTAGCGGAGAGGTGCTTAAACAGCTTTGGGCCTCACCAAAAATCAGGGCCTGCCTGCAATCAGCAGTGGGCCTCGCCCAAAGAAGATTGTTACACTGACCTTGGACCCCACTAAAAGGCTGGTGGGCCGCACCATGATCAAACGCCCACCAAGGGGTGGTGTGCCCAGGACCGCCCATCAGATGACGTCCTGGACTGGGCTGCTCTACACGTTAAAAATAATAATAATAATAATAATAAATGCATGCATAAGTACATATGATAGATTAAAAATAAAAGTGTTGTAGATCTGGTGTGTTGTGGTAGGGACCACTCACAAGTGATTTCATCCAGCCGTCCATTTGTTTTCTTTGGACGGTGGATATCACTGACAACTAACGTCAACTGGTTGGGATACCTCTCAACCGTCCAGATGGGATGATAAGGCTGGGGAGCACTGTGGTGCATGTGAGTTTAAAAATAAAATAAAATAAAAAAATATATCTATATAAATAAATAATAATAATAGTAAAAATAATATAAAACATAATGTAATATATAAAGCACCTTACTAAAACAAATATCATAGCATATATTACATGCTTTATAATATAAAATATAAAGCACGCATCTATACGTGCACCTCTATCAAACCTAGATTGCATGAACAGCCTCTGATGTGTGTAGCCTTCCATGCAATGAAATGCATGAAGTTTACATCCAGGCCATTGGCCAGAGGTTTCCTACGGACTAGATTTGAGGATTCATCCAAACCTTCCATTCTCAGCCACCATTGGGATAGTATGGAGTCCCCTCCAATTCATGTAATAAAGTGTTACATGTGGGCCCCACACCCATGTAGAACCCACGTTGAAATACATGTAAGATACATGTGATGTATACTATTTAAATACATACCAGATGCATGTAAAATATATAATATTTAAATATGAGATGCATGTGATGTATATAATATTCAAACAGCAGATGCATGTCATATATATAATATTTAAATATCAAATGCATGATATAATATATCTTAGATGCATAAGACACTAATATAATATTTATATACATATTAATACGTGTGGTGGCCCATTAAGGACACACCCTAGTGTACGTATTGTACATCCACTCCATCCATCTATGGGCGTTCCCAAGCCGTCCATCAGCCCCTGGACGCTTTTCTTAAAAAAAATATATATGAGTATGTGTAATGCATATAGGTAGGAATTTAAATAAAAGTTATGCATCTGTGCATGTTTATAACTCATGGGACCAACCTGCTGAGAAAAAAAGGGTTGTCAGTTATGTAACAGCTAATACCGTGAGCAAGTTCCGTGGGCCATACGATATAATCCACACCGTCCAAATAGCTGGACAGTTGGCCACATGCTAATGCATGTGCTGCATATCCTAATCGTCCATCCCAATTGGCGAGCTTGCCCTAATGCTTGAGTCCTATTGGACCACCTTGTTGAAATACATGGTGAGTCTAACACAAGCCTAAAAAGCCTTTTTGGTTGCACCCCTTGAGCTTTATGTTGGGGGCACAAAGCCACAGAAATATCTGACAAAAATAAACTATAATTTTAGGTGATTCCTTGGTCGACCCCGGGCCACAATAAGACTCGGGCCAAGTTCGAGAATACTACCATACAGGTGATGATTCTTCCCCTGGAGCTTTCCATTTTCCCATTAGCTTAAGTCATAGTTTTTATTTTAACTTGAATTGATATCTCCATTTCATAGTGACATGTGTTAATTGTTGGAATTAAATTTCTATATTACATGCTTAATGTTTATCCTACCTATTTATTCATGCTTGTGGATTATTTGTGGATTGCTTATGGAACTTAAATTAGTACACCAGTGGAAAACCCCCACCTATATGTGTACACTCATACTTGGGATGTAACTTGACTAGTTATGATCATAATGGACCTTCGACTAGGTGGTTATTGAGTGGTGGTCTAGATGGATGATTGATGCGAGCCTACCATCCAAGGTTGTTATGCCTAATGATTTTTAAGGATGGTCTTTATCGTATGGTTTTGATATTCGCCCTATGTGGCATATTTTGATCCCTACGTGGCTTATTTTGATATCTGGCTACGTCGTTTGTTTTGGTATTTGCCCTACATGGGTTCGATGTTTTATATCGTGCAACCATGCAATGGTAAGCCCCATGTATTGTAATATGATTGGCCACTAGTCGACGGGGTTCCATTAAACATCCTAAGGTGGTAGCCTCATGAGCCGGGGATGGTGGTAATGGGACACTATGCCCGAGCTGTCGGTCTACGCTGGGCTATACGCTCCCTATAGTGACCTTGAGCTTATTTAAATTGGCTAATTGTATCTAGACTAATAATGGTTTGGCTAATCATGCATTCATAGCATATTGGCGATGACGGGTGGCTATTTTGGATGCTGTAGCACGTGCCTTAGAGTTGTTGGGGTATCGTTTCGCTAGCTCCCAGACCACCGACTATCAGCCCCTGTTCCGACTGGATGATTTTCCCAGGTCGATGATTTGCATGGGCGACGAGCCCAAGTCCGACTGGATGTGCATCCCCAGGTCGATGTGCATTCACGCATCCATGCATTTAAAAAGACTACATCATGTATTGTTTTGATTGCTTTGTTGTTTTATAACTATGCTTACCTAATGCAGCGGTGTGTAATCTTGAGGAGAATTCACACTGAGTTAGCCACTCATCCATCAAATATACAACCGTACAGGTAATACAGGTGGCTTTGGTAATAGGTATGTTCAAACTTGAGGAGGAGCATGGTACGATCGCCAGGGATGCATGACTGTATTCACCTGGAGGAGCTGCGTGATCTTGCGACTTATATTTATATGCTTTCTGTCATTCTTCATGTATTAAATTCTTGTAAATCTTGTACTTGTTAAATTTTGAGACATTGGTTTGTATAAGTCATTATGGGCAGCTTCTTGTATAATTGAATGATAATGAAATTATCCTTTATGTCGATTTGTCCACACTACGCTCATTTGCTTACTCTGATGAAGAAAAAAAAAATGTACACTCGAATTTGACCATCCTTTAAGGTTAACACTCGGGTTTTTGGGAAACGAGTCATATACTCGGGTCCTGAAAAGTCGGGTTATTACACCTGTGCAGGGAAATTTCCCTGATCCGAGGGTGTATTTGGGTCGAGATTTGACGGTTTGAATCCTTAAACTTGGCCCGCAAGTGAACGGACCAAATCACTTAAATCTAAGTTTATTTTCTAAAGGTATTCGCGTTTCTCATACACTTCGCTCCGGGTTCAAGTACTGCGTTTTTTGATATTATCTGGATTTGATTTTCGAGATGGTTGTCAAGCCCAGTAAGGCGGTCATAATCGTATAGCTTCGCGATAATCGGACTTTCGACATGCGGTCCAGGTCCGATACAAAGTTTCAAGCTGCTCCTGAGAGCAACTGGGTTTCGAGATTGATCTTACGTTTTTAGGCAATATAGTGTTAGCGATTCTACTAGTTTTAGGTCTTACAGATCATATAGAAAGTTATTCAAGCTAATCTAGCATTTAATTCAGTTTACACTAAATTAATTTTCGTCTAATTTATAAAGGATTTGGTCCTTAGTAATTTCTGCCTGAGGTGGTACTCGGGTCTTTGTATGGATTTTTCTGAGATGTTACAATCTACCCCCTTTAAAGAAAAATTTCATCCTCAAAATTGGTACCTTTTCGTACTCCTCAAGAATATGAGGGTAGTTCTTGTGAACCTCGGCTTCTGTTTCCCAAGTAGCTTCTTCCTCAGTGTGGTGTGTCCTTAGTACCTTCACAAGCAGGATAACTTTACTACGCAGCACCTGCTCCTTCCTATCTAGGATACGCGTCGATCGTAGTATATAAGTAACATCCTCACTCAACTGTACTTGCTCCCATTTGATAATGTGGGAAGGGTTAGGAACGTATTTTTTTAACATCGACACATGAAATATGTTGTGCACGCCTACCAGTGGTGTGGGCAAGGCAAGACAGTACGCAACCACACCCACTCGATCCAGTATCTGGAATGGGCCAATGAATCTCGGCGTGAGCTTCCCTTTATTTCCAAACCGAAGGACTCCCTTCATGAGGAAAACTTTCAGGAACACATGGTCCCCAACCTCGAATTCTAGCGGTCGTCGCCTTGTATCGGTGTAACTCTTCTGTCTACTCCGTGCTGCAAGAAACCGATGCCTGATAATGTCGATCTTCTCTGAGGTCGCCTGTACTAACTCCGGGCCAATCAAACTCTTCTCGCTAAGCTCTGCCCAACAATGTGGTGCTCGACAAGGGCGCCCATACAGGGCCTCGTAGGAAGTCATGCCAATACTCGCCTGAAAGCTGTTGTTATCGGCAAACTCAGCATAAGGAAGACAGTCATCCCAATTGTCCTTGAAATCAAGAACGCAAGCCCGCAACATATCTTCCAACACCTGATTCACCATTCCATTTGCCCGTCCGTCTGTGGGTGGAACGTGTTGTTGAACTTCAGCTTCACACCCATTGCTTGCTGGATACGAATCCAGAAGATAGATGTGAATCGCGTGTCTCTATCCGACATGATCTCTATAGGAACTCCATGCAGATATACTTTCTCCTTGATGTACAGCTTGGCCAAATCATCTGCATAGTTCGAAATTCTAATAGGGAGGAAATGAGTCGTTTTGTCAACCGGTCCACAATCACCCATATGGAGTCATGTCCCTTCCTCATCTTCGATAGCCCTAAGATAAAATCCATGAAAATGAAATTCCATTTCCATTCAGCTATGGGTATAGGCTGAAGTAAACCTTGAGGTCAGCGATGCTCTGCCTTGACCTGCTAGCAAGTGAGACAACGGGATACATAATCTGCGATGTAGGCCTTTATGTTGTCCCACCAGTATGAACGCTTCATATCCCGATACATCTTTGTACTACCAGGATGCATCGCCATCTTCGAATTGTGAGCAGTTTTGAGTACTTCCTTTCTCAAGTCATGAAGATTTGGGACGCGTAAGTGGCCACGATAACGTAAACCTCCATCCATACCAACTCTCCATTCAGAGCCCACATCGTCACTAGCTCGCTTCCTCAACTCTACTAACCATTCATCCTCGCCCTGAGCCACCATGATTCGGTCATTGATGAGTGGCTGCACACGAATATGTGTGATGCTCTCGAACGGCTCCTCCACCCTAAGTTTCTGCTCAAAGTCTCGCATAAACTCTACCATATCCCATTCTGCTATCATCAGTGGAGCCGTAAATGTTATAGTCTTCTTGCGGCTCAACGCGTCTGCCATGAGGTTGGCCTTGCCAGGATGGTAGGAGACCTCGAACTTGAAGTCCTTCAAGGTTTCCATCCATCGTCGCTGTTTCATATTCAGGTCCCTCTACGTGAATATGTATCTAAGGCTCTTGTAGTCACAAAAGAGCTCGAACTCCTCTCCATAGAGGTAATGTCTCCAGAGCTTTAATGCAAAGATGACGGCCGCTAACTCCAGGTCATGCATAGGGTAATTTTCCTTGTGTTTCCTCAACTATCGCGATGCATAGGCAATCACTCTGTCCTTCTGTATCAGAACAAAACCCAAACCAGCACGAGAAGTATCGTTGTATATCGTATACTTGACCCCTTGCTCTGACAATACTAGCACAGGGGCGAACGTCAACTTGTCCTTCAGCTCCTGAAAAGCCTCCTCTGCCTTCTCATTCTAGGCAAACTTGAGATCCTTCCGGGTTAGCTGAGACAACGGTCTAGGTATCTTAGAAAAATCCCTAATGAATCGCCGATAGTAGCCAACAAGTCACAGAAAGCTCCTCACTTTAGTAACTGAACCGGGCTGCTCCCAGTCCTGAACTGCGGCTACCTTAGCAAAGTCCACAACAATCCCTTCTTTGGACACTACATGTCCCAGGAACTTCACTTCTTCATTCCATAAGTCGCACTTCTTGTACTGCGCAAACAATTAGTTCTTCCTGAGAATATCAAAGACTGCTCGCAGGTGCTCCTCGTGATCTTCCCGACTCTTGGAGTATATCATGATGTCATCTATAAACACGATGATGAATCGGAATAGATACGGCCGAAACACCTGGTTGATTAAGTCCATGAACACGGCCGGTGTGTTTGTGAGTCCAAACGACATTACGAGGAACTCATAGTGCCCAAAACTGGTCCTGAAAGTTGTCTTCTGCACGTCCTCATCCCTGACGCGCAACTGGTGATACCCTGACTGTAAGTCAATCTTCGAGAAATATTGTGCCCTGGTCAATTGGTCGAACAGATCATCTATCCTGGGCAAAGGATACTTGTTCTTCACTATCACTTGGTCCAACCTGTGATAATCAATACACAATCGCAATGATCCATCCTTCTTTTTTACAAACAGTATAGGTGCTCCCCAAGGAGATACACTTGGTTGTATAAAGCCTGCATCCAATAGATCATCGATCTGTTTCCTCAGTTCCTCCATCTCATATGGAGGCATACAATACATGGATAATGAAATGCATGTCGCACCAGGCGCTAGATCAATGGTAAAATCGATCTCGTGCTGAGGAGGTAATCCAAGTATCGTCCTGAACACGTCCAAGAAATCCTGGACCACTGGCATGTTTCCCAAAGTCGGTCCATCAACATGCTCTAACAAGGTCGCATAGCAACTGATGCGGTAGTACCAACTGACCTGCACTAGGAATGTAAAGGTTGTGCCCTTAGTTCCATGGGTTGTCACCACCCTAGCGTCGCAATCGATCTCTGCCTTCATCTCCGTAAGCCAATCCATACCGAGAATGACGTCATAGTAATATAATGGAGCGACCATCAGGTCAACAAGAACTATTCTGCTCTCTAAGTCTATCGAACAATGCTTACACATCTTGGTGGAGTCTGAGAAAGTTCCTGTGGTGCAAGGAGTCTTAACCCAACTATGAGACTAGTTTTCAACCCTAGTTGCTTGACTGCAGATCATGATACTATAAAGATAATGGACCCAGTGTCCACCAATAAGAAGACTAGTGTACCTTAAACATGCGCGGTGACTTCAAAAGCCATCAGTGCTGTAACTGATGTCTCGGATGCCTTAGCTGTAAGTGAGTACACCCGAGCCTGTTGAGAACGGTTTGGCTGTGACACCATAGGCCGTTGAGGTGGCCTAAAACGAGGCGCAAGCGGTCGAAAAGATGGATGCACTGGTGCTAACCGTATAAGTGGGGCCGAAATAACTTGTGGAAGCTAGCGGTTGATCATCTAAGGCGGTGAGAAGCCGTTATCCCTCATCCTGGTGAAACAATATGTATCTGTGTGGCTTGACCTCTTGCAGTAGGTGCACCACAAGTTTGCTCACCCTGGCAGAGCTGGTGGTGCTGCAAGCCTAGAAGGTAAATTCGCACGCGGCCTCTTACCGAGGAATGGTCGGCTCGACAGATCTGGTCGAGGCCTCTGACCCATGGGTGCACGCGTGCAAGATAGTCTATCCCCATCCTGCTTTGCCCGTAGGGACATGCTCACTAGCTCAACATAGTGAGGTATGCTAGCTCAGCATAGTGAGAGAAATACTTCTCATGGAAGCGCGTCTAGAAGGCCTCCCATGTCCATACGTAACCAACAATAATGGTCCGCAGGACGCTGTCCCACCAAAGGCTGGCCTCCTTCTCGAACATGTAGGTGACTAACTCCACCTATTCTGCCTTTATGCAGTGCAGCGGCTTTAGCATCTTAGAGATGCGGTCTAGCCAATCTCGGCCTCCTCGAGTCGGTAAGTACCTACAAAGGTAGGAGGTCGGAAGTGCTGAAATCGCTTAAACAGGCCACTAGCACCCACATTTCCAGCAGGGTGCACAGGTGGTGTAGGTGGAACCACACCCATACTCTAGGCAAAGACCCCTGCGATGGTGGCCAAAAACTGTTGCTGCTATTGTTGTTATTGCTGCTGCATCAAGAGCATCATTTGCTCCAACCTATCAAGAGGAGGAGCGGCCTGAGGCATGTGAGGTGTCGAGGTAGACGCACGGTTCTACTCAGGAACCAGTGGCGCCACAGGTGGTGCAACAGGTATCGGCCCATTGGTGGGGCCAGTGACCGACTAAGAATCAGGCATAGTCTCGTGGGTCGGGCCCGAACTGGGGTCCATATGGCTATCGCTGAGGGGAGGTGCCCCGTCAATCGAGTCGCCATGTGTGAGACGTGCCGTACTCCATGTGCTCTTAGGTGGCATTCCCTATATACAACATAGGGTGCAACCCGCGAGATTTAGCATAAGATCATACACGCATCCATACAACATTGAGCTAATCTAAGTAAGGTTCATACATACTAAAACCTACAAACCACTCTACCACATTATTAAGCCTATCAAGGCTATACATAAAAACAAGAAAGCAAGCAACAAAGTAAACCAAAAGATGACTACATGTATGACTAGTCGTCAGAATTTGGCGATGGAGGTGCACCCTTATCCTGCAAACAACACAAGATAGACCTCAAGGCGCATTATACTTTACCAAATTTCTTCTTCATGAAGGCTTCATTCTCTTCAAGCTTTTGCCTTACCTCGGCCCGAGTCGCTGTGACCTCCTGTCCCGGGGCAACCTGACCCTCCTCAAGTTGAGCCAATCGGGCTTCTATCGCAACCTGGTCACTATCGCGCACCTGTGTAGCAGGAGGAGAGCCCTCATCAGTGTCCTGTGCCTCCTCTTCCTCTTCCTGCTCTCCTTCTTCCTCTATCTCATTTTCTTCTTCTTCCTCTTCCTGCTCTCCCTCTTCCTCTCTCTCACTACTTTCCTTGTTCTCAAACCCAACACATCGTTGTAGCGGCCCGATCTTCATGTTGGCAAGTGTGGTGTCATTTATAAAGTGAATCGGTACCACCATTTCAGGGAAAAGTCTGTAGCCAAACTCATGAGCAAGCTTGCATATGAGTCGACCAAATGGAAGTGAATTAGTTGTTCTAGTAGAACAGGTGATCAGGACTATCTCTCGTAGGACCAAGGTAGGTAGGCACAACTTATCTCCTTGCCTAGCATGGTATAAGAAGTCCACCATCAAGCGCGTACACTAGTTGCGATTGCTCCACCTGGGATACACGTTGTGCGTGAAAATGTGGTGGAGCAGGTGGAAGTCGTCGGCCATCTTGGACACTAAGAGGGTACGGTTTGGATTCCAGTAAGCCAGTCGGCCACAAAGGAATCGCATGCGGCGGTCTCTTTCATGCTCACTCCTGAAATAATCTTCACTAGCATGTACCTCACCACACGGTATTCCCAGGAGCCGAGATATCAGACAAACGTTTACAACTGCTTCCCGCCTTACCACGAGGATCTTCAATTGTAGAGGCTCCAGTGATGGGTTTCGTATATGAGCGTAGAAGGCTCAGACAGTATTCACAGTCGCCCGTGACTTACCTTCAAATATGGGCCCCCATCCAGCATCAGACAAGCGGTCCATCAACGAATAAAGCCCAAACAACCTCTCATCTACATGTGCTTCGAAGAGAACCCTACGGCCTTAAAATCTTCCATGTGATAGGTCCGTTAGTAGAGCTCTTTTGAGAGGAGCCTGGGGATCGAGGTCCCGCTTTGTCCTTATCTGCCGATCAACGCTTGTACTAGCCTCGGCGCCTTTCTGCCTCCTTGAACGGGTAGGGCGGCTAGGCCTGGCTTCATCCGTAGGAGCCCTCTTCTTCCCCATGGGAGAAAGAAATATGGACATGGAGAAAATAGCCACTATAAGCTCAAGAAGAGCCATGGAAGCTAAAAAAAACTTAGGAATATGGGGGATTTGGAAGTCTTGGAAATATGAGACACAAAGTTATGGACTTTGTGCTCAAATGAGTAAGAAAGCAAGGAAAATGGGAAGTATAGGGGATGAGTTTTGGAGGGGAAGGTGGAAATGGGTAAGAGTGAATAAACAAATGAGGAAGATGGTAGAATGGAAGGAGATTTGAGATGGAAAAAGGGGCTTTTGAGAAGTTTGGAAAGCTTGAAGGGGTAAGAAGGAGAGAAATGAAGCAAATGGGGATAAAAGAGGGGTCCTCACACAATTTCGTGAGGCCCAAAGCTTTGTACATGAGCCGGCTCGACCGGCCCGCGTCGGTCCAACAGGCCCTGTCCGTCCTGGCAGCGAAGGCTCGCCGATCCAACGATGGCATCACCGGATCGCTGGACAGACCGGCGATGGCATCGCCAGTCTCTGGTCAATTCAGCGATGGCTCAACCCCCTGGTGATGGCATTCCCCCCCCCCCCGGGTGCCGGAATGGTGCAGGATCCACTTTGGGTCCCTCCGATTTACACCGTTTAGGCCCCGAAGTTCGTTTAAGTGGTTTCAGGTTCCATCTCACGTCTATTCACACTTTTTAGTTTGTTTGAGTGTGGAATACGTCTAATTCTCACCTAAACTTGTTGATTGACGGTTTAGAAAGGGGTTTGGATAATTTTTACACGATCTTATACTCATACGGGGTAAAATTCAACGGTCAGTTTCGGTCCATTTCGTCGATGGGCGAAACTTAGAATCCTAAGACTGTTTCTACATTTTATCACCCCCACCTAAGTCAAAATACGTCAGCGTGCGTCGTGTGACCATAACCCAGGTCCAGTTTAATCCAAATCATGCTCTGATACCAACTTATAATGCCCTAAAAATTGGGGTCGAGTAGGAGCCAACTCCCGAGTTCCAACGCATCACTTATGCAACATAGATAATGATGATTAAATTTTGTCCATATTAGTGCATTAAACATAAATGAGATTATACCAAATCAGCATATCATACTCCAGAGACACTTAGATTTCACAAGCGAAAGACTTTGATACATATATAAAGCATATAAATGGTTATAAGTCCCCAGAGTATGAATAGGTTACCAGGTTAAATAATTATATGTTTAGTTCCAAAATATACAAAATGATGAAGTGTAATGTCGTCTATCCATATCCCTGTAGCCCCGGTGACGATACTCCAGGTCTACATAGACCCTTCAGAGAGTTGCAAATAGGAGAACTCCTTGTTGTCATAGAAATTCGGCTCCGCCTCGTAAGCATCGCCATCATCTGTAACAAAACTAAAGTCTGGTTGGTGTTTTAAAACACCATCCCAGAGTGGGCGTGAGTGATCAACTCAGTGGAGATATAAGGTAAAGGTTAACATGTTATCAATTCAATCAAGCAGTAATGATAAAGCAGTATAACAAGCATATCCTAAGTACTCTTGTTAATGCAAGGATGGTATGTGATAATGATGCATGCCCTCGCCTTCACTCCCTCAGCGACATCATCTCACGATCGCACATAGTAACCCCCCTAAACGTGCGCTTCCTCGCCAAAGCACATGTAATGTGATGTATGATCGTGGTAGCCAAGTTCTTAATTAGACTCATTCATACAACATGTTTGGAAAGCTTAGACACCTTCGTTTATATTATTTACCCAAACAATGATCCATCTAGGATCGTCAATCCTAGCTTATCACATATAATAGGCAAGTTATAGGGCAACGTCACCCCTGATTTTCAAAGCAGTGGACAGGCAAGTTCAGGTCACTATGAAGAGGCTCGTCACTGTCAACATAGGCCTTAGTTTATACTCAAGGTCACTACAGAAAAGGCTCGTCACCTTAGCGTAGGTCGACAGCTCGAATACAGTGTCCCATACCACCATATTTGGCTCACGAGTTTAGGTTGCTCACTAGACACTACGAGGAGACTCGTTGCCCCAACACAGGTCGACAACTCGACCACGGTGTCCCATACCACCATGCCCGGCTCATGAGTCTTAGAGGATCGTGGTACCAAGGTTAAACAGGTTTTCCTCTGGTAAGTTGGTACCTTAGATTCAAGCAGTAGCGTCCATACATGGTGAACATACATTGGGCCAATCGGGTTACTTGACAAGCTTGACTGGTACGAGCATACGTTGAGTTAATTGACATGAAGTGTGTAAGCACTCCGCGTGGCCTAACCATTGTTGACAATCAACGTATGAATCGGATTCCTCAAACATGTCTTATGTGGTGAAACGACCTCAGCCACTAACTCGGTAATCATTACTGATTGCCTAGACTACATCGTAGCCCCAATCACACTCCAAACGATAGCATCCACATGTTATAGTCAAAGACAGCATGTGATAACCAATCTAAATACAAATATCATTTGAGCATTTCGACAAACACATAGTACACATGTTGTCATGCATAGGTATTTCATACATAAAGCACATAGCAGTAAGTTAGGTTACATGAAGAAAATTGTAACTATAGGTAAGGGAATTGAGAGTCACCTCTCAACGCCCTCATTAAACACATTTCAGCAAGCATTTACTCATCCAGGTATTTTATTAAACACTTAGACTACACATATTAACATACATGTAATATAGTAGTTATAACAGGTATTATAGCAAATCCTTTCACAATGATGTTACCACACGTACAACAATCATGTATCCTTAAACATAAATCATGGCAAGCACAAGTCATAATTCCATACTCATACAAACATTTCAACAAACACATGGAATGCCTTTATTTCAACATAGTTCATAGATATGTGTAATATGCAGAAAACATCATATCTAAGCATATGTGATAGCAATCAAGTCAGTCATAAATTATTGTCGACATTGAAAGCCTTGAAAACCATAACCTAAACGTTTATAGTCCGCACCTTTCGCCGGTAGACACATAACGAACTCAGTTCGAACGATATGTCTTTGTCTACGGCACAACAACAACCTATAGTATGAAATAGGTTAGCTATTCCATCATCTGCTCTATTTGAATCCCTAAAACAGGTTAGGGTTAGGATTTCTTACCTAAAAAGGGAATCGGAATCGCCGGTATAGCGACACGGAAGCGGTGATTTGGCACATGGAGTAGCAGGGATGAATCCCTACAACAATTTCTCTCTCTCTCTCTCTCTTCTCCTCTCTCTTCTCTTCTCTTTCTTCTCACTTCTCTCACATAGGGCTGAAATTCGTATGGAGTGAGAGAAGGGTGGGTTTAGGTCTTTATTTAGGCCCAGAACTGACCTCAATAGCCCCAAGGCCATGGTATACTTAGGTTATAGCTAAAAGTTGGCTGTTTCGGGCCAACGGAGCTTATCTAGAGGCCCCTTTTCTGTATACGGTCCAGGAAAAGTTTCCTGACATTGGATCTAGGTCAGGTTAAGTTTTCAGTCTGGTCAGATTTATGGATCGACCGTGGCGGACAAGTTTCAATTCAACGGTCATCGTTACTCGATCAGGGCCACAAGTACACTGACCTGTGCAGGGAAATTTCCCTGATCCGAGGGTGTATTTGGGTCGGGATCTGACGATCTGAATCCTTAAACTTGACCGGCAAGTGAACAGCCCAAATCACTTAAATCTGAGTTCTTTTTTTAAAGGTATTGGCGTTTCTCACACACTTCGCTCCGGGTCCAAGTTGTGCATTTCTGGATACTATATAGATTTGATTTCCGAGATGGTTGTTGAGCCCAGTAAGGCGGTCATAATCATATAGTTTCGTGGTAATCGGACTTTTGACGCGCGGTCCAGGTCCGATACGGAGTTTCAAGCTGCTCCTGAGAGCAACTGGGTTTTGAGATTGATCTTACATTTTTAAGTAATGTAGCGTTAGCAATTTTACTAGTTTTGGGTCTTACAAATCATATAGAAAGTTGTTCAAGCTAATCTAACATTTAATTCAGTTTAACACTAAATTAATTTTCGTCTAATTTCTAAAGGATTTGGTCCTTAGTGATTTCTGCCTGAGGTAGTACTCAGGTCTTTGTACGAATTTTTTCGAGATGTTACAATAAGTTACTATCAATGAAATTATCGATGAATTAGGGTTTGAAGCATTTTCCCTAAATCTTCGAGACTAATGTCGCATTTGAATCAAGGATTTTTTACTTTAAGGTGAAGATCTACTATCGAGCTTTTACCTGATATTTTAAATGATTAAATGTGTCTATTTTCTATTTAGTTAATAACATGTTTGATGAAATGCTTGAGTGATATGAAATTTCCAATATTAGAACTCTTCGATGTTGAACGTTAAGAAATGTTGATATAGATTAAATTATGTTGATGTAGATTAAATTGTACTGAATTGTATATGTATTCAGTTGTTAAGTGTTGATATAGGTCGGATTGTGTTGGTTTTGGTTGGATTGTACTAATTCATACATTTGTTCAATTTGTATACCCTAGAGTGGTAGTGAATTTCCTTATGATTATGCTTAAGTAGTTGTTAAATATGAATTCTTGTTATAGTGGATCGAGCTCCTCAAAATAGTTAAATAAGATATTGGCCCGCTTTGAGGTGGCTATCTCAGACTCATATGGCCGACTAAAGTTGAACACGGACAATCAACAGTCGTTGGAACTACATGGGATGCCTTGCACCAAATGTCGGTTTGTCCGGGGTCCTCCGTAGTCAATTGCATTAGTCTAATGCAACGCACAACCATTATTGTGCTTGGTGATTGTATAATATTCGATAGAATTTGGGATACTACTATTACCATTTATTTAAGTCTACTCATAACCATTAGTGCGTTACGTTCCTATAAAGACTCATGAATTGAGCACGGTAGTATGGGACATTGTGTTTGAGTTGTCGCCTATGTTGGGGTGATGAGCTCCCATATTGACCAATGAGCATTAATGGAGGTGATAGATTGTTGTTCAAACGACTTCCATTAAATACTCGGTGGATGGTTGTGTGTCAGATTACCGTTTGAATGACCTGAGCATGAATGAAATTGGGTGACGAGCCCATTTCTCTGTATTGATTTAGTTTCAAGTAACAAGCCTGTTTCGACCAGAAACGAAAAGCATTTGATTCGGGGGAATTTATTCAATGATAACAAAGAAAGCATTAGAGAACAGATATCACAAAGTATTTATTCAATCTGAGTTCTTTTACATCCTCACTTTCCCTTGATTTTGAAAACAGAGTACAATCAATTAATGCAACGAATGAAAGAAGATAGTCACAATGGCAATTTTGGCAGCATTTCGAAGCTTTTTAATTATATCTCTAGAGGAGATGAGTTATGCGGACTTGAAGCCCTTAATTTGGTCCACACTGAGTTGTGCGGGTCTTCCATCATGCTCTATTCTTTTGTCTCCTATGTGATTCTTCAATTTCATGGGTGAACACACAACTCATGCAAAGGTGGGGCGTGCAACCCTCTTACAGATGAGAAGCGGCATATGAAAGTGGAGCATGCACCTCCCTCTCTACATGAAATGGCACAAGGGGTTCTTCCAGGAGAAATAGCACAAATGTCATGCATTAAGACAATGTCCATGCAAGGTGGCACAAGAGGAAGGCATTAAGACAGACTTCCATCAAAAGTGGCACTTGAGGGCTTGTGTTAAGACAATGTTCCATGAGAAGTGGCGCTGGAAGGCTTGCATTAGGACATACTCCATATGAAATGGCGTTGGAAGGCTTGTATTAGGACATGCTCCACATGAAATGGCATTGGAAGGCTTGTATTAAGACATGCTCCACATGAAGTGGCGCACAAAGCCAAACTTCAGGACAAACTCCTATCACAAGTGGCACACAAAACCAAGCTTCAGGACAAACTCCTATCACAAGTGGCACACAAAGCCAAGCTTCAGGACAAATCTCTATAGGAAGCGGCACACCAGACTTTGTCTTAAATCAAGCTCTCCACACAAAGTGGCACAGAAAGCCTTGTCTTAGGACAAGCCTTCCATGAGAAGTGGTGCATAGCCTAGCCATCAGGACAAGTGTGCACGTAACACTCTTCCTTTCTCTCCTTGAGTTGCGCGGGGGCGCGCAACTCTCCTTGGTCTCCACAAAATGTGGCGTCTCCACAAAAGCATCACAACTCACTTCCTTGAGTTACGGGGGAGCGCACAACTCCCTTTTGCACTCCATAAAATGTGGCGGATGAAGACTTTTCTCCTCAAGTTGCGTGGGAGCATGCAACTCCCTGGCGTAACTCTCTCTCTTTCCATGCTCTCCTCACTCCAACCTCTCAAATGAGGAATGAGAGGGGGTATTTACAAGCCTCCCAACCCCTTCACTTCTTAAATAGTGGTGATCACCACCACTTCTTCCTTCACACAATATCCAACTTCCCTTCTTAAATAATGGTGTCCACCAAGCTCTCCCTTAAATAGTGGTGACCACCCACTTCTTCCTCCGTCCCTTCTTCTTGCTAAATGATGCCTATGCACCCCTCCATATCATATCATGCCCATCCATTCCTCTATATCATATGACGCCTGTCCATTCCTCTACATCAGATGACATCAATCCATTCCTCTACATCGGATGACGTCCATCCATTCTTCTTCATCAGAATGTGGAGCGCACAACCTCTTCTAACATGGAGCAACGCTTCACAAGTCTTCTATACTTGTTATGGGCACGCAACCCTGGGAAGGATCTTCAAAATGAAATTTTCCTGCTAGGCATGAGATAAAATTAGAATATTTTTTTTGCCTCGAGAGATGCCCCCTCGATCCTTCTTTTGATTGATTTATGAGATCAAATAGAGGATCGATCTTCTTCTGCACAAAAATCCTTTCGCTTCAAAGAAGGATTCCTCATGAAATGTAGTCGCATATCGGAGAAGGATCGCCGACCAAAGAACCGAACAAACTGCAACTGAAGGCTGACTGGATGATCATGCTTGGTGGAAGACTGAATGATTGCGCTAGAATGAAAGACTGAATGATCACGCTCGAATGAAGGACTAAATGATCGTGCTCGAACGAAGGACTGAATGATCATGCTCAAACGAAGGACTAAATGATCGCGCTCGAACGAAGGACTAAATGATCGCGCTCGAACGAAGAATTGAATGATCGTGCTCAAACGAATAACTGAATGATCACGCTTGAACAAATGACTGAATGCTCCCAGTCAAAAGCATCGAGCGAATGATTCAATAGGGAGGATAATGCGGCAACAAAAGTACTCTGTCTTCATAGCGATCAATCAGATAGAGCGCCTTTCCACAACTTTAACTCCCTTATTCGCATAATCCTCTTTTCATTGAAACTTGCCACTGTGGCGATTGTAGTGACTTCATCTGCTGCGACAGTCTCCTTGATCAACTCCGACGACTCTTTCTTTAAACTCTATGTCCATTGTTCTTTAATGCTACCCCTACTGCAACAATCTCTTTAATCGTCTCCTTTATTCATAGTCTTCATAATCCAAGATTTCGAATGGTAATTTTCCAGCCAAGTTATCGGAATCAGTATCTCAAGATATCATAATTTTTTAATTTAGTTTCATGAAGTATTGATAATTGTGAAATAAATTGAAAGCTTTTAAAATGATTGTAATATTCGCAATATGACAATGATTTGGTTATCCCTTTTTTATGCTTGTCAGTGTGCTTCGCATTGCATTTGTTACATTCTTTGTCATTATATCGTGCTTTCAGAGATGTCATTTCAGGCTCTAAAAGTTCAATCACCGAGTCTTCTCTAATTTGTACTCCCTAACATATCAGCTTTCCGGAGGATATCGAGGAAGTTATCGACAATGATTTCATCTCTTTTAGCGAATATTCACGCCTTGTTTCCATCAGATCCATTACTAATATAACTGGACTTTGATATAAAGGCAACTTTTGAATATCAATACTGGATCTTGCTTCATAATTTCCAACTATAACTCTCTAGTGCATGCTTCGTATTGTTGGATGTGTTGGTGTGCCCAATAGACTATGTCATACATATTCTTCCGCCGTTTGTAAGAAATTGTCAGAATGACCAAGGTATAGGATTTCTTTAAAGAGACAGATTATGTGCCCCCTATTCAGGTATATATTCTTCCACCGTTTGTAAGAAATTATCAGAAAGACCAAAATATAAAATTTCTTTGGAAGATAAGATTTGCGAAGCAAAGCATGCTGTTATTCTTGAAAGATGGATAGCACTCAGCATTCCTTTAAGGAATTTAAAGAATATATATTTTCGAGTCATCAAGCCACCCGGAAGAAAATGATAATTCGTTGCTATTTTATTCTCTGCCGCTTTTGAGGATTTTGCAAGATAATATTTCTTCGTCATCAAGAAGATAAGAGATAGAAAGATCCTGTGGCTCTTGTCGAAGAGATAAATATATTGCTGCCTGCACACATCTACCTGGACATGACTAGACTTAACTTGACTAAACTGGACTAAACTTGACTAAAATGAACTGGACTAAACTTGACTGGACTGAACTCGACTAAACTTGACTAGACTGGACTCTCACACACAGTTTAAGCTCGTAAGTAGTTGGAGCAATCACAGTTTAAGCTCGTAAGTAGTTGGATCTGGGTCTTACGCGAATGGCCATCGTAACTCTGTAGAGTTAGCAGGGGTTATCGCGGCCGGGGAGTTCACAAGATGCAATCCATCAGAGGGGCCCAACGAAGCTACCGAGGCAGTGAACTCGATAGGATTTACGCACAGGGTTGGCCACAGTAACTCTCTAGAGTTCGTGGGGCGCGCAAGGCTACCGTCGGGGTACCAAATCCAAGGCCGTCAGTCCATCAATGAGGGGTCTCCTGCTTCAGAGACTTGTCATCTTGCTTCAGAGACCTGCCCCCATGAGTTACTACTGAAATCAAAACAGGGATCTCGGGAGTCATCCTGCTTCGAAAACTCACTTTTCCTTCGCCTACAAGGTCGGACCCATTCACGAGGGGCGCTATCTGGCCATCCTCATGATGCTGCCTGAAGCTGTATAGACGGCATGGGTCTTACGTGACTGGTTTGTCAATTGCCCACATGGGTGCACATGAAGCTCTTTACGGGCTTTTTAGGGCCACGGACTTCACTGCTGCCTGAATAATATATATGTTGCCTATATGTTGTCAATGATGATAGGTCTTATGCGTAGTTGGCCGTATAGGGCTTGGCTAGGCTGCCTTAAATGATAAGTTATCATCGCTATCGTCAACTTTATATGTGGTTGGCCATATAGTTTTATTCCACTGCCAAAAATAGTGAATCAATAATTGATATTTCACCATTGCTGATAATGTTCTGTCAATATTCATGTTATATTTAAGATAGTATATTAGCTTAGTGATGATAGCAATTTTGATAAGATAAGCTTGTACAAGCAATTGATGACGACACCGATAGTTGCTAATTTTGGTGATAATCATCGATGCTTGGCGATTTTGGTGATATCATTGACGCTTTACAACAATCATCAATGCTTAGCAGCAATCATCAATGCTTAGCAACAATCATCAATGCTTGATCTTAACATGCCCATATAGTTCTGCCATATCGCCATCGCCCATAATGATAAGCCTTATGCGTGTTCAGCTTCATAACAGCATCTTTCTCGCTATTATACATGATAGATCATTATTGTTGTCGCGATTCTTCTGCCACACTTAAGATATGATATCAGCTTGACGGTACTATTGATTTCGATAACTTTAAATGGCCTTGTGCTAGCAAGATGATGATAATAATAACAGCTCTAGTGACTCGACGATAGTCATTGCCGCATTGGCGAGCTTTGGCGATTCGTGTTTGGCAATATGGAAATAATCATTGGCGCTTTACATTGACTCTCTTGGATTTGATATGCTTTGGAGGCCTACATTTCATTAGTATTCAAAGATAAATATAATATTAAAAAGAAATACAAAGTTCTTACCTTTTTATGCTTATGTCTGCCCCCTTTTGATTGAGAAGAATTATGCCATAAATCTTCTGAATCAAAACTTCACGTACAGTCAAGGATAATATATTTTATGAAATGGGCATTGACCGGTATACTTATGCTTTGCCCATCTGGATCTGTCACCTGATACTATGTATACTTCTGATATTATGTATGCTTATGATATTATATTTATGATATTATTCTTCTGATATTATGTATGGGCCATCCTTTTTAAGATCGATCTTGCCTCCAGCCTTACGAATGACCACTATCGGTATTTTTAGCATCAATACTATATAACTTCTTTTAAAGGAGCGATGCTTGATCTTTCTGAGCTTGGTGTTTTCATGATCAATAATCGATTGATATACTACTATTCTGGGTGACGAAACTTGCATTTTAATAGAGATAACAGCTTCGACTCCATAAACCAAAGCATATGGCGTTGCTCTCGTAGCAGTACAATGAATAATTCGATAAGTCCATAGAGCTTCTTACAATTTCTCATCCCAGTTGCGCTTATTTCCTGCAATTGTTTTCTTCAATATTTTTATAATCATCTTATTGAATGCTCCAGCCAACCCATTAGCCAGTGGATAATAGGGTGTCAAGAATGAATATTGTATACTTGGAACTTTTGGCCTAATTTCTTCATTCCTCTATTCTTAAATGAAGTCTCGTGATCAATGATGATCTCCAATACTACTGCGCTTCGCGTTATTGCACGTGATAGACCTGTTGACCATGCTTGAAAGGATGGTACCCTTTGTAAAAGAAAATTGAACCCTGACATCATCTGTCCTTGATCACAATTGATTCAATCTTTTCTGGTACTTCTTGTAGTAGCAATCTCGTATTGTCAATGTAATCCACTGGTAATCCATTAGATGCAAAGTAGATAACCACATTGGTTAGGAGAAAAGCCATTGCGGTGTACCTGTTATTCGGAATAGAGTGTTAGTTATTTTGATTAAATAAAAATTGTACTTTGTTTCAGAGATGAAGGGGAGGATGTTCCCATCGAGAGTCGCCATTTTGGCATTTATACATTGCCAAAAAGTGATAAATGTTCTCTGAATATTTTCTAAGTCATCATTGAATTATAATTCCCCAGTGGAGTCACCATTTTGTTTCGACCAGAAACGAAAAGCATTTGATTCGGGGGAATTTATTCAATGATAACAAAAAAAGCATGAGAGAACAGATATCACAGAGTATTTATTCAATTTGAGTTCTTTTACATCCTCACATTCCCTTAATTCTGAAAACAGAGTACAATCAATTAATGCAACGAATGAAAGAAGATAGTCGCAATAGCAATTTCGGCAGCATTTCGACGCTTTTTTTTATCATATCTCCAGAGGAGATGAGTTGTGCGGACTTGAAGCCCATAATTTGGTCCACACTGAGTTGTGCAGGTCTTCCATCATGCTCTATTCTTTTGTCTCCTATGTGATTCTTCAATTTCATGGGTGAACACACAACTCATGCAAAGGTGGGGCGTGCAACCCTCTTATAGATGAGAAGCATATGAAAGTGGATCATGCACCTCCCTCTCTACATGAAATGGCACAAAGGGTTCTTCCAGGAGAAATAGCACAAATGCCATGCATTAAGACAATGTCCATGCAAGGTGGCGCAAGAGGAAGGCATTAAGACAGACTTCCATCAGAAGTCATACTTGAAGGCTTGTTGTAAGACAATGTTCCATGAGAAGTGGCACTGGAAGGCTTGCATTAGGACATACTCCATATGAAATGGTGTTGGAAGGCTTGTATTAGGACATGCTCCACATGAAATGGCGTTGGAAGGCATGCATTAGGACATGCTCCACATGAAGTGGTGCACAAAGCCAAACTTCAGGACAAACTCCCATCACAAGTGGTGCACAAAGCCAAGCTTCAGGACAAACTCCCATCATAAGTGGCGCACAAAGCCAGGACAAATCTCCATAGGAAGTGGTGCACCAGACTTTGTCTTTAGACAAGCTCTCTACACAAAGTGGCGCAGAAAGCCTTGTCTTAGGACAAGCCTTCCATGAGAAGTGGCGCATAGCCTAGCCATCAGGACAAGTGTGCACGCAACACTCTCCCTTTCTCTCCTTGAGTTGCGTGGGAGTGCGCAACTCTCCTTGGTCTCTACAAAATGTGGCGTCTCCACAAAAGCAACATAACTCACTTCCTTAAGTTGTGCAGGAGTGCACAACTCCCTTTTGCACTCCACAAAATGTGACGCATGGAGACTTTTTTCCTCGAGTTGCACGGGAGCGCGCAACTCCCTGGCGCAACTCTCTCTCTTTCCATGCTCTCCTCACTCCAACCTCTCAAATGAGGAATGCGAGGGGGTATTTACAGGCTTCTCAACCCCTTCACTTCTTAAATAGTGGTGATCACCACTACTTCTTCCTTCACATAATATCCAACCTCCTTTCCTAAACAATGGTGTCCACCAAGCTCTCCCTTAAATAGCGGTGACCACCCACTTCTTCCTTCATATAAGACAACGTCCATCTCTTTTTCTTGCCAAATGACGCCAATGCACCCCTCCATATCAGATCATGCCCATCCATTCCTCTACATCGTATGACGCCTGTCCATTCCTCTACATCAGATGACGTCAATCCATTCCTGTACATCAGATGACATCCATCCATTCTTCTTCATCAGAATGTGGAGCGCACAACCTCTTCTAACATGGAGCAACGCTTCACAAGTCTTCTATACTTGTTATGGGCATGCAACCCTGGGAAGGACCTTCAAAATGAAATTCCCCTGCTAGGCATGAGATAAAATTAGAATATTTTTTGTGCCTCAACAAAGCCCACACCTCTGAATTGATTATTCATGCTTGGTATTTGGGTGACGACCATTACTGTATTGATTTACATACTATTGAGCATCATGATGTACCTTTAGAATGATTTATTAATGAAATATAACGAATGATGCCTTAATTTGGATCAAGAGACAATGGCGAGGAGCCACTACGTGCTGCAATAAGCCACATGATATAATGACTCATGATATAATGGCAGTATCCTAGCTTTGCCAACCAGTTGTATGAACTAGGATTAATAATCACTTAGCTAATATTGTATATCCTAGGTTACGTAGTTGCAAAAGGTGTTAGAGTCGCATGTTGAGGGTGTACTGACATTATTCGAAATAGGTATTGAAGTCACTTGTTGAGAGAGTGTTGGATTGTGAGGATCATGCATCATTTCATCATAATATTAATGCATTTAACAAATAGATATGAAATCGATTATTTTATTATGTTAGTATTACATGTGCTTGGTTGTGTTGATAACATGTGTAACTTGCTTAGTATCTATACAATAGAGATAACATGCTTAAGAGTATTACAGATAGGAATATGTATTTGTCATGAACCTGCTTATCACGAAAATATCCCCAGTAAAATCTTAGGGATATTTCTTCACAATATTTTTTTTTTTGACACTTCTATTTGACATATACACATGACTCAAGAATATAACCAGTTGATAGTGTGCTCAAGTGCCCCAATAGATCTCTAACTTCTTTCCGCTTGGCAATTGTATTTTTTTGTTTATATCGCATTTGTTGTGATTTATATAATTCTCATATGGGTCATCGTCAGACTTGAAATTGTATCTTTGCACATTAGCCCTCCCTATATTTTTAGGTTTTATTATCTCTACCTTGCCTTATATCCACTAAGTTGAAATATATTACTCTGATTATATTGTGTATGGATGAATGAGAACACATGTGCATCTCTCTTAAGTTCGTAACTGGGAACTCGGAACTAGAGTCTCCGTATTCAGGTGTCGAATTTCAAGGTGTGACAATTGCCGATGAATTATCTACCTGACTTTACATTGTTTATAGGTGATACAGGTTAATCAACCGTAGAACTCAAGGTCGATTTACCATACAATGTGGAGAGTTGGCGAATAACGAGTATTACAAATTACAACTATTTAGTCATTCACTCACTAGAGTAGCTTTCGCCTGGTATTTTAATTTTCTACCAAATTTCATACATAATTGGCAAGAGATGGAAGAAAAGTTTCATACCCAATTCTTTTATATGGACAAATAAATTTCTATGGCCGATCTTTTTCATTTTTGGTAGTTGCCTAGAGAATCGGTCAAAATTTATATTGCTCGATTTAAGAGAGCAAAAGGCCAGTGCGAGCTAGTCATGACTGAAGCAGATTTTATCCAGCTAGCTCAAGGTAGACTAGAATTCAAGCTTCGATAGAGGTTTATTGGAATGAAATTCATTGATCTTTATGATTTAACCAAAAATGTGCCTCGATATAAAACACTGCTTAAGGAGTCAATGCGACAAAAGAATTCATTAGCAGAGACATATTATTATAACCATAATTATGATATTGTAGTGGTTAAAGTGGTGGCTAAATAACCATTCACATGCTTGACTTTAGTTAAAGCAGAAGCAACGACAACCTTTAATTAGAAAGTTCAAAGAACGTACATCTTTGATATTTCTCACGCTAATGAAATTTTTAATATTATATTAGCTGGCAAATTTATCAAAATTTATGTTAACCATAAGATTTTGACAACTAAAGAATAATAATAATAAAAATACTGTAAATGGCATGAAACTTGGTCACATTCCACTAACAAATGTATTATTTTTAGTAATGTTATTTAAGAGAACATTGACAAAAGGTTGCTGAAGTTTCACAAAATAGAAAAATAAGCAATGTTGATCGATACTGGTCCCTTTCCGTCCACTATCGAGATCAATGTGTTCACCATTAATTCTCAAAGGCTAGTTCGGCCATGGAAAAAAGATTGATATCAGAACTCATATGGGTCAAGCTGAGAAGCTAAAGAATGACGGGAGGAGTATGGGGCCTAAGCCTACGGTCGACCAGATCAAAGCACATCTGGAGGCAATATTGTTAAATTATTAATGCCTTTATGATAAATGTGCAAGGCTGACTCTATCAAACGAGATTTTATCGATCAAAATATCAGATGAGACAATCGATCAATTGAAACTATGAGGAAGGAAATACCTTTTACCCATAAAGGTTAAACATGCTAGCGATCACTTTAGGCCCGTCCAATGGCAAAGGATAGTTAAACCTCAGCCTGTTTAAGAAGGAGTGTGGAAAAAGTTTAGTCATCCAAAATTCCCAACAATACCAGGAGGGACAACTCATACTTATAAATGACGTTGAAAAAAGGCAGCAGGCTACAAAGAGAAGACAATTGACCAATTTATGGGATAAATCTCAGATGAAGTACCCGCCATCCCAATCAAACCTAACAATACCAAAGGCAAAAGAAAAAGAACAAATATTGGTCAATATAGCCAAACTTCATGTGGGGTTTGACTCAATCAATACCTAAAATTATGATAAGGTAGGAATATATATATAGAAGAATTAGTCAAATACTTAAATGATGAAGAATTCTCAGATGATCTTATGATTGAAGAATTACTTGCTAAAGTAAGAACTTTATAATCGAATTCGGAGACCCCTGGGGGGCAATGTCCAAATTCGGTCATATAGTTTGACACATTTCCACCGATCACATTAGATTGTAATATGGTGTTGATATTGTCATTAAGTTTTCAGTCTAAACCATCTCAACCAAGCACGATAGAAGGAGATGTGGAAGAGTTGGGCCCTCCGATGATCATACATTTGGATCCTTTAATTTCAATGAGGAAGCCAAAAAAATGTGTCAACCGAGATGGTCGAACCAGGGTCCCATTATGAAAAATAATTATTGAAAGGCTAACTCTCATAAAGACCCAACATTTGAAACCATCGTATATCTCTATTCACCTGGAAGGGTGTTCAACCACTCAAGTTCTGGTCAATAATGGAGTTGTTGTTAACATTCTCCTAACCAGAATGATGGTTAAATTGGAAAAGACTCAAGATGACCTTATCCTTACCGAGGTCACAATGAGTAATTTCGATGGTAGAGTGACGTAAACATAGAGCATTTTAACGGTTGAATTAATGGTGGGAACCGAGAAGGTGTTGGCCACTCTTTTTTTTTTTTTTGTGGTCAACACTTCATCAATTTACAATGTTTTGCTTGGATGAGATTGGATTCATTCGTTCTTATGCATTCCATCATCACTACATTAGTTCGTGATTTTTAGAATTAATATAGAGTAGATTTGGTTTTGGTTGATAACAAACCATTCTTAGCCATGTCTAATGCAACCAAGGCTTATTTCTATGGAATGCACAAGAACGAATGAAGGGAGCAACAAGCAAAAGCTTCAATATCCAAGGTAAGGATTTCCCACAAGAACCTCTAAGCCTGATTGATAGCAAATATGGGGTGCAACAACCATAAAAAGGTAAGTAAGAGCTTTTTAAGATGGAAAGATAGGAAATTTATGTGCGTAGGGGAACAAGTACCAGATAATCCTTTATATAGGCACTCATAACGAATAGTCATGCCCGAAAACAAGGCGTCATGATGGTTGGAGTGCCCCATTAATTGCATGAAACGTTCTCTAAGAAGAGGGAACGAATGGGCACACGATTTCTCATAAATGTGTCGTATCATTAATACAGTTATCCCTCACAAAGAAAAGCTAAGTACTTGAGAGAATAAAAGATAAGTGGAAAAAATATATTGGTTGATTGTATTAAACATAAAGAAAATTACATACTAATAACACACAAGTACATAATAATCAGAATTTAAAAGATGTAAAAGAGGTAATCAATTCTTAAAGTTTCAACCGCTTGACTTTTTATCGATGGAGAGTAGCTCTGGTTTTAGCTTTTGAGCGTGCTATTTTGCCAATCAGTGGAGTGTGCTCTTACATATAAGTACCTAGATGATTGATTTCAGCCTTTCGACTGACTATATCTACGCTCGGTTAGAGATTTTTCTTATTCTTTTAGCGATCTGAGTTTATCCTCCACGGTCAAGATTTGAGCTTTCAAATCCATTAAGGTTGCATCTGACTCCTCGGGTTACTGTATACTACAACAAGTTGTTCCCTGGTAGTTGCGATTTCAGTCATTCTAATGGAGACGGCTGAATGCTCATATTGAAGTCTATTGACCACAATTACTATATCCTGATACTCATGAATCAAGCTCAGAAATTCATAAAGTGCAAGTAGATTGGTCGATAGAAACTCATATGATCGAGTGAGAGTTTGGTATTAGCAAATGAGAAAGTTAAATCTCTCGATCGATCTCAACGCAATGATGTCAGCAACACCGGAATGAATAAGAGCTCGTAATTCCTCTTATATCTACTGAATCTCTGATTAGGGTGGAGGGGATTCAGCCACAAGGATATCAGATGGGAACGTCTGATCAAAGGAGGATAAGATGTCTTCTATGGGAAGTAGTTCCTCATAAGTAGAAGATAGGGCATGAGAAATATCGACCGATGGGGTTAGAGAGGCAGAAACGTCAACCACATGAACTTCTGTAGCTCGACTAGAAGAAACTTCAGCTAGCCGAGATCTTTCCTCTTCCAATACTTCTGGTTCATCTAAAGGAATCATCCTGTGTTCATTGACTGGGGCAAGCTACTTGATCGGTCGGTTCTGTGGATGTAGCAGGTCGCATAAAAGATAGGGTCATCGGTGCGATCGATTCCACAACTCCCTGATCCTGATCAGGTTAGATCGATGAAGTTATACATTACAAAAGGAGATTGAAGGACTCCACAAGCTAACATATTATTATCTCTCTTAGGCTTGAACTTCTGTCTGATGCTCTAATCGATGAATGTCACTCATAGTCTCTTCCAAGTTAGAAACTTCAAGCTTTTCTACAAGTGTAAAGCCCTAAAAATCGGGGGTCGAGCATACGCCCAACTCCCGAGTTCCAACACATCACTTATGTAACATAGATAATGATGATTAAATGTTGTTTGTATTAGTGCATTAAACATGAATGAGATTATACCAAATCAGCATATCGTACTCCAGAGATAATTTTAATTATGCAAGCGGAAGACTATGATATGTATATAAACTGCATGAAAGTAATAACAAGCCCTAAGAGTATGATTGTCACTAGGTTAAATAATTACAAGTTTAGTTCCAAAATACAAAATATCAAAGATAGTCCAACTATAAATGATAAGCCCTGTAGCCCCTGTCGATCAGGACGGTCTAAGTAAACCTGCTTGATAATTGCATATACGAGAATTCTTCCTCGTCGTCATAAAAGTCCGGCTCGGCTTTATAAGAATTGCTCTCACCTGCAGCTAAGACAGGGTCTGGTTGGTGCTTAAAACACCGTCCCAGAACGTGGGAGTGAGTGATCAACTCAGTGGAACTATAAGGCAAAGGTTAACATGTTATCAATTCAATCAAGTAGTAATGATGAAGCAATACAATAATCAAGCCCTAAATATTCTTGTTAATGCAAAGATGATATGATATGATACATGCCCTCACCTACACTCCCTCTACAAACTTCATCTCACGGTCGCGGCATGCACCACTCCAGACACATGCTACTTCCTCGTCAAAGCACCGTGCAATGCAATGTTATGATCATGTTAGCCAAGTTCTTATTTAGGTTTATTCATACAACAGGGTTGGGAAGCTAAGGTACCTCCCTTATATCAATTCCCAAACAATGATCCATTCTAGAGTCGTCAGTCCTAGTAAATCTCATACGATGTTGCGGTTCTAGGTCACTACAAAGGGCTCATCACCTGATCAGTGCAGGCCTAGCTTATACTCTAGTTACTACAGAAAGGCTCGTCGCCTCAACGCAGTCTTAGAGTATGCTCGAGGTTACTACAAAGGGCTCGTCACCTGATCAGTGTAGGCTGATAACTCGAATATAATGTCCCATACCACCGTATTCGACTCACAAGCTTTGGTTGCTCACTGGTCACTACGGGTGGGCTCGTCACCCCGGCGTAGGCCGACAGCTCGACCACGGTGTCCCATACCACTATGCCCAGCTCATGAGTCTTAGCAGATCGAGGTACTGTAACGTCTCGAAAAATTTCGTATAAAAACCCGAGTACCACCTCAGGCAGAAATCACTCAGGATCAAATCCTTTAGAAATTAGACGAACTAAGTGTTAAACTAGTCTACCTGTGAAATTAGTACTAATCACTTTAAATACGAACTGCAAGACCCAAAACTTGCAGAATCATCGACGCTACATTACCCTATAATCTAGGATCAATCTCATTACCCTGTTGCTCTTGGGAGCACATTGAAACTTCGTATCGGACCTGGACCGCGTGTCAAAAGTCTGATTACTGCGAAACTAAACGGTTAGGACCGCCTTACTGGGCTTGATAACTATCTTAGAAATCAAGTCCAAATTGTGCCTAGAAACGCACAACTTAAACCTGGAGCGAAGTGTGTGAGAAACATGGATATCTTTAGAAATAAAAATCTAAATTTAAGTAATCTGAGACTTGTCGCTTGTGGGCCAAAATAAGGATTCTGACCATCAGAATCTGACCTAAATACACCCTCGGATCAGGAGAAATTTTCCACACATGCCAGTGCACTTGTGGCCCGATCGAGTACCGATGACCGTCGAACTGAAACTGGTCCGCCGCGGTCGATCTATAAATCCGATCGGACCGAAAACTTAACTCGACCTAGGTCCATGGTTAGGGAGGTTAAGTCTGACCGCACAAAAAGGGGGCCTCCAGAAGTGCTCCGTTGGATTAGGACAAGCGCCCTTTGGCTATAACCTAATATACCAAGGCCCTAGGGCTATTTTCGTCAGTTCTAGGCCTATATAAGGACTTAAACCCTCTCTCATTCCCTCCATACGAATTTGAGGAAAAACCTAGGAGAGAGAAGAGAGTAAAGAGAGAGAAAGTGTGAGAGCAGTTGGAGGAGATTCCTAGTATTCTACCCTGCCTCTTCCCGTGCTTATTCATCGCTACCGGATCGCTATTCCGGCGATTTCAATTCCACTATTGGGTAAGAAATCCTAACCCTAATCCATTTTAGGGTTTCAAATAGTTGAAATGATGAAATAGCTAACCTAGTTCATGCTATAGGTTGTCATTCTGCCGGTGACAAAGACTACGTGTTTAAAACGAATCCGTTACGCGTTTACCGGCGTAAGGTGCAGACTATAGACGTATAGGTTATGGTTTTCAAAGTTTTCAATGTCGGTTAATGATAGATTCCTGACGTGGATGCTATTCAACATGAAAAATGCAATGTCTATTTTGCGTTTCAGTTATATACGAACTATATAGAGTTTAGCGTATTCTTTGTATTTGTAGAAAGTACCGTATACGTATGAAATTTGAAAGTGTGCTTGCCATGATTAACTTCCGTGTGTATGCACTAGTTATGCGTGTAATAACTCCTTGGTGGAATGATTCGCCCTAATATATATTTGGGCCAACTTACGTTATGTAAGCTAATAAGTGTAGTCTAAGTTTTTGCGAAAATGCTTATATAAGTAAGTACTTAGGAGATAGTGCTTTAGGTGGGTGTTGAGTTAGGATTCTCAACTACCCTAGGGATGTGTATGATTTCCTCCATGCAAGTTGTTTAGTTTGTCGTTTTACTTACGAAATGCATGTGTATGGATTCTTGTTTATATTACATCTTATAATATGCATGATATTATGATTGGACTACTTGGTTACTCCTGTTCTGATTACTTCACATGCTTATTGGTTAAGGTTGAATGTGTATGGGGCTATGTTATAGTCTAGGCAATCGGTAACAGGCTTGAGTTCCTGGCTGAGATTTATTCGCCACATAGGACGTGTTTGACGAACCCGAGCCGTACTAGAGTTGTTGGTAGTGGTTAGGCCACACAGAGTGTTTACGCACTTTATGTCGATTAACTTAAGGTGCGTTCGAAATAGTCTAGCTCGTCAAGTAACCCGATTGACCCGATGTATGTTCACTATGTATGGACGCTCTTGCTTGAACCTAAGGTACCAAACTTACCATTGGAAAACCCTAGTAACCATGGTACCTCGATCCGCTTAGACTCATGAGTCGGACATGGTGGTATGGGACACCGTGGTCGAGCTGTCGGCCTACGTTGGGGCGACGAACCTCCCCGTAGTGACCAGTGAGCAATACTGTCTCGTGAGCCGAATACGGTGGTATGGGACACTGTATTCGAGCTGTCGGCCTACACTGATCAGGTGACGAGCCCTTTGCAGTGACCTCGAGCATACTCTGAGACTGCGTAGAGGCGACAAGTCTTTCCGTAACAACTAGAGTATAAGCTAGGCCTGCACTGATCAGGTGACGAGCCCTTTGCAATAACCTAAAACCACAACATCGTATGAGATTTACGAGGACTGACAACCCTAGAATGGATCATTGTTTGGGAAATGATATAAGGGAGGTACCTTAGTTTCTCAATCCTGCTGTATGAATAAACCTAAGTAAGAAACTGGCTAATCACGTGCATGCACCGCATTGCATGTGCTTTGGCGTAGAAGAATATTTTCGGGTGGTTGCCATGCGCGCCGTAAAATGAAGACGCTAAGGGAGTGTAGGTGAGGGCATCATCATTCTTACATATCATTTTGCATTAATCAAGAGTATTTAGGACATGATTGTTGTACTGCTTTATCATTACTGCTTGATTGAATTGATAACATGTTAACCTTTGCTTTATTGTTCCACTGAGTTGATCACTTACTCCTACATTATGGGATGATGTTTTAAACACTAACCAAACTCTATCTTAATTGCAGATGGCGATGTGACTCCTGAGGTGGAGCCTGACTTTTATGATGACGAGGAGGCATTCTCGTACATGCAGTATTCAGGCGGGTTCATGTGAGTTGTTCTGAATCGACGGGGCTTTAGGGTTATACTTGTAGTGGACTATCACATTCTTTTGACATTTTGTATTTTGAAACAATACTTGTACTTATTGACCTGGCAATGCATACATACTTTGGGGACCTATACTAGTTTATACTTTTATACATTTCGTTTCAGTCTTCCGCTTGTGCATTACAACTGTCCCTGGATTATGTGTTGCTGTTTTAGCTTAATCTCACTCATGTTTAATGCACTAACACAGACAACATTTAATCATCATTATCTATGTTGCATAAGTGATGCGTTGAAACTCGGGAGTTTAAGTCTATACTCGACCCCCGATTTTCAGGGCGTTACAGGTACCAAGGTTAAATGGGCTTTCCACTGGTGAGTTTGGTATCTTAGATTCAAGCAGTAGCGTCCATACATGGTGAACATACATCGGGTCAATCGGATTATTTGATGAGCTCGACTAATACAAGCGCACATCGAGTGGATCGACATGAAGTGCATATGTACTCTGTGTGGCCTAACCACTGTCGACAACCCAAGTACGACTCGGATTCATCGAACACATCCCGTGTGGCGAAACAACCTCAGCCACTAACTCAGAAATCATTACTGATCGCCTGGACTACGTCATAGCCCCAAACACATTCCAAGCAATTGTATACGCATGTAGTAGCCAAAGATAGCATGTGATAACTAAAATAAAATGTAAATCTCATTTGAGCATTTCAACGAACACATAATGTATATGTTAGCATACATAGGCATTTCAACGGTAAATCACATAGTAGTATGATAGGTTACATAAAGGAAACTCTAACTATGTATAAGGGGATTGAGAATCCTATCTCAACACCCTCATTAGGTACATTACATCAAACATTTTCTCATTCAGGCATTTTATCAAATACTTAGACAACATATATTACATATATGTAATAAGTTAGTTAAAAACACATATTATAGCGAATCCTTTCACAAAGGAGTTGCTATGTGCACAACGATCATACATTAGCAACCAATAATTATGTCAAACACCAATCATAATTCCATATTCATTCAAAACATTTTAACAAACACTTGGAATGCATTATAATCAACATAGTTTACATATATATGTAATATATGGGAAACAACATATCTAAGCATATGTGATAGCAATCAAGTCAGACACAAATCATTGCTGACATTGAAAGCCTTAAAAACTATAACCTAAACGTTTATAGTCCGCACCTTTCGCCGGTAAACAAGTATCGAACTCAGTTTGTATACCGAGTCTTTGTCTACGGCACAACGATAACCTACAATATGAAATAGGTTAGCTATTTCATCACTTACACTATTTGAAACCCTAAAACAGATTAGGGTTAGGTTTTTCTTACCTAAGAATGGCGTTGGAATCACTGGAATAGCGATACAGAAGTGGCAATTAGGTACGTGGAACGGTGGGATTGAATCCCAAGAATGAACTCTCACTTTCTCTCTCTTTCCTTCTCTCTTTTCTCTTGTCTCTCTCTTAGGGTTGCAAATTCGTATGATATGAGAGAGAGAGGCGGTTTAAGGTCCTTATATAGGCCTAGAACTGACAGGAATGGCCCCAGGGCCAAGGTATACTTGGGTTATAGCCAAGAAGTGGCTGTTTCAGTCCAACGGAGCACTTCTGGTGGCCCCTTTTCTGCGTGCGGTCGAACTTAAGCTCCCTAACATTGGATCTAGGTCGAGTTAAGTTTTCGGCCGGATTGGATTTACAGATCGACCGCGGAGGCTAGTTTCAGTTCAACGGTCACCGGTGTTCGATTAGGGCCACAAAGTACACTAACATGTGTTGGAAATTTCCCCTGATCCAAGGGTGTAATTGAGTAAGATTCTGACGGTCTGAAAGCTTAGATTTGGCCCGTAAGTAAATGACCCATATCACTTGAATCTGAGTTCAATTTCTAAAGGTATTCGCGTTTCTCACACACTTCGCTCCGGGCTCAAGTTGTGCATTTCTGGACACTATTTGGATTTGATTTTCGAGATGGTTGTCAAGCCTAGTGAGGCGGTCATAACTGTATAGTTTCGCGGTAATTGGATTTTTTACGCACAATACAAGTCCGATACGGAGTTTCAATGCGCTCCCAAGAGCAACTGGGTTTAGAGATTGATCCTAGGTTTCAGGGTAATGTAGCGTTAACGATTCTACAAGTTTTAGATCTTGCAGTTCATATTGAAAGTGATTCAAGGTAATTTTGTAGATTATTTAGTTTAGTACTTAACTAAATCATGCCCTAATTACGACAGAATAAGGTCATAGGGCAGTTCTATGTCTCTTTCTAGCACTTTTAATCAGTATATTATTTTAATTATTTTTCTAGTAGTTCGTCATCAAGTTTACTTTATCTCCACCAAATTTCATTAGATTTCGTGTTGTATAAAAATTCTAAAAATTCTAGAAGCAGCAGCTGTCCAAACAAATAATTTTTCATGAGGTTATCACAATGACATATATTTAACTATATTAAACATTTTATTATATTTTTCACTTATTTTTATAATGAAATTAGACTTATCGAGCTTCAATCTGGCTTTTGAATCACCTAAAACGGAGTTATATTGAGGGAGATATGACTTTTCGAAGTCGAATGAAAAAATTAGAAAAAAACTGAAAAAAACGGGCTTCTTGGCTCGTTGTGGGCCGCTCGGCCCTCTGGCCGGCAAGGCCTCGCCGTCATGGCGATGCCATCGCCACTCGCTGGACAGTTTGGGGGTGGTTTCACCGTCCAATATTTGAAACAGGTGTACTTTACAAACCAGAATAAGTTATTCGATGTGCAATATATGATTTTGGGGTAGGAGAAACTGTTCTATCCAAATAACCTATTTTTTTTATGAGATTCCAAAAGATTAATGGTCAAAAGCCTATTTTATTTACTATTTATAGTAAATTTTAATTTCATTATTGTTCTTCATCATTTAAACTTTAGTATTAGTGTCTAATATGAAAGTACTTAAAAATTTTTGAAAAATAAGGTGGTGAAAGGTGAGATTTTGAAGGAAATGTGAGATTTTGAAGTAAATGGGTTAAAAAGGGATTTGAGGCTTTAAGATTGAGTTTTGAGAAGTCAATTAAGGTGTTATGATCGACTCATTGCCTAAGGATGTCTAACTCCAGGTTGGCAAAAATTTGGGGCGTTACAACAAGAGACTAAGCAGTGTCGACTGAAGTGTTTGGAGCAGATACCTCGGCTTGAGAGGATGACACAAAGACCAACTTTTCAGAGGTCGAGAGTTCTCTGTTCACTGTAACTAAGACATGAGAAAGTAAGACTGGAGAATTGTAAAATATTTACAAAAGAAAATAACAAAATGTTGGAGTAACGTCCACCTAAATACGACCGAACAACAAGAGTTGTAAATCGATCAACCACTGGTGAAGTCTTGGTGGGGTCGATGACTAAAGCCAAAGCTCGGTTGGAACGAGAAAAAGGAGGAGGATTAGGATGATATGACTTGAGAAATCAGGTAAAAGGAAGATTAGGATCATTTAGTCTTTCCTTTTTCTACCATTTTTTAAAAGCCCTATGGAAGCGAATGTCTTTCTGTCTCTTATATGTCTCTTCCATCTCCCAAGAATACTTTAAAGGTAGAATACCCAGTCATAATTTGGTTCTATAATAGTTTTCAAAGTCTGCTGTAGCTTTGGCCGAAGAAGAAATACCTGACGTAGATCAACCAAACGTTGTATGCAGAGCAGGGCGAGGAGCTACGAGAGGTCCAAGCTCAGAAATCTTAGAAATGGCTGGAGCTTTAGGTGCTGGGATTGAAGCAGTCGTCGGAATTGCTTTAGTTGACCTGCCACCATCGTGGTCTTTTGACGCTTCAATTCAAGTTGAGCTAAATCGACCACCCTTATTAATGTGAAAGAAGACTCGACCATCTTTATTGGTGTTGGGGATGGGACAGTTGATGCGACCGATGTCGTCTTCTTTGATTGTATCTTCCTCTAGGAAGGGGACATGGCCGACCAAGGAGCAGTCAATTTCTTGGTGCTTTAAAAAAAAAAAAAAAAATTAAAATTCTTCTTCTCAGTCATAGGTTTCTCCACTTTAGATGAAGAATAAAGCCGATCGATGATCAATTCATGTGACATGCTAATCAAAGTCCCGTAATAGTTTTTCCACAATGAGTCGAATGACTCTAACTATTGTGGATAGTTGGAGAAGAGACATAGTGTGAAAGAAGAGCTAATTGAATCAAACCCTCTGTGGAGAGTTTGAAAGGTGATAATCGAGTCTGCAAGTGGTCGATGAGTCATAGGTTGGTTGCAAGTTGGGGGCATAAATGAAAAATGGATACATCAAACCAAACCAAATTGATGAGCAAGAATATTGGGGTTGTACTGTTTGATGCTAGCCTTGGCATTAATACCCATATCTATTATGCCATTATATGGAAGGTATCTACATATCAGATTGCTTTTCCAAGTTGCACCCTTGAAGCTTGCCATCTCGGTGTTGGTCAACTCGTAGTCTTCAGTGAACCAGGTCGGACCAAACTCTTTATCTTTAAATAGGCATAAATAATGGTTGAATTTCTTGAGGTTGAAAGAAAAGAAAAAAATTCATATATTCAGTAAAATAATAATTGATTTTGGTGCAGAGGATGTTGCAGTGACCGAATGAGGTAAATTCTATATCTGCTGGAACAAATTTAACGAATTTTGCTCCAAAGTACTTGTACAACCACATCTATACAATCCAGATAAACCCACCAGAGTGGTAAAATCCCATTGTGGTTGCTTCAAACATACTGCAATAAATATAGCCGAGCATGAAAGGAGCAAGATCGAGCTAATGTCCTTGAGTGAGTGCTTCGGCTAGATGAATATATTCATCGGTAATTTGCGGGGCACTCAAACATAAAAAGAATCAATAACTATGTGTATTCTTGCTTATCCACTTTATCCTGAGACTTGTGTTGTAGAGGCTATAAGTGGAATATGCATTACTGGTCTTGTCCAAAAGAGTGAATGAATGTTAATTCTTCAAAGCGAAACTCAAATATACAGGCCCACCCAAGGACAAAAGGTGAGTGAATATAGATACATCCATGATTGTTGGACCTATGTGGCTACATTCAAAATAGAATGTATTTGTAGATTGGCTCTAAAAAGTACTTGACACCACTATAAGAAGCCAGGTATATGCTGGATATTCATGTTAGGAAGGTTTGATGCATTCATGAATTTCTGCCAGCCTCTATCTATCACCGTACTGCTTCAATGCAGGTAAAATAGTCACCTGAACTGCATATGTTTTATATCCATGCCGTACATCCATTTCGCCTGCCCATTTTAAAGCACGGACCCAAAAATGAAGGTGCTGGGAAGCTCAAGTGGACCACACCACAATAAACAGTCGGGATAATGACAACCACCATCTGGAAGAAGGGAAAACAAAAATATCAGATCCAAAACTTGTGGCCCCGAGAAGTTTTTAACGGTAGGCGTTTAATCACTACTATTTCCAATGCTATGGTTCCCTTGAGCTTCCGATCTGCTTCATTTTTGGGTTTATGTCCTATAATGAGCTGGAAACACGGATGGACGGAGTGGATATAAAACTCGTAAATAACGGTGGGCCCCACAGCGACCAGCACATCACCACAACACCGTGGGGGTGGTGAGGGAAACGCCACGTCCTGTGATTTGCTAGAATTCCTGTAAGCTCGGGTTACCGGCTAGTCGCGTCTCCCCTACCAATTCGCGTGCAACAGACAATCTCGCGCCTCTTTCTGTCGCTGTCTCTCTGATAGTATGCTTCAACAGCTGCGGCTTCCCGAATTCATGGAAGTCAGATTCCTAGCTCCGTCTCGCCCTTTACAACTCCGCCCTTCTCCCGCTATCAAAACCCGTCTTCCAGTTCCAAGGAAACGCTTCTTCCCTTCTCCTATTTCTCTGTTTCCTTCCTCTATTTCCAGCATTTCCATCTTCTCTGCCTCTCTTCCCTCTTTCACAGCCCCTTGCATTCGTCCTCCCCAATCTCATCATGCCAGCGAACCGTCCCTCGACGAAGAGCCCCTCCCTCCTTTCTCTGGCGATTCTGCTAGCATTTGGGGACAGATGAATGAGATTGTGAGGTTCGCGGGACCTGCTGTTGGGCTCTGGATCTGTGGGCCCCTCATGAGTCTCATCGACACCGCTGTCATCGGCCAGGGTAGCTCCTTGGAGCTAGCTGCTTTAGGTAATTATTCTCGATGAATTATATGTATGCTGTCACTTCCTACTGTCCAAGTGGGGCCGTGCATTGGCGGCCCTGACCGTTTATGTGGTGCGGCCCTTTGTGGGTGGACTGCCCCCAATCCTATCCTTCAATCATCAATTGCCTGCGAACTGATGGTGCGCATCAAATGGGAATAACAGATCGAAGTTTGGATGGATAGCATCTTCCAATCTGGCGGTATTGGTCCATCTACTGTGTGCCTATCAGATCAACTGAACTGTGGGCTGTAGTCGTCCTTTAGTTCTGTTCCTTTTTTTTTTTTTCCCTGGTGTCTGTCGTGACTGGAGTGATCAGGGCCTGGGACGGTCGTCTGCGACAATGCGAGTTACGTGTTCATGTTCCTTTCAATTGCTACTTCCAACATGGTTGCTACTTCCCTTGCCAAAAAGGTCAGTTTTCTGCTTGCTTGGAATGTAAATATGGTTTGTTAAATATTTAGAAAGTCATTCATTAATTTAGGCTGATAGCACTACTCTTCAACTAAATATCCCTCTCATAGTAGCACTGTAAAACCAACATTTTAAAGCGACGGAATGTAGTATGACACCCAATATCTTGTTGGAAGCATCATGATCATCATCTAAGTTTTATCCCAACAATTGGGGTGAGCTACAGGAATCCTGTTTCCCCATTCCATTGTATCACAGACCATATCATCGGTTAAACCATAGGTCTTCACATCTTTTCTTACTACCTCCATCTACATCCTTTTGGGCCTTCCCCTTGTTGTTTTAGAGCCTTCAGCTTCTCACTCATATTTGGTGCAGTTCTTGGTCTCCATTGCATGTGGCCAAATCATCTAAGTCTACTTTCTCTTATCTTATTACCTATTGGTGCCACTCCTAATTTCCCTGGAATGCATTAATCTCTAATTCTATCCTTGTCTTGCCATGCATCCATCTCGTTGTTCCTTGACTGCCCAATATTATGTCCCATAACGCATTGGTGGAAGTAACAATGACCTTTTAAATAAATGCATGGTCCTTGACAATGAAGGGTGTTGATAGAGTGCCTTTAATCTGGTGCAGTGCTGTTCGGCCAACCGAGGCGTGTTGTGATGTTCCCAGGCGACCAAGATCTGTTTCGATTGACCGAGAGACTCTGTTGATGTCTCAATCAATCGAAGGTGTGACTGAGTGGAATGCCTAAGTGCGGGTTTTTGTTTCTAATTTTGTACGGAAGTGTATAAATAGGCTTCTAATCATACAATTAGGGTAGAATGAAAGGAACTTAGCATGTTTTCAAGGGTTTTGAGGGAGAGGCTAGTGTTTCTCATCTGTAAGTTGTTCAATCTCTTGTAACTTTCAGATTATAGTGAATTGTTTGTCACGTGGTGCCGTGGTTTTTTTATCGCAAGAGTTTTTTTTTTTTTTAATGTAAAATTCGTGTGTTCTCTATGGTTGCATGAATTTTTCTTTCTTTATTGCAGTGTGTGATTTCGTTTGAGGTTGCTTCTGCGCTGGATAAGTCGTGTTAGGGCTTGTTGTGTCCCTAACAAGTGGTATTAGAGCGAATGTCGGGTTTTTAAATAGAATCTGAGACGTAACATCGAGGGGATCAAATGTGAAGTTCGAGACAAAGAAACTCACAGGCAAAAACAATTTTGAATTATGGAGGTTGAAGATGAAAGCCCTCCTAATCCAACAAGGTCTGCAAAAAGCACTCCTTGGCAAGCGAACATCCTGAATTGATGAAAGAAGAGGATTGGGATGAACTTGATCAGAGGGCGACTAAGGCAATTCAATTATGCTTGGCTGTTGAAGTTTTTTATAATGTCATTAATGAGATGACTACTGCAGGCTTATGAGCGAAGTTGGAGAGCATCTATATGACAAAGTCACTTTCCAATCGTCTATATCTGAAGAGATAACTGTACTATTTGAAGATGGTGGAAAGGTTGGATCTCTTTGAGCACATCAACGCCTTCAACAAACTAATTTGCAAACTGACAAGTGTGGAGGTGAAGATCGATGAAGAAGATAAAGCCCTAATTTTGTTGACGTCTCTTCCGGATTCCTATGAGTATCTGGTGGATACTCTGTGCCATGGTAGGGATACCTTGAACCTTGATACTGTTATCTCATCTCTTCAGTTGAAGTAGTTGAGAAGGAATAATGATTTGGAAGGTACTTCTATGGGTGCACTGGTTGCTAGGGGAAGAATGTCTGAGCAAAAGAAGGAAAAGTCATGATCGAGGTCCAAGTCGAAGGGCAAAGGAAAATTGAAGTGTTAGAATTGTGACAGGATAAGACATGAAGAAGGACTGTACAAATTCTAAAACTCAGAAGGATGAGAAATCGGATAAGTCACCAAAGGAGGCCAATTCAGCGGAATCTAGCGAGGGGACGAGTGGTTGTGACGTATTGTCTGTGTCCAAGGTTAGACACTTGTGTAACAAGTGAATTTTGGATATGGGGGCATCATACAATGTGTCCTCATTGAAGTTGGTTCACTACGTACAATGAGTATGATGGTAGCTTCTTATGGGCAACGATCACACCTGTAAGATGATTAGAATTGGTTCGGTTCGCATTAGAATGTATGATGTGGTGGAGCGTATTTTGACTGATGTGAGGCATATTCTTGATGTAAAGAAGAATTTGATATCTTTGGAAGCTATTGAGGAAATCAGGTGTAAATTTGTCGGCTACTATGATGTCCTGAAAGTTTCTAAAGGGGTATTCACTATTATGAAGGCATAGCGGAGCGGAAACCTTTATGGGTTAATTGTGAATACTATATCGGGTGGAGCTGCATTGTTTGTAGCGGATTCTACATCGGCACGTGTGTGGCATGCACACCTAGGCTACATGAGAGAGTGTGGTATGAATGTACTTCTTGATCGTGGTTTGATTCCTAGCTTTAAAATTTTTGATTTACATATATGTGTGCACTGCATATACAGGAAACAATCAAGGTTGCATTTTAAAACTGGGATGTGTTAGTAAAGGACAACTTGATTATGTGTACTCGGATGTGTGGGGGCCAAATGCCCATTGTTTCTAGAGGAGGGTCGTCATTTTTTGTCACATTCATTAACTTCTCTAGAAAGGTGTGAGTTTATTTTATGAAATATAGATATGATGTATTCGCCACTTTCAAAGTATGGAAGGTAATGGTCGAAAAGCAGACATGACGAAAGTTAAAAATTATGAGGACCAATAACGGCGGAGAGTTTACTTCTAAGGAATTTAATCAGTATTGTAAGAATGAGGGAATCGTGAGGCATAACACAGTGATGTATACACCAGAGCAGAATGGTGTAGCAGAATATATAAATCAGACTCTTTTGGAAAGAGCTCGAAAGGGGTTAGGCAAGGAGCTATGGGCTGAGGCCATTAACATGGCTTGCTATTTTGTGAATCGATCTTCGTTTACGCCGATTGATTATAAAATTAAAGAGGAAGTATGGAGTGGTCATGAAATTGATTACTTGGGGCTGCGGATATTTAGTTGTGATGCTTTCTCATGTACTATCAGTTGAGAGACAAGCTAGACCAAAGAGCAGAAAAGTGTACTTTTGTCGGCTATGGTGATGGGGTGAAAGGATACAAACTGTATGACTGAGTTTCACGTAAGATCATATTTAGCCGGGACGTCAAGTTTGATGATGGTTCTTTGTTCCAGAAGGATGAGCAGATGGAAACAAAAAGAATTAATGATTGATGTTGACACAAATAAAGTTGAAACATTTGAAGAAGCCGAACCGTAGGAAGAGGTGGAGACACCACATGTCAGGAGAAATCCACCGAAAAATCACAGAGTATCGTTGAGATATAGGGATAACTTAAATGTTGCATTTGCCCTCATAATGGATGAGGGGATCCGTCTACCTTCTAGGAAGCATGAGATGATATAGATGCTGAGAAGTGGATGGCGGCGATGCATGATGAGATGGATTCTCTGTACAAGAACGAAATGTGGGATCTAGTAGAGTTACCCATTGGACGGAAAACGATCGGGTGCAAATGAATTTTCTGCAACAAACTGGATAGGTACAAAGTGAGACTAGTTGCGAAGGGCTATGCTCAGAAAGGTGTCAACTTCGGTGAGATATTTGCCACCGTGGTCAAGCAAGTGTATATCAAATTCGTATTAGTGTTGGTTGCCTAATACAATATGGAATTAGAACAATTGGATATGAAGATTGCTTTTCTACACGAGGAACTACAAGAGCAGATTTATATGAAGTTACCCGAAGGGTTCGAGGTGCAGGAAACAAAGAATAAGGTTTACAGGTTAAAGAGAACATTGTACGGCATGAAATAGTCGCCTAGGCATTGGTACAAAAAATTTGATTCTTTCATGTTCAGCCAATGGTTTATCAGAAGTGAGTTCGATCATTGTGTCTACTTCAGATCACTGAGTGATGGGAAATTCATTATTCGGGTATTGTATGTTGATGATATGCTTATTGCCAGTCATAACATGTATAAAATCAACATATTGAAGGCTCAATTATCCAGGACATTCGAGATGAAAGATCTGGGGGCTGCAAAAAGGATTTTCGGCATTGATTTACACAAAAACAGGAAATGAGCAGATTATGGTTGTCTTAGGAAGAGTATCTTGAGAATGTCTTAGTCGTTTGGACTAAAAAGACTAAACTGGTTAGCACACCAATGCTGCTCACTTTTGGATTTATTCGGAACAATGTCTTACGTCAGATGAAGAAAAACAGTATATGTCTCATGTGTCCTATTCAAGCGTGGTTGGTAGTCTTATGTATGCTATGGTTTGTACTAGACCAGATATTTTACATGCGGTGGGTGCTGTGAGCAGATACATGTCGAACCTCGGCAAGCAACACTGGGAGGCAGTGAAATGGCTACTTTGTTATATACGACAAACTACGTCTTAACATTTGGAAAATTTGAGGAGAGACTTATAGGTTATGTGGATGTAAATTATGTTGGTAATGTGGACAATAGAAGGTTGACTTCCAGTTACTCGTTTGTGTAAGCGGGTGGAGTAATCACTTGGATGCCGAAGCTTCAATATATGGTTGCTCTTTCTGCAACCGAAGCGGAATACATGGCAGTGACATAAGCATTCAAGGAAGTTGTTTGGTGGAAAGGAATGATGAATGAGTTGGGGCTTCAGCATAAAGCCGTACTTGTGCATTTTGACAACGAAATCGCGATTAATTTGGCAAAGAACTCGGTGTACCATTTCTGGATTAAACACATTGACGTGCGTCATCATTTTATATGGCAGATGCTAAAGGAAGGCGGTGTTACTCTTGAGAAGATTCACACTGATGAAAATTCAACGCACATGCTTACGAAGGTGGTTCTTGTAGAGAAGTTCAGGTTTTGCTAGGCTTCTCTATGCTTGGCAAAGAAGGAATGAAGACAAAGTGTGCACGAGAAGCGACGGTGATGGTGTTACTATGAAGAAGTTAGGGATGGTGATAGCAACTTGGAACAGTGGAGCTTGAGGATTAAAGCCGCGGTGGAGATTGTCGATAGAGTGCCTTTAATCTAGTGCAGTTTTATTCGGTCGATCGAGGAATTCGTGGGTCGATCGAAGCACATTGTGATGTTCTCGGTTGACCGAGATCCGTTTTAATTGACCGAGAGACTCTGTTGATGTCTCGATCGACCAAAGGTGCGGCTGAGTGGATTGCGTAAGTGCAGGTTTTTGTTTTTAATTACACAATTAGGGTAGAACGAAAGAGCTTAACACGTTTTCAAGGTTTTTGAGGGAGAAGCTAGGGTTTCTCATTTGTAAGCTGTTCCATCACTTGTAACCTTCAGATCATAGTGGATTGTTCATCACATGGTGCCATGTTTTTTTTTTTTTTTTTTTTTTTTTTTTCCCGCAAGGGTTTTTCCACGTAAAAATAATGTGTTCTCTGTGGTTGCTTAAATTTTTCTTTCCCTATTGCATTGTGTGATTCTGTTTGAAGTTGTTTTCGCACCGGACAAGTCGTGTTAGGGCTTGTTGTGTCCCCAACAAAGGGTTCATTAGCCTGTCCTTCTTTGGCCCAACTGGGGTCGGTAGTTCGTTTTCTCTAGCAATCCTTCTCCCTAAAACAAAAAAAGAATAACGAGAAGAATAAGACAGAAGAAATTCTCTGGGTTGATGGCAATTAAGGTTGGGATCACACTTTTACTAGAGTTATTCAAGGGCCCAACTATTGTGGAAGGTGAATTTATGAATGAATTGCATGGTAGTACATACTCCCTTCTAGAGGGGAGATCTAGCTTCGAGTCCCAATGTACTGGTTTCAATGTTGCCGCTGCTTGAATTTACTATGTTATCTAGATAAAAATATGCAATTGCATGGGCCTTTGGAACATGTCTGACAATGTAGAAGCACCCTTTCCTTGTCAATGTTATCAAAGATAGACTTTCCTTGTGGTCATGTGTAGCCATGTTATAAGCAGTGTTTGAAATATCAGTATCACGATACGTATCACATTCTTGGGATACGGATATGTATTGGTTATCGCATGGGATATATCAGTTGTATTGCGTAATGTATCAATGTTGTTGGAAACTTTGGGAAATTGGTTGAATTTTTCAATAAAACTTTAGTGATTGTTAAAAAAATGACATCGATACACTTATAAATCAAAATATTAAAAAAAAAAAACAAGTGCACATAATAGGTTTTCTTTATATGGAGTCCTATTTTATGCATTGTCTAATTGAATTGATGCAAGTATATTCATTTAATTTATAAATGTAAGAAAATGTGTGGAAACACAAGCAATACATTTAAAAATGAAAGAAGAATCACTAGATTAGGTTACATACATGTTTGAATTTATGTTTGGACACAGATTGCAACCGATTTGTGGGACATTGAGAATTTTTTTTTTTTTTCCTGTTTTCTGCATTTCGGCCCATCTCCAAATCTCGAAATCGAAGCTTCGAATTATGATTTTTCATAGAAATATGAAAAAAATCATGGATTTATAACAATTTGACACTGATTTAACACGATTTATAGAAAAATGATTGAAAATTGAAAATGCTCACCAGATCAAACATGGGGGATATATCGCACTACTTGTGCATTTCATATCGCACAGGTGGGATACAAGATATATTGTGGGATATATCGGCCGATATCGTCGATATTTAAAACACTGGTTATGAGAGAGAGAACACGATTGCTGATGTATTACGCTATTACTAAGAACAATGTTCGAAATATCGGTATCACGTTATGCATTGTACCCTTGGGATATGGATACGTATCAGTTATCGCATGGGATATGTCAGTTGTATCGCGTAATGTATCGTTGTTGTTGGAAACATGGGGAAACATTGGGAAATTGGTTGAATTTTTCAATGAAACTTTAGTGATTGTTAAAAAAGGCATCAATACACACTTATAAATCAAAACATTACAAAAAACAAGTGCACATAATAGGTTTTCTTTGTATGGGGTCCTAATTTATAAGCTGTCTAACTAAATTGATGCAAATATATTAAAAGTCTATTCATATAATTTATAAATGTAAGAAGATGTGTGGAAACACAAGCAATACATTCAAAAGCAAAAGAAGAATCACTAGATCAGGTTACATACTTGTTTGATTTTATGTTTGGACACAAAGATTGCAACTGATCAGGTTCACTTCGCTTTCGATCTTTCACTGTACACACTCTCCATCTCATCTCTCTCGCAACTGACCCTTCTTATGCGACCGCGCAACTGCTTCATTTTGTGCGACTGCGCAATACACTCTCCATCTCATCTCTCCTTTCCATCCTAACCTTGTGGCAAAGAACAAGAGATCCTTCGTTACTTCCCAAGATTATATGACCCCTACCTCGAGATCAGAATCTCGAAGCCTTTAATCTCTGCAAGCCGACGATCGTCCCAACAAAAGGGTTATTATATGACCACAGTCAAGCACCCTTCCCTCTTCAAAGAGCTGACCCCCCAGTGATGAACTTCTCAGACCGTATAACCCTTTTGGCCTGCCCTATACGCTAGGCCATAATCATGGGTGACATAGAAAGACCTTCCCGAGGGTCAGGAGATGGATTGGGAAAATTGGTTGAAGGCCACTGCGTACCTGCGGATGGACAATTCTAGACCGTGTGACTGAGAATCCACTCTGCCTCCTTTCATGAAGAAGAAGCACCCGAAGAGCAAAGGACAACAACTCCAGGAGAAGATCTAGGAGTTTACTAAAAAGTGTCTTCAGAACACCTGGGATTGCGTAAAGGTGTATAAAGAAATGATAAAGTTCAACAACCCCTTCAAAGATGAGATGATTATCATCCCAACGAACCTCTGCCGCCATCTTTCGATCCTTTACAGTGAACCCATGGATAGGATGACGCACAACAAGATCCTTTTCACAGCCCAATGGGCTATGAGAGAACCACAAGTTCTAAAGGGTCTCCTGCTAGACAGAGGTTCAAGGCAAAGGACTGGTAAAATCTCTCCCATCATGAAGTTTCTAATGCCATGCTACAACCTCCATAAAGGCCCGTATCCCTTTGGTGGCCAGTCGCTCTTGAGGCCTACGCCTTTAGGGGTCAACACCCTCTTAATAGCACCTTATATCTCCTCTAAGGCTCCACCTTGTACAAGCTCACAAACCCTTTACGTATTTGGACAATATTGATCCTCCTCAAGCGGTGAGTTCATTGTAGTTATTATTTCATTTGTACGATGCATGCGTTTACCATTATTTACAAATTGTCTTTAAAATCAAAGGGTATTTCCCTATGGAATGTAATTAAGGGCTTGTGCCAGATCATAGCCTGGAATGTATATTTGAACCCATATTAATAAAAGCCTCTTCAAAGGGGTGTGCTTTCTTTCTTTATTCGTGCCTTGGCCATGCTCTACGAATGCCTATGGAAATCATCCCCAATCCTTTCGAAAATCCATGTCAACACTTGGGCTAGTTGTTTTGTTTTTGTTTTTCAGTTATAGCTGGCCTGGCCTTTGCGTTGGGTTGTAGCAGGTCTCGCTTGTTTCTCTTTTTGCCTTTGGCATGTTCTTTCAATAAATTTTGTTTATCTTTGTTAAAAAAAAAGTTGAAAAACATGGATCTAGTTAGAAACAATTTATGAATTATTAATTTTTTTGAATGATAATTATTAATTTTAATTATTGAATCTTAATGCAAAAGTGTAAAAAGTAATTTATGAAACAACTTAATTAGGGTGGTGAAGATGGGATCTCAAATATCCTAATTGTAGTTCGTTGGTGATAACATATTGTTTTGCAACATTGATGTAGTATTGGTGGACAACTTAGGGAAAATCATGAGATGCTTCGAAGTGCTATCTGGTTTAAAGGTAAACATCTCTAAGAGTGAGCTTTTGGGTTTTGGTCTGCCCAAGGAGGAGGTTGCGAGATTGGTGGAGGTTTTTGGGTGTGGTGTGGGTTCTTTTCCCTCAACATAGCTCGGCCTCCCCTCTATATTGGTTAATCGGCAAAACACCTTTGGGATTAGGTAATTGAAAGAGCAAAGATGGGGCTATCTAGGTAGAAGAGTAGATACCTTTCTGTGGGCAGGCAATTAACGTTACTAAAGGCAATGTAATCAAACTTGCCAATCTACTTTGTCTCTCTATAAATGCCCGAGATCGGTTCTGGACAGATTGGATAGGCTAAGATGGCTTTCTATGGCGTGGAGCTGAAGATGGGCATAAATTTCATCTTTTGAATTGGGAAGAGGTGTGCAAACCTTTGGTGGAAGGAGGAGTAGGTATAAGGGATTTGTCCACCATGAATACTGCCTTACTTGGGAAATGGATATGGAAGTTTGGCTATGGAGAATGGAGCTTTTGAAGAGAGGTAATCAATAGAAAATACGGTAGCCAGGATGGGGGTTGGTGGGTCAGGGATTCTTCTCTCTACAGGGCATTGCGTTTGTTGAAAGAGGTTGCTAGGGTGGCTTTGATTTGAGGTTCAAAAAAGGTATTTACTTTTCACTTGACGATGGTTCACAAATTCAGTTTTGGGAAGACGTGTGGCATGGTGAGAGATCTTTTCAGTCAGAGTTCCCAAGGTTGGCTTGAGTCTCCATGAAGAAGGACATCCCTATGGCTGCTCATTGCTTCTCCCTTTGTGGAGAAAAGGAAAGTGTGTGGCCAATCTGTAGGTCGACGAACACTTAAAAATATATACATTTCTTGCATGAATAAACTCTTATTAACATATATTTTAAAAACAAACAGGTTTATTATTATTATTATATATATTTTACATTTTAATTATAAAATAATTTTTTTTTTGAGAAAAGAGGAAAACTTGTGGCCAATCCATAGATTGTCCAACACTCATGAATATATCGAATTACCACATTTTGCAATATCATTTTGAAGGGGTAAAAATGGGGGAAATTAGGATTTTCTCAATTTCCTCCATTTTCCACACCCAAAATTTGATTCCCCCCCCCCCCCCCCACCCCTTGTATCCATGTCAATGCATGAGAATCATGCACAGGCATGGATTTCTATTAAAATCCATGCTAAAATGTGTGAATAAATTGTGTGGTCCTCATATTTTTCTCACTTTGGAGTTTCGGCCTGTTTCTACTCTCAGTTTGCAATCTCTTCCAAATTGAGACTTGATTTGAGACAACTGAAGGGGAGTTGTCAAAACAGCCCTAGGAAGAGATCCCCCAACAAAATTTCAAGAAAAGGCCTTTGATTTTTTGACTCTCTCTCTCTCTCTCTCTCTCTCTTCTGAATCTTACAAGTATTTACACACCTGGTAATGGTATCTATATCAATGGTAATGTTGATATTATCATCGACACGATATTTATAATGAATGAGCTGTTTTCTTGTGATATTTTGTGTATCATGCAATATCGGTGATAATATCGTTATTATTGACCGATCCGTTGTAATTTTTGTATTACATCAAGTATCTGTGTTGCTGACCAGTGTTCGAAATATTGGTATCGTGTTACGTATCGCATCTTTGGGATACAGATACGTATCGGTTATTGCACATGATATATCGTTTATATCAAGTAATTTATCGCATTTTTTTGGGAAATGTGAGGAAACATTGAGAAAATGATTGAAATTTTTCAATGAAACTTCAGGGATTGTTAAAAAAGATCTTAATACACACTTTTAAATCTTAACATCTCAAAAAGAAGTGCACATAATAGGTTTCCTTTGTAAAGGGTCCTAAGCTATGCGGTTTGACTCAACTAATGCTACTATATTCAAATTGAATGAATAACATTTAGAGTGTACGTGATGATCATTTCATCAAACACTCCTAAATACTTCGAAATTAGTCTCAATTAATAGTTGGTGGAAGGGAAATTTTAAAAAATATTTTAATATTATTTTAATTAGTTTTTAATATAAATATGATTTTTATTTTCTGAAAATTGACAAGGACTTATCAAATCAATAGATCAGCCCTCATAGATGCTTGATTTCATGTTTGGAGTGCAACTAACGCAGGGGCATTTCACATCGGGCTTGAGTGGGGTAGCCCGTGGGATGCGAGGACACACTCAAGGTGGGCGGCCCATGTGATTTGGGGCTCACGAGCCCACGAGGGGGGTTCGGACGAGGTCCTAACCCATGAGATGTGGGGCCTGTGTATGAGATAAATGGATTAATTTGCCATACTCTAATAGTTCGAGCTTTTAGAGCAAGTGATTAATTGTCCTGCATCAAATTGGTATCAGAGCGGGAGCTCTCGTGTTCAAGACTCCTCACCGAGGGTGATTAATGCAGGGACATTTTCACACCGGGCTCGAGTGGGGTAGCCCGTGGGATGCGAGGATACACTCGGGGTGGGTGACCCATGTGATTTGGGGCCCACGGGGGAGGTCTCGTGTTCGAGACTCCTCACCGGGGGTGATAAATGCAGGGGCATTTCACACCGGGCTCGAGTAGGGTAGCCTGTGGGATGTGGGGACACACTCAGGGTGGGCGGCCCATGTGATTTGGGGCCCACGAGCCCACGAGGGGGGTTCGGCTGAGGTCCTAACCCATGAGATGTAGGGCATGGTCTATGAGATAAAGGGATTAATTCGCCATACTCTAACAGTTCGAGCTTTTAGAGCAAGTGGTTAAAGTAGAAAATGATTTGATGATGATAATGTGAAGAAGAGATGAGAATATTGAGAGAGAGAAGAAGAAGGAGAGTTTGGGAGAGATGATGTGTTAGGCTTAGTTGCCCTAACACATAATATTTTATTATAATAAAGCATATAGTATACTGTCGGAGAAGAGGGAAGTGTGCACATGCACTTACATTAAAAGGGGCCATTAACCACATACACAATACACTAGCATTCTCTATACTCCCCCTCAAGTTGGAGCATAGATGTTGATCATGCCCAACTTGTCACGAACATGTTGAAGAACATCTTGACTCAAAGACTTTGTAAGAACATCAGCAAGTTGATCCTCAGATCGAACAAAAGGAGTGACGATTTCCTTAGAAGCGACTTTCTCCCGAATAAAGTGACAGTCGACCTCAATATGCTTGGTTCGCTCGTGGAAAACTTGGTTACGAGCAATATGGATGGCCACTTGGTTGTCACAGTGAAGAGGAAAAGGATCTGAAGGAGGATAGCCAAGTTCTTCAAGAAGGTTGCGAAGCCACACAAGTTCACATGTCGCATGAGCCATAATACGATATTCTGCTTTAGCCGAGGACCGGGTAAACCTGGCTGCTTTTTGCTCTTCCAGGTTATAAGATTGCCACCTTGGAAGGTACAGAAGCCGGATGTAGAGCGGTGATCAAAAGTACTACCTGCACAATCAACATCGGAATAGCCAGAGAGATGGAGATGACCATGCAACTGAAAGCGGAGGCCAAGACCCGGGGCTGATTTTAAATACGGAAGTATGCGGTAGACAGCCGTGAGATGGGAAGTACGGGGAGCTTGCATGAATTGGCTAACAACCCCCACCGCAAATGAGAGATCTGGGTGAGTAATAGTCAGGTAAATAAGCTGGCCTATAAGTCGTCGATACATCTCGGGATCAGTAAGGAGAGCACCGTCATCTGGTCGAAGCTTCCGTGAAGTATCCATGGGAGTGATAGCAGGCTTGCACCCCAACATGCCGGTCTCCACGAGAAGATCAAGCGCATATTTTCGTTGTGACAAGACCAAGCTGGATGATGAGCGAGCAACTTCAATTCTGAGGAAGTAGTGAAGAGGACCAAGATCCTTGATCTCAAACTTGGTCTTCCAAAAATCTTTGACCTCCCTCATTCCAGCAGAATCACTACCGGACAGAACAATATCATCCACATAGACAATGACAAACATGATGCCCGTCGATCGACGACATATAAAGAGAGAATGATCGGCATGACTATGAACAAAGCCAAACTCCAAGAGAGCCTGACTAAATTTTTCAAACCATGCACGTGGGGATTGTTTGAGTCCATAAAGAGCTTTCTTCAATCGACATACAAGTGTAGGGTTGTGAGAAGCAACAAAGCTAGGAGGTTGATGCATGTAAACTTCCTTTGTAAGATCCCCATGGAGAAATGCATTCTTAACATCAAGCTGAAACAAGGGCCATGATAAATTAACGGCCAAGGAGAGCACAACGCGAATCGATTAAACTTAGCCACCAGAGAGAATGTCTCGAACTAATCCACACCATGAGTTTGTGTGTAACCTTTAGCAACAAGACGGGCTTTATAGCGATCAATTGAGCTGTCTGGAAGAAACTTAATTGTATAAACCCATCAACAGCCGACAGGTTTATGGCCTAAAGGAAGTGGCACAAGGTCCCAAGTATGATTCTTCTCAAGAGCAGGCATTTCTTCTATCATCGCTTTTATCCAATCAGGACTCTGAAGATCATGTGAGAGAGATCTAAGAATAGTCTGTGATGAAAGGGAAGCTACAAACGACTGAAAAGACGGTGAAAGATGATCATATGAAACGAAATTACTAATAGGGTATTGAGTATAAGATCGTGACCCTTTGCGCAAGACAATGGGAAGATCTAAACTCGAGGTAGGAGAGTCACCTGAGCCAACATCCAAAGTGAGTGGAAGGGTGGATGGCCGAGCGTGTAAAGATTTATCTTGACGATGATATACCCGCAGAGGCTTAGGCTCACCCATATCACCAACAAGATGCTGAATAGAGGGGAGAGGAGTTTTCCCATGACTGCCACGACTGCGATCTCCCTCGCGGCCTCTACCACGACCACCAAAGCCAGAAATGCGCCTCGAACTCAAGGATGGTGCCAGCTGACCAAGAGAGAACTGATCGCTAGTAAGATGTGCCGAATGCTCGGGTGGCACAAATGAATGAGAAGGAAGAGTAGAGGCAGTAGCACGCTGACACATGGCATAGACTGTCGTCAATGGGGGAAGAGAATCCTGCAAAACAACCTGATCTCTAACATGAAGGTAATCAGAACTCAACCCAGTTAGGAACTGCATGATACGAGTATCATCCCGCTGCTTATGAGTATGTTCATGATCCTCTTTACATTTGGAAGGAAGAGGCTGATACATATCCAACTCATCCCACATACCCCAAAGTGTCGAATAGTAATCTTTTAAGGATCTGGAGTTTTGTTGAAAGCTGGAATACCCATGAAAAATTCTGAGATTCTGAGAACATATCATGAAGCGTATCCCAAATACCTTTAGCCGAGGAAAAAAACATCACTGAGTGGCTAATCGAGGAATTCATACTATTCAACAACCATGCAATAACTTGATAATTCTCTTTTGTCCAAGACTTGTAGGTAACATCTGTAGAGTTTGGGGGATCATCCAAAATATACGACAACTTGTCACGGGCTCCTAAAAATACTTTTAAAGATTGCGCCCATTGAAGATAGTTGTCGCCATTCAACTTAGTGGAGGTAATCTGCAAGGGGTTGGATTCAAGAGACCCTATGCCAAGAGATGAGGGCCCTTTGTCAGCCATAGGAGAGTCCAATTGAGATAAACCTATGCCAAGAGATCTCCTACGCCAAGAAAGATTGATTCAAACAGCTCTATCTCACTCAATCCTTCAAGATAATAAGAGATAAACCTCAAACAAATATCAATCATCCAAAATACCATGAAACGCAGTCAAAAAAGCCCTAACCGAGTGAAAAACGGCCCAGCCGCACGTCCATTTGAGGTTCAAAACCTCTCAAACATTGATCTTAAGTAAAAAAATCCACCATGGGTAGGTTGGGAGGAAGATTTCGGTCCACCTTGAGGAAAGAAACCAAAGAAAAGCTTACCGATTTGAGGTAGATCGAAGAAAAACAGAAGATGGGTCCAATTATCGAATTTCTCTATTTCGCCCAAAATACCATGAAAGGAGGTCCAATAAATTCTGAAAAAATCATGACAAATCTTCTAAAATCAAGATCTATCAAACCCCTAAATTTTTAGCTCAAACGGAGTACATGCGTCCGTACAACGCTGACGTCAGCCATACGGCTGCTGATGTCAGCAAGGTGACGTGTCGCCTCTCAAACTGTTGGATGCGAAATGCCTGGATCTAAGCTTTGATACCAAGTAGAGAATGATTTGATGATGATATTGTGAAGAAGAGATTAGAATATTGAGAGAGAGAAGAAGAAGAAGGAGAGTTTGGGAGAGATGATGTGTTAGGCTTACTTGCTCTAACACATAATATTTTATTATACCAAAGCATATAGTACACTGCAGGAGAAGAGGGAAGTGTGCACATGCACTTACACTAAAAGGGGCCACTAACCACATACACGATACACTAGCATTCTTTATACTTAATTGTCCTGCATCAGCAACATTGCAAGCAATTTGGGAGAAATTGGGGAAATTTCAAAATTTCCCCAATTTTCGTGAAATCGAACCACCTACATTCAAATTTCAAAATTAGAGTGTATGTGTATGATGATCATTTCAAATACTTTGAAATTAGTCTCAATTGACAGTTGGTTGAAGGAAAAAAAAAAAAAAAAACAAAACATGGAGAACACGAAGAGCCAATGGATATCAACATCAAAGCTCCAACTCCATGATTTTTGATGCAAAACATGAAGAACCAATGGATTTGTAACCGTTTGGCACTGATTTAACATAATTTCAACAAAAAAGGGACTGGAAATTGAAAATGTTCATTGGATCGAACACGTGGGATATATCGACACTATTTGTGTGTTTCGTATCACATAAGTGGGATACAAATATTGTGGGATATATCGGCCAATATTGTTGATATTTAAAATATTGTTGCTGACCTGCGATACAAATAATATTGGTTGATGCTATTGATGTCATCAGCGATATTTGGAACACTCCATGCATCATGTGATTCACATCATGAAGATCTCTTGGTCCAAAAATCAAGCCACTCCATTTGTCTGGTGGGCTGTAGTTTTTGAATTTTGTAGTTTTTGAAATGAATGGATGGCTAAAAGAACTTCGTTAAATTTTTGTAGGCGATTCATTTGTTTCAAACATTTTGGGCCAGTTAATGAGAGGAGCCTGATTTTTTGGCAAAGGCATATCTACAAAGGTCTGACCACTTGTTGGATGACTTGGATCTTGCACCTAGTTCTGGCGGATTTCTTAATACAGAAGTCCACATCAATACTTGCATTTGGGTTTTCTGAATTTGGGTTGTTTGTAACAATATTACTAATATTCCTAATGCGAGTTGATATAGCTTCTGCATATTCTGGTGTTTGTCTGTTTTACCAACTGCCTGACCAATCTTGTTGTCATAATTGCTGTATTACCAAGATGATTCTTAGATATCCAAAATTGTGATGTTTATCATATTGTTCCATTCTCTTTAGCCATAAATCATTAAAGCTAGAAGATGGAAACTGGTACCACTTTCTCATATTGGAAATATGGGCTGTTAGAAGATTGATATGTACATTCTGTAGCTTGGTTGTGTATTTTTATTTCTATTTCATGGGTTTGTTTTACTTATGCATTTGCTAACTAATGTAGTCCATTTGGTTACTCTGTTTTAGTTATTCATTATACAGCACAAATTTTGCTCATCCTCATTCCCAGTTCTAATTAAAAACATGCAAAGGCTATTGTTTCGATTTTTATTCTTACAATGTTACTAAGTTGTCGTTTTGTTGAATTTCTCATGGTCTCACTGGAATCCAATGGTGTTCTTATTAACTAATCTCACTTTAGAGAGATCTGAAGTGTGCGAATGATGAGTTCTGTGGTTGTTTGGCCATGCACGTAAACCATTTTCACCTTTGTATGTCATAATGTATTACCTTACTACTGGATGATACCAATGCAGGATAAAAATGAAGTGCAGCATCAGATATCCATGTTGCTGTGTGTTGCTTTCACCTGTGGTTTGGTGATGCTTTTCTTTACGAAATTCATGGGTACACAGATCTTAACTGGTAATAACAATTGGCTTAAATTATAATTGCTTTTCATATTGGAGTTTCTGCTCTCATAGATGTTAAACCAGCTGTCAGTAGGCATGTTTAACTATTTTTAGTTTCCAATTTCCATTTATTTATTATCTGTTGCATTATTTTCTTATCTACCCTATTTTCTTTTCTTGATGGTTTATTCATTCATTTATTTATTTATTATTATCTATGAAGTAGTCAAATGGTTTTCATTTCTTCAATAGTAAACAGAGATTGCAATGGAAGTAACTTGTTATTGTGAAAGGAGAACTTCCATGATAAAGTTTTCCTTCTTTTGAATTTCAGCTTCTAGTTGATCATAATGGGTCATTGCATGAATAATCTTGAATAATCATGGTGTTAAGAAACATTTATGATATGGCCGTAATGCTGTATTGTAACCATATCAGTCCCACTGTTACATTATATGGGGGTTAATCAGCTAGACTGAAAAAAGGCTTGTATCTACCCGTATCGGATGATATGGTTAAATATGAACTGTATTGCCACTTATATGGGGCTGATACACGCGATATGGGCTGATACTGCCACAAAGACTCTCATTCTCTGGGATGGAAGATTTTTTTTTTTTTTTTTTGGGTCCTAGATGTGTGTGTGTGTGTGTGTGTGTGTGTGTGTGTGTGTGTGTGTTTGTGCATGGATGGATGGATGTAAATATGTGTATTTTAGCTTCTGTTGAAGCTTCGCTGAAAAATTCCGCCGCTTTTCCCATGTTTCCCTCAGTCAGCAAGATAATTCCTGGTATTGGCAATAATATTGGCGACTTCGATACCTGTTTCTGTATCCCCGATCAGTGATACATGTAAGGATACCAATACTACGAACACTGGCTACAATACCTTACAACAGCAAAGCAATTTGCTAGTTACCTGCATCTTTAAGGGTGTGGGACAACTGCACCTGTGATATGGATTGAGATGGTATCATTCATGTAACTATGTATAAAATATTTCAAGATTGTTGGATACTTGAACAACATGCTTGATTAGGAAGTATATTTAGGTAGGTGGTAAATTAAAGTTCGACTAATTCCATTTATCATGGTTTGGTTATGAGTCCACTTTCAATAAAATGGTTACTGTTGAACTTCTCCAATAAAAATTGAATATCTGATTTGTATGTTTGGATGTTCATGTTCAGCTTTTACTGGGCCAAAGAACTTGCACATTGTACCTGCTGCAAACACATATGTTCAGGTTCATTTACTGTCAACTAAGACCTTTTGTTATTTTCATAGTTGCAGATAAGGTTAGAAGTATTTACAGCTGAATCCCTTCTATGATGGTTGCATGCCATGATCTTATTATCTCTTTTAAGGTGCAATTTATTTATGAACAGAATCCAATACAAGCCATTACTATGAATTCCTCTCTTAATAAGGACAATTCAAATCCATACATGTAACCAAAGTAGGTCACTGATGATTGCTACCTTGGTAGAGCTTAAAATAGTAGTATGGCTAAATTATTCTTTTGCTTGATTGAAATTTGAAAGGTGACATGTGGCAGCATTCAATTTGTTGGAAGTCACCATTTGGGGTTTTAACCTCCAAATACCAATACAGGGTCCTTAAAAACGAGAGTGATGGGGACATCACGCGCACACGCGCACTCACACCACCACCCATATGCATGTACATACGCTTAATTCGATTCGCGTTGTGATCTCCTTGGCCATTAAATTTATCATGGCCCTTGTTTCAACTTGATGTTAAGAATGCATTTCTCCATGGGAACCTTGCAGAGGAAGCCGACACGCATCAACCTCCTGGCTTTGTTGCTTCCCATAACCCTGCGCTTGTATGTCGGTTAAAGAATGTTCTCTATGGACTCAAACAATCCCCGCGTGCATGGTTCGAAAAATTAAGTCAGGCTCTCTTGGAGTCGATGTTTGAGTTGTCGGTATCGCTACAAGTTTCGTTGACCGGAGATAAAGATATAATATCATTATCGCTGATAACCGGAAATGCAGGGAAAAATGGAGAAAATGGTGGAAATTTTCAGTGAAACTTTAGGACATGCCTAAATACACATATTTACATATTCAAGAATGAAAAAATTGCAAAAAGGATGCATTAAATGATAAGTTTCCATTTAATTGGTGCCAAAAGGCATGCGCTGTCGTAAGAAATCACTCAAATAGTAACCAAAATGAGTTTATATAATACAAATGCAAGCTTACAATAATTAAGACATGCAAAAGTAAATGAATTAAAAAAAATACACATTTCTGGCCATATTTCATCGCCACATGGAGTGACGAGGTGACTCGTAATCATTTTCCGGATCTCGTGGCAGTTGAGAGTAGTACTGTTACCCAACATGTTGGCAGTACTGTTCCCAGGTCATCCTCTACTCATACCAATTGAGGAACTCTCTCATGTACCTCTGATAGTCGTCCTCCCCGAACTGTACGAGTACGCCTAAATGTGGGTATTGCGTGACATTTGTCGACGGCATTTGCTTAGTAGGGTGTTGAGGGAACAAATCAAGTCCAACCTCGACTCCTTGATAGCATTGCTGCTAGTCATACGGGTATCCCGAATATCCTCTTGTCAAAGGGTCATGACTTGAAGAACTATCTTCCGGCTACCTGTACTCATGGGTAGATGAGTGTGACTGAATGTCAGAGCTGTCATGGCCACACCCGTGATATCTCCCATGAGCATAAGGTGGGACGAAGGTGGAACTCCCCTAATCTGAATTTATGTCCATAGATGATAAGCTGCGTGTGAGAGCATCATTCGCGATGCATCCGGCTTTCTTCTTTGAAGGACGCTCGAACATATATGTGGGCTCTGATGCTCTCACCCTGGATGGTGGACGAGATCTATGGTCCTTGTCCTGAGTGGCATGGTCAAAGCTCTTCTCCTCAGTGAACTGGCCAATGGATCGTTGGCTTTAATTCGTCATGTACCCCCCACCACTGCCACCCTCACCCCCACTAGTTCCACCTATACTAGTGTCGGTGCCTCCGTCCCCTCCCTCATCACCATTATCGTCGTCATCGTCATCCCTATGACCAGTGTCAAGTGGGGGTTGAGTCTCATCATTATCACTCACTACGACTTAATGATGGGGAGGGTGCCAAACTCCTCACCAAAGGATATTATTTGGTCCTTGGCTGAAGCAGAATATCTTGCTATGGCTCATGCAATGTGTGAGCTCGTGTGACTTCACAACCTTATTGAAGAACTTGGCTATCATCCTTCCGATGCTGTTCCTCTTCATTGTGACAACCAAGTGGCCATCCATATTGCTCGTAACCCGATTTTCCATGAGCGAACCAAGCATATTGAGGTTGATTGTCACTTTATTCGGGAGAAAGTTGCTTCTAAGGAAATCATCACCCCTTTTGTTCGATCTGGGGATTAACTTGCTGATGGTCTTACAAAGATCTTCAGTCGAGATGCTCTTCATCGTGTTCGTGACGAGTTGGGCATGATCAATATCTATGCTCTAACTTGAGGGGGAGTATAGAGAGTATTAGTGTATAGTGTATGTGGTTGGTGGCTTTTTTAATGTAAGTGCATGTGCACACTTTCCTCTTCTCATGCGGTGTACTATATGCTCTATTCTAATAAAACATTTTGTATTAGGGCATGTTAGCCCAACACAAAACATTTCCCCAAACTCTCCTCCTTCTTCTTCTCTCTCACTCTTCTCCTCTTTTCTCCACACTATAATCATCAAACCTTTTTCTACTATTAACACTTAGGCTTCCAAGCTAGGTGGGTCCAATCACATAGACTACAAATGATGCAATGATAAGCAACTAGTTTGTAGAGATGATGATCTTGTGTTTGGGATGTACTAACTATTCAGCATCTAGCATACATCTAATTATGCATTCATATAATTCAGCAAATTAAACTCATAAGCATAAGTAAAAATGTGCACAAATAACAATCCCAAACACAAGCATGTATAATGGTTCGGCTTTCTCCACTCCCAGCGGATGCACTCTCCTTGAGTGTACCGGTATTTCACTATCGGAGGTTTTAAATTAGGTTCACCTCTAACCTTTACAAGTGTACACACTCGTCGGAGGCCTACACAAGGACTTAATACATGTACACTCCCGTGTCAGAGGAATACGTTTCCACCTGTGTTGGTGGCTCCCGTAAAGAGACTTTAGTTGCTTTTCTATCAGCTAACCAACAACCACTAGCGGTCCTAATTCAAGGCTTTACGTATACTCTCGCCGAAGATTCCTTATGGAGACTAATACGTACGCACTCTTGTCCGGTGAATGCGGTCTTAATCTAAGGCCTTACGTACACTCCACCTGTGTCCTGTGAATTCAGCCATATACAAGAGCCTAGGTCCTACATAAAAGCTATTCGAGTTTGGGTCACAAACTCTATACTCAATCCCACACAAGGAAAGAGTGCGAATGGACTCTACAATTGACAACGTTGTTAGATTGAGCCCCTTTGTAGCGCCTTGCTTGAGATGTGTCTTTAATGCTCTCCTGTGCTTGAATCAGCTTCTCAATTGCTCCCACGTTCATTGATGTTGATGATTCAACTCCACGAACAAACACCTTGTATGCGATGCTCCAATGAGGTGACCAAGGTAGTGTGATGATAGTGGAATCTCTTACAACTAAAGGGATAGTTGTTTTCTAAGGGGAGATTCACCTAGATGGGTGTTCTAGGGGATTTAGACAAGGATTTGACTATAGATTCATGTCTAATCTCTATAACAAGGTGGAGATCAAGTTCATTTTCATAATCGAAGTTGGAATCCTCATTAGAGTGATAAAGCTCAAGAAGAAGACTTGAATCTCATTGGTTTATAGGCTTAGGATGAGGGATGTGAGTTGAGAATCACCTAAGCTTCTCTTGCACAAAAAATCCATTCAAATGCCCAAGAATCGAATGCCCATTTTATAGAAATCGTGTTGCAACGGCTGTAAAACGGCTCATTCAATAGGATTGAAAGACCCTTCGATATGATCGAGCTATCCCTTGATCCCATTGAGAAACTCTAGGAATTTTTTATTTAGTTGCTGGACCGTTTCTTTGATCACATCAAGCGGTCTATCGATTCCATCAAGTCCCATTAAGTCCCATCGACAGCCTGTTGATAAGATTGAGAACCACTTGAAAATTGCTGTTCTGGGCTGTTTGATTTGCAACAGCTTTAAACCTTAGCCAATATTATCATGTTTCAATTGAGCTCCTAAGGCTATGTGATGATCAACCAAGGGTTTACCTATTGGAGAATGGATCATCTAGAGGTTAGGTTGTTTTGGGTCTAAGGATAGGATCACCAAGGTACCTCAGTTTACCTGTTCTTCATTCCTTGATGCTTCATGGCTTTTTGTTCTTCGGTCTTTAGCTTTCAAGGGCTCAACCGACTCACTGACACACGGACCCACGTGATTGAAAAATAGGTGCACAAATCAGTGCACTAACAAGGAGTTAATCAAATTCAACATGGGCATGAATGAAAATTGAGTTCCATCGAAGAAGAAAAAAGATGGAAAGGCATGGTGTGGAGAATCACTAAAAATGATAATCCTGTTTTAATCAGTGTTGTCATATGTGATCGCATAAGCACTTATCCGATCGCTATGCCATAGTCGCATATGCAGTTTCATGACCATTAGGCATTATGCCATAGCATATGCGATTATGGGCTGGCATATGTGATTATGTGATTGCTTATGCGATTATGCCATCACTTATGCCATTAAAAAATGTAATTATTTTGGGGGTTGTGCAATGGCATATGTAATTATGCGATTGCATATGCGCACAACCCCCTTGGGTCGCATACGATCGCTGATGCTATTTGACAACAATGGTTTTAATTGAATAAGAAGGCATAACTGATCTATTATAAAAGGAAATTTTCAGCAAAATGCCAGAAAGGAACCTCACAGAAGACACCATTAGCGTGAATGTAACTAGAGTTCCGATTGAAGGAGAAGTAGAGGATGAAGTTGGTGTGTGAGGATTGGTAAATGCACGCAAATGGACAAGCTTGGGGAGCCAGTGAGAACATGGTAATATATACTTCTTGAATGGTGAGGTAATTATGCGGTCCTGTATAAATATCCACAGATTGTATTTTTATTTAGTTGTAGAGGTATGTGGATTTTTTTTTTATTTTTTTATTTATAATTATTTAGATAATTTTGTTACCCTGCAAGTATGCCTTGATTTTTGAGCCATTTGTGCCATATTCGTTTTTTGCTATTATTTAACACTTTATTCATTAACAATCTTATTTTCTTGGTAGATTCGAGGCTTAGCATGGCCTGCTATTCTTGTTGGACTGGTTGCTCAAAGTGCTAGGTAATTTAAAATGCAACTAAATGATTGTTTTCTATTTCTTAGCAACCGAATTTGCTACTATCCCTGGTCATCAGCATGCCTATTGTTAAATCCACGCATGGCATTAGGTTTCCTTTCATTTGTTAACGAAGTAACTATTTTGTCTTTCTTTAGTATTGACAACAATTATCTCCATTGTATTTATCCTCTCTCTCTCTCTCTCTCTCTCTCTCTCTCTCTCTCTCTCTCTCTTTTCCTACACGCTTCTTTTTCTTTGTAAACTCCAACTGGTAGCAATTTGCAATTCTGTCCCTAGCCTGAGTAAGGGTCTTTTACTTTGCAATCATGAGAGTTCCTATTTAGAGTTTCTGCAAACTAGATTCGTTAAGCCAGCCCCAAATAGCATGATGATGACGACAATGGCAATGCTGATTCTGCAACTTTTTTTTTTTTTTGGAAAACAGTCTATACAATAATGAATCTTCATATATCATCCATGACATATTGAGGAAGCAATATGTTCTTTTCTAGAAGCTTTGGAGGCATTAAAAGGATTAACGGTCTTGGTTGACTTATATATATATATATATATATATATATATATATATATATATATATATATATATAGGAGAGAGAGAGAGAGAGAGAGAGAGAGAGAGAGAGAGAGAGAGAGAGAGAGAGAGAGATCATTGCTCACATTACAATATTCGGATGCATTCCAAAATGAAAAGGAATTCTAAAGAAAAAAAATTAACGATATTGTTAGCAGCTACATGGCGCTGTTCTTAGGGGCCGATGATGGGCAATGGAAATAGAGAAGATGCAAGGAGAGAGAGGAAGACGAAGTATAGATGAGAAAGATGAGAGAGAGGCAATGGAGAGGAACCTGAGAGGAGTAGGTTGCCTGGGTAACTAAACCCTAGCATCCCTTCATCTATTTACATGAGCCTAGGCCCAATGGGCCTAATTCCTTTCAACACTACCCCTCAAGCTGGAGCATCCTAATATGGTCATCTTGGAACATGGGCTAACATAATCAAACTTAAAAAACAGATAGAAATTCTTTTCTAATATCCCCCCTCAAACTCAAGGTGCTCTAAAAAGAGGAACTAGAGTTTGGAGAGGCACATGAAACATTTATTTATGAGTAAAAAAGAAAAGATAATGGAATTGAGTAGCAAGAGATGTGACGAGGGGCGTGCAGGTGGGTGAGTAGTGGAAGTGGCGAGATGGCAAGCAACTTTAGGTGAGTGGGCACTTCTGCAACTTGAGCGATGTGAGCAACCAGACCAACTATCCAGCATAAAAAATCGACCAACTGCCCTGTACATAAAAATGAGACGGGTTAACTTCCCTTAGAAACACTAGTCAACATCACACATGCCAATAAAGGAGCACCGATACTGTAACGCCCTGAAAATCGGGGGTCAAGCAGAAGCTCAGCTCCCGAGTTCCAACGCATCACTTATGTGTAACACCCCGGATTTTTGCCAACTTGGAATTAGACGTCCTTCAGCAATGGGTCAATCCTAACACCTGATTAACTTCTCAAACACTCAATTTAAAGGTCTCAAATTTCTTCTTCAAACCATTTTCCTGAAAACCTCATTTTTCCTTCACAAATCTCATCTCTCACTATCTTATCCTTCAAACTTGTTTAAGTGCTTTCATGTTAGAAACAAATCTTAAAGTTTAGGTGAATATAACGACTCGGAAAAATAAGGTTATGAAATAACTAACCGAAAGCATGTTATAGGTTACCAAACTGCCGTATACGAAAGCTTAGCGAATCCATCGACTCCGTTACGATTCTACGACAAAAGGTGCGGACTTTAGGTGTATAGGTTATGGTTTTCAACACTTTCAATGTCAGATAATGATAGATTCATGATCTGCATGCAATTGCACATGTACAAAGTGCTGTCTGTTTTCCTGTTTTTATGGTGCTTTATAACATGCTTTATAACATGCTTTATGAAATGTTTGTTAACATGCTTGCCTTACTTTGTTTATTATGCTTTACTCCACATGCTTTGGAATATGGATTGATTGCTTTTGGGACTGATTTTAGTCCAGACAATCGGTACCAGACTTGAGATCGTGGTTGAGATTCATTTCGCCACGTAGGATGTGTTTGACGAACCCGAGTCGTACTTCAGTTAGCGACAGTGGTTAGGCCACGCGAAGTGCTTATGCACTTCATGTCGTCCAATTGATTATGCGCTCGAGCTAGTCAGGCTCGTCAAGTAACCCGATCTGTCTAATGTTTGTTCACCATGTTTGGACGCAATTGCTTGAACCTAGGGTACCAAACTTACCAGTGAAATCCCTTTTAACCATGGTACCTCGATCCGCTAAGACTCATGAGCCGGGCATGGTGGTATGGGACACCGTGGTCGAGCTGTCGGCCTACGCTGGGGCCATGTGCCTCCCCGTAGTGACCATTGAGCAACCCAAACTCGTGAGCCGAATACGGTGGTATGGGACAATGTATTCGAGCATCGATACTTACGGCGAGAGCCGAGTACGGTGAGACCAGTACTCGTCTTTGACGGCGACGAGTCCTCTGTAGTATCTTCGAGTATACTCCAAGGTCCGTGATTAGCGACGATTCTTCTTTCACAAAGAACTAGAGTATGAGTTGAGCCGAGTACGGTGAGACCTGTATTCGAGCTGACGGCTAGTGATTGAGCCGAGTACGGTGAGACCTGTACTCGAGCTGACGGTCAGCAATTGAGCCGCATACGGTGAGATCTGTATCCGTGTTGATGGATGACGAGCCCTCTGTGATGCCTTCGCTACGCCTCTCAAACCATAATATCGTATGAGATTAACTAGGATTGATGACCCTAGAATGGATCATGTTTGGGAATGATACAAGGGAGGTACCTTAGTTTCCCCAATTGTTGCGTTTGAAATGAACTAATAATTACTCGGTAATCATGCTCATCATCACACTGCATGTGCCTGGTAGATGTGGAGCACTGAGGGATGGACGCATTCGCGAACGTAAGATGATGTCGCATGAGGGTGGTTTGGCAAGGGCATTCATCATGTCATTTCATACTTACATTAATAAGAGTACTTAAATTGTTTGATTATCTTGCTTTATCATTCTTGCTTGGTGAATTGATAACATGTTAACCTATGCTTTCTTGTTCCATCGAGTTGATCACTCACTCCCACGTTACGGATCTGTGTTGTACATACCAACCAGATTTGTTGAGTTTCGGTGATGGCAATGCTTATGAAGCAGAGCTGACTACTTCTATGGTGATGAGGAGGAGTTCTCCTATCTATATCTCTCTGGCAGGTCTATGAAGACCTGATATTGTATTGACGGGGCTATGGTACTTGGTATAGAAGACATTACACTTCCTCGCCCTAGGTATATTTTAGAATTGTACTTGTAATTAACTAACCTGGTAACTTTATCACACTCTGGAGACTCACCACTGTTTTTATATTATATATATATCTATCACAGTCTTAAAACTTTCAAATTTAACTTGTCTCGAGTATGATATCTTTGTTTTGGCTTAATCTCACTCATGTTCAATGCACGAATACAGTCAACATTCAATCATCATTCATTTTGTTGCATAAGTGATGTTCTGGAACTCGGGAGTTGAGTTTATGCTCGACCCCCGATTTTCAGGGCGTTACATTATGTAACATAGATAATGATGATTGAATGTTGTTCGTATTAGTGCATTAAACATGAGTGAGATTATACCAAAACAGCATATCATACTCCAGAGATAGTTAAATTATGCAAGCGGAAGACTGTGATAGATATATAAAATATATAAACTGTTGTAAGTCTCCAGAGTGTAAACATGTTACCAGGTTAAATATATACATGTATACTGCAAAAATGAACAAAATGAATATATATGGGTGTTCCAAAAGCGCAAAATAACAAGTGTAATGACATATAATCAACAACCCTGTAACCCCGTCGATCAGAACATGGTCTACATAGACCCGCCTGATAGTTACATATAGGAGAAACCCTCCTCATCATCATAAAAGTCCGGCTTCGCTTCGTAAGCATCGCCATCATCTGAAACTAAAACAGGGTCTGGTTGGTGTTTAAAACACCGTCCCGTAACGTGGGAGTGAGTGATCAACTCAGTGGAACTATAAGGCAAAGGTTAACATGTTATCAATTCAATCCAGCAGTAATGATAAAGCAATACAATCAAGCATCCCTAAGTACTCTGATTAATGCAAACATGATATGTATTAATGATGCATGCCCTCGCCTACACTCTCTCAGCGTCTTCATCTCATGGCGCGCATGGCAACCTCCCGAAAGTGCTCTTCCTTGCCAAAGCACATGCAGTGCGGTGCATGCTCATGTTAGCCAATACTTAATTAAATTGATTCATACAACAATGTTGGGAAGCTAAGGTACCTCCCTTATATCAATTCCCAAACAATGATCCATTCTAGGGTCGTCAGTCCTAGCAAATCTCATACGATGTTGCGGTTCTAGGTCACTACAAAGGGTTCGTCACCTGATAAGTGTAGGCCTAGTTTATACTCTAGTTGCTATGGAAAGACTCGTCGCTTCAACGCAGTCTCAGAGTATGCTCGAGGTCACTACAAAGGGCTCGTCACCTGATCAGTGTAGGCCGACAGCTCGAATACAGTGTCCCATACCACCATATTCGGCTCACGAGGCGGTGTTGCTCACTGGTTACTATGGGTGGGCTCATCACCCCGGCATAGGCCGACAGCTCGACCACGGTGTCCCATACCACCATGCCCGGCTCATGAGTCTTAGCGGATCGAGGTACCAAGGTTTAAACGAGATTTTCACTAGTGAGTTTGGTACCTTAGGTTCAAGCAATGGCGTCCATACATGGTGAACATACATCGGGTCAATCGGGTTACTTGACTAATTCGATTGGTACGAGCGTATGCTAAATTAATCGACATGGAGCGCTAACCACTGTCGACAATCATCGTACGACTCGGATTCACCGAACGCATCAACTGTGGTGAGACTAGCTCGCCACTCAAACATGAATTGTTACCGATAGCCTGAACTACGTAGTAGTCCCAAACACATGTAAATATAACAGGATAACACATGTGGTAGGCATATTAAAGTTAAACAATTAATTCAAGTAACGTAACCAATTGAACATTTCACAAAATACAAGGTAAACATAATTTGCACAAATGTATTTCATGCTAAATCACACAAATTTAATCTAAGTTACATGAAGAGATATATACACATAGCTAAGGTAGTTGAGAATCTCACCTCAACACCTATATAACATACACTTTACTAAATATTTACTCATCCAGACATTTTCACAAACACTTAGACTACATACATCAACATACATGACGTATGTTGATCACAACATGTATTAGGGCAAATCCTTTCACTAAGGAGTTGTCATGAAAACAACAGGCATATATCCACGACGGATAATCATGGCAAGCAGGGATTCAGATTCCATACTCATTCAAGCATTTCCACAAACACTTAGACTACACATTTCAACCTATACGATACAACTCAGTTATAAGCTATATTAGGGCAAATCCTTTCATATGGAGTTGTCACGTATTCAACAATCACATGTTTACGGTAAATAATCATGGCAAGCACAAAACCAAATTCCCGACATATCCAGTCATTTCAACCTACACATGGAATAACCTATATTTAACATAGTTCATATATAACCGTAAAGTGAGGAAAACAGTGTATCTAACATGTGAAACGGCAACCCAGTCGGTTATAAATCATTAACCGACATTGAAAGCCTTGAAAACCATAACCTATATGTTTATAGTCCGCACCTTTCGCCGGTAAACTCGTAACGGATTCAGTTTGAACACTCCACCTTCGTCTACAGCACAACGGCAACCTATAGTATGAAATAGGTTAGCTATTTCATCACATACACTATCTGAATCCCTAAAATAGATTAAGGTTAGGATTTCTTATCCAAAAACGGAATCAGAATTGCTGGAATAGCGATATGGTAGTGGTAGCTAAGCACGTGGAACGGCGGGATTGAATCCCGAGAACAAACCCTAACTCTACTCCCTCTCTTTCCTTCTCTTTCTTCTCTCTTCTCTCTCTAGGGTTTAGAAATTCGTATGTGAAGGGAGAGAGAGGGTTTAAGGTCCTTATATAAGCCCAAAATCGACCTCAATGGCCCCAGGGCCATGGTATACTTAGGTTATAGCCAAAACTTGATTGTTTCGGCTCAACGGAGCTGTTCTGGAGGCCCCTTTTCTACATGCGGTCGGACTTAAGCTCCCCGACATTGGATCTAGGTCAGGTTAAGTTTTCGGTTCGATCGGATTTGGGGATCGACCGCGGCGGACCCATTTCAGTTCAACGGTCACCGGTACTCGATTAGGGTCACAAGTACTCTGACCCGTGTTGGAAATTTCTCCTGATCTGAGGGTGTAATTGGGTCAGATTCCGACGGTCAGAATCCTTAAATTCGACCTGCAAGCGAACCGACTCAATTCACTTAAAGTTTCAGTTCATTTCCTAAAGATATTTGCGTTTCTCACACACTTCGCTCCGGACTCAAGTTGTGCGTTTCTGGGTAATATTAGGAGTCGATTTCTGAGGTGGTTGTCAAGTCCAGCAAGGCGGTCGTAACCGTATAGTTTCGGGGTAATCGGACTTTCGACGCGTGGTCCAGGTCCAATACGGAGTTTCGGCGTGCTCCCGAGAGCAACTGGGTTTTGAGATGGATCCTAAGTTTTTAGGTAATGTAGCGTTAACGGTTCTACTCATTTTGGGTCTTACAGATCGTATTTAAAGTGGTCAAGCTAATTCTACTGATTATTTAGTTTAATACTTAACTAAATTATGCCCTAATTACGACAGAATAAGGTCCTAGGGCAGGAGAGGCTGATCTTTCCAAATAAGCTATTCGTTTTGTGAGATTCCATAAGGGTAATGGTCAAAAGCCCATTTTATTTATGTATTTACTATTTACAGTAAGTTTTAGTTCAAGTATTGTTATTCATCATTTAAACTTTAGGATTTATGTCTAATGCGAAAGTATTTAGAAAAATCTAAAGAACAAGGTGGTGAAAGGTGAGATTTTGAAGGAAATGGGTTGAAAGGGGATTTGAGGCTTTGTGATTGAGTTCTGAGAAGTCAATTAAGGTATCATGATCGACTCATTGCCCAAGGGCGTTTATCTCCATGTTGGCAAAAAATCCGGGGTGTTACAGATACAAAGAAGGAATTACGTCGTTAAAGAAAATTATGGAGCAGTGTTTGCAATATCGATAATATCAGCTGATATTATCGATATCACATGTCAGCGATATAAAATCGATGGGCAATTTTTTTTAAAAAACACCCTGATTCCTAAATATCGACGATAATATCACAAGATATTGCAAAGTATCAGTATGTATCGGCGATATTGCGAGATATTGCTTGATATCGACGTTTTTTGTAAAGGTTTTTACAATGTATCGATGGTATCTGTTGATATCGACATATATTGTCGATTCTTCATAGGAAATGCATGCCGCCCTTCCTAAAAATTGATTTTTTTTTCCCATTCTTCTTTAGATTCCTCTCTTCTAACTTGTTAGTAGGTGGATTTCGGTCCATCCCTTGCTTGGATTTGGGATAAAAAGCCACATTAGAAATCAAAATCAAGATTTTCTTGCATTTTGGGGCCATTTCTCATTCGATGAGTAATTTTTCGTTTTGATTTTATTATTATCATTATTATTTTTTAAAAATCATATAAAATGAGTGTGAAATCATAAGAAATCCTTGATTCTTCATGTTTTATGTGGAAAATGAAGGATTTCAATCTTCGATTTTGAGATTTGAGTGTAGGTGGCTTGATTTTGGGAAAATTGCGGAAAATTCGAAAATTCGCCAATTTCTCTCAAATTACTTACAATGTTGCACTCAAAGATGAAATTAAGCATGTATGAGGCCTGATCTACTGATTTGTTAGCTTTTTTTTTTTTTTTTTTTTTTTTTTTTTTGATTTGGGAAAAAAAAAATTTAATTAACATTTTTTATTAAAATAATAATAATATTATTTTTTTTTGAAAATTTCCTTCATCTAGAGACCAGTTGAGTGCAATTTGAAACTATTTAGAAGTGTTTGATGAAATGATCATCACATAAACTCTAATTTTCATATTTGAGTGTAGGTGGCCCAATTTGTGGGAAATTGGGGAAATTTCTCCGAAGTTGCTTGCAA